>CM064547.1:20074413-20674413 GCA_032716605.1 Paralithodes platypus | reverse complement strand
TTGAAAGTAACTTCATTTTCTTGGCCCCAATTAGAGATCGTGAACAGATCAGAAGATAGGTGTTTTATGGCTTCCTTACGTGAGTTTTGGAGTTCCTGTTGTGAATAATTTTGTGGAAGGCTAGTTGAGTAGTGTAATGTAGAGTCGTCAGCATATGAGTAAATGGGGCTGAAGGTGCAAATATCTTGGAGTACTGTATTATTTGCAACCTAATTTGACTTCCATGATTAATGTTATGTGTATCAAAAGACTATACGTTTTGTCAGATAACAAATGGACGACCTAACAATGTCATTGATTGTTTCTCTGAGCAAACATTCAAAGTTCGACTATCTCTATTGTTTACGACATATCCAGTTTGAACTTGGTTCAGTCAGGCAATCTGTTTGAAGTAGAGTTCTTTACATTTTCCCTTTGCATTTATTTTATATATCACCCACTCTCACTCTCACTATCTTGGAAGAGAAGGAGAGATCCTCTTATCTCCTTTCCCTCACCAACCAACCCATTTTTCTCCACCCACGGTCAACATTCCAGCATCCAATTTTTGCAGACCTCCCCTTGCCTGCATGCCTCACAACTAAAACCCTTTTAAAGTATACCTACTGTAGTATTCAATTAGATATATGCCCTTGTCTACTCTAGTTTGACTATCATTAGTAGATTCAATGTGTAACCAAGACCATAAATGGCGTCGCACCCATTTGAATTAGTATAACAAGTAAATACAATAATGACATGTGTTATTATATCCAGTTGCTTTATAAATTAATTGTATAGGTCTAACGATTCGACATGTACAAAGGAGTACAAAGGAAATCAAGCAACAACAGGTTCAGCGACCCCTTAAAGCTGCTTGCCCTCCAAAACACTGATGGTCAAGTGTCCAAACAGTAGTTTAAAGTGGATAAGGGAAAAATGGAAAGGGAAGACTGACAGGGACAAATGTCTGTGGCAGGATTAGGAGATGTTAGTAGGGAACAGTTATTAGTAATATAATAGAAGGAAAACTAAAAATACAAATGTTATTCATTTACTAATGCACTCAGTCGTGGATTTAAGGCAAGGTGTTTGTCTAGGCGAAGTTTAAAAGAATCAACAGTTCTGCAGTCTATGACATCTCGGGGAAGATCATTCTACAAGTTGACAACTCGATTGATGAAGACATTCTAAGACTCGTGTGAGTTAAATGATTTACCAATAATTTTGCAACCGTTCCTCCCATGTAATTTGATTGGTCGATAGCGAAATATTTATTACAGTTCATAATTATTATCGATGCTTTTGATGCTTTTGAACTCTTGAATTTAGTCGCCTCTTAAAATACGTCAGGTTAAAGGAAATACATTTAATTATCTAAGATGCTCCTTGTATGGTTTGTTCTTTAGGCAAGGTGTCATTTGGTAAGATTGGTAGTGATGATGATAATTGTAGTGATAATGGTGTTAATAGTAGTGATGATGATTGTAGTTGTAATGATGATGACAGCAGTGATGATGATGACAGTAGTAGATATGATGGTGACAGTACTAGTAGTAGTGATGATGGTCATAATAGTAGTGATGATGGTGACAAGCAATGATGATAGTTGTAGAAAATGATGACTAGTGATGATAGTGACAGTATTAGTGATGATGGTGAGTAGTAGTGATTACAGTGAAAGTTGTAGTGATGATGACTAGTAGTGATGATGAGAGTAGTAGTGATGATGGTAAGAGTCGTAGTGATGACTATAATAGTAGTAGTGCTGATGATAGTAATGGTGATAGTGACTAGCAGAGTTGGGTATGCTGTTTTGATTTTGGGCAAAACGGCACGTCTACTTTATCAACTCTGCGTAAGCATAGTTTGGTATCGCGCGCCCCCACCCCCACCGGGGGGTGCCACCGGAAAAAAATGACTGTCGTCGTCGTCGTCGTCGTAGATGATGCCCCGAAGGGGCTCACACACATAATGCGTTCTGGGGCCGAAAACATCTCGCCCCGCATCTGTTAGGTTAATTTAGTTTAGTTAAGATTATAACTGATGATAGTAATAGTGGAGATGATGGTAATAGTAGTGATGATGGTGATATTAGTAGTGCTGATGGTTGTAGTTGTAGTGATGATGATGACAGTAGTAATGATGATGACAGTTGTAGATATGATGGTTATAGTACTAGTAGTAGTGATGATGGTCATAATAGTAGTGATGATGGTGACAAGTAATGATGATTGTAAGATGATGGTGATAATAATGATTACGGTGATAGTTGTAGTGATAAGGATGAGAGTAGTAATGATGGTAGTGACAATGGTGACAGTATTAGTGAAGATGGTGAGAGTAGTAGTGATGATTTTAATAGTAGTAGTGATGATAGCAATGGTGATGATGATAGTGGTAGTGATGATGGTGACAGTTGTAGTGATGATGATAGTAGTAGTGGTGATGGTGGTAATATTAGTTATGATGGTAACCAATCACAGAGTGTGGTATGCCGTTTTGATTTTGGGCAAAACGGCATGTCTACTTTATTATTATTATTATGGGTTCGACCCCTACGGGGAACCCCTATTGTAATCATTAAATCTACTTATTCATCCAAATTATTTTTCCACGCCGGTTTTTACGCAATAACTCCAGAACCGGTTTTTGGATCGGTATCAAACTTGCACAAGAGGTGCGTTTCTGTATTGGGCAACTTTTGATATGCTAAACATCGGACATGGCGGCCAAACAGGTCCGTGGCTGCCGATTTCCCGAAAAATGTGACACCTAAATACTGTCTCTGCCACTCATAGGAAATGTTTGGGCTTTGGTATATGGACTCCACTACTAATGCTCCACAAATGTTATAGAAAAGGTTTTTCTTTTTCACGTGGGGTTTTTTCTGGCAATCTTGAAAAAACCTTGAATTCCACTTAAAATGCCACATCTCTAAAACTACGCCGATGATCAAAGCCATTTTTGCGTAGTTGGGCGAGGCTTGCAATTCCGAAAGTTTTGATACCAAAAGAATATAAATGGGTGGAATAGTTTGGCCGCAGCATTGACAACTGTCTATTCTCAAATTACTTTAACCCCTTATTGGCGGGGCCCGACTCAAGGCGGTCTAGAGAACCACGGACAATGTGCCGGGGACCGCCTTAAGTCGGTAGCATTTTGAGTACATAATTGGCTCTGAGAGAGAGTCCGAGCGATGGGAGGAGCGTAGGTTGACTCTGACCGTTTGGCACGTCGCCCCCGCCGGCACTGGGCCCACCTCCACACACTCACTACCTCGCTAGACAGGGAATTATGTAAGGAAATTACCGTATTTTAGCTATTTTTCCTTCGTGTTTATGACGCATTTATGACGCAGAGGTTGCCAGATTAGCAATAAGAAATAGAGTTCTCTCCCTCTTATAATTACCTCTCCAAAATTAGTTTTCTGCCCACAGCTAACTCAAAGAAAACTGCAGAGGTTGAAGTAACTAAACTAAAGGTTTCTATATATCCCTGATGGTAACAAAGGCTTTAAAGTATCCCCAATATGCTCAAAATCGCGTCATATGTCGGAGAGGGTTAATAACAAAGTTCTAGACCTTCAAAGTTTTGACAATTTTTGGTATCGTATAAATACGATAGAATATGACTCTTTTGTGATCCCGTATGTCTCTCTGACGTCACGGTCGTTCCTGCAGCATGGCGTAGGACGAGTAGATCGTATATTATAAGATTGTAAGTAAGTTAAGAATATAAAAGGCCTAATATGCTATTAACCCGGGAACTGCGGGGAGACTCTTAAGAGTTCCCCCGGCGGACTGCGGGAAGACTCTTAAGAGTCAGAGAAAAACAAAAATCGACTTTAACCCTTAAAAAGCGGCTCACCACATAAGTCGAGTTGAAAAAACTGGCAAAAAACGGGTGAAAAAAGGGTGGAAATCGAGTGAAAATGGGTGGGATAGTAATGATCCATACGTCCGACATCTGTGGCCTCCCGGCCCACACTAACTCCAGTTCCCCCACCGCGCGAGAGGATGACAGTGTAACCAATAGTTCGCTAAAAGTGAGCAAGGTAGCAAAATCTGCTAAACTTCCATCTTCGAGGTAACACTGTCAGTGCTCCACGAGTGCTACGTAGCTGTATGTGGCGTCATTGTGTAGCGATTTCCACCTAGTTTTCGGCGCAATACAGTTCCTTTCATACTGATGGTTGATATAGCAGTCAGAACGGCCCAGAAAGGCCCAAAACGGCCACAGAGCACCCGCTAGAGAAGGGGTAAACATAAAAAAAAAAAAAAAAAAAAAAAAAAAAAAAATGGGCCCTTGGGCCATGCAAAATATCAGTCCTCTATCTACCCTCCTTCCCCACTTTCCTCACCTCCTTCAGTTATCACCTATTTTCCCTGTTATTCCCTTATTCTGAGGTATATTTTTGTGCTAACATTAGCGAGTTGCAAGCATGGCATCGTCATCACTGATAGCAAACGAGTGCAAGAGAGAGAGAGAGAGTATCGATCGACTGTGTCTCAGTGGCCTTGGGGGAAATTGGCGGGAAAGCAGGTTGCCTCATCCATACATTATATAACTCGCGGCCTATATCTCCGATTTTGACCATCCGAACGCTGTTTTCACTCGTTTTATTGTTGTTTCAGGTTAATACCTTTATAATCAACCCATAATAGGCGCGTATGGATAAGTATTAATGCTATATATGGTAAAATGAATATTTTAGTGATGGAAACAGCTCAAATACGTCAGCACAGGGGGACGTTTCTAATTACCCCCATGCGCACTTCTTAGGTTAAGCAATATTGACATGGTCTTATGTAGTATATATGAATTTATCGTATATATTAATAAAATTTATCGTATAGAACAACCTAGATGCGGTACGATAATTTGGGCTCCTGGCACTTGCCAAGGCAGCAATGTGTGCCTCTGAGGAAAACAGCTCAGACCCTCCACTGACACCAACCAATTAACATCTAAATTCCGCCTTCAGTTGATCGAGCTATTATGCCTCTAATCACAATATACTGACCGCAATACACACAGCTACACCATCACGACGCTCTCATCGGCGCCATGACTGACAGACAGATAAGCATAGTATTCATGTCCATTCCCATATAATCATTTATTCTTTCTTTCACTTGACTCGAGTCTCGGGACCGAAGTCTCGTACCCATTGTCCGCCATATTGGGTAAAACGTTCTCTCTTGCCTCATTGCCACGTGGAACTATTGGTGAGTTAATTCCTGGCTAGTATTAACCCTTATAACCTTACCCTATATATGTCCATACTTAGTGTACTCAAACTAGTATGAACAGTCTCGATGTTACGTAATCTGGGTTGATGTAGCGTTACGTATCTTTCCGTAGTCTTAAGTTGGACGCTTCCATAACCTTGGTCGAGCGTTCCATGATTGGGTAGAATATATTATTCTATAGTTGTATATGGGAAAGTATTGTAGGATTATAATTCCCATATATATATATATGTATTTGTATTATTTAAGATTGTTTATAAGTATCTCATTGTAAAGAAGATGGGATACATTTTCCATATGTTATGCGCATGCGCGGTATGTCACGACAGAGACGAACATAACGCGCTCGCCACTCTCCAAACAACCTCCGTCCCAGCTACACACGCTAAGCCTTCTTCCTATAGTTTCATTATCAGGTGTTTTCGCTTCACGTTCATCTCATATTCCATATAGTCATTACATCATCATCTTCGTTACTTAGCACAACTTAACGTAGATATCTAGCCTATCCTAGCCTATTGTAGCCTCTTTCATACTTTGTTTACTATACTAACCACTTCCAGTTATCTAGCCTATTTTCCGCCATCCTCCAATCACCAGCTGAGTTCATCTAAGGGTAATTATATATTCTATATGGTTAATGTTTCTTCAATAATAATAATATACAGTCCACTTATCTAAATTAGCCATATAATTGGTCCTTCG
The DNA here is from genome assembly GCA_032716605.1 of Paralithodes platypus. Lineage (NCBI taxonomy): Eukaryota > Metazoa > Arthropoda > Malacostraca > Decapoda > Lithodidae > Paralithodes > Paralithodes platypus. The sequence goes on along the minus strand of CM064547.1, from coordinate 20,668,474 downwards.
ACCTTTCACTAAGTTGCCCCCCCCCCCCCCCATATAATTGAGTTGGTGGTGGCCTAGCCTACGTGGTTATATTTTTTTTGGGCCGTATTTTCGTCTATCCCTCATGGCCCAGGGCTTTTGGCGTCATGGTGCCGCGGGTGGTGGGGTAGGGGAAGATTATCCTGCGGTGGTTGATAGGCCTGCGTACCCAGGCCCAATTAGGAAGGTGGCAATTTTGGGCCACTCCTACGTCAGGGATTTGTACGTGGACCAAGCCGTCCACAGGCCTTTCTTTTCCGTGACTCCTCTGGCCGCCCCAGGTGCCCGCGTCAGCACCTTGAGATCAACAGTAGCCTGGGGTCAGTTTTTAGAGCTGAAGCCCGACTTGACCTTCTTGGTGATAGGAGGAAACGAAATAAGGAGCAGGGTCAGTCCGAGAGGGATTGTGGAGGGGATTGAGGTCCTAGCTGAGGAGGTGGTGCGGCTCTCGGGGGGAGAAGTCCGGGTGATTGGGGTAGAGAAGCGACAGGCTCCACGAGGGGTCTCTACGGACGAGTTTAACCGCATCAGAAATGCGGTTAACCGATGGCTAAAGCGCCATATCCCCTTCACCCGGGAGCGCTATCAGTCGATGAATACCTCTGAGGCTGACTTCAGTCCCGACGGGGTACACCTCACGCACGAGGCATCAAAGCGTCTCTATTCGGAGATCTTGGCCACCTGTCGTCGGTGCTTTATGCAAGACGAATTTGCCATGGTTGCCAGGTCATACGACGAGATGTTTTCCCACCATGACGTTAGAGTTGATCAACACAATCAGTATAGCCTGGAATAGTAAGCCTTCAAATCGGTACAGTATATTAATTAAATTTTGATTGTAAAACCTTTAGGCCCAAATTATATAACACTTGATTGGCACTAAGATTAACCCTCTCAAAATCATCCATACTGTATTGTATAATAATTTCAAAAGGTAAGGTTATTCAATTCTATATCAAATTTATACTGTCCAATAACTTCTTTATTAGATTCACATGTCATTCTAATTTATTCTCTCGTCGTGTGCCCTGGAGGCGGGGTACTATGATAGCTGATAGGCTGAGTGTGTGTTAATCCAACTCAAAACTTTTTTTCCTTGTGACTTCTTGAGATTAATTTTTCTTCTGTACAATTTTCACATTTATTAAATTAATAATATAGAATTAGCGGTACCCAGTGAGTATAGGCTGTTTCAATTACCCTATAGGCTCACACTCTTCTTTACTTTATTATAACTTTAACGGTACTGCTCTCTTTGACATCTGGAGACTTTTGGCCTATACTGTATTGTACTAAATTTCCCTCTCGACTTTTCTTAACTTATGGCGTAATGAATCTATAATTTCATAACTATTACGTAAGGAGTTAAATTGAAAAGCTCCAGATTGCTTGTCTACATAGCGCACATTTCTTATTCCGCATTTTTGTGAGGGTTTTTATTTTCGGCTCACGATTTAATTTGATTTCTCGGAGTACTGTATTGTTAGCCGCAACTTATTCGGTCTGGCATTATTAGTTTGATTTAACGTAATTAGAATTCCTTCCTCTATAATCATGGCTAAAAGTGTACAAAAGCGTCGGGCTGGACTTAAGGGCTCTTTGACGGTCTTGACCTCTGATATTGACGAATTCCTTGATTCGGCGTCTAGAGTGGAGGTGGAGGCCAGGTTGCTCAGTATTCAAAAGCAACTTGACAAGTATGAGGTCACACAGGAGGACCTGGCCGACACTTGCGAGGGCGCCGAGTATATCGAGGTGATCAGAGAGGATACCCTATATATGGAGGGCATACAAGTAATCGTTGCCACACTGAAGGGGATCCTGATTACAGAAGTCAAGAAGGAGGTCAGGAAAGAGCCAAAGAAATCCGCAGTCAAATTACCCCATCTTACTCTCTCAAAATTTGAAGGTGATGCCACCATGTGGTCGGGATTTTGGGAGATGTTCAAGTGTACCATCCATGACAATCCCGACCTCACAGATATACAACGCTTCACCTATCTAAAGGGTCAGCTTCAGGGTGATGCACATAAGCTAGTCGAAGGATTCATAATCGAAAGTGCAAGCTATGCCCCAGCAATTGAGCTCCTGCAAGAGACATATGGGCATCCAGATCGAATCAAGGCAGCTTATGTTACCAAATTCAATCAATTAGTGTCACCCAAACACCAAACAGCTGACCTGAAGGACTTCTATGCCAATACAGAGAGTGTGATGAGGTCAATCATTAGCCATGGTATTTGTCTGGAGGAATTTTGTGTGGTGACTCTTGTCAATAAGTTACCATCACCACTAAAAGAAACCATAAAACGGGAAATGGGAGACTCGAGCCTGGATTATAAGAAATTCACTCATTGCCTCCAGGCTGAAGTGTACAATATGGCGGGTCAAGACAGAGTAGGGGGTACACCCATGGCTACGGCAACATTTACCGCCCAGAGTGAGTACAGGAAATTCAACTGTGTTCTGTGTAGTGGCACCAATCATTTATGGTACAAGTGTATGAAGTATAAGACAGGGCCTCTTAAAGTTAAAAGAGCCCGTCAACTACGTCTCTGCACTGGGTGCTTGTCAAAAGACCATGGCCATTCGGGTTGTACTAATCCTAACATAAGAAGCTGCAAGTTTTGTAAGGGCAAACACTTTCATTCCCTGTGTACACAAAAACAAGGGAAAGAAAGTAGACCAGCGGAGGATAACACCAAGAGAGAGCATACTGCTGCTACTTCAACTACAATGTCCGTTGCCACAGGTAAAAATACAGTAATCTTGCCCACCGTACAGCTGCCGGTAAAGGGTAAGGATAATAATTGTGTTAAAATCAGATCGCTACTTGACCAATGTTCTCAGAGGACCTTTGTGAAGTCTTCTGTTCTATCCTCCCTTTCCTACATTTCTAAAGGAACTGAGGAGTTATGTCTTCACGGATTTACCGGGAAACAGGCCTCTAGGGAATATAAAGTTGTGGCACTGCAATACAAACACAGAGGTAAATTTCATCATCTAGACGCAATAGTGGTTGATGAATTGCCAGACCATAAAGGTGAAATTAACCTAAAGTCTAAACTGGTTAGTTTACAAAGTAAAGGCATAAAATTAGCCGATCCTCACGCAACGGACACAGATCAGCTGGAGCTGCTCATCGGAGCGGATCACTACTACGATATAGTGCGACCTGGGTATAAAAGGTCAGGTAGCCTAATTCTGCTTCCTACCAAGTACGGGTACGCCATCAGTGGTTCATATGTGACACAGCCTACAAGCTCCAGCATAGAAGTAATTACTGTATTGAAAGTAGCAGTAACACCAATGGACGAATACATATCCACTGGCAATATTCCACCATGCAAAAATGACTTAAATGTTTTGTGGGAATTAGATCATATCTGGATAACCCCTAAGGAATATTCACTGGTTGAGCGTCAAGCACTATCGTCGTACGAGGATACCGTTACCTATGATCCCGACAGCCAACAGTATAAAGTGAGACTGCCCTGGAACAATTCCAAGGATCAGCTGCCATCTAACAAGGGTTTGGCCATAGGCCGTCTTCGGGGACTTCAGAAAAGATTCCTCAAGGAGCCTGACTTTTGCGAGGAATACTCAAAAGTCATAAAGGAACAGGTGTCCCGGGGTTTTATTGAAGAGGTGCCTTTTGATAAATCAGATACCGGGCATTACTTGGCTCATCATGGTGTAGTCAAGGAGAGCAAAACTACGCCAGTACGTATTGTCTTCGACTGTTCCGCCAAGATGAGTGAACGTCATCCTAGTCTTAATGACTGCCTGTACACTGGACCCTCACTGGTGCCAGATTTGGCGCAGGTTTTGCTTCGGTTTCGACTCGGTAAGTATGCCTGGGTGTCTGATATTGAGAAGGCATTTCTAATGTTAAGACTCCATGAAGACGACCAGGACTATACGCGATTTATGTGGCCCAAGTATCCGAGGAAACTGGATTCTCCCCTAATTTGTTACCGGTTCCGGGCAGTTTTATTTGGAGCGACTTGTTCCCAATTCCTTTTAAACGCCACCATTTTGAAACATTTGTCTTATGTCAGTGCAGATCCTCAGATTATTCATCAGATTCGGTCAGGGTTATATATAGACAATTTACTGGGTACAGGAAATGAAGAAGATTTCCTGGTTGATACCTACGCAGTAGTCTGCGAATTATGAATGACGCCCATCTACATTTGCGTGAATGGGCGACTAATAATTCTGTTTTGCGGACTGTACTGCAACGGGATGGTGTGGCGGCTGTACAGCAGGAACATGTTAGAGTGCTTGGGTTGTTTTGGAAAACGGACACCGATACCCTCTCATTCGGCGTTCAGTACGCGCAATATTCGCAGATTACAAAACGAATTTGCTTGAGTATGACAGCTAAACTTTTTGACCCCTTGGGGATAGTTCTACCGGTGTCGATCAAATCGAGATTATTCCTTCAGCAATTATGGAGGATAAAGTTAGGATGGGATGAGGTTTTGACTGGCGATCTGGTTCAGGAGTGGGATGACATTATTTCGGATCTTCGTCTCTGTAAGGGTTTTCATTTTCCTCGGAGAGTTGTCATGGACCATCCTGTGTCCATTCATGCCTTCTCAGACGCTAGCAAAGTCGCGTACGGCACCGCCATATTCTTTGTTGACACAAGTGGCAGCCGTCTCGTCATAGCGAAGGCGAAAGTCGCCCCGATCAAATCCCTTTCCATCCCAAAATTAGAGCTGACTGCAGTTCTGTTGGCTGCTAGACTCGTTCACTTTGTAGAGGAAACTTTTAAAAATTTGCTAAATGTCTCGGAGACAGTTGTATGGAGTGACAGCCAAATTACGCTCTACTGGTTACATAGCCGTAAGAGGCTACCAGTGTACGTCACCAACCGTGTCGACGAAATTCGTACCCTGCTCCCAACCGCACAGTTTCGGTATGTGTCTACCAAAGAGAATCCAAGTGATTGCATTACTCGTGGTGTCTCTGCTAAATTTCTCAAATCTTCTGCGTTGTGGTGGAATGGCCCATGCTGGCTTAATGATCCCAACGAATGGCCAGAGAATATAGATTTGAGCGAGCAACACACTGCTATTGTGGCACCGGTAATTGACTCGGTGCCTGACGAAGACACACGGTTATGGGAGTGGGATAGATTCAGCAGCTATGAAAAGTTACAACGTGTTACAGCATGGGTGATACGATTTGTAGAAAATGTAAAAGCAAAAATTAAAGGCACACCGTCCACAGGTAGTGCTTACCTCAATGTGAAGGAGATCAGAATTGCAGATCAATTATTACATAAGCTCTGTCAACAAGAAATATATACGCAGGAATATAAATTACTGGTTAAGGGAACAAAGTCTAGGAATAACCTGATCAACCAATTGGGCTTACACTTGAAGGGGACTTGATACATTGCGGAGGCAGATTACGATTGGCAGCCCTCTCTGAGGCAAGTAAGTATCCAATACTACTGCCCCCCAATCATCCCTTCACCCATCTTATCATCGATAGGTGTCACCGACTCTGTTGTCATTATGGGGTTGGTCATATAGTCACCTATGTAAGACAACGATGGTGGGTGCCTAGAATCAGGCAGGTGGTCAAGAAAGTCCTTCGCAAATGCTTAAAGTGTAGAAGAGTACAGGGAACACATTATGATCCCGTCGGAATTCCTCCCTTACCAAACCTGCGAACTACCCCAGGTGACCCTTACAAAGTTACCGGGGTTGACTACAGTGGAGCAATCCCTGTGAAAGATTCACCCAATCTTAAGGTGTATATGATACTTTTCACTTGTGCTGTTACCAGGGCAATTCACCTGGAACTGGTCACCAACCTCACTTGTGATAGCTTCCTACATGCCTTCCGAAGATTCTGCAGTAGACAGGGATATCCACGTATCATGCTGAGTGACAATGCAAAGACTTTCATAGGGGCATCTACATATCTCAAAGAAGTGAGCAACAATCCTAAGATTCAGACCTGCCTAGCGGATGTAAAATGCGAATGGCGTTTCATTCCCGCCAGAGCGCCTTGGTTTGGCGCCATATGGGAGAGAGCCATAGGCATCGTGAAGGCGGGTCTGAAGAAGGTGTTGGGTAGAGCTCTCATCTCGATTGAGGAACTCAACACCATTCTCTTGGAGATTGAAGCCACCGTAAATGATCGCCCTCTATACTATGCTTCTGGTGATTTGGAAGACCTTACCCCAATCACACCCTCAGTACTGGTACGTGGATACAGACTGCGGGATCTTCCTGAAGAGCATGACGAGGATACTATGGAAGATCCAGACTACATAAGTAAGGAAGTGATATCGGCCCGCTACAAATACATTCGTAAATTATCGCGAGATATTTGGCATCGCTGGTCAACAGAATATCTGGTGACTTTAAGGGAAGCGCAAAGGAATAAACTAACACCATTAAAAGGTCATTGGCCTAGGGTAGGGGACGTGGTAACCATCCATGAGGAGGGCCCGCGCGCATTTTGGAAATTGGGTCGGATAGAGGAGTTATTACCAGGTCGTGATGGTGAGGTTCGCACCAGGACTGGAGTAATCACACGGCCAACAGTCCGACTATATCCTCTTGAGGGTGACCTCGATCGCAAGGACACCCCCTCGGATCAGTTATCCATTGAAGTCCCCTCTCTGGCTTCTACTTCGGCGCAGCCTGTTGACGCGTCTGGCGAACGCCCACGTCGACAGGCAGCCCAGATATCCTCCCAAGCTTGGCGGGATAAGATTGCCTCCGGGCAAATCTAATCATGTAAATTTTGTATATTTTCTGTTGGTGGGAATATGTCCATACTTAGTGTACTCAAACTAGTATGAACAGTCTCGATGTTACGTAATCTGGGTTGATGTAGCGTTACGTATCTTTCCGTAGTCTTAAGTTGGACGCTTCCATAACCTTGGTCGAGCGTTCCATGATTGGGTAGAATATATTATTCTATAGTTGTATATGGGAAAGTATTGTAGGATTATAATTCCCATATATATATATATGTATTTGTATTATTTAAGATTGTTTATAAGTATCTCATTGTAAAGAAGATGGGATACATTTTCCATATGTTATGCGCATGCGCGGTATGTCACGACAGAGACGAACATAACGCGCTCGCCACTCTCCAAACAACCTCCGTCCCAGCTACACACGCTAAGCCTTCTTCCTATAGTTTCATAATCAGGTGTTTTCGCTTCACGTTCATCTCATATTCCATATAGTCATTACATCATCATCTTCGTTACTTAGCACAACTTAACGTAGATATCTAGCCTATCCTAGCCTATTGTAGCCTCTTTCATACTTTGTTTACTATACTAACCACTTCCAGTTATCTAGCCTATTTTCCGCCATCCTCCAATCACCAGCTGAGTTCATCTAAGGGTAATTATATATTCTATATGGTTAATGTTTCTTCAACAATAATAATATACAGTCCACTTATCTAAATTAGCCATAATATATATAATTTATTATGCGAGACCTTTTGATATAAATTAGCTTGTTTCAGATCCAATTCAATTTAGATATGGAATCATTCGTTTTAGATTGATTTTGTTTGGATTATAGCTTAGTAATATTTAACTTCCATTGATAGCTTACCACATTGGTGCCCAGACCTCGGGAATTAGCTACCAGTAGGGGATTTGTTTAGGCAATGAGAAGGGGAGTCGCCCAGGGATGCAGGAGCAAGGACCCCGGAGGGGTGGGGCTTGGTTATATTCCTGTACCTCCGGCGCCGGTAGCTCAGAGAATTGCTATAGTAGGGCATTCGTATGCCACTAGGCTAAGGGCAGCCGACAAAGGAGCTGAGTCGTATCGGGCGTCGGAGGGGGATAGGACATTCAAGCTGTCCTACTTCGGGGTGCCTGGAGCCACCATTGACACCCTGAAAGCCTCCCCACAGTGGCGGCAGGTGGTCCGTTTTAGGCCACACATGATCTTCCTGTTCCTGGGTGGCAACGATATCCGCCCCGATACCGTACCCCGCAAGTTAGCCAACGCCATCAAAGAGGTGGCGCTGGATCTGGAGCGTGAGTCCTGGGGGTGCTGCAAGATAGTAGCGATAGAGAGCCGGACTAGGGTCCGAGGCTTGTCAGAGGTAGAATACCACGCCATTAAAAATTCGGTCAATCGCACCCTGAGGTGTCGGCTGGTAGAGACGAAGCACCGCTTTGTCTCGATCACCCTCAGCACCAGGGATCTCGACCAGGATGGCGTCCACCTCGATTTGGATACGAATCAGGTCCTACATAATAAAATTGTAGGGTTAACAAAGCGTTGGTTGGAGAGGGACGCCAGGGTGATATCGTTGCGCCTGCTTAAGTCCTGCATCCCACCCATCATCTTCCCCCAATAATTTTCTTTTCCACTTCAGACTTCTTGTGACTCAAGATCTGACCTAAAAACAAATCTTGTTCAATATGACCCTTTAGTGTGGGTATTGCAATTTTGTGTGCTATTTTTTCTCCATAACATAGAAGTCTGCCGGTCGGCGTCTCTTAACTAGGCTACCATTTTGCCCTTGTAATTGTATTATTTTAGATAAATAGCCTACAGGCTTACATGCAAAATGAGTAAACAGGAAAAGACACTGTCTAGTGGGGTGCTGATCAAGGCCCCTAAAACTCAAAGGGCGGGACTTCGGGGAGTATTAAATAGGCTAATAGTAGACGTCAACACTTTCATCACTACTGCTAACCTCGAGGAAATAGAAGCTAGATTAGACAACGTCCAGGCTACCCACGGTCGTATTATGGCTCTGAGTGAGGTGATTGTGGCAGGCATGACAGAGGAGGAAGAGATAGTTACAGAGTGTGATAATCGCGCCCTCTATGATGAACCTGTCTTTAGAGCGAAGCACATATTACAGCGTGCTGTCGCAAGTAAGAAGGGAGGCGAGAACGAGGCCCATAGAAGGGTTGACCCAAAACACACTGTGGGGGCAAATTGACTGAGTGGTTAGCTTTTTGGGATGTATTTCTGTCTACAGTTCATGATTCCTCTTTGGATAATGTCCGTAAGTTTCACTACCTGAAAGGACAAATGGAAGGAGAGGCCTTACATTTGATAGAGGGTTTTGCAGTAGTAGGTGATAGCTATCAGGAGGCATTACAATTATTAAAGTCCACATACAGGGATCAAGAGCAGTTGAAGATGGCCCATGTCGTTGCCTTGTTAAAGCTCGCAGAACCACAGTATAAGGTTGAGGAGTTAGCAAATTTTAGGGCAAATATGGAGTGCCATACTCGATCGCTAGACACCCTAGGGCTCACCACACAGGAAATGATAGTCATTATCTTACGTCAGAAGCTTCCTATGGCAATACTTGACAAGGTTAGATCATTTGATCTGGGGGAGTTCAAAACTCAGTTCAGTAAGGAAATGAGCAATCTACAGTTGAACAAAGGGAGAATGTATGTGTCGGGAGGGAGTGAGAATGTGGAGAAGAGGGGAACTGTAAGCATGACAGTGGGGACTAAAGAAAAGAAAGAGGGTACATATAAGAAACTTCCTCAGATTCTATGCAAGCTATGTAACAACAAACATAAATGGAGTTTCTGTGTATAATACCCAACAAATGAGACAAAACTACCACAGGCAAAAAGATTGAAGCTATGTGTAGGTTGTCTAAGTAAGGAACATTGGTAAGCAGGGACAATATACTGCTACATACTTAAGGCCCTGTCGCCACTGCAAAAGACATCACTTTGATAAGTTGTGTCCTACGGCAGATAAAGTCAAAGACGTCAAACCAGAGGGTACTACAACTGTGACACCACTATATTGCCCACAATACAGATTCCCATGGAAGGTAATGACAGTAACAAAGTTTGTCGGGTACTTCTAGATCAAGGGTCTCAACGTTCCTTTATAAAGAGGTCCGTACTAGTGGGACTGAAGCACCGAATCGTAGGGGCTGAGACTCTTCAATTGTAGGGCTTCACAGGGGTTATTGACAAACAAGACTACGAGATAGCGGAGATTTCATATTACTACCGTAAAAGCCGGTACTTTATGACATGTATCGTAGTAGACACCCTACCAGAATATGTATTTGTAGGTGTGAAGAAAGTGTAACACGCATTACGTAGCAAAGGGGTTAACTTGTCAGATCCCATGGGAGATCAGAATGAGGTGCATGTTCTACTTGGTGTGGATCATTATTATGATGTAGTATAACCTGGATTTAAAAATATGTGTGGTGTAATAATAATCCCCACTAAATTTGGATATTGCATGAGCGGAAAGGTGCATACTACACAGTCAAAATAACTAGGTTAGTTGTAATATAAAGAATTTATGAAATTCATGAGGTTTGAGAGTGCTCGTAGCTCGTAAGAGATGATGAGGTCTAAAGAATTACCTGTGAAAGAACATGTTAATAGGAATTAACTCTGAGGAGAGGTTAGTTATCAAGGCAAAATGCTGATGATAAGGAAGCGAGAAGATTAGTGAAATTCGTACTCCGTAGTTAACAAGTGCCTGACACATCCCATGATTATTAATTATAATTCTAAGTCTAGACTAACAAGGGACACCTGGAACTGGTTATGAATGCAAAGATCTGAAATATCTAGCAAGTGTTGAATGAAACACTGGGAGCCTAATGAACAGTCTTTAAATGAGCCAGTCAGTCACAGATGCTTGAGTCAAAGTAAGGTCGCATGCATTTATGTCCGGGGACAGAGGGAAAGCACATACTCAGGACGCACAGACAGGGGAAGATACGAGGACCTACATGAATAAAGGCGTCTTTGTTTGTCACAGTCACAAGTTGAAGTTCGTCGGGGACGAGCAACATGTCTGCTGTATCAGTAAAGGTCAGTAATCATCCGTGTAAAAGAAACGGGAACGGCATAATTCTTCAGTCATTGTAAAATGTGAGGACTGGAACGGAATGTGGACTAAAAATTATGAGAGTGTTATAACTGTTTCTATTAATGAGAAATAGAGCATACAGCTGTCTAACTCAAAATGCGGAATCAGGGCAAACTGTTCCTTCTCTATGGCTGATGCTGTACGGAGATGGGCAACAGGCAGTAGATCAATGACGATCCATCCCTGATATCACCGTACTCAAAGAATTCATCACATTCGTCTTACTTGTGAGTCGTACATCTATACTCTATAGGGCTTTTGCTACAGTCTCCAGGAAAGTCTCTTTCTTAGCTTTTGTACTTCAGAAGCGTGGGCTGTTCTAAAGAGCTCATAGGAGAGTAGGTCAGCAAATGTATAACAGTCCTATTTTCGCACGTGTGTGAGTGCGAGTGTTTGGTTACCCGGGTAAAGTCATCAGGTAGTACCAAAATGAATCATCCGGAGATTGCGATTTAATACGAGCTACGCTAAAACGTGAAACGTAACTGTAAGTTGCAAATCACCAGGCATCATCTGATTAGCTAGTAGGGAACACACTAACCAGGTCATCTTTCTTGGGGGAAAGGGTAAAATTCTATTTGCAGAGGTGCAGTAGAATTCTTCACACATGGCCAGTAGGATGTACTGGGATGAGCGGCTTGCTCTGTCAGATAATGTGTCGTTAACAGAACGAAAGAAACTCTTTTGTGGATCCGAATTGTAATTACTACTATTTCAAGTAATTATGTTTCTAGTTTCTCTAGAGAAAAGTTCTACTAAATCTGTGGCATTAACAGAACATCAGCCGTCTCTGTTAGCATACTTGAGTTTCTTGCCGAAATGCAGGATTGTCTGCGGAGGCAGTCAGGAGAGGTACAGTGGTTGCCCCGTAGAAATCAGGTATACAGGTATGTTATGGCCATTCTGCGAGTGTTGAGTACTCATCCGGATTATCCTGTAACCATCTAAATGATTCTGTTTCGTAAGTGTAGCATCTAGACTAACAAACTTAGTCCTGAATGAGTTAAGACGTTCTTATTGATTCTAGACAACTTACCTTAACACTGACTATGAAGAGGAATTTTGAGCTCTCTTCGGCATTTATTCTTATCATTATTGTATCGGATGCATGTAAATGATCTGGGAATGGAAGTTGAATCTTGCTAAAAACTTTCAGGTGTCTCTTAGCGTGTGATTTGACTTGATAAGTATAATCTAGAGGAATATATATTTCTGCGTAGTTTAGCTGCAGCCAAAAATCACGGCAGAAGCTTGTCTTTACCAGCAGAAGTTGGTCTTGTATGCCTGTCTGTATGTTTTGGAAGACTCTTCAAGGTAATGTAAAGCCATTTAGGTTTTCCTTGGCTTCTAGATTATTTTTAATATCTGCATGATGTTCCAAGATTTCAAAGATAGCTATGGTAGCTGAGGTAATTTGCAGTCAACTAGCCCAATTGAGAATGGGATCTGTTGCGCAAATACACGCTTTCTCAAGTAGATATCACCCATTGACTCTATCACATTGTGCTTGGTTTCCATCCTGTTGTCGGCGAGGAGGTGCCTAGGCGAGGAATAGCGAACAAGTGAGTAATGTACGAGCCTGTTGGTAATTGGGTCTTTTGTATCCGTCTTTAAGCAGGAATAGGACAAACTAGTCTGAAATATTACATTCAACACAAACCAGCTGGTACTGTTTTCATCTGGTGTCACCTGGGGCATTTCAGCAATTCCAAAGAAACACTGTCAAATGGATGTGAAGCCGTCGGGTATTCCAGGAGTGTCACAGGTTATGGTTCCTTCTCAAGTATATTGTGGTAGCACAAGAGAGTCTTTTGGTAAAGTGTTGTTTACTATCCTTCCTAATAGTTTTACAGTAGTACATCTGTTTAGCGGCCTCAAGAGTAGTTTCCTGCCTGCACATATGAACTGTCCACACCTGTTGGTACAGTTGCTGCACTAGGTAACAATTTGGCGGCATCATGATGTTTCGGGAGTACTATTATCTTATCTGGAATGACATATACATGGCTGTATGTGTTGTTATCAACGGAAAAGTCTAACCAGATGTTCTTAGTGCAATCGGAACTGCGACGGATGAACTTGGTTTCTGGAAAAGACATCAACTTCCCCGATTCCAGAAATAGCTTACTTATTGGATATGTAGTGGTTCTATGCTTGCTCGTCTTTCACTTGGCTTCTTTTTAGGTCGGTAACGAGAACACCGGGGCAACTTGCACAATTCTGGAGAGTGCGTTGGCTGCCACGTTAGCTCTTACCCTATAATACTGTGTCGGGTTGGCTGTAGGAATGTCTCTTACCACCGCGTTAGTCTGCCAGTGAGAATTTATCACCTTTGAGTACCTTTTCGTCCTTGCCTGTTTGTCTGAGTAGAGGTCGAAGGAAGGCTCAAGGCTAACTTTTCACAAAGGTTACTACTCCCAAGATGCTACAAGGGTTAACCTTTCTGTTTTGTGATATCTAGTCTCTATGTTATTCATCACTTTCCTTATGTAACCAACGACTAGCATCTTGACTAGGTCACTTGGCATTTTGAATGTTGTACGGAGCTCTTGTGAGAAGAGTTGTGTGTACGAGTGTGAATGCTGAGCATTTTTCGACTGGAATTTAGGCAAGCATTCTGATGAGCTCTGCCTTGTAAGACTTGGAAACATCTTATTATTTTTCTAACCTTAAGTTTGTATTTTAAGTGCGATTTTAGAAGGTAAATAACTGCACAGATTGTACTATTCGATGAGAATCCTTTCTGCTCGACTCGAGATTGGCTTATTTGGACATCTCAGATACCGATCGTGAAGGTACAGTCAAGTCTTCTGGTGTCTATCCATGAGGTGATGGAGTTCCACTTAAGAAAAACTTAGACTTTTGAGTTACTCTGAAAAACTTTGTTCCCCTTATTCCTATGGCGTGTAGGAGTTCTGATGGATCAGACTGTGGGAAGTATTTCCTTAACTTGGCTAGAATATGCTGCGTGGTTGTCTTTGTGGTGATCAACCACCTAAAATTATCCCGTTCTTGGTTACCAATCGGGTTGGTGACTACCAAAGGAAGGACGTGTGTTTTAGACTTACCTAGGATTACTTTTAGGGCTATGTAGTGCTTTGGTTAGATTCTTTAGTGTTGTTAATCTTACACTGCGGAAGGCGACTACAATCCTAAGTCTAGGTCTTCGTAGCTTCAGTAGAATGTTTACCTATGCGCTGAAAATACCGGAGTAGATGCGCAAATCATTCTATAACTCTACGGCGGTTCATATCCTCTACAGGGTTTGCCTGCAGGATGTCTTAGTACATTGTAGGTCTGGATGCCGTTGGTAATGTACTTACTTGTGCTGTAAAAGGTCTCTCCACATCTATAACTTTCGGGTAGTGTTCTGGGAGACATACCATATTCTTCTCATAATTCCTTTGTCTTCCGGATACTACTAAGGGATTCTATTTAGGTAACCCAACTGGAAGGTGTGCACCTTCTCTAGTACGAATCCTTCTGGGCTGTGGATGCGAGCAAGAGAAATCTGGTTTGCGATACGGCTCTTGATTCTAGTACACTTAGGATCTTGCAGGTGAAACTGGTCATACTTGTTGACACACGTCGCTGCTTATGATCGATGCAGGAAAGAACGCGTAATGCGTGTTGTGTATGTACTTCGAGAGTGTTAACCCAACTGTAACCTATGCCCCATGGACTCGGAACAGATTCCAAGGATCTTGCGCAAGCTAACTGCCCATGCTTGTTGGAACAGATGTTACTTGATCAGTGCTGGGGATAAATCGGACCGAACACAGTACGGAGTACTGGAACAACTATGGGTGAAGCTCAATCTGTGAGACTTCATGTTGATGTGGTTATCCTTCAGATTCAGTATGTCGTGGACATAGCTAATTTGTGCTTGTGCGGAACCTTTCTTTGCTTAGGCGTTTCGGCTACGCAAACTATGTGTGAGTTTCGTAGGATACCTGTGTCAAAAGGTGTCTGCCGCCACAAGAATGTATTGGGGACTACGTGTGGGACCTTGGTGTGAGGCTTAATCCACCACGTGAAACTTTGGGTTACGTGTGGAACCTTGGCGTGAGGTTTTAATCCACCACGTAAAACTGGCTTAGTCACGTATAACCTTAGTGTAAGGTGTTGATTGTGACGCAAAATGTCGACCGAGGAGGGGTCTCATTCTCTGCGACTGCGGGGAGTTGGTACTGCAGAGAGTCTCGCGATTGTAGATTTGGGACTACAGGATTTGACATGCTGGTAGGAACCAGAATCGCGAAGGAGGCGACTCATCTCTTGGTCTACGTAGTGTGTCTACACGAGGGCAATCCTTGGTGTCGTGTCCATACGGAGTTTCACAAACGATGCAGTATCCCCATCGTGCAGGTCTTTCTCGATGCTTATGGCGAGGGTTCCGTCGTGGTTTTCCTGCCCTACAAGGTTTTGTATGCACTTGGAATTTGCGTGGTGACATTTGTTTCTGCTTTGGGAGTAACTGTGGATGGAGTGTCCAGCAAGTCTCTATTGTATGACCAACTTTATGGCAGTGGTCACACTTCTTATGGGTTGCGGCAGCCCTCCTCGGAGGCGGTTTTGTCGGACTTGGTCTGCGAATCGCCACGCAAGGGTGCCCTACTCTAATGCAATGGTTGCAATAGGTACAAACTGTCTGTGAAACAGTCACTATCTCACGAGCTCTTCTTGGATTGGCAGGAGGAATTAGCTCGGGGTCTGATCTACGAGCTCTTCTTGGCTTGACAAGAGTAATTTGCTCTGGCTTTTTGTTGGGGTGGAGCCTTGGAACCAACTTTAGAAGAGATGCGGGAACAGTCTCAGCTGTAGCGCCTGGAATCTCGGGAGCTGGGTCCGATGAGGTCTCAGAAGCAGTATCTGTGTCTGCAGCAATGCTCGCATCAGTGTCCGAAGGTGACTCCGGGGAATCCGGGATAATCTCTAAACTCGTGTTGGAGGTTTTTGCGGGAGACTTTGGAGTTTGTTTAGCGACTGGGGTGATGGATTTCCTTGATCGGTGACCATCGTAAATTCCAGTGCTAGCGAAGTTTGCGAGTTTTACCCATATATCCTCGTAGCTTGATGTCTGAAATGGAGTGGTTGCTTGAGCGAGGTCTATAGCATTTCCTGGTTTCAGATGTAACTGGACAAAGGCAATTTTGTTTACGGCCTTTTTGATGTTTCGGGATTTCATGTACTCGTCTATTCTGTGTAGGAAAGAAAACGGTCCAGATGGGTTGTTAGGACAATTCTTCCCAGAAAACATAGGCAAGTGGACTTTATGCTGTGACTGAGCATCCACGTGAGAATTGCCTCTGGCTGTAGCTGTAGTGGTAGCTGGCATAGCTGTAACTGTCATAGCTGTAGCGAGAGCTGTAGTTGTAGTTGTAGCTGTCATAGTTGTAGGTGTAGTAAGTTCTTCTGAAGACTTCTCTACACTTGACTCTACATATACTTACCCTAGTCCTGGAAATTAAAAACTATGAAACTTACCTTTGGAATGCAGGTATTGTACACTAGCGTTTGCACAAATATTTAAAATGTAGGACGTTCGTAGTGGAAAAATTCTGATAAGTGCGTGGCACAGTCTCAGAATAACATAACCTTGGTGCCTGGGCGACACTAAGGGCCTTATATTTGATGTGCAAATATGTTAGAAGTTCGCTTGCGCTAAGGATGTATCAGGGTGGCCCGATGTCTCCTTGAAAGAGTTAGCTAGTCGTTCAGTCAAGTCGTCAATGTCAGAAGCAAGTTTTGTCCCTACTTCTTTCTCAAACTCTGTGTCTGACTGAGGCTCAATTCCCACTCCTTCTAATTCCTCTTCTGAGTTGCTAAAAGAATTAAAGGACATGGAGGCAAATGACACTTTTGGTAAAGATACCTGGACTGAATGTCATTGACAAATAATCCCACATTTTTTTTTTTTTTTAGCACTGGTACAATTTTGTTTTTGGTAGTAGGGATTTCTCTTAACCACACACCCGTACCCAAGTTTGTATGGATGATAATGGTGGTTAGTCTGATGAGTTCAGCACAAAACAAATATACAAGGAAGTCTAGGAAAATTCAAGTTAGTAAGGCACTGTAAGGAATATACTCTCTTACTAAGAAAATCAGGTTAGTAAGGCACACACAACACGAAATAACAGAAAAGAAGGGTTTGATCACTGTTAGAAAACCTCTTAATGTACTGTTACTGCAAAATAAAATATATTACTGTGAGACCTTTAAATGTAAAACGTCAAGAAGAGTGAATGATTTAAGGAAGTAATTATATGTTCTCTTAGTGTGAGATTAAAGTTCTTGAAACAATACTTGAATTGACTAAATCGAAATAGAGTTAAAATGTACGTACAGTCACACTTTAAAATTCGTTAAGTAAATAAGTAGTTAGATATCAAGATAATTAATTCACTGTGGCATTGCTGTGTTGTAAGTTTACTAGTAGGCTATTAATTCACTAGTATTATTATGTGTGTTTGTAGTGTATCACTAATCACTAACCTATTACAATAATTGGTACTGCTTGTAGGTTGTGTTGCTTGAAGATGTTTAACAGCTGTTTGAATTGAAGTATTCTGGGAAATGTCCGTAGAGTGATGTGCTGCATCTGGGTGACGTCATGGCTGTTGAGTGTAGTGTGACGTCACTCTTGTCATGACGCGCGTGATGATGTCATCCACGGGGTGTAGATTGTGGCGCGGTGTGGTGTGGCTGTGGTTGGTTTTTCCTGGTTGACCCGTGGTTGTGCCTGTTGCTGCGCGGGGCCGTGCAGCGTGCAGTGACTGTCGAGTCAACGATTATGTAGCTAACGTCTTGTTGTTGACTCTCTGTGGTACCATCTCACTCTACTTGGAACTTTACTTCTTTCTTCACTGAATACTTTTCTCTTTGTATACTATTATTTTCTTTCTTATTTCCTTTTTTGCTCAGTTATTATATATATTGTCTATAGTTGTTGGTCTAGGTTGCTATACGGTTATTAAGTGTCTAATTAATTGTTCTTCGGAGTTTTTTTTTTATACTTTAATGGTTCAATTTACTTTAGGGGTTAATCGCATCCCTTAGCTGCCTACCAATATGTAACGGGCGGTTTATGGAGGTGGCTGGTTAGCGGAATGGTTAGGGTTAACTTATTTTCTTACCTCATATTTCCTGGATATTGTTGTAGCACTCTGTAGGAATCTGGAACATTGTTTATGCACTGGGTAATGTTTGTAGAGGTCTTAAATAAACATGCACGGGGCTTTTGTGGTTTATTTATCAGAAAATAAAAGTCTGTAGCCCTTAATCCTAATTTTGAGATATTAGAATATATTACACTAGACGTCCCGTGCGTTGGGGAAATGTAATTATTAAGTACTTCCTAATGTGGTGTATACTCAGAGTTGAGTGTGTACCGAGATAAGTACTTTACTTAATACTTAATGAAAGTATTCTACTTAATAATAATACTTAATAATAGCAACCTAGAATTTGAGCTGTTTCCTTGTATTATAAATAATGATCTCCTGTAAAGAGAGAGAACAAACGATTAGAAGGGAATTACTAGAACGTATGTATGTCACTGATACTTATAAGGTATTTGTATACTTATACTGGTCACGAATCTTACCCAGAGGGTTGAAGAGAGGGACCCTCCTTGGGAGGCTGATGTGTGCTGGACTGATTCGCTCCTCCCTTGCTTGAGGGAGGGTGCGGCTCAGCATCACCGTGTGACGACTGGGTGTGACAAAGTTGCTAGCAATTACTTCTCGATATCTTGGCAACGGATGTGTGATACCATTTGGTGATCGTGGGATCCGTGCTTGCCTAGCAAAGTGGAAACTAAGGTTGTTATAATGGTGTGAGTTATATATGTGATTAAATGGTTTATCTTAGAAGTGTACAGTCGCTCAAAATGCGCTGTTACAACCTGTTTTTGCCTGTTTTTGCCTACCCATTTCCCCATGTTAAGTCCGACTTTCGGGCGCACCGTAGGACCCCTTAATGACCTAGGTCCTAGGGGATCGTTTTTTTGTTTGATTTCCTTCATTTCTATCCCATTCCTGGTGTTTTCTGGGGAAAAAAAAAAAGTTGTTTACAACCTGCTGGTCCTGGGGTGTACATTTATTATTAAATAGCTGGAGTTCAGTGGATTAAAGCACAACTTTCTCAACGAATTTTGTGAAGTTTACATGAATAGTAAAGAAATGAGCATAATGACCTTATATTTGACGTTGACCTGTGACCTTGATCTATCAAGTGGAATTAGGTTTATTCTTGTATGACCATGGTCTACGCATTCCGAATATGCATGATATGCCTAATGAAAATCTTACATTAAATAGGAAATACTAGTAAAAATCATATTTCGACCTTTAACTTTGACCTTTGACCTTCGACCTTAGAATTTCTTATTGAGGACTTAGTTTGCTTAACGGCAATGATTGTATTAACTAGCAGTATGAATATGGTCTATCTATCTATCTATCTATCTATCTATTGCCCGACGCCGTGATCTCCGACGGGGTGGCCACGAACGAACCGCCTCCATGCACCTCTGTCCCCAGTCATTCGATGCCCCTCCCCCCAACCAGCACCGCCTTCATTCATATACTTCCTCACTCCATTCTTCCACCTCTCCTTCGGTCTACCTCTCCCTCTCTGTCCCTCCGCCTCGCTCTCGTACACCCTCTTAGTCATTCTCTCGCTTTCCATACGTTCCATATGGCCATTCCAGATGGTTCATCTCAAGTTGTTCCTTTTCACACTTTCCAGTACATCTACCTCCACACCACACCTCTTTCTTACTTCTTCATTAGTCTGTCTATCCCTCCATGTAACTACGCACGCATTTCTTAAGTAATTCATTTCCACTGCTCTCACTCTTGGTCTGAGTCTCTTCTCAAACGTCCATGCTTCGCTTCCGTAAGTCAGTGTCAGGATTACCACACAGTCATGCAAGGACTTCTTCACTTCCATACTGACCACCCTATTTCTTGTTACTACTTTCAGCGTTCCTACAACCCTCTTCCCCTGTTATACCCTCTCCCGCACTTCTTCATCCATAGTCCCATCTTTACTCAACACACTGCCCAGATACTTAACATCCTACGAGCGGGCCCGTCAGTAACTTCTACTACTCGCCAAGCGGGTGGTTTTACCCTAAACGACCTTGTTTCCGTGCTCTTTTTCATGTATAAACAAGTGCCAGAGAGTAGTACAATTATGTATCTCTGAAAAGGCGATAATTGAGCTTTCCAATGACACCAGAACCATCCTTCTACGACCACGCTTTCTCTTGCAACGATCGTGCAAGACGAAGGAAAAATCCCTAAAATACGGTAATTTCCTTACATAATTCCCTGTGTAGCGAGGCAGTGAGTATGGGTGTGTGTGGAGCCGGGCCCAGTGCTGGCGCGGGAGCCGTGCCGAACGGTCAGAGCCGACCTACGCTCCTCCCACCGCTCGTCTCTCTCTCAGAGCCAACTATTGCTCAAAATTGCACACCGCCTGAAGTCGGTCCCCGCCACATAGTCCTTTCTTCTCTAGACCGACTTAAGTCTGGCGCCGCCAGACAAGGGTTAAAAGAGCTGATGATCTCCATAGCCTGACCGTTCAGGTTCACCTCACACTCTGTGACTTCACCCCTTTCGAAGACCATAACCTTGCTCTTCCCCGCATTTACCTTCAAATTCCGTTTTTCGCACACTGTTCCAAACTCATTTACCAGACCCTGCAACTCCCATTCATTATCACTCATCAGAACTGTATCATCCGCAAACAGCACAGTGTAATTTGTATAAACACTTATTAATATTTGTACTTATTAAGTACACCTGGCATAGACTTGTGAGGGGAGAAATTGTAGAGAGGGCATTGATGGATTATGTGCTGGTGACAAGGGAAAGATTGTGTAGACTGCTGGATGTGAATGTGATGAGAGGTGAGGCGGAGGGTATGTCAGATCATTACCTGGTGGAGGGAAAGCTAAGAGTTAAGAGTTACAGGAGAATAAGAGACAACCGTGAAGTAAGAGAGGTAATAAAAGTTAGTGAGTTAGAGAAGAGTGAAAAAGAGAGGGAGTACAAGGAAAGACTAAATAAAAAGTGGATGGAAGTGAGAGAGATGGAAGAGAGAGAAGTAGAGGTTGAATGGCAACAGTTTAAGGAAGGAGTGAAAGCAAGTGCAGAGGTAGTATGCGGCAAAAGGAAAGTAGGAGGCAGAGGTATCAGGAAGGGAAGCGAGTGGTGGAATGATACGGTGAGAAAGGCAGTTGAGGAGAAGAGACAGTGTTTTGAGAGGGTTTTACAGGATGGTAGTGTTGAGGTATGGGAGAGGTACAAGGAGAAAAGGAGAGAGGCAAAACGGAAAATTAGAGAAGCGAAAAAAGATGCAAACGAAAGGTGGGGTCAAAGGTTGAGTGAGAATTTTGAAGAACGAAAGAAGATGTTCTGGAAGGAGGTAAATAAAGTAAGGAAAGGAGGACAAAAGAGGGAAGAGTCAGTGAAAGATGAACATGGAGAATTACTAGTGGAACCAGTTGAAGTGAGGAAAAGATATGCCGAGTATTTTGAATCTTTGTTAAATACAAGAGATGGAAGAGAAGCAGTGATTGAAGCAGAGGTGGATGGAGATAGGTTACCCAGGCCACCCAGGTGGCAGGGAATGAATGAAAGGATTGAGGAAAATGAGGTGAAAGAAGCAGTGAAACAAATGAGAGCGGGAAAAGCAGAAGGTTTGGATGGTATTGCTGTGGAGTGTATAAAGAAGGGTGGAGATGTGATAATAGATTGGTTGGTGAGACTTTTCAATGTGTGCTTTGCTGTGTCAATGGTACCAATAGACTGGAAGAGTGCATGTATTGTGCCGTTGTACAAGGGGAAGGGAGATCGGCAGGAGTGTTCAAGTTATAGAGGTATTAGTTTATTGTCAGTGGTTGGAAAGCTGTATGGCAGGGTGTTGATAGAGAGGATAATAAAGTGTACGGAAGTTGCAATAGGAGAAGAACAGTGCGGTTTTAGGAGGGGAAGAGGGTGCGTGGATCAGATGTTTGCAGTAAGACAGTTATGCGAGAAGTATTTAGAGAAGCATAAGGAGATATTTTGGGCATTTATGGACATGGAAAAAGCGTATGATCGTGTGGACCGTGAAGCAATGTGGAAGGTGTTAAGGATTTATGAAATAGGAGGAAATTTGTTAGAAGCAGTTAAGAGTTTTTATGAAGGGAGCAGAGCATGTGTGAGAGTAGGAAATGGTGAGTTGAGTGAATGGTTTGAGGTAAAGGTAGGTTTGCGACAGGGTTGTGTAATGTCACCATGGCTGTTTAATATGTTTATGGATGGTGTGGTGAGGGAGGTGAAAAGGAGAACTATGGGAAGAGGATTGGGTTTAGTAGGGAAGAATGGTAGAGATTGGGAGTTGAATCAGTTGCTGTTCGCTGATGACACAGCATTGGTGGCGGATTCTGATGAGAAACTGCAGCGGGTAGTCAAAGAGTTTGGTGTGGTTTGTGGAAGGAGGAAACTGAAGGTGAACGTCAATAAAAGTAAAGTAATGGTGTGTAATAGGGGAGAGCATAGGGTGAATCTAGATGTGAGGCTGGATGGGGAAATATTGGAACAAGTAGAGTGTTTTAAATATCTAGCAGGAACGATAAGCAGGAGTGGAGGTATGGAAGTGGAGGTAAAACAGAGAGTGTGTGAAGGAAGGAAGGTTTTCGGAGCAATGGGAAGTATGTGGAAGACGAGAAATCTCGGAGTGAAAGTAAAAAGTGCACTGTATCAAGGAATTGTTGTGCCAACAGTGATGTATGGCGCTGAGACATGGGCTCTAAAGAAAAAGGAGAAAAGAGGGCTGGATGTGATGGAGATGAGCTGCTTGAGGAGTATGTGTGGAGTTACTCGTAGAGACAGATTGAGGAATGAAGAGATACGTAGGAGAGTGGGGCAGCAGGAACATTTGTCAGCCAGAGTGGACAGAAGGCTGCTGAGCTGGTATGGTCATGTTGAACGAATGGGAGATGAAAGGCTTACAAAGAGAATATGTGAGTCAGGTACAAGGGGAGATAGAAGGGCAGGAAGATCCCCATTGAGATGGAGAGACTGTGTAAGAAAGGCTTTGGATGATAGAGGAATGACTATAGATCAGGCAGGGGAAGTGGTGGTGGACAGGAGTGAATGGAGAATGCTTGTGAATAGTTGAGTGAACACGTGGTCATTTGGAGTAAGGAGTCGGGCGCAAGTTGGACTAGATAATAGTCCATCAGGCGCCTGGCCCGGGGAGACGATTAATATGAAGGTGCGCCTGAAAGTGTGGTGGGAGGGCTTGTGGCTTTGGCTCCGCTGCATGTCTGCCTGCCGAGATCGGAACCTCTCCGGGTGGTCGGGGGCCGGGGGAGTGCTGGAGCGACCTAGGTGACCCGGGTCTCTGGGTCTTCTCCTGGGTGACCTGGATGTGTGTGAGTTTGTGCTTTTTATCTGTGTTTATTTGTTGTTTTATGTTGTTTTTGTGTTTTCCCTGTTCTTGCTCTGTCTTGAGTCGGCTACCCCCAAAATGGGGATTGGGCCTGAGCATATAGATAGATAGATAGATAGATAGACTTATTAATTACAAATAGTGATCATATACTGTGACCTTGACCTTTGACCCTTGATATAAAATAAAATACATATATTTGGATGGTCGTCGCATTGACCAACTGAATTTGCCTGTAGCCATTAGTTTGGTGACAATACATTAAACAGTCTAGGAGGAGTTTAGGGAAAATGACAAATACTCTTGTTTTGACCTTGACCTCTGACCATAACTATTACAATATTTATGTGAAATTTGATATTAATGATATTTAAGTTATAAGCGATAACATAGCCAGTTTTCAAAAATTTGAGTAATCTTTTTAATAAATAGTAAAAGTTGACCTTTGACCTTGACCTGTGACCTTGACCTATGTCTAAGAGTACATTATTGTTTGCATTGACATTACCCATACAAATCAAATAAGCATGCCTAATTTCATTAATACCCATCAGTCAGTTTTATATATATTACTATATTAGTAGAATGTGACCTTTGAACTTTATCTTGACATTTATACGTCTCAACATTTATTATTTTCCTTTTCACTTAAAGTGCAACTATCTCACCAAATGTTGTGAAGTTTGCATGAAAAGTGAAGAAAATAGCATATTGACCTTTTATTTGACCTTGACCTGTGACCTTGACCTTCCATATGGAATTGAATAGTTTCTTATATGACCTTGGCCTTGGTGTTCCGAATACACATGGTAAGCCTAGTGAGAATTTAACAGTTAGTATAAGAAATACTAGTAAAAAAACTATTTTGACATTTGATCTTGAACTTTGACCTTACGCTTTCGAATATTTATCTAACATTTGGGCAATACGATATCAAGGATACCAGTAACTTGTATAGTGAAAATGAAGACATTTGAATAAAAACTAAGACACATGAAGTATTGACCTTATTTTTAACCTTGACCTTTTACCTTAACCTTTGAGTTAAATTGAATATTTATTTTTGACTGACCTTTGCATTGATCAAATTAATACACCTGTGACATTTGGTGATAATCCATCAAACGGTCTAGGAGGAGTTACCAGACGGACGACGACGGACGACGACGGACGACGACAGATAAGCTCATTGGTGGTGCACAATATACGGGTGGGATCTGTTGGCGCGATACAACTCTGCTTCGCAGAGTTGATGAAGACATCAACACACACAGCCTTGGAGTCTCCATGGAGGGGCATTGGTTGGACCACTGTAATTGATTCCTAAAGCTGTCCTGGACCACTACCAACTACTGTAGCTATCGATTTATGTAACATTCACAGCTTTTCCTTTAACTCCATCACTGTGGAACATCATATCTCTTCTACCAAACCTGACTTACTTTTCCATGCCAAAACCCAGTAGTAAAGGGTAACAGACAGCAAACCCTTCTTTGTCTCTCTATCTGAGTGAGGGAGACGAAAGGCAGAACTGCCTGTACCGAGTTGAAAGAGTGACAGGGCCAAAATCCAGGGACTTTCGAACCAGAATGACTAGACCCACGGAGTTTGAAGCAATTTAAGTCATAGGAAGAGGGAAACACTGATTCTGGGAAAGAGTTCCAGAGCTCAGCTGTTGAATAAAAGAAAGTCTGAGAGCAACATTTCACTCTTGGGTTGGAGAGTTGCATAGAGTAGGGGTGAGTTTGTGTTGCAAGACGGGTACCACGTGCCCTACGTAAAGTAGGTGGTATACACTGGGAGAGCTCTGAGGAACACTGAATATTATAGTAGCGATAAAATAGCAAGAGAGATGCAACATTGCGGCGGAGAGAGAGAGATTGTAGAGAGTTGGTGAGTGGACGAGAGTTAATGATACAAAAAATCTTCCATTCAACTTTGTCTAGGAGTGTGGTGTGAGATGCTCCTCCCCACACATGTGAACAAATACTCAATACAAGGATGCACCGTGCCCCTGTACAGAGCAAGAAGCTGTGCAGGTGTAAAGAACCCCTTGAGGCGGTTGAGCACACCAACTTCTGGGAGGCTGCCTTAGCAAGACTGATCCTTCCAAGTGAGAGCAGAAGAAAAAGAGTCACCAAGAATATTGAGAGAAGATGAAGGATTGATTTTTGTATTGCTGAAGAATAAGGGATAGTCCTCTGGGAGTTCCGGATGGGTAGATAGATGGATACATGTGGTTTTGGAAGCATTAAAGGTAACAAGGTTGTCTCTGCCCAAATTGGAAATAGTAGTTAGATCAGCGGATAAGTGTTCTATGGCTTCATTACGTTTGTTTTTGAGGGATTGCTGTCTGGGGTGTTCTGGAAAACTAATTGAGTAGTGTAAGGTAGAGTTGTCTGCGTATGAATGGATGGGACTGGTGGTACAGTTGAGAAGCTCATATATGAAAATTAGAAAGATAATGGGAGACAGGAAAGAGCCCTGAGGAACACCGGCGTTGATAGGATGAGGAATTTAGCGATGGCCGTCCACAATCACAGCCATGGAATGGCCGGAAAGGTAATTAGAGACAAAGGCACAGATGGAGGGATAGAAACCGAAGGAAGGTAGTTTAGAGATTGAAGATTTGTGCCAGATTCTATCGTAGGCCTTCGATATGTCTAGTACTCTAGTGCAATAGAAAAGGTCTCACCGAGGTCCCAAAAGGAGGATGACCAAGAGTTAGTAAAATATGAAAGAAGACCACCAGTAGAGCGACCCTTAACCCATTGGCTGCGGCTATGTTTGGGCTATTTAGGGCATATTCAGGCACTCCTGAATGATAAATCAAGCATCTGCATTAAATGAACTGTATTCTGCCGAAAACTAGGCGAAAATAGCTTCAAAATGAGACCAGAATGGGCCCCGTACGTGATCTAGTTCACCCGCAGCGGTGCCAGTAAAACGCGGGAAACCCGCTATTTGGTAGCACTCGCTCGCTTGGCTAAACTGTTGTGAGAGAGAGAGAGAGACCCGCGCGAGACACAGTCATCCTCAGTGGGCCGCTCGCTGCTCTGAGGAACGGAGGTGGGCCCCTCACACTCCCGCCCACTGACACTCGATTTTTACGGTTTTTACAGGCTTTTAAAGCCTGGAAATTGCTGTAACTTGCCAGGACGTTCCCGAACGTCACCCGCAACGAAAGGGTTAAGGAAGCCATACTGGCAATCTGAGTGTAGATTATGTGAAGAAAAATGCTTAATAACTTTGGAAGCAAGAATAGTTTCAAAAACATTAGAGATACAAGAGATGAAAGCAATTGGACGATAGTTGGAGGGTTGAGAGCGGTCACCCTTCTTCGGGACAGGATGAATGAGAGCAAACTACCAGCAAGAAGGGAAGACGTTAGAGGAGAGACAGAGATGAAAGAATTTGCCTAGGCAGGGCATCAGCACGGAAGCACAGATTTTGAGTACAACAGGAGGAATACCGTCCGGACCGTACGCCTTCTTAGAATTATGTCCAGAGAGGGTAGATAGTATATCTATGAGTAAGATGGCGGGAGGGATGAAGGGTGTGGGCGTAGCCCTCTCTCTGTGTATCATCCTTCTCAACATCCAGAGGGGCTATGCTGATATACAGGTGCAGAGGGGACCGGTAGTGTACCAGGTCAACACTAAACAAGTATTGAGGGATCTCGTCACACAGAAATCACACACGAGTGAAATTTTTGTCACCATTCCTGCCTGGTCTATTTCATATATCGGGAAGACGCCACGGCTTTTCAAATACTCTGGCACAACCTCGCTACAACACCTATTGTGCTACACTCTAATTAGCTGCGGAGATGTAGAGACCTACCCCGGTCCTAGTTCAACGTTGAAGAAACCTCACCACCAAACAAGTAAGGCAGACACCGACATTTCAACAGTCCCTAGCAGTAAAATTCGTTATAACAAACTGGGCCAGCAGGCACCCAAGTCTCCCGTCACGCTCCAACTCACAACCAAGACCGCAGGGCAACCGCCAGCACAGTGCCAACATTCTACCTACTCAACATTACCCTCAACTGTATCATCACTACCACAGATATCGGTGAACCAAGTAACTCAACATGCAACCAGAACACCCAAACAAGCAGGAAGCTCTAGCAAACACATCGACAATGAAGTAACAGCAACGAACAAGATAGACAACAAGAGAAACCACCCACCCCCCACAACACGACGCCGCTGTACAACAAATCAACCAAACCTACTACAACACAACCCAACACTATCGGCGACCCAGGTAGCTCAACATGCAACCAGAACAGCAAAAAAAGAAGGGATCAGTCGCAACAACATCAACAATAAAGCAGCAACAACGGCCAAGAACAAGGACATACAACAACAAATGCAGGTAGGGGTGGGAGGGGGGCAAGGGGGAGCCACAACCTGTCCTCATCTCACACGCTCACACACCATCAGCCGCTCACGGCGCACAGCTGATCACCACACCGCCAGACGTACGATGAACAGTAACAGGAAAATATGTATAGTGTGCGATATTGGATTCAACAAAAGGAGTACAACGTCACAATGTAGTAGTTGTAATGAAACAGTACACGATCGATGTACTTATGTTACTAGCAGAAAAGAAGTGGAATGCGATAAATGTAGGGAAGTAGCTATTAAGGGTCCTAAAATCATTTGTGAAATATGTGAATCACTCATAACAAGAAAACAAAGGATCATAAACTGTGTTAAGTGTAAAACTGTAGCTCACATGAAGTGCATCTCTAAGAAGACCAACAGTGAAGAACGGGAATTCCTATGCAACATATGTGCCTTGCATTCATTACCGAATATTAATGTAAATGAACCAATTAGTATTAACAACTCAGAATCCAGCCAGGACACATTAAAAATCAAAGATGAATACAGAGTGTTCACCAACAAAGGGCTCCATCTTATCCACATTAACGCCAGATCAATGTACCATAAATTGTCAGAATTAAACTTGTTAGCTAATAAGGCCAAAGCTTCAATAATTGCAATCACAGAAACCTGGCTGGATTCAAGTATAAACGATGGTGAAATAAACATTCAAGGTTTCAATATGGTTAGGAATGATCGCAATAGGCATGGGGGAGGAGTATGTCTGTATGTAAAAAACAACCTCACACACACAACCAGACCGACCTCCATGTAGAAAATCACGAACCTCTGCCGAGGACAAGACCCATCACAATTGGGGTATGCTATAGGCCACCAGACGACACACAATTCTTGACCAAATTTGAACGAACGTTGTCATCGCTAGACCCTCGGAATGAATCCATCATACTAGGGGATTTTAACCTGTGCTACAAACAACGAAATGATAGGCTTGTACGAGAATATAGGCATATACTGACAATGCACAATCACAAACAACTCATCACAACCCCCACACGTATCTCTGAGAACACTGCCACAATAATAGACCACATAAACTGTAACAGAGAGGACAAAATATCCCAATCAGGGGTTATACAGACTGGGATAAGTGATCACTTCGTCACATATTGCACACGAAAAACCACAAAAATTACCCTAGAGAATCACAAGATTATCAAAACAAGGTCACTCAGAAACTACAATAAAGAAACATTTCTGGACATTTTATGGAATACAGACTGGTCTCCAGTGTTTGTAAGTACAAACGTTAATGACGCATGGGTTGGCTTCAGAACAATCATCACAAACATTCTAGACGAAATAGCTCCTCTGAAAGACATACGAATTAAAGCAAGGTCAGACCCATGGATCAACAATGACATACTACACCATCTGGAACACAGAGACAATCTGTTAAAAAGGCTAGCGAAACATAGACAGGATCAAGGTCTGAAACATGAGTTCAACAGGGCCAGGAATAAACTAAGTAGGAAAATAAAATCAGCGAAAACTAATTATTTTCACAATAAGGCAGAGGAATATCAGAATAACCAAAATAAACTATGGAGGCACCTAAAAACAACAGGCTACAGCAACAAGACAAGGGATTCGTCTAACACTAATATTGCTCTCACCATTAATGATCAGATTTGCCACGATAAACGACAAATTTCAACCTACTTCAACTCCTTCTTCACCTCCATAGCAAACACACTTGCACAGAACCTACCTCAGCCTCTTAATAAATACACGACAACAACGGCCACCTTTCGAAATTTCTACAGAGATAAAGACATACACCCAAACACATTTGGATTGCAAAATGTTACACCAAAATACACTTTTGACGAGCTCTCTAACCTAAATGTACATAAAAGCACAGGACCAGACAAAATTCCTGCCAAATTTCTACGAGATGGAGCCATTGGTATAGCAGGCCCCCTAACCCACATCATCAACTTGTCAATTAACACCAACACTGTACCTGCTGAACTGAAGGAAGCTATTGTAACCCCTCTATTCAAGAAAGGAAATAAACTAGAAGTTGGTAACTACAGACCAGTTAGCATATTATGTATTGTATCTAAAATCCTTGAAAGAGCGGTATACACCCAAATTGAACACTACCTCAAACAAAATTATCTATTCTATAAGTTTCAATCAGGTTTCAGATGCATGTACTCGACAGACTCCTGTCTCATCCACTTAACGGATCACATTCGTAAAGAAATTTCTAAAGGTAACTACACCGGTATGGTTCTTCTTGATCTACAAAAAGCGTTTGACACAGTAGACCATGATATCCTATGTAATAAACTACAAGCAATGGGCATAGGATCTGTGAACTGGTTTAAATCTTATCTTAGTGGTAGAACCCAAAGAGTCAACATTGACGATAATATATCTGATCCTATGCCAATTAACTGTGGGGTCCCGCAGGGAAGCATCCTTGGTCCCTTACTCTTTCTCTGTTATGTGAACGACATGGAACTGAGCGTCTCATGTAAATTATTACTGTATGCATACGACAGTATGGTCCTGGTTTCAGGAAAAGACCCAATAAGTATTGCCGCTTCACTTTCCAAAGAACTAGAATCATGTAGTGAATGGCTAGTGGACAATAGACTATCTCTTCACCTGGGCAAGACGGAAGCCATCTTATGTGGAACAAAACGTAAACTGAAAGACATTGTGGGCTTCTCGGTCAACTGTAATGATATTCCTATAACAACAGTGTCACAAGTTAAATATCTCGGACTAAAACTGGACGCGAGTTTGTCAGGTGAAACAATTTTGGAATCTATCCTGAGTAAGTGTAGAGCACGTATAAAATACCTGTATAGACAGGTGGGATGCTTGCCCGCGGCGACCAAAAAGACCCTCTGCCAAGCGCTTGTTCAATGTCATTTTGACTATTCTGTGTCATCCTGGTACTCTGCATCATCTAAATCAGCACAGCACAAACTTCAGGTCACTCAAAATAAAATGGTTAGGTTCATGCTGAACCTAGGACCCAGATCACATGTTGGCCAGGAACAACTTCAGTCACTAGGTATGCTCAATGTCGCTGACAGGGCCAAACAAATCAGGCTCACTAATGCCTTCAACATTTTCTATGACAGAGCTCCAGAGTACCTAAAGAATGATTTTGTTAAAGCAAATGAGAGGAGTGGACATAATACAAGAAACAGGATGTTTAATTTTAAGGTCCCGAGAATCCAAGGACAGGGTAAGCAAACATTCTTCTTCACCGCCATCAAAGACTGGAACGACCTACCCCCGTCAGTCCGTGAAAAGAGAACACTGTATTCCTTCAGACGTAGCCTGAAGGAACACCTGAACCGGACAGCTGCGAGAAGGGAGCACCAAGCTTATGTCTACTACTAAATGCGACATAAGAGATAGACAAACCAAACTGAAATTATTACTGATTACAGATTACTGATATTTACTATAGGATGTAAGGTATCTTAAAATAACCCCCTAGAAATACTTTCTCTAAAGTATCTATTTCTTTATCCTCCCCATTTTCCCCAGCTAACCTAATCCCACAAGGACCCCAATGGAAATACGCCTAACGGCCTTATTGGGCTATCCTTAGTTGGAATTATGCAAAGCTGGTACATGTCATATTTGTAACAAACTATGTGGTACCAACTCTGTAAATTGCTAACTGAATAAATATTATTATTATTATTATTATTATTATTATTATTATTATATCTATTGGTATATTAGGCATAAGTAGGAGAGAGGGGAGTGGAGAGGGAGGAGTAGCACCGGAATCATCCAAGGTGGAGTTTCTAGCAAAAGCTTTAGCGAAGAGTACAGCTTTGTCAGAGGAAGAAATGATGGGGACCCCAGTAGACAAAATTAAGTAAAATTTTGCCTCCCGAAAATTTACCACCGCCGGCAAAACAGACAGAATTATTTTGATCTATCTTGTGCCAAACAAAGACAACTCGAAATCAACATAGCTCTAGACACTTCCGGAAATTTCCCGGCGGGGAAACCGCGTGAAGTTACTAGAGGCACGTTGTCACAAGTCTCACTTTATCAAATCCCGCCGGAAGGGCCAACCCTCCAAGCCCTTAGATTTCACAACGTGCACATATTATGGCATAGTTATACATTAATTAATCAATCAATAAATAACACATCCTAGCCATAACTAAAACGCCTACAGGAGGCCAACTAGACGGGGGAAGGCGGCAGAAGATATCATAAGCACAAACCTGGAACCCAACAAAGTCCTCCAACACCCATCACGTAGTAACAGGAATGTAGGCTGAAAAGTGTCATGAACAAGTGCTAAGTCCCTCACTAAGTGAGACAATTTGAAACACAAAAGTTCCTCTCAAGAGTAGATAAAACCGCTTAACCCACCCGTATAGGTGGCCGAAAAGCGGGGCCCGGATCCTCTAAAAAAAACTCATGTTCATAAGAGCTAAAATAGAATAACCTGGGAAAATAAAACACACACGTGGGAGTCTTGCCTTATCACAACAAAAACTCCTGACAAAGACCTCTGCCAAACACCCGGAAAACAGTCTCCAAGGCGAGTGGGAAAAGGTGTACACAGCCTAGCTAATTTATAAGCTACCCTGACCTCAGCATATAGCATGTACAGTTCCGGCCAAAAGTCTCTCAACTCGTCTGGCAGCATTTGGCAGCTCATATTAGGGGAAATGGGGTTGTAGGTTGGGGAACTCTGTCCGATCTACCTGAATGATATGACAGAGGAATTCTGATTGGCGGACAGGACAACATAGATAATAAACGTTAATTTATGGATGTAAATACGTAGGTGACAAATAAAGTTATTTAGGTATGCATTTGTGTTTGCCACTAGCTAATATAATACTTTCATGTAAAAGGTTTTGATTTAACTCTCAAGCCGCGGAACCCGACATATGTCGGCCGAGAGAATAATGGCCACCCCTGCGGTGCCCGACATATATCGGAAGGGATTTTGAGCACATTATCGGCTCTGAGAGAGAGTCCACGCGTTGGGAGGACAATATAGACGGGCTCTGACCGTTCAGCACGGCCGTAGTACCACGACTGAGCTCCCCACCACAACATTCCACACTCACGGCCTCGCGAGACCAGGAAAAAACTCGGAAATTACCGTATTATAGGGTTTTTCACCTCTCGCTGCGCGATTGTTACAGGATAACCCGTGGTCGTACAAGGATGATTCAGGTGTCATTGGAAAGCTCTATTATCGCCCTTTCACGGATACATAATTGTATTACGCTCTGGCTCTTGTATATGCATGAAAAAAGCATGGAATTAAGCTCGTTTAGGGTAAATATGCCCGCCTGGCAGGTAATAGAAGTTACAAACATTCCCGTCGGTTAAGAGTTAAACCAACATCAATATCGTGAACGAGTAATGATCGCAGTGGTAATCTATGCCTCAAGATTAACCATTTTAGACCAGGATAGATGGATTCATCATATTTAGCCCCCAACATTTAGGAAATAAATTTTCGGCTGTGTGAAACATTTTATGATAAATATTATGCGTAATGGAGAACAGGGTTTAGTTGTTGAATATAACAGGAAGTTCATTTTCTCATTCCCTAATATAAATTCATATGTAAGTCCTATACTATATGCTTCCTAATAATGAATTAATTTGCATAAGGGTATTCATTATAGTTCTATAACCCTTTGAAGATCATGACGCATTTTGACAATTTGTTCTGGCTATCCTTGGACGATTGTATATACTGTAGGTTATGAAGGAACTGTGGGGATTCAAAGGCCAAAGATTATCTCAAATATACTTTTAACTACTATTCATCCTTACGAATCTGAATAATAACAAGAAACCTAAACAGAAATGCGTCATAGTGTATTAAAGGGGTAACTTTTCGCAGACCCATCTTTATTTAAATATTTTGAGTATTATGACACATTTTGTCAGCTTATTTTGGCTACCATTAGACGATCTTATGCAATGTGGGAAGCAGTTTGGCACATCAAAATGAAAAAGCTAACTCTATACACAAAACATTATATCCACATTGATCACATCTACACGTATGGTGAGCTGGTAAAGAGGAGGAGCGGGTGGGAGTGGGGGCTGGGAGGTAGGTAGGGAAGCAGTAGGGTTGTTTGGTGATTTTCAATGACATATGGAGACTCAGTTATTGACAATAATTTAGTTTCTGCATTTCACTATGACGAATCTTTACTTCATATGAAGTGAACTATAAGGGAATTGTTTTCAGCATAGGCAGTATCTGTTTCAACTCAAACGGGTTCAATCAATATTTATATTCAAGCAGATCGTTAATTAAGACGAATAAAATAGTCTGATATGAACCCGAGTGAAGTCAAAAACAAAACTGCACTATGATATAACAACATATTGATAGGATATTCCGAATGTATTTTAGTATGACGTTGTTATGAGATATATAACATCATAATTATGAAGTCAGGGTAACTTAACGTAATTTTCCATAACTGAAAGTTTCATTACATTACGTTACATTAACCCGTCAAGTACCGATGCCGCCTGTGGTATTTTGTTTCAGCTATAATTAGACAATAATATGTAGATAAGGATAAATATTTGGCAGCTAATGGGACTAATTTATATAGTATATAACCTTCAATTTGGTAGACGGCCTTCTATCTATCTATCTATTGCCTGACGCCGTGATCCCCGAAGGGGTGGCCACGAACGAACCGCCCCCATGCACCTCTGTCCCCAGTCAGTCGACGCCCCTCCCCCCAACCAGCACCGCCTTCGTTCATGTAGTTCCTCACTCCATCCTTCCACCTCATATTCGGTCTACCTCTCCCCCTCTGTCCCTCCACCTCGCTCTCGTACACCCTCTTAGTCATTCCGAAAAGCCTTCCGAAACTAAATAGAATCGTCCACTCATTGTCAGAATATAATGAACGAGACGTCACCGGTACTAGATGTATTAATAAACTCTAGCGCCAGCAACAGAGGCCATATGGCATTGAACTAATATGCTAAACGTATTAAGAACACAAGGATGTCCAAATATCACGAAACAAGTAGATAAGTAGGCAGGATATGATAGGCCACAGTGGAAAGCATTAACTCTTACTGTACCAGCGATGTACTCTAAATTATATTTCAGTAATATTAACGTCAGTTTACTTTTAATTATGGCTGAAGTTAGACGGTGTTATGCAGTTGAAGAAGGACCTACTTAATTCAGAGGGCATGTTGAAATCGTATTTACACCTGTGACACCAAGAGTTGCATTAAACAATAACGAAAATGTTCTAATTGGTGGCCCGAGTAAAATGGAAATACGCCCTGGGTCTCAAGGGGTTAACTCAATTTAATGAACATTACAAAGGATATATGGTACCGCAGCTAAAAGAATGTAATGAACATTACAAAGGATATTTGGTACCGCAGCTAAAAGAATGTAATGAACATTACAAAGGATATATGGTACCGCAGCTAAAAGAATGTAATGAACATTACAAAGGATATATGGTACCGCAGCTAAAAGAATGTAATGAACATTACAAAGGATATATGGTACCGCAGCTAAAAGAATGTAATGAACATTACAAAGGATATATGGTACCGCAGCTAAAAGAATGTAATGAACATTACAAAGGATATATGGTACCGCAGCTAAAAGAATGTAATGAACATTACAAAGGATATATGGTACCGCAGCTAAAAGAATGTAATGAACATTACAAAGGATATATGGTACCGCAGCTAAAAGGATTAACTGACATGATTCATAGCCGTATGGCATACGTCCTTCATAAACTGAATAAAATTACCTAACAGTAGTCAGACTATAAGGCAAAGGATGTCACCGATACTGGATGGGATAACACTATCAAAAGGATGTCACCGATACTGGATGGGATAACACTATCAAAAGGATGTCACCGATACTGGATGGGATAACACTATCAAAATCCCAGCACCAAGCGACGAAGGCCATATTGCAGCGATTCTTAGTCAATACTGTTCAGAAAACAAAACAAACCGGAAGTTAGATATCATTAATTAAGACGGCGAAGTTGAGTAAGGAAGGACATGATACAGTCAATAGAATAAGAAGGGGACTCGAAAGAATATCAGCAGGACGCGGTGGGCGGCACAATGGAAATCATTAGACAATACATAATTTATAATTCCACCAACCCAATTACCAAATACTTTAAATTAATGAAATCACCAATATTAGCGTGGCATATAATAAGATAAACGGTTTTTGCCACAAGGCGGCACATATTTAAGAATTGGATATATCTTTTCAGTCATATTGGAGTTTTTATATCTTAAGATGGACCTGTCTAATCAACGAATGAATTACTAAAATTTGTAGGTCCTATTGGTAAGTAATATGTAAAGTGATGACTAAAAATACCGTATGAGGAGGGGCACTTTTTTGTACAACGTTATGCAGACAGCTTCTTCATGTTAGTAACCTGAAGAAGCTGTCTGCGAAACATTGTTAATAAAGTGATCCTCCTCAGATGGTGTTTTTAGTCATGCTGTCTACTTTTCAAGTGTCTCTCACCAATAAGTTAACTATTACCCAATAAGATACCATTTACATTTTCATATTAACCCGTTCACTACCTGATAGAGTTGGTTTCAGCTACATTTAGACGATTTTATGAAGCTTAGGACCGATATATACAGTAGTAGCTCGATATGTTAAATGATAATATATGTAGCCTATAACCTTTCCTTATATTCTGAATACTAGTAGGTAATTTATGAAGCTTAGGACGGATATATACAGTAGTATCTCGATGTGTTAAATGATATAGTATATGTAGCCTATAACCTTTCCTTATATTCTGAATACTAGTAGGTAATTGTATTCAGTTTATGAAGGACGTATGCCATACGGCTATGAATCATGTCAGTTAATCCTTTTAGCTGCGGTACCATATATCCTTTGTAATGTTCATTAAATTGAGTTAATCCCATGAGACCCAGGGCGTATTTCTATTTTTACTCGGGCCACCAATTAAACTATTTTCTTTATTCTTTAATGCAACTCTTGGTCTCATAGGTATAAATACGATTTCAACATGCCCTCTGAATTAAGTAATTCCTTCTTCAACTGCATAAAACCGTCTAACTGCAGCCATAATTAAAGGTAAACTGACGTTAATATTACTGAAATATTGCTTAGAATACATCACTGGTAATGTAAGAGTTAATGCTTTCCACTGTGGCCTATTATATCATTCCTTCATCTTATCCACTTGGTTCGTGATATTTGGACATCCATGTTCTTAACCCACAGGACCCCAGCGACGCACGTGTTGCGTCAGCAATGCTGGCAACGCTAAACCCCAGCGACGCAGCACCTGCGTCCGCAACTTCGACCATATTTACTCGACTTGTATGATAGGAAATGGCTTGAGAATGGTATGGGATATTCCTTATGGTATTGCCGAAAAGTGGCGGTACTTGGCAACCTCCTAGGCCAGCCGCGCGGATGAATTGCGCCAATTTACCCACAAAATTCACCGCAACTTTCGACCTTATTTACTCCTGTTGTATGGTAGCTAGAGGCTTGAAATTTGTGTGGGATGTACCTTAGGATGTTGGCATTACACGGCCATACTTGGCAACCCCCCAAGTTCCGCCGCGCGGGCGGTGATGGGCGGGATGATGGTGAAATCACTGTACCCGCTTATATCACTACGACTTTCGACCTTATTTACTCTTGTCCTATGGTAACTAGAGGCTTGAGATTGGTATGGAATATTCCTAAGGATGTTGGCAATACTTGGCAACCCCCAAGTCTAGTCTTGCTGGGACAAAGGATGCGCATGGCGAGGGACAGTCAGTTTACTCGTACATCTTGCGAGTGCAACATCATGTCGGATTTACCTCACCGTTACCCACGCAGGGGATTGAGCCTTGCTGATGCCATGGCCATACTAGATGACAGTGATGAGCCTGATAGTGACAATGGATCGTCAGATA
This sequence comes from Paralithodes platypus, assembly GCA_032716605.1. Taxonomy (NCBI): domain Eukaryota; kingdom Metazoa; phylum Arthropoda; class Malacostraca; order Decapoda; family Lithodidae; genus Paralithodes; species Paralithodes platypus. The sequence continues at coordinate 20,630,733 of CM064547.1, read as the reverse complement.
ATGATTCAGATGACGAGTATCATCCAAGTAATATGGAAATTGAGGACATGAACGAGGAGGAACCCTTTGTCCCAGTCTCTCGTCGCCTCGCTATGCTGGAAGAAAGGGAGGAGAGTGGGTTTTTCTCCCCTATTGCTCCCCGTGACATACTTGACTCCCCAGCAAGTGGGGAAGAGGAGGAGGACGAGGAAGCAGATTATCCAGATCCAATGGTATTCCTCAACATTCTGCTTGGTCATCGTAGGGGTAAGAAGAGAAGAGCTGAGGATGATAGAGGTCAATGTCCGACACCACACGTGCCTTGCCGTAGTCCTCCCCCACGTCAGCCTTCACCACCACCACGCGTTGTCTCTCCACAAAAAGTGCCAACCCCTAACACCTTCTATGGTTTGCACAGGGGTGCAGGCATCTTAGCAGCGCAGACATTGAGTTCATCAGGGGAAGGAACAGATGAGGAAATGCCTGCCCACGAACCTCGTCAACAAAGGCAGCTCGCACGTCGTTTGTTTCCTATTATGGCTCCCCGGGATGACTCAGCGCATTCTCCGCCTGGCCACCCGACAGCACCACCACCACCAGACACTCCACCACCACCATCAGCACCCGGCCTACTACCTTACTCACCTGTACCCTCACCTCAGTCTGGGACCTCCCACGGACAAGACACTCAGACACCATCACAGCCAACATAGGCGTGCCCGTGGCTGAAGGGGTTCTAAAGTGACCCTATTACGACGCCCAACCTCTGGCGGTGCGAGAGGAAGCTCCAGGTCGACGACTCGATCAGGGTCAAGAGGCAGGGCAAGGCCCTCCCGCCGCCCTGGAGCCCCTGGTGGTAACTCCTCGCCTGACGACTCTGGCGAGGAAGGTGTTGCCGATCAACCCGATGTGTGGAATTGGGTGGATGGGGAGAACTTTGTGCTCACCGACTACAACTCTGTGGGCGCCGGGATTGCCGGACCTGCGCTCCCAAACCAAGGCAACCAGACCACGAGACTTGATATCTTCCTGCAGTTTTTTACTGCAAACCTCATGTCTCTAATTGTTGACCAGACCAACAGGTAAAATTACTATTGTATGGCTGGGAAAGAACAGCACAAGTACTCGGCAAGACTCTCATGGACCACACTAGATGTCCCAGAATTTTACATGTTCATGGCCATAGTCATCCTGATGGGGGTCACGAAGAAATCCTCTATCTAGAAGTATAGGTCCTGGGATCCCCTCATCCGAACCTCTATCTTTGGCCAAATAATGAGCAAAAATAGGTTCACGGCCATAATGGGGAACCTTCATTTTATAGACAGCCTGGCAAGCCACACCAGAAAGCAGACTCAACCAAGAGCAATAAAGGACCCCATGGAGAGTACAAGACCAATCTTCGAGTACCTGAAGGTGATTTTGTTGCCGCATTCAATCCCCATCAGAAGCTGATAATTGATGAGAGTTTGCTGCTCTGGAGGGGAAATATCAGCATCCGGCAGTACATGCCCAGCAAACGACATCGTTATGGCCTGAAGACCTTGGTGATGTGTGGCTGTCGCACCGGTTATATCCAGGATATCATACTGTACATGGGCAGGAAGACAGAATTGGTGGAATTGAGGACCTACGGAATTTCTGGGCCGTCATGTTCACCATGCTGAAGGGCTACTTGGACAGGGGCCACATACTGTACCTGGACAACTGGTACACCAGCCCCTCCCTTGCCAAGTTCCTACATAGCGCCATACAGGAGTCTGTGGCACCGTCAGGAGGAATCGAACCTTCATGCCCGATCTACCACAAAGGCGGGAAAAGGGCTCCATCATCTACCGGCAGGCTAACAATGTCCTCCTGTTGTCCTGGATGGATAACCGGGATGTGAACGTCCTCACAACAGTCCACTGTCCCATCTTCCAAGACAGCAGACGTCGTGACAGAGCAACAGGTGAAATAATCAAGAAACCATTGGCCATTTGTGATTATAATATAAACATGGGTCTGGTCGACAAGTCTGATGCTGTCATCTCGTCAGTCGAGTGTGCGAGGAAGACGATGAGGTGATATAAGAAGTTATTCTTCCACCTCCTCGATATCACCCTGTATAATGGCCACAACCTCTTTGCAACAATCACCAGCAAACAGGAAATGATGGAGAACTTCTGCATCAAGTTGTCCAGGGAGATGTTGAGGAAAAACATGACTGCCCCCCACGCCTAGCAATACCCCGCACATCGACAGCCAGCAGCAGAAGGGATTGCCAGGGTGACAGAACGCCACTTCTCTAACTATGTGCCGCCCACAGATGGCATTGCTAGACCCCACAGATGGTGTCATGTGTGCCGGAACACGACACAGAGGCCCCCCACAAAATCAGATACCAGTAATATGTGCCTAGAATGTGGTGTTGCACTGTGTTTCCCCTACTGCTTCAGGGAGTATCACACCCTTGAACATTTCTAAAACAGTGTGTTCAAAGACTGAGATAAAAGACGCTATCAAAAGTGAAGTGTGTGTACAAACACGAAGTGTAAATATTATATAAACAAAGTGCCGAACACAATATGTAAGTGATAGTGACACTCAAATATACGTAAAACAGTGACGGACACCAATAAGTGTAAATATAACCCTGTGAACAATAACGATAACAGTGAGATAGAATACGAGAAAACATAAGTACAAAATAACAGTGAGATATAATACGATAAAACATAAGTACAAAATAACAATATAAAATACAATGTGAAAATCCATATACGCGAGGCTTGCCACTCGTAGGCACTTATAAAACTTGAATCTATGCACTTATCACACTGTAACTTCACTTATAATGACATTATGTGATACACCTTGCTAATATATAATTATGAACTATGAAGGCACACATGATGCTAGGGTGATGTAAATAACTGTCACTCGAAAACTGGATGTATCGTACATCTGCCATGCTGCCGCGCTCAGCTGTGAAGTGCCGGGCAGGAAGCTTGAAGGCCGCCCTGTATCAGCTGATGGTTGAAGCTGCTCCCCCCCCCCCAGCCCCTTTGGACCCCCAAATGATCGAGGTGAGTGATTTTTTTAGTGTTATTCTTTATTTCTCACCTATTTAAGCTATTTTAGCATAAACAAATTTTTGACAAAATCGGCCGGTCCCACGATTCTATTCAGTTTCGGAAGGCCGTCTACCAAATTGAAGGTTTTTTACTATATATATATAAATTAATACCATTAGCTGCCACATATTTATCATTATATTATCTTCATATTATCGTCTAATTATAGCTGAAACAAAATACCACAGGCGGCATCGGTACTGGACGGGTTAATGTAACGTAATGTAATGAAACATTCAGTTATGGAAAATTATGTTAAGTTACCCTGACTTAATATGTTATATATTTCACAACAACGTTATAGTAATCCCACTGACAGCATCCGTGCTTACTTCTGGATCAGCGAACCTTAAAGAACGATTTGCTTGAATAAAAAGATTAATTGAACCCATTTGACTTTAATGAGATCCTTCCTAAGCTGAAAACAATTTTCTAATAGTTCACTTCATATGAAGTAAAGCTTCGTCGTAATGAAATACAATAAATAAATAATTGTCAATGACTGAATCTCCATACGGCATTGCAATTCAGCAAACAACCCTACCGTTTCCCTCCCTACCACCCAGCCCCCACACCCCTCCGCTCCCCCTCTTTACCAGCTCACCACACTTGTAGATGTGATCAATGCGTATATAATATTTCATTGTATCCGTCTGATATAAAATGTAATATATTTAATATAGTTAGCATTTACATTTTGATGGTTTAATCCCCTTCGTAAGTTGTCTAAGATATAAAAATGTCTCCTAATTCTCAAGCTGTTAATATTAGAATAGGTCTAGGAAAAGCTGTTGAAATATAATGTAGACCCGTACGGGAATGTATTCATTAATAGGAAGCATATAGTATAGGGCTTACATACGAATGTATAGTAGGGAATGAAAGAGTTAATTTCCTGTTGTGTCAAAACTTACAACGTGTTATCTAGTACCGGTTACGGTTACGCTTATATTCATCATATTCAAACCCTGTGACGATCTTGACGTATTATGATACTTACATTACACTAATTTTCAATAGAAGATTTTATACAGTTCAGGAAGGATCTGTGGGAGTTATAAGGGCAAAGACCAGCCTAATCAACCCTCTGACGTCCGTATCTCATTCCAGCTCTGAATAAAATCGTCTGATGATAGTCAGAATAAACTCGAAAAAACGTTTCATAATCTTAAAGGGGTTAAGAAAACTGTTTAACCCGGCCCAAGATATTTTCCTAAATTGATAAAAACCATTTGCCGAGGGCTAAATATGATAAATCCATCTCTCCTGGTCTAACATGGTTAATCTTGAGGCACAGATTACCGCTGTGATCGTTACTCGTTCACGATATTGATGTTGGTTTAAATCAATACCTTTTACATGCAAGGATTATATTAGCTTTTGGCAAACACAAAGGAATACCTAAATCACTATATTTGTCACCTACATATTTACGTCCATAAATTAACGTGTATTAGCTATGTTGTCCTGTCAGCCAATCAGAATCCCTCTGCCATATCACTCAGGTAGGGTGGAGAGAATCCTCCCACCTCCAACCCCATTTTCCCCAATATGAGCTGCCAAATGCTGCAAGACGAGTCGAGAAACTTTTGGCCGGAACTGTACATATGAGAAAAGACTCACAAGTCGGAAGGCAGGAGAAGAATGAAGCTGAGGCTGGACACACCTCCGAACATGTCCGGACCCGACGGCGCCTAGGAGAAGAAGGACATATGCGCCCAGATAAGACTGGGATGATGCGCACATTAGACAGCAGACGCCTGAGAAGCGCATTAAGCTGGATCATGTTTAATGTTTTATTATTTTATTTTTTGTTTCTATTTTTTTCTAGTAGTGGTACCCACATCATAAGGACGAGTCCGTGAGCGGTTTGTTATATTTAAGAGCGTTTCGCTCACGATGTGTGGCAATCGTATTATTTTTCTCTCCTAGGCGGGTCGTTTGAACGGCGAGCCTTGAGTTCAAAGATTGTCCATTACAATTACATGGTGCATCGTCAATGTACGCATTTTGGGGTGCGTGATATAGGAATCGGATGGGATATATGATTTCATGAATAAGAAAGATATGTTTCTTGATCAAAACTTCCATAAGTTTTGCCTGGATACTGAGAGGGTTAATAGGGACAGAAGGAATTATAGTTGTGGAAATACTGTAGGATTAAACGTGGCGATCAAAAAATATAATATGTAATAAAATACATATCAAATGAAGACATCAAGTTGAGCGATAATAATTAAGGTAGAAATGTGAAGACAGGAGATCTAAGAGACCACAAACGAGAAGCGAAATATAAGAGGAATGATAAACACTGATGTAGAAAACAAAATATAGAAGTTATAGGAAAACTCGTAATGACTAATAGATATGTTTTCATTGTCCTTCATTCAAATGTTCTAGAACAAAAGGACACATTTGAAAACATATACGGACATAAAGTTAAGGAACTACTGTATGTAGAATGTAAAGAGAAAAGCATTGAAGAGAGAAGAATAAAAGTGGAAGGAACACAAATATAACATAAATTACATAAACAAACAAGAAGAATGAATAACACAAGGAGCAATTCAAAATTAAGGAAGAAAGAAGATAATTCCTAGGATTCAGGAGGTAAGTAGAAGGAGAAAGGACACATAACAGGAGTGGGGTCAATTTACAGTGTAAGATTTGTTTAGGTTAGGAGTCCTGGAAGTGCTTTCCAGTGCAGGCTTACTGGGGTATCTTCGCTCACAGTCGTTTCCTCACGTATAGAGTTGGGCATGTGTCCATTTACTTTTACTTAAATTACAAAAACACGTACGGTAAGATTTACTATGGCACAATATACTTATATTTTCTTGATTGTATAACTAACCTAAAATCTTAAAATATTAAGTACGGTAACCTTATAGTTAGCGATGATGATAATGTTATGTCATAAGATAGAACTAGCATATCTTACTCAAAACTTTATATTATCGTAAGTTAGATATTGTTGAGGAAAGACAAATAAACTAAACCCAAATATATATACACCAAGTAATATCCTTTGATCTTGTAGCTATCCCAAAACCCAACTCAATAACATGGTAAAGGGACTGAAGTAGCGAACTGACTGGTAACCTGCTCATCGACTGGACCTTCCTATGCCGCAACTTTGGTCATTGCCCTGCTAATTAATTTACAACTTGGCCACTAACCGTCCAGCCAAACTGGGCTACCGGGAAAGGGGCTCCACAAACTTGGAGAAATATTAATAATAATCAAACCACGTAACACAAGACTAAATAAACAAACTAATATAAACATTAGAAACGCGGGACTTTTATATGGGTAAGTTTGATAAGATATAATCAGCACATTGTATATAATTTGATCTAATATGGATATTTAGCCTTTCATATTTCATAAATTTGATGGGATGTAACTAGACAGTTGTAATCTCATATTTGTCTTTATAAACTGATTTTATGTCATATATGTTGACTATATGTATTGAATTATAACTGTTTTCATTTTAATTCATAGAATTTAATTACTGAATAAGCTTGATTAGGTGTAAACAGAAATATGGTGTGGATTATGGATTTTGATTTTGGAAATTAGCCTTCTTTCCAACAAAAATAGACTGAATATTCTGTTCATAAATGTAAAGTATGCGGCTTAATCCTATAGATACATTTGTCAAAAATATATAATTATACAGTTATAAAAATCAAGATCCAATCTATAAAAACTGGGAATGTATTGCAATTATCGATTCATGTTGCTTTGAATGCATGATTATATTTGAACAAAGTTGATAAAGAAATCATATATATATATATATATATATATATATATATATATATATATATATATATATATATATATATATATATATATATATATATATATAAATATATATATATATATATATATATATATGTATATATATATATATATATATATATATATATATAATAAAATACATCTAACCACCCCGACCACGACATCTTCAGAGTTGTCATTGTTTGGTTGATTCACACACAAGGCCGTAAGTAATTATCAACTCTACTCGGTTTGCTTAATTTACGCTTTAAAGTCAGTTAGGTTAATGTGGATTAAGTTACGGTAAGGCTAGAACACTTTATCTGCTTAAACCACATCTATGTTAACACTAAGAACACAACCATTACAATCATCTTAAACAAAAATTCCAAGTAAGTTGAAGAGACTACATTTCCGCCTACTGCATCCAGTGATACACCCATACCAAAATTAGAATTCACGATTCCATTTCATTACATACAGCCACATCACTAACAGCAACAACTTGAATTACTATTTCAAACTACAGTATACTTACAATACTACCTGGAACAACAAATGTTGCAAGCCAAATCAGGCATGAAAAAACACCTAATCATTAATTTGAATTACTGTTTCATTGATCACCACTGCCACCACTACAAAAAAAATAAATAAATAGCAAAACAAAAGCATCAATAGTAATAAATAACCGTCTATTTGATATTGCAGGTCATATTATTTCCATTTACATTGCAGCGCAATCAGCCACTGAAACACCGACATCACCAATATTTAAACAAAAACATCTTAGTTTATAGTTTCCGATCATAATTCCTCCTACACAGCATCATAACCAATACCAACAAAAGCAATAACAAAGCAACAACACGTTAACTAAAGTAAATACTATATTCAGTCTAGTTTCCGAAACCAGCGCTAAGCATCCCATAAATGTTGTCGAAATATTTTTTGGCCATCGAATGTTGACGATGATAGCTCTCGTGTGATACCCCTTAACTGTTTCCAACCACTTATACAACTGCAACAGCAACAACAACAACCCAAAATACTGTCCGACTCCTTTATAATTCCCGTTTCATATGCCGAGCCTGACACACTGCCGCGACCCCTTTTACATCCTAACTAATATGTCTCTCGGTAAATACTGGCACCAGCTCCATATTTCTCAGGCGGGATTACAATTATGTTCGCATTATCTCCCCTTGTTCTGGTAGAGGCGGACCAATTTATGATCGTGAGCATTCTTGTTAAGGGGATTGTGGTGGTGCAGGGATTGTGGCGCGTAGGTATTTTGGTATTTGGTATTTAAGGTTATGCAGTATACTGTATAACAGGAAGCCATAATTTAAGTTGCTCCTATATCAATTGCTATGACATTTACTTCTTTTCCTTGCTTGGAATATATAACAACTTATTTGCACCTTTATTGACAAATTTACAGGAATCCTTGTTTAGATAACTTTTTATCTTCATTAGTATTTTGTCCTCATTAGAAAATATGTTATGCTGATACGGGCAAATAGATAGAAGGTAGATATTGTGGTGACATACATGTTTTAAACATATACTGTATATCAAATGGTGCCACGATTGAGTTGTGAATACAAAGTGTGGACAAAGGTGCTGGTGTAAATCTGCATGAAATCTTGTACAGTTTATCTTGTCCTCTTCGCCATAAAATAGTAGCCTGTTGCTAAAGGGTTCGACCCAAAGAGATGCTTATAGCATAGTTTTGCATGTGCTTTTGATTACTTGTATGCTTGCTTTGTGTGGGCAAACTGGTGTGTGTGTTCTTCTCCTCTCACCTCTTGTTCCATTCTTGGGGCTCTTGCTGATCTTCCCTACCCCATGTTGGAGTAAGGGGTGGCTACTGACTGATTGACTGACATTCAAAGTCAATAACGTATGAATGTATGTTCAAATGGCTGTATTGTATGCCGTTTTACGCCGTTTATGATGTCATTCCTACTCCTGTGCCTGGAAAAATAGTGACTAACCTAACCCAACCTAACCTAACCTATTCCATGTTCACCTAATCCACTTCAGGGTTGGGTTGGATTAGGTTAGGTTAGGTTAGGTTAAGTTAGTCACTATTTTTCAGGCACCTGAGTAGAAATGACGTCATGAACGACGTACTGCCGTTTATACATATGTGCATTGTTATTTCATGTCCATGTCGCGCCGCATTGAGACCGGTGACTAACCGAAAAAGCGCCAATTTCACTTTATGTTATTGTTGTCACTAATATTTACATAATTCATCATTTCAGATATTGCAGCCAAGGGAACAGATGTCATTTGGTGGAAGATATGGCAGATGAAGCACCCTTGAAGTTGGTGGCCAAGAAAAGGAAGCTGAAAACCAAAAGAGATGTTGTCCTGATGTGTATCATACATTGCTGTAACACAAAAGGGACTTCAAAAGTCACACCTCTAACAGAGACAAGTTTTGGAAAGATCAAAGATGCATGTAATATTCGCAAGAAGCACGGATCAGATTTTGAGACATATGGCCACATCATAAAGGATATTCCTGATGAATACCTGAACCATGTGCATGGATATCACAGATTATGTTATCAGAAATTCACAAATGTTTCCAAACTATTGAAACGTGAGGCAACAAATGACACTGATGGTTTGTCACACCATCGTTTAAAAAGGAGACGTGTGTCAGGTTATTCAAGTATACTGCTACCGAGAGATCAATGTCTGTTTTGCAACAAGCTAAGGAAAAAGTGAAAAGGGAAAGAAGAAACCCTTACCAAGTGCGAAACATCATCAGACAGTAATCTGATAAAGGAGAAAGCCTTAACCATCCATCATTATGACATCCAAGCGATGGTGAATAAGACTGATCTTGTAGCAAGAGAGGCATACTATCATCGCTCCTGTTATAGGCTGTTCACACACGAGGATGAGCGGAATTCAACACAAGTTCGTGGAGATGAAGATGCCAAGGACAGAAACGTTGCCCATGCAGCTGCATTTGAGTACATATCAGATTACATCAATGAGAGTATCATCAATAATTCCAGTGGTATAATTCACTTGGTATGCTGAAGGAGAAATATTTGCTCTTTATGCAGCAAAAATATCCAGAACACTACAATCCAAACTACAAAACCGACAAACTCAAGGATAAAATTTGAAGAACATTTGGCGACAAAGTTAAGTTCTGGCAACCAAATTACCGCACTCAGCTCATCTATTCAACACAAGTTCAATCAGGTCAAGCAGTGGAAATTGCATTTCAGACTGCTGCATCAGAAAGCAGGCGTTTGGAAGAATCTGCCATGTTCTTGCGAAGAACCATAATAGCTGCCAACAGAGAGGCTTCTGATTTGCCATGGCCACCCCCGCCAGGCAATGAACTCAAGGAATGGGACTTTCCACCGGAGCACCTTTCCAATTTCCTTTCTGCACTTCTTGTTGGCAAGAGGATGGATGTACTGTCTGCTGATAACACACATAGAGTATTATCTATTGGCCGTGACATAATATATGCTGTGACAAAAGGCAAATGGATGACACCTAAGCACATACTTCTTGGAATGTCGGTCTGGCACTTGACAGGGAGAGCAGACATAGTGAGGCTACTGAACAGGTTTGGCCACTGTGTGTCATATTCAAGGCTACTAGAAATCCTCACTGCAATCCATATGGCCATCAAAGACCATGATAGTCCTATTCCACCAGGCATCAAGACGCAAGGCAACGAAGTGCTACATTTCTGCTGGGACAACTTCGACCTCAATGAAGAAACTGCATCTGGCGCTGGAACGACACACTCAACCCATGGGCTTGTGATTCAAGAAACAGTCATCGGTCAGCCAAGTGATGTACTTGCCACTGCTAGAACAAAGAATAGATCAGTGACAGAAGATGTTCTAGTTATGGAACCATGTTATGCCAAGAAACATGCTGAACCCAGCCTCTGTAGTACAACTTTAGAGCCACAACAAACAGCAGATTATATTTCTGATTGTGGTAAACTATCAATGGAAGGTAAATATTGCTAAGCTATAATGAATACAATCAAATCAATCTAAATTAAAACTACTCAATATCTAAATTTAATTCAATCTGAAACAAGCTAATTTATATCCAAAGGTCTCACATAATAAATTTATATATAGGGTAAAGTTATAAGGGATAATATTAGCCAGGAATTAACTCACCAATAGTTCCACGTGGCAATGAGGCAAGGGAGAACGTTTACCCAATATGGCGGACAACGGGGAACGAGACTTCGGTCCCGAGACTCGAGTCAAGTGAAAGAAAGAATAAATGATTACATGGAATGGACATGAATATTATGCTTATCTGTCAGTCAGTCATGGCGTCGATGAGAGCGTCGTGATGGTGTAGCTGTTTGTATTGCTGTCAGTGTATTGTGATTAGAGGCACAAAATCGCGATCAACTGAGGGCGGAAAATAGATGTTAACTGGTAGGTGTTCGTGAAGGCTCTGCTCTCTCTTCCTCAGAGGCACACCTTGCTGCCTTGGCAAATGCCAGGAGCCCAAATTATCGTACCGCGTCTAGGTTGCTCTATTCGATAAATTATATTAATATATACGATAAATTCATATATACTACATAAGACCATGGCAATATTGCTTAATAGCACATTAGGCCTTTTATAACTTATCTTATTCACAATCTTATAATATACGATCTACTCGTCCTACGTCGTGCTGCAGGAGCGACTGTGACGTCACAGAGACATACGGGATCACAAAAGAGTCATAGCCTATCGTATTTACGATACTGATATCAAATAATGTGACATGATGTGGGTGCTATGCAGAGCTCTACCAAAGGCACTTGAGCAAACAGTACCAAGTTGGGGAGGTTGGATCTCGCTTACTGGAGAGAGAAGTGACGACAGAAAAACAACTGTGGAATACATGCCTCTAGTAAATGCTCCTATCACTGACAATGCGACCGTGATGCATGTGTTAAAGACCTCATAGGAAGCGTCTGCTGCTGTTGGACAGGCCTACACAATTGTCACATTCGATCTTGCTGCTGCCAAGAAGGCCTACGAAATCTTGTGGACATATCCAGATCGATTCCACAATGTCATTATTCGACTTGGAGCATTCCATATGGCATGTACATGCATCGGTTCCATAGGAAAGTACATGAAAGGAAGCGGATTTGAGAAAGTTGTAGTTCAATCTGCAGTGTGTGCAAGCGGGTCAATCGAAAAGGTCATGAATGAGAAACACTACAATCGGGCGAGGTATATGTCATCAGAATATCCGTTGAAGCTCTGGAGCGGCTGCTGTTGGCTTCCTTTCAGGATGAAGAAGGGCTGGTCATTGGTGAGGAGGAATTGAAATTGGTGTCCAATCTGGCCAAAACACCAAGCAAGGAGAATGTGTCCACTGTCAAGAACAACCCCAAGTGGAAGGAATGGATGCAGAAGTATGAGGAATACGATCTGGAGGCATTCACTTGTCTCTTGTATGGGGCAAGGTCCGGGATCAAGGACATCAACAAGCTGAGGTATACAATGTTCTTGACACGTTACACACCACGGAACCAGCTGCTATCTAGTGACAGTGGCATAGATCTTAGCTTGCTTCCTCCCTGCAGATCCTCCTTGCAGATGCATGTGGCACGAGTGAACTACCAAACGCTCATCTGGAACCAAGCGGATGTTGCTTACCCAGAACTACAAAAGCCCTACCAAGGCCATGGCTGGGATTTACAAGGTGCCAGACTGGAATACAAATGGACCCAGGAAGAAACGCTGCCCAAAGAACTGACGGACCTAGTTTTAGATCAGGACGAAGGTGACCAGGACGAGGATGCCGATGATCTGGATACCGAGGTGTACAACATTCAGGAAGATGTAATTGACAATGAAGAGGTAGAGGCGGAGAAGGATTTAATGTAGGCTGCGCTTGCTTTGCCATTAACTTGATTGGACATATGTTTTTGTTTGGTATGGTTTAGTTACAGATATATTATATTTTTCCTCAAATATAATTTGTTTATCCTATCGTTGCTATAGAAACGGTCATATTCTGGCATGACCGCAATCTTTAATGACTCAGATTTTTATTGCAATCAAACGGGAAGCTCAAAATACACATAGTAAGATGCTTACCATTTGTTTTTATGGTGTTAAATTACAAATATGTGGTATTTTACAAAATTTTAATAATTTGTTGATCCGTTACCATGGTAACGGCTCTAGCGGCCACACCCACCACCAACTTTATGGCAAACAGTCAGATTCTGATAGCTGAGGGTCCTAGATAATAGAAAAGCATCACTACAAATTGTGCCTAAGGGGGGGGGGGTAGCCCACAGACTAAAGGGGGATAGCGGAGACGAGAGAACAGGGTTTTGACAAAATTAATTTAATCGTCAAAGAAGAATGGATAAGAGATATGAAATTTAATGTACTGAGTAAGAACCACTTTTCTTGATGTGAAGATGGTGGTGAGAGAAACTATGGATGTACAGTTTGCCACACATATCCTGTTTCTCATCATCTCAATGAAATCGTAACTTGGCAGTATCACACCCACCTCCCTCAATTCACCTCCTACCTTCCACCCCACCTTTCTTCCTTCAGTTCCACTGAGGAAGGGACTAGAGTACTGACGGTATTCTTGACTTACAGTGTACTGGCTTAATAATCCAATAGGGTTGATATCCTCTGAAGTCCTATTTAAACTAACTAACTTCCACTGTCCGACTCTTTTTTTATTTTTGTTTAGTGTCATAGTGTCTCACGTTTATGAAGTAGGTGTATTGTGAATCATTTAAAGCACATGCTTTCATTTCATTAAATTGATGCCCTAGCCGTAAAGTATTATATTAATAAGGTTCTTAACCCCTTTTGTACGGCCGATGTCTGTATTATTTTAGTTTTTATACATTTAGACGACTGTATGAAGCTTAGGAAGGATATGTGGTAGCAAAAAGGATTGGTTGAGATTGTGTGTGGTCTATTAATTGGTAGACGTCCTTCCTAAGCTGAATACAATCGTCTAATATATGGTAGAATATATTGAAAAGGACGTCACTGGTACTGTATGGGTTAACAAAGTTCAGGCGAGTTATACATGTGTAATCTATTTCATGAAACAATACATGGATATGTTAAGTATGAAGCATTTTTCAGACAACTCAGAGAGTGTGAGAGAGAGATGTTCGTAATTCAACGTCTAGGTCATCCGGCATGATTAGATTAATATCCAGAATTCGAAAATGGATATTAATCGTGATCGTGTATTTAACCTTTAACTGTATTGATGGTGTAATGGATTAGATGCTTATGTTCTGGGTGTGGTGTCCCGAGTTCGAATCCCGGGAGGATCGTATGCATTCCATAGTTTATTCTAGTGAATTGGGGTTTGTATTGGAGGATTAATGTTAAGAACGAGGTGTTCCTTAATTTCTATCGGTGCAGGAACTAATATCTAGCGAGGCTGGTCCTAGTGATCTTGGCCCCATTCATTGTTCTTCCCGCTCACTAAAACATTACGTTATCCATAATCCAGTTGTTTATTTTGTTTACTATGTGAATGAGGGAGACAAAAGGCAGAACTGCCTGTGACGAGTGTCTCCCCTAGAGTTGAAAGAGTGACAGGGCCAAAATCAAAGGATGTTCGAGCCAAAATTCCTGGACGCACGGAGTTTGAAGCTATGTAAGTCATAGGGTGAAGGAAAGATTGATTATGGGAGAGAGTTCCAGAGCTCAGCTGTTGAATAGAAGAAAGTCTGAGAGTAACGTTTCACTCTTGGGTTGGAGAGTTGCACAGAGTAGGGGTGGTATTGTGTTGCAAGACGAGTGCTAAGTGCTTTACGAAAGGGGTGTGGTATACACTGAGAGAGCTCTGAGGAACACTGATTATTGTAATAGCGGTAGAATAGTGAGAGAGATGCAACATTGCGGCAAAGAGAGAGAGACTGCAGAGAATTGGTGAGTGGACGTGAGTTAATGAGACGGAATGTTTTCTTTTCTAATTTGTGTAGAAGTGCTGTGTGAGAGGAACCTGCCCACACATGTGAACAATACTCAATACATGGACGCAATGTGCCCCTGTATAAAGCAAGAAGCTGTGCAGGGGTAAAGATCCCCTGGAGGTGGTTTAGCACACCCAGCTTCTGGGAAGCTGTTTTAGCAAAAGTGGTGATATGGTCTTTCCAAGAGAGATCAGAAGAAAAAGAGACACCAAGAATATTATGAGAAGATGAAGAGTTAATTTGTATGTTGTTGAAGAGTAGGTCATAGTTTTCTGAAAGGAGGCGACAAGTAGACAGATGGCGAAATTGAGTTTTGGAAACAATGAAAGTAACAAGGTTTTCTCTGCCCCAGTTAGAGATAGTAGAGAAATCAGAAGATAGGTGTTTTATGGCCTCCTTATGTGAGTTTTGCAGTTCCTGCTGTGAATGGTGTTGTGGAAGGCTACTTGAAAAGTGTAATGTAGAGTCGTCAACATATGAGTGAATGGGGCTGGAAGTGCTGTTGAGAAGGTCGTTAATGAATAATCGGAATATAATTGGAGATAGGTCAAAACCCTGAGTAACACCTGAGTTGATTGGTTGAGGAAGTGAATGATGGCCGTCCACAACCGCAACTATGGAACGGCCGAAAAGGAAATTAGAGACAAAGACACAGATGGAGGGATAGAAACAGTAGGAGGGTAGTTTGGAAATAAGGGATGTGTGCCAGACTCTATTGAAGGCCTTCGATATGTCTAGCGCAACAGAAGAAGTCTCACCGAAGTCCCGAATGGAGGATGACCAAAAGTAAGTAAGATATGAAAGAAAATCACCAGTAGAGCAGCCCTTAAGGAAGTCATACTGATGATCTGAGAGTAGGTTATGGGAAGATAAATGCTTAAGACATTTTGAGGCAAGAATAGCTTCAAAACTTTAGAGATGCAAGAAATGAGAGCAATTGGATGATATTTGGAGGGTTGAGAGCGGTCACCCTTCTCTGGGACAGGTTGAATGAGAGCAAACTTTCAGCAAAAAGGAAAGACGTTAGAAGAGAGACAAGAGATGGAAGAGTTTGCCTAGGCAGGGAGTCAGCGCAGGACAGTTTTATAGTACAATAGGATGAACACTGTCCGGTCTGTACACCTTCTTAATAATAAGCCCAGAGAGGGGGGAAAGTACATCCTTGGAAAAGATTATGATGTTAGGCATAAGTAGGAGAGAGGGGGGTGAAGAGGGAGGAATAGCACCAGAATCATCCAAAGTGGAGTATTTCGCAAAAATGTTAGCGAAGAGTTCAGCTTTGTCAGAGGAAGAAGTGATGGTGGTGCCATCAGAGTGGAAAAGAGGAAAGAACAACGAAGAAAACAAATTGTAAGAGATGTCTTGGCTAGATGCCAAAAGGCTTGGGAAAAGCTAGAGTTGGAAAGTTCAGTGGGAAATAGCATGAGGATTGGTAAAGAGGCACAGGCAGTCAGAATGGTCACTGGGGAAGCCTCAAGTCGGGTGCACAAAGTGAATCAAAACATCTTGGACCAGCTAAAGGAGAAACACCCAGAAGCAAAACCAGCGAGTGATTAGGCCAAACTAGTAGGGAATATGTTCCTCCAGACCCGGTGATATATGAGAATATAACTGGAGACCTCGTATGGAGAAAGGCGCTGGAAACACAGGGAGGAGCAGGTCCATCAGGTGTAGATGCTAAGACTTGGAGGATCTTCCTAAGTCAAAACAAGTTTGGTTCAGCCGGGGGTGACCTTTGTGAAGCAATAGCAATGCTTGCAAAGAAACTTGCATCATCACCATGCGTGAACATTGAAGCTCTGACAGCATGTCGCCTGATACCTTTAAATAAGAATCCAGGAGTTAGACCAGTAGGCGTTGGGGAAGTTCTTAGAAGGATTATAGGAAAAGCAATCATGTCCGTATTTGGAAAAGATGTACAAAGAGCAGTGGGCAACTTACAAGTATGTGCAGGACAGCAAGCCGGAGGAGTTGCAGTAATGCATGCAATGGGGAAGGTGTATGATGAGGAAGATTGTGAAGCGGTACTGCTAGTGGATGCAACAAATGCCTTTAACACCATTAATAGGGAGGCAGCTATTCACAACATCAAGATCAAATGCCCGAGCATCGCAAAGTGCATAGAAAACATTATAAGGAGCCAGCTAACCTGTTTATAGTTGGAAGCACAATGAAGGAAGAAATTAAAATTCTCAAATCAAATGAAGGAACAACGCAAGGAGATCCAATGGCAATGGCAATGAACGCACTGGCACTATCTATTCTGCCGCAGAAAATAAAACATGAGGCAACCCGAGTGAAACAAGTGGCGTATGCTGATGACCTCATAGGTACAGGAAGAATAAGGGATCTCAAAGAACGGTGGCAGAGAGTACAATCGGTTGGTGCAGTCATTGGGTACCATCCTATTGCTAGTAAACCTGTACTAATAGTGAAAGAAGACCAGTATGAAGAAGCGGTGCGGACTTTTGATGGGACAGGAGTGAAGATTACTAAGGAGGGTCAGCGCCATTTGGGAGCAGTAATAGGCACTGAGGAATGCAAGAGAGTCTATGTGCGAAAAAAGGTAGCGGAGTGGGTAAAGAAAGTGAAAACCCTGGCGGATATTGCGAAATCTGAACCACATGCTGCATATACTGCCTTCACATATGGTGTTAATCACAGATGGACCTTTCTTATGAGAACAGTGCCTGACATTGGACAGATGCTCCAACCTCTGGAAGAACCATTCAGAGGAGCATTCATACCTGCTTTAACAGAGATGGAAGGCGTCACGCAGGAGCTAAGAGATCTATTAGCTCTTCCGCCAAGGTTCGGAAGTATGGGGATCATAAACCCAGTGGAGGCGGCACCTCATGAGTACCAAAATTCCCTTAAACTTACTACGTCTCTGACAGAAAAAAATACGGGAGCAAAATGAAAATGATGAGGTGGACGAAGAGGAACAACGAAATGCAAGACAGGAAATTACAAAGAGCAGAGAAGTGAGACAGAAACATAGCCTAGAACAAATTAAGACCGAATGTAGTGAAGAACTGAAAATGAGAGTTGAGATGGCACAAGACACGGGGGCTTCAAATTGGGTCACTTCATTACCAATAAAGGAAAAAGGCATCAGCTTAAATAAACAAGAATTCAATGATGCCGTAGCCTTGAGGTATGGGTGGCCAGTTTCGAACCTGCCGCTGAAATGTGCATGTGGTGAAATAAACAACTCAGACCACTGTATGACCTGTAAGAAAGGAGGATTCATGTGTATCCGGCGTGATGAAGTACGAGACATCACTGCACAAATGCTGGACGAGGTGTGCCATGATGTCAGAATCGAACCGGAACTTCTGCCTATGGACGGACAGCGCTTGGCCCACAATACTGCAAATACTTCAAATGAAGCAGGAGTGGACGTAAGTGCTCGAGGTTTTTGGACGAGGGGACAACGGGCCCTTTTTTACATCAGAATCTTCAACCCAAGATCACAAACGTATCGTGAGCGAGGACTCAAGGCGGCATACTTGAGAAACGAAAGTGAGAAAAAAACGCGCTCATGAAGAAAGAATTTTGAACAGGGATCAAGGAAGCTTTACTTCCCTGGTCTTCTCATCGTCGGGAGGAATGGGACCTTCTGCAAGTGTCTTCTATACCAGATTAGCTGAACAAATATCGGAGAAAAAGCGCCAGCATAGAAGCCAAGTCATAACTTGGATGAGATGCCGGCTCTCTTTCTCTCTTCTCAGTTCTGCACTCCTGTGTCTCAGGGGTACAAGGTCCTCCCCGCTACAGAGGACAAGAGTGAGAGACTTGGACTTTCAAATGGTCGTGACGGAGGGCCGAATTGGGGAACAACTAGGTTGATTGTAGGGAGGTACTGGTACAATAAGATAAACTATTATAATGTAACTAGAATAAGATAGATTGTACACCACTTTGTAACTGTCACCTTAATAAAAAAAAAATGGAAAGTTCAGTGCATTTATTACTGATGAAAGAATGTTTGGCAAGGCGAAGAACAGATTTGGCTTGATTCCGGGCAGAAAAATTGGAAGTATGAAATTCTTGAGTTTGAAGGAGACAGTAACGTTTGAATGCTTCCTCCTTATTGCGGAGAGCAGTAGAACAAGCGTGAGTAAACCAAGATTTTTTTGCATTAGACTGAGAGAAAGAAAATGGAATGTATGCATCCATGCCCGAGAGTGTTACCTTTGTAATGCGTTCAGCACTCTCCAAGGGTCTACGGCCACAGAAACAAAAGTCATTCCATGGGAAATCAAAGAAGTACTGCCGAAGAGCCTCCCAGTCGGCAGCGCCAAAGTGCCACAAGCGCCTCCGGCTGGGAGGATCGGGTGTCCGTACGGGAGAGATAGGACAGAGATAAGTTTATGGTCGGTGGAGCCCAAAGAAGAGAAAAGATTTACAGTATATGCAGAAATGTTAGAGGTTAGAAATAAGTCAAGAATGTTGGGCCGATATCCGAAGCGATCCGAGAAACAGGTGGGTTGCTGGACTAACTGGTCTAGGTCATTTAGGATAGAAAAGATGTAGGCTTGTTCACCAGGTTGAGCAGTGGAAACGGAGGAGAGCCATTGGCGGTGGTGAACGTTGAAATCTCCTAAGATGGAGATTTCTGCGAAGGGAGAGATGAATAGAATGTATTCCAATTTAGAAGTTAGATAGTCAAACAATTTTGGATAGTCAGTAGAATTAGGGGAGAGATAAACAGCGCAGAACTATTTAGTTTGTGATTGACAAGAAAGCTTTAGCCAGAGAGTTGAGAATTACGAAAATTCAAAGTTGGGATCACAAGAGAAAGCAAGATTGTTGCGTACATAGACACAACATCCACCTTTGGCTTGACACTGAGGATAGAGACAGTAGGAGGATACAGAAAAGGATATATTGTCAGTAGTCCAAGACAACTGCGTTTCGGTGAGGAAGAGAAGATCAGGGTTGGCAGAGGAGAGGTGGTGTTCCATAGAGAGGAAGTTAGAGGAAAGGCCACGGACGTTGGCGAAAATAACGCATAAGCTGCACAGCTATGGTATTTGAAAGTGCCTGCCACGTGAAGGTATTCTGATTTATTCCTGACTAAAATCGTCAATTTACCATATATATAATCAACTCTGCGAAGCAGAGTAGTATCGCGCACACAGATCCCGCCCGTATACTGTGCACCACCAGTCAACTTGTCTGCCGTCATCGTCGTCCGTCTGTCTGTCCGGAAACTCACCGTTTAATGGATTTTCACCAAATTTCACATGTATATCCATTTGGTCAATGCGAAGGTCAGTCAACAAGAAATTTTCCATTTAACTTAAAGGTTTAGGTCAAAGGTCCAGGTTAAAAATATGGTCAATAATTCATATTTTTTAGATTTTACTCAAAGTCTTCATTTCCACTATACAAGTTACTGGTAACCTTAATATCGTATTGACCTAATTTTAGGTAAATATTCTAAAGGGTAAGGTCAAAGGTAAAGTCAAAGGTCAAAATATGTTTTTCAATAGTATTTCTTATACTAACTTAGATTCTCACTAGGCTTACCATGTATATTCGGAATACCTAGGCCATGGTCATACAAGAAACTATACAATTTCATATGAAAGGTCAAGGTCACAGGTCAAGGTCAACTAAAAGGTCAATATGCTATTTTCTTTACTTTTCATGCAAACTTCACAACATTTGGTGAGATAGTTGCACTATAAATGAAAAGGAAAATAATACATATGGACACATATCAGAAAGGTTAAGATGAAGGTCAAAGGTCAAGGTCAACTATTCTATTAATATATATGAAACTAACTGATGGGGTTTAATGTGATTAGGCATGCTTATTTGATTTTCCGGGCCAATGTCAATGAAAACAAACAAATACTCTAGCATAAAGGTCAAGGTCACAGGCCAAGGTCAAAGGTCAACTTTTACAATATATTTGACTTTTTACTCAAATATCTTCATTTTCTCTACACAGGTTACTGGTAACCTTGATATCGTCTTGCACAAAGTTTAGATACATTTTCTAAAGGATAAGGTCAAAGATCAAGGTCAAAGGTCAAAATATGTTTTTCACTTTCATTTCTTATACTAAATGTTTGATTCTCACTCGGCTTACCGTGTACATTTGAAATAACTAGGCCAAGGTCATACAAGAAAATGCAATTCCATATGAAAGGTCAAGGTCACAGGTCAAGGTGATATACAAGGTCAATGTGCTATTTGTTTACTTTGCATGCAAACTTCAAAACATTCTGTGAGATAGATGCTGCGGATGCACATTAAATGAAAAAAGAAAATACTACATGTTGACTAAATAATAAAGGTCAAGATAAAGGTCAAAGGTCAAGGTCATCTATTCTATTAATATATATGAAACCATAAATATTATAAAGGGTAAGGTCAAAGTTTAAGGTCAAAGGTCAAAATAGGTGTTTTACTAGTATTTCTTATACTAACTGTTAGATTATCACTAGGTTTGCCATGTATATTCGGAATACCTAGGCCAAGGTCATACAAGAAACTATTCAATTCCATATGAACAGTCAAGATCACAGGTCAAGGGCAAATAAAAGGTTGATATGCTATTTTCTTTAATTTTCATGCAAACTTCACACATTTTGGTAAGATAGATACACATTAATTGAAAAGGAAAATAATAAATGTTGAGACATATAAAGGTCAAGATAAAGGTAACTATTCTATTAATATATATGAAACTAATTGATGGGTTATAATGCAATTAGGCATGCTTATTTGATTGTCATGGGGAATGTCAATGCAAACAAAAATGTACTCCTACATAAAGGTCAAGGTCACAGGTGAAGGTCAAAGGTCAACTTTTATTATTTATTAAAACAAAATTACTCAAATTTGGAAAACTGTTATGTGTTATGGCTTATTACTTAAATATCATATATATCAAATTTCACATAAATATTGTAATAGTTATGGTCAGAGGTCAAGGTCAAAACAAGAGTATTTGTCATTTTCCCCAAACTCCTCCTAGACTGTTTAAGGTATTGTCACCAAATTATACAGGCAAATTCAGTTGGTCAATGTGACGAACATCCAAATATATGTATTTTATTTTAAGCAAAATGTCAAAGTCAAGGTCACTGTATATGATCACTATTTGTAATCAATAAGTTTTTATACGAATTACATCGTATTCATAACGTTAGTTAATACGAATATTGCTGTTAAGCTAATTAAATCATTGATAAGAAATTCTAAGGACGAAGGTCACGGTCAATGGTCAAGGCTAAAGGTTGAAATATGATTTTTACAAGTATTTCCTATTTAATGTAAAATTCTCATTAGGCATATCATGCGTATTCGGAATGCCTAGACCAAGTTCATACAAAAATAAACATAATTCCATTTGATAGGTCAAGGTCACAGGTCAACATCAAATATAAGGTTAATATGCTAATTGCTGTACTATTTATGTAAACTTAACAACATTCGTTGAGACAGATGTGCTTTAAGAGAAAATTAAAATTTAAAATTTTCAGACATCATAAAGGTCAATATGAAGGTCAAATGTCAAGGTCAACTATTCTTTTAATACCTCTGAGACTACCTGATGATCTTTAATGAAATTTTACACTCTTATTTGATTTTCTAGGGTTACATCAAAGCAAACACAAATACAATCCTACATAAAGGTCAAGGTCACAGGCCAAGATCAAAAGTTAACCTTCATCATAAACAAATACTAAATTTTCAATAAGCTGACAACTGTTAGTTGCATTTTACATAAACAACATATATTTCAATCATATATATATAATACTTAATGTTAAAGGTCAAGGTCAAAGAACAAAAGAAGAGTGTAATCATTTTCTTTAAACTCTTCCTAAACTGTTTAACCCTTTTTATACCGGTGACGTCATTTGAATTGTATATTAGCTATAATTAGACGATTTTGTGGAGCTTATGAAGGATCTGTGGTAATAAAAAGGGTTAATTAAGATAGTTGAAAGCCTGCTAATTTTATGGAGGCCCTGCATAAACTAAATAAAATTGTCTTAATATCCAGTATGAAATGAAACTGACAGAACTGTACTCAACGGGTTACATATCGTCACCAAATTTTGCTGGCAAATTTGGTTGGTCAATGCAATGATTGCCCAAATGTTGTGTTTTTGTTATTCAAAGGTCAAGGTGAATGTCGAAGGTCACAGATTATGGTTACTATTTCTTTCTTATTTATATTAAATTTTTTGAATTACTCCATATTCAAAATGCTACAAAATAGTGTTACGCTGACCTTATTATAGATAAATATTCCAATGGTTAAGATTCAATGTGATCATAAATGTAATTATATATATATATAATTATACTCCCAGACGGACATGAATCACCAACAGTCAGGACGAGTGTCCATGCTTTAATCCACTACACACAAGTATCCCCTATCACACTGTGGTATAGTGGATTAAACTATGGGCACTTGTTCTGACTGTCGGTGGTTCAAGTCCGGCTGTGAGTAAAACAAAACATTTGGTATATATATCTATATATATACTGTATATATGAACCAATTTTACCTAACAGATTTAATATTATTTGCAGAATTCTAGGTCGCAGAGATGCGTATGCATTTTTTTTCTTCCTTTTTATGTTTTTGTTAATGCGAAAACTGCATGCCTACTTTATTAATACTTATCCATATGCACCTATTTTACTTTTAATATGAACATTGGAAAGCAATAAAACAAGTGGTAACAGCAATTGGCTGGTGAAAATCGTATATTTTAGCCCCGCGGTCGTAATCTGACCTTGAGAGGTGAGAGACAAACACTCTCCCTCTCTCTTGTCTCGGATGGTACTGAGAGACAAGGGGAGCTCTCAGACTGGCTTTTAGGGTTGGAGATACACTCCTCCAACACCCCTCTCTCTCCCACATGTCCTTGCATGAAAAAACTTGATAAATATCGGTAATAACAGAGAAAATACCTGATAATTGAGGAGGGTGGAAAAAGGGGGAGGGAGGAGGGGAAAGGGGGGGTTGGGATACATGTGTAGGAGTGGTAGCAAGTAATGGAGGGGAATTATATCAGCTAAACACAATTTTGTTTTTTGTTTTTGAGTGCCACTGGGGTGTTTAAAATAATATATATGTTTTGGATCTTAAGAGTCTGGCCGCATTCGCCCAGTAGAACCTCTTAAGAGTCTGGCTGCAGTCCAGAGGTTAATAGTAAGAGTAAAAGGTAGTGATCCAGAGCAATTTGGCAAGTCACTGCCAGAGGTAAAAAAAATAGGGGCATTTCTGATCCCCCTTCCCCCTGGGGACTCCGAGTTGAGTCCATGAAAAAAAAGTCAGGGTAATAAT
The DNA here is from genome assembly GCA_032716605.1 of Paralithodes platypus. Classification (NCBI taxonomy): domain Eukaryota; kingdom Metazoa; phylum Arthropoda; class Malacostraca; order Decapoda; family Lithodidae; genus Paralithodes; species Paralithodes platypus. Next base: position 20,606,522 of record CM064547.1, on the reverse strand, counting down.
GTTGATAAAAATGGTTTGTAGTATGAGGAGAGAAGGTAGTTGAGTGTAGAGGTGTTTTGATAGATAGGAGAAGGTTGTGCCTACAGGCAGATGGCACCTCAATATTGTGAAATGAGTACAGAATACAGTTAAGGAATTTACAGAGGGTATATTGTGAAAGAAAGCTGTCCTTAATCACCACCTAGCTTCATAAAGGGAGTAATGCCCTCAGACAGTGGAAGGGTCGGAGAAAGGTGGGGTGGAAGGTAGGAGGTGGAGTGAGGGAGCGGGCTTGTGGAGGTGACTGTGACACTGCCAAATTACGATTTCACAGAAATGAGAAACAGGACTTGTGCGGCAAACAGTACATACCGTTGTGAATGAGCTTGTGATACGGAGAGGAGAAAGAATCACCTTTAGGGTGAGAGCAAGGCCAGAGAGCAAGGACATTGTATATATGTATGTATTATTAGGTCCGGGCGCAAGCGAGGACCTATAAAGCTTATTCATGTCATTGTTGTTCTTCTTGTTAGAGCGACGCTTATTAAAAAGTGCTATTTCTCGATTAATAGTGAACAAATTATAATTATTATTCACATTCATATAAGCTGATCTATCCTCTAGGCCGGAACTGAGCCCTTTTATTAAATTTCGACCTGGGTAAATCACTACATTCTGCAGTAGTGCAACATATATTAAACATTGCTTTTTCTCAGTTATTACCGAACCAAATGTTACACATTTGTTACACAAAATGTTACACAAAAACTTACACAAGCATATACTGGAATATATCCTCTAGGCTTTAACGGGTCCCTTTTTTTAAATTTCGTTCTGGGCGCCCTGCTAATTGGCGCCTTCTGCAGTAGTAGTGAAAAGTGGCTACCTGTTTTGAAATTTCTAAGGCATATTTTATAGAACTCCATATGCATTGACTCTTGCTTATTGTTCAGGCTGTAAGAGGGCACTTATAAAATACATCGCCCTTCGCGGTTCACTATAGGGCCCCTTTTACAGGAGTTAATGGAAAATGTAATTGGCTATCTTTTGGGGTCTTTGCTTTGCCAATTTCTTTCACATTCATATTGTATAATGTACTATGGTCTATTCCTTGACCATAACAGAGTCCAATCTCCAACTTTAGCCCAGGGCACCTCGCTACTGTCTCCCTTCTACAGGAGTGATGTAAAATGAGATCGGATTGTTGTATGTGATTAATGAACCAATTATATAATGTACACACAGATACTTTCCATTACATGGCAGGAAGCAATAGTTGTGATAGGGGGTTTAAGCTGTGTGGCACATCAGGACACTGCTGGTTTAAATGTTTCAAATACCCTAATGCACAAACTAAAGTAAAGATAGCAAAAGTATTAACCCAAAAGTAATGACCGTCCTCAATAGAGGTTTATCTGGTGCACTGCAGCCGTCCTCAATAGATCCAGAGTATAAACAAAAAAACTCCAGTGGCACTCAAAACAAAGCAATATGTGATAAGGTGAGATAATTCCCCTCCATTATTTTCTACCACTCCTACATATGTGTCCCAACCCCCTCCCCTTTCCCCCCTTTTTCGTCCTCCTTGATTTTCATCTATTTTCCTCTTATTCCCCCTTTTAACGGGTAATTTTTGGCGCGAAATTCCCCCTGCCAGATTCTTTAACGCGAGTGAGGCATCTAGAGATCCTAGCAACACAGAGACTTCTACTCCAACTCATCAGTATTGATCGAGAGCTGGTAGAGGGAACATATAGGCCCCCAGCTGTTCTCGCCTCATGATACGGCCTTGCAGCAATAATACGTCTTTTTCACCCCCAAAATGCTATTCCCACTTCTTTTATTGCTCTTAAGTGTTCATATTAAAAGCAAAGTAGGCGCATATGGATAAGTTAGGTCCAGACGGTGTTCCTCCTGTTGTAATAAAAAACTGTGCTACCGTTCTGACTCCCTGCCTAGGCAAACTCTTTTGTCTCTGTCTCTCCTCTAACGTCTTCCCTTCATACTGGAAATTTGCTCTCACTGAACCTGTCCCAAAGAAGGTTGACTTCTCTCAACCTTCCAAATACCGTCCAATTGCTCTCATCTCTTGTATCTCTAAAGTTTTTGAAACTATTCTTGCTTCCAAATTTCTTAAGCATTTTTCTTCTCATAATCTACTCTCAGACTGCCAGTATGGCTTCCTCAAGGATCGCTCTACTTGTGATCTTCTTTCATATCTCACTAACTATTGGCCATGCTCTTTTCGGGACTTCGGTGAGATCTTTTTTATTGCGCTAGACATATCGAAGGCCTTTGATAGAGTCTGGCACAAATCTTTAATTTCTAAATTACCCTCCTTCGGTTTTCTACACCTCCACCTGTGCCTTTGTCTCTAATTTCCTTTCCGGCCGTTCCATAGCTGCAGTTGTGGATAGCCATTGCTCACTTCCTCATCCTATCAACTCCGGTAGTCCTCAGGGCTATGTCCTATCTCGTATTCTCTTTCTAATTTTCATAAATGATCTTCTCAACTGTACCTCCAGTCCCATCCATTCATACGCAGACGACTCGACCTTACACTACTTAATTAGTTTTCCAGAACACCCCAGCCAGCAATCCTTCAAAGACAATCGTAATGAAGCCATACAACACTTATCTTCTGATGTAGCTGCTATTTCCAAATGGGTCAGAGAAAACCTTGTTGCCTTTTTAATGCTTCCAAAACCCAATTTCTCCATCTAGCTACCCGTCCGGAACTCCCAGCGGACTATACCTTATTCTTCAACAATACAAAAATCAGTTCTTCATCTTTTCTCAATATTCTTGGTGTCTCTTTTTCATCTGCTCTCACTTGGAAGGACAATATTACCAGTCTTACTAAAACAGCCTCCCAGAAGCTGGGTGTGCTCAACTGCCTCAAGGGATTCTTTACCCCTGCACAGCTTCTTGCTCTGTACGGGGGCACAGTGCGTCCTTCTATCGAGTATTGTTCACATGTGTTGGGAGAAGCATCACACACCGCACTCCTAGACAAAGTAGAAAGGAAGGCCTTTCGTATCATTAATTCCCACCCACTCACCAACTCTCTGCAAACTCTCTCTCTTTGCCGCAATGTTGTATCTCTCTCGCTATTCTATCACTACTACAATAGTCAGTGCTCCTCAGAGCTCTCCCAGTGTATACCACCTCCTCTACGTACGATACGTGGTACCCGTCTTGCAACACAATCCCACCCCTACTCTGTGCAACTATCCAACCCAAGAGTGAAACGTTACTCTCAGACCTTCTTCTATTAAACAGCTGAGCTCTGGAACTCTCCCAGAATCAGTCTTTCCCTCCTCCTATGGCTAAAATTGCTTCAAACTCCGTGTGTCCAGGCATTTTGGCTCGAACATCCCTTGATTTTGGCCCTGTCACTCTATCAACTATGAGGGAGGCACTCGCTACAGGCAGTTCTGCCTTTTGTCTCCCTCACTCACATAGAAGAAAAAAAATAACAAACAGTATTTATTACATATATATATGTTACATATGATGATCTTCGTCAGAATAGAACCAATATCTTCGCTTGGCGGGAGTGTTTGAACTACCATGGCCTAGCAGTTTATTAGTTAAAGGTGTGTGTCGGCTGTTTGGACAGAGACCATGGTCGAAATGGTCCATGCATAAGTGGAACCGTGCAAACTAAAACTGCTAAAAAATCTTGGTTTACTCACGCCTGTTCTACTGCTGTCCGCAATAAGGAGGAAGCATTCAAACGGTACCGACGCCTTAAAACAAAAGACTCTCATTCTTCATATGTTTCTGCCCGGAATCAAGCCAAATCTGTTCTTCGACTTGCCAAACACTCTTTCATCAATAATAAATGCACTGAACTATCCAACTCTAGCTCTTCCCAAGCTTTCTGGCATCTAGCCAAAAACCTCTCCAACAATTTCTCTTCCTCGTCTTTCCCTCCCCTTTCCCACTCTGATGGCACAACCATCACTTCTTCCTCTGACAAAGCTAAACTCTTCGCTCAAACTTTTGCTAGAAACTCCACCTTGGATGATTCCGGTGCTATTCCTCCCTCTCCGCCCTCTCTCTTACTTATGCCTAATATCCTAATCTTTCTAAAGATGTACTTTCTACCCTCTCTGGGCTTAACACTAATAAGGCGTACGGTCCGGACGGTGTTCCTCCTGTTGTTCTCAAAAACTGTGCTTCCGTGCTGACTCCCTGCCTAGGCAAACTCTTTCGTCTCTGTCTATCCTCTAACGTCTTCCCTTCATGCTGGAAGTTTGCTCACATTCAACCTGTCCCAAAGAAGGGTGACCGCTCTCAACCCTCCAACTATCGTCCAATTGCTCTTATCTCTTGTCTTTCTAAAGTTTTTGAAACTATTCTTGCTTCCAAATTTCTTAAGCATTTCTCTTCTCATAATCTGCTCTCAGATCGCCAGTATGGCTTCCTTAAGGGTCGCTCTACTGGTGATCTTCTTTCATATCTTACTAACTCTTGGTCATCCTCCTTCCGGGACTTCGGTGAGACTTTTTCTATTGCACTAGACATATCGAAAGCCTTCGATAGAGTCTGGCATAAATCTTTAATTTCTAAACTACCCTCCTTCGGTTTCTATCCCTCCATCTGTGCCTTTGTCTCTAATTTCCTTTCCGGCCGTTCCATAGCCGCGGTTGAGGACGGCCATTGTTCACTTCCTCACCCTATAAACTCCGGTGTTCCTCAGGGCTCTGTCCTATCTCCTATTCTCTTTCTAATTTTTATAAATTATCTCCTTAACTGTACCTTAATTCCCATCCATTCATACGCAGACGACTCAACCTTACACTACTCCATTAGTTTTTCAGAACGCTCCAGCCAGCAATCCCTCAACGACAAACGTAATGAAGCCATAGAACTCTTAAATTCTGATCTAAATACTATTTCCAATTGGGGCAGAGAAAACCTTGTTAACTTTAATGCTTCCAAAACCCAATTTCTCCATCTATCTACCCGTCAGGATCTCCCAGCGGACTATCCCTTATTCTTCAACAATACAAAAATCAACCCTTCATCTTCTCTCAATATTCTTGGTGTCTCTTTTTCTTCTGCTCTCATTTGGAAGGACCATATTACCAGTCTTGCTAAGGCAGCCTCCCAGAAGCTGGGTGTGCTCAACCGCCTTAGGGGGTTCTTTTCCCCTGCACAGCTTCTTGCTCTGTACAGGGGCATAGTGCGCCCTTGTATTGAGTATTGTTCACATGTGTGGGGAGGTTCCTCTCACACCGCTCTCCTAGACAAAGTTGAAAGGAAGGCCTTTCGTATCATTAACTCCCGTCCACTCACCAACTCTCTGCAATCTCTCTCTCCGCCGCAATGTTGCATCTCTCTCGCTATTCTATCGCTACTATAATAATCAGTGTTGCTCAGAGCTATCCCAGTGCATACCACCTCCTTTACGTAGGGCACGTGGTACCCGTCTTGCAACTCAATATCACCCCTACTCTGTGCAACTCTCCAACCCAAGAGCGAAACGTTACTCTCAAACTTTCTTCTACTCAACAGCTGAGCTCTGGAACTCTCTCCCAGAATCAGTCTTTCCCTCTTCCTATGACTTAAATTGCTTCAAACTCCGTGTGTCCAGGCATTTTGGCTCGAACGTCCCTTGATTTTGGCCCTGTCACTCTTTCAACTATGGGGGAGGCACTCGCTATAGGCAGTTATGCCTTTTGCCTCCCTCAATCACATAGAAAAAAAAAAAAAAAAAAAAAAAACATTGTCAGGGCAAACATTACCATAGTCTTTGTCCAACTAGGGGACAGGAGTCAGCACAAGCTCAACCGGAATGACCAGTCACTATGTCGGTTACTACTAAAACATAAATGGCATTACTTCTCACGATAAAGGTACCAATAAATGGTAGGGAGACCTATGTTACACAGCTATGTGCCTTACTTGATCAGTGCTCACAAAAGTCCTTTATATTGAGTTCTCCTCATTAGAGTCCATAAAACATACCGTAGTTGGCAAAGAGACTCTACAATTAAGGGGGTTCACAGGCTTGTTGGAAGAAGCAACTGATGATGTTGTTGCACTAAACTATCAACACAAAGGGCAATGGTGCCAGATGAAAGCCATTGTCGTCGATCACCTTCCTAGTTATTGTGCTCACATGGGGCTTACTTATATCACTGACAAATTCACTGCGCAAAAGTTGAGATTAGCCAACAATGACCTTCATTCAAACAAACTCGATATGCTGATAGGAGTGGAAAATTACTATAAGTTTGTACACCTAACTCATAAGAGAGTCAATTAGATTGTTCTCCTTCCCACGATTTATGGGTAGCCTTTGAGAGGATTGTTCCATAGACAAGGTTCAGAAACTACTGTCGAAGTGGTCACGGTTCTCAAAGTCACTATCGGCCAGGTGGATACATACCTACAGGACAGTGAGGTCCAGCGGGAACATAAAGATATTGAAGCGCTATGGGAGCTGGACCACAATGGCTCAAAGGAAGCAGACTTGGAGGCTAAGCTAGTCATGTCAAAGATCGAATAGTCCATACAATACGCTAGTGATAACAATCGGTATACTGTTCAATTACCCTTGAGAGACAACAAACACTTCCTTCCAACCAACTATGGGCTGACTTAGGACTGTCCATGATAGAGACCTTTCCATTTCATGTTGGGATTGGTTGAAAAGGGATTCAATAATTATGCATATACACGTAGTATCATATAAAGTTAATTGGGTATGTATTTCAAATAAGTATTATATAAAGGGTTACCAAGATATACAGTATGCCGTGGTTTACATAGTATTCTATAACGAGATAATTCAAGAATATGGTATTCCATTGGTATTATTAAGTACTATTTGACATAGTAATTGAAGTAATATGGAGAATATTTAACGGGATCAGGAATGATTGCGCTTGTCTAGCTTCATTTGTTTACCAAGTTGACGTTCAAAGCATTTTCCCTATGAAGGAGTCACTCTTTAATCCCTCGAGTACCAGAGACGGACGTTATGCGTTGGCAATGTATGTAACGCTAAACCCCAGCGCCGCATAGGGTGCGTCGCGGTTAATTACTCCGGTCTTATGGCACCTATAGGGCCTGGATCTTCTGATCACTGTCTGATACAGGCCACCTGTCTATCACCTACCACACCTTCCCACTCTGAACCTGTTTTGGTGACTAAATGGCATTACGATAGGGCAGACTGGGAGGGTCTTCAAGTTTTCTTTATTGATATTCCCTGGACCTCTTTCTTTTCTAATGATGCACACTCCACCTTGAGCCACATACAAGATTTTGTAAAAATTGGAATGGAAACTTTTATTCCTCATCAAAAGTACAGTAAAAGATCTAATTCACCTAAATGGTTTGACCATAATTGTGCTAGAGTAACTGAACAAAAAGCAATAGCCTACAATGCATACACAAGATCAAAAACACATGAAGCCTTTAATTACTTTAGAAACATCAGAAATCATGCCAAAACTGTATTAAACCTAACTAAATCAAACTTTCTCCATAAGCAGGCAAATAAACTTCTAAATAATCCAAATGATAACAAAATATTTTGGTCTACTCTTAACTCATTCAAATCCAACTTCACTACTGCTTCATCCATTCCACCATTAAAATCTCCGACTGGCAATCTTGTAAGTGACCCACGAGGTAAAGCTAACCTTCTTGCAGATATTTTCTCCACCAACTCAACCTTAGATGAAATAAATCAAGATGTCCCTGTACTTAATTTTAATTCACCTGAAATTCCCTCACTTAAGATCCACACCAGACATGTCAAAACTATTTTGCAGAATCTCTCAGTAGATAAGGCTCCTGGTCCAGATGAAATTCCTCCAATAGTACTTAAGAATTGCTCCTTGGTGCTCGCTCCTGTATTGGCAAAATTTTCCGTCTGTGTACTCATACCTCATGCTTCCCAGTACCCTGGAAAGAAGCAAACATCCATCCAGTTCCTAAAAAAGGTGCCTCTTCAGATCCATCAAACTACAGACCAATAGCTATAACTTCCACTCTTGGCAAAGTTTTTGAAATTATATTAAATAATCACATAATTAAGCATCTGGAGAATAATAAATTAATCAGTGATAGGCAATATGGTTTTAGACGATGTCGATCAACTGCAGACATTCTTTGCCTTCTTACGCATCAAATCAACCAAGCTACAGACCAACATGGTGAAACACATACAATAGCACTGGATATATCAAAGGCATTTGATAGAGTCTGGCATCAATCCTTATTGTCGAAGATGTCACACTACGGCCTTGCATCATTAGTTCCACTAATTTCTTCTTATCTTCATAACAGAAAAATACGTGTAATGGTAGATGGCCTTTATTCTCAATTTCACTCAATAAATGCTGGTGTTCCCCAGGGATCAGTTTTGGCCCCAACTCTGTTCCTCATTCATATCAATGATCTCATATCTACCACTCATAATCCAATACATTCCTACGCAGATGACTCAACACTCCACAGTTCCTTCACATTTACCAATTCTTTCACCCAACCCGATCTTATAAATTCAAAAATAAACACTGCAATTTCTCTGAACCAGGACCTTTCTAGAATTAATGAATGGGGACAAGAGAATCTAGTTTCCTTTAATGCACAGAAAACCAAGTACATTCAATTTTCTAACCGACAGAATCTCACTGACTCCCATATATTTTTTAATGATGTAAATATTCCCACTTCCCCTAGTATTGACATTCTCGGTGTAACATTAACTACTAACTTGAGCTGGACACATTATGTTAGAAGCATTGCTAAGAATGCCTCTAAAAAACTGGGACTCCTGTACAGAGTTCGAGAATTCTTCACTGACGAGCAGTTGGCCGTAATATATAAAAGTCATGTGCGCTCTCAGATGGATTACTGTTCACCTCTGTGGGGTGGAAGTGGAGTGGTTGCATTGAGGCAGTTGGACAAAATTCAAAATAAAGCTATTAGATTAATCAATAACCCTGCAATCACACAGGACCTTCCTACATTAGCCATACGAAGAAACGTTGCATCCCTTGCATTATTCTACAGATATTTTCACAGCAATTGTTCCGAGGAACTTGCTTCAATTGTGCCGCCTCTCCACATCTTTCCCCGTAGAACTAGGGCAGCTGAGAGCGCCCATGAATTTACACTTTCTCCTCCACAATGCAGAACTTCTGCTTATCAGAATTAATTTATCCCTAGAGCTACTACTCTTTGGAATTCACTTCCCTCGAATTGCTTTCCACAAACTTACAATCAACAAATGTTTAAATCCAGTTGTTACAAACATTTTATGAATGGAGGATGCCTTTAGGCACATGGACCTTTTTGTTTTATCTGTGTTTTTCCTTCCTCCGTTCATTGTCTCTTAAAAAAAAAAAAAAAAAAAAAAAAAAAGACTTGTATGGGAACTGCGTAAGTATCCCACGCAACACTGCCGATGGTTAAAAATCCTCAAAGTCCAGCCACGTATGTGTGAGCGTGCAAAAACATGTTTTTGCAAGGTTTAGCCTGCCCATTTCTCCATGTTAATTCCGACTTTCGGGCGCCCCGTAGGACCTCTTTATGACCTAGTGGATTGTTTTCTTGTGGTTTTTTCTTCATCTCTAACCCATTCCAGGTGTTTTCTGGAAACAAAAAATGTTTGACAACCTGCCGGGCCTGGAGTGTACATTTATATTATATTGCCTGGTGCTCAGCGGGTTAATAAGAACGCCAGCCGACAGTACAAGTTGGCCATATTATGTTATGCTCTATAACTTCACCATCCCAGCACCTGACCTTCATCAACATCAAATCTCCAAATCAAGAGTGAAACGTTACTCCCATTCATTCTCCTATTCAACAGCTTAGCTCTGGAACTCTCGTGAATCCATCTTTCCCTCAACCTATGACTTAAATTGTTTCAAACTCCGTGTGTCCAGACATTTTGGCTCGAACCCTGTCACTCTTTTAACCCGTACAGCCCCAGCGACGCGCCTGACGCGTCGGCGATGTATGTAACGCACAGCCCCAGAGACGCGCCTGGCGCATCACCCTAATTGCGCCGACCGTAACCTCAGGTGTAGCCACTCAAGAGGGCTCAGATTTGTATGGGAACTGTGTACGTATCCCACGCAACCGTGCCGATGGTTGAAAACTCTCAAAGTCCACGTGCGTGCGCGTGAGCGCACAATAACCTGTTTTTTTGGGGGTAATTGCCTTCAATTTTTTACTCTTGTAAAATACGTTTTCGGGGGCTCTGTAGGACCATTCTTTAAGCTTTTTGAGCGGTTTTTCGTGGTTTTTCCTTCATTCCTAACCCATTCGCTATTGTTTCTGGAATAAAACCATTTTTTGAAAACCGGCCGGGTTCTGGTGAACAAACATTACAAAACTAGCCGGGGCTGGACGGGTTAATTCTGAGGGAGGCACTCGTCACAGGCAGTTTTGTCTTTTGTCTCCCTCATCCACATAAAAAACAAAAAACACAAAAAAACATGCTCGACTGACCAACTAAGTCTATATATATTCACTGTTGGTCATTAAAATATATGTAGACAATTATACGGCATGTGAATTAACATCAAAGGTGAGACGATATAATTCTTCCCCCTAGGCTAGCCTAATAGTTTAACTTCCGTTACTGTCTTGTTATTAAACACATATCCACTATACGATCATAAGTCTCAACAATAATATTATAATATAATTTCTTTATTCGAGCTGTTGAAGCTTTGAATACTCAATTAAACACTTAAATATATCCATGTACAGTACAACTTAGAACTAAGAAATATAACTTTGTATCGAATATAGCTGGCACAGCAACCGTTTCGTACGGAAGAGTCAAACTAAGCGAAAACTAATAAGTATACAATATAAGGTCAGTGTTAAACTAGATGGGACAAGGGACTGGAGTTCTCGCAGAGAGGCTCCAGTCCTGATGTTATTCTTGACTTACAGTGTGCTGGCTTAATAATCCAATAGAGTTGACAGCCTCTGAAGTCCTATTTTAGCTAACTAGATGGGGTAAAAGGCATATATCGCATTAAGGCACATATTGCATTAAGCAAACTGGGTACCTCCAGTTCTGTGGATGCAGATGTGGCAGCCACAATTGAAGAGTTTTTGTGTACTGTTCATAACGTGACTGATGTCAACCTCGAACGTTATCCACTTTTTAGGAAGCTATATGCACCATCAGACCCTGGCCAATCTCTAGAGAAAATTAAATCTTCTGATCCGTGTTACCTGCCTTCCTGCAGAGCAGTGCTTCAGCAGAAACTCAAGCTTACTATGTGGCATTGTTCTGGAAGAATGCAGCATTCTCTAAACCAATTGGCTTTGGGTCTGATGGGCATGGTGGGACAGTTGAAGATAACAAACTGCGAGTGGTTTGGTTTGAGGGGCCCCAGACTCCAGCCAGTGTCAGTCTAGACGAGGACAGTGACAGTGAGGATGATGATATCTGTAACTTTGCAAAAATGGCCTTACTTTATGAACATGTCACAATCACTGCATAGTATCAAATTGAACCAAACTCTTTTAAAAACTGACTATATGACCCTAGTTTTAGTCACGGGTGTTTGTGGTTCCCCATACATGCAAGGCCATGCAAGAGTGATAATTGCAGAGATATCTGATTTTCTATGACATTGGAAGTCATGTGACCTTTTGACCTTTAATGTTTGCCCTACCCCGTAATTTTGATGAATCAGCGGATGTTGCAAAATTATGGAAAGGTGTTAACCCTTATTTAGCGGGTGGTAAGGTATTTTACACCGTGCTGCCCAGCGGGCATAATCCCGAAATATTCGCTCACTTTCACTCGCCCTAGCGCCGTTACTATGGCTCCAATGCGAACGAAACGGTCATTTTTGGAAAGAGCAACTCTTCGTCTTCCCATATAAGTCTATTATGGATGTTATGAGCGAGTGTGGAGGGTGGGAAGAGGTGAGAAAGAGGAGGTAATTTTTGGTCTATTTCCCAGGCGCATTCGGATGCGTTCGCTTTGCCCTGACTTCGGCCTCCCGCGCGTCTACTATTCCTTCGGTAATCGGTCTTATTTTTCTCTTATTTCTCCTTATTTCTGTATTCTCTGTATTCTCTCTCTCTCTCTCTCTCTCTCTTTCTTTCTTTCTCTCTCTCTCACTCCTGTCTGTCTGGCTCGCTCGCTTTCCCTCTCTCACGCGCTCTGTCTCTCTCTCTCTATCGTGAGATATGCACCGTACACCCTGGTTATCATGAGAAATTTACCGAACGCCTGCAAATAATACGCTATAAAATGCTTGCAATCAAACTCTCAAGCAATTTCAAGGTCACATGCAATTATAAATGTATAGGTAGACCCAGAGAGGAAGAGACAGAGAGAGAGAGAGAGAGAGAGTGTCGTGATAATATAACTATTTTACATTATGCATCATATATATGATAAAATAATATATACGCTACATATGTTCCCCACAATCATATAATGCCAAGCACAAATATTCAATCTTTCGTTGTTTGTATTACCGTAAGAAATGTACCGAACGCCTGAAAATAATACGCTATAAAATGCTTGCAATCAAACATTCAAGCAATTACAAAGTCACATGCAATTATAAAAAGGTATATTGTAGACCATAATCTTTGCCAAGCTTCGTTGTTGCTTGTATTATCGTGAGAAATGTACCGGTACACCCTGGTTATCGTGAGAAAGTTACCGAACGCCTGCAAATAATACGCTATAAAATGCTTGCAATCAAACTTTCAAGCAATTACAAGGTCACATGCAAATATAAAAATGTATATTGTAGACTACAATCTTCGCCAAGCTTCGTTGTTGCTTGTATTATCGTGAGAAATGTACCGTACACCCTGGTTATCGTGAGAAATTTACCGAACGCCTGAAAATAATACGCTATAAAATGCTTGCAATCAAACTTTCAAGGAATTACAAGGTCACATGCAATTATAAAAAGGTATATTGTAGACCACAATCTTCTCATGACCGCTCGCCACGGCCGCCGTGGACCAACTGAGATGTACTCCACTTACATCCACCCTCACTCCCTCGCTACATGCGTAATTATATAAAGAAATTACCGTATTTTAGCGATTTTGCCCTTCGGTTGCACAATCGTTGCAAGATAACCAGTGATCGTAGAAGGATGGTTCGGGTGTCATTGGAAAGCTCAATTTACGCCCTTTCAGGGATACATACTTGTATTACGCTCTGGGTCTTGTTTATGCATGAAAAAGAGCACGGAAACAACCCCATTTATGGTAAAAACAAATGCTGGGCGGCACAGTGAAATATACTCCACCACCCGCTCATAAGGTGATAAAATGCTTGCAATCAAACTTTCAAGCAATTATAAAATGTAAATTGTACTTACTAACACTCACACCAGTATGTTCTTCGTCAGGAACGTCTCCATTTTGCTCAAAGGTCTGTGCAACATCAACTTCAACATTTGCGACACGCAAATTATGCTTGGGGTGAAAGCCTATGATCGGCATATTTTCGTCTTCCGAGTCATCCACACTATCAAAACTCTCACCCAGACCTTCCATGGTTTCATTCAACAGCCTATTAGAAAGTTCTGAAGAGTTCAGCATGATATCTAGTTCCTGGGCGGTGAGCCGGGCGTGATGAGTAGGGTGGCGCGACGCACTAGGGGTGGCGGCCACCGAATTGGACACGAGCAAATCTTGACCTTCCATTACGGCTGCTTAAGGGTTACTCAGTCATGGTCACGCAGTGGGGATGTGTGGGTGGGACCTTGTAGTACACCGCCTGACCACCAGGTTTTGCTTTCCACCTAAATTAGGGCGGGAATACGCCCACAGACTTAAGGCGGGCCCCGCCATTTAGTCCAATTTTCTCGATTCGGACTTAAGTCGGGCCCCGATCTTTAAGGGTTAATACCGCCCACATCCACCAGTGGTCAAACTTAAGACTACCCATTTCCAATGCCCCAAGGTACACCCTTTTCAAATTAAGCAACAAAACATCTGGTACTTTAATTTTAATTAATAGGCCCCCAGCTTCTGGACTAAATGTTTAAGTGTACCGAATCTCTTGTGTGTCCTCGTCGAAAAGGACGAGCACCCAAGTGCATTGTGCAAATACCTTTTCTTTTTAGGATTGTAGATAAATATCTATTGACTGACTTACTGACATGAGTGTATGTTACAGGGTGAACTCCAAATATATTATTAACTGAATGTTAGTGGTTCGAGCAAGGTAATTACTACACTATTGTTTAGAGTTTTAAGATGATCCGCAATACAAACTATCTCACTGATGATCGCTTGAACGTCACAACCATCATATACATCGTTTCCACCTAAAAATAGTATTACTAAATTATGATGATCATTGCGGATAGACAGGAAATATGGGTGATTAAAACAATCTGACAATTTAACGCCTCTTAATTTACACATCTGTAGTTTGCCTTTTCAATGTTAGGAAAGCTTTCTGAACATTGCGAGTGTCCGCCTATAATTACTTTGAATTAATTCATTAATCTAACAATGCAACCAGGTAAATCCATATTCGGTTCGAAGGACCAACTAATAAGTATCGGAAATATACACTATTTGGATCCAGCCCACTGAGAATCCCTCACCTTCGATACAAACAGTTAATAAAGGGCTTGGAAAATTTTCCGAATAACATCAAATTCAAATATCTTTCTTTGAATATAGGCCTAATTACTACAAACTTAAATAATTGAACCGACACCTACTTGTTGTCTAACTATAATTTTGATAACGGTATTGGTATTGCAGTATTATAGGATCGGTTGCTGCATTTGGCGAATCACGGACTAAACCCATTTCTGTAATTTAAGTAAAGCCTTGTATAATATACGTAAATTAAAATTACTGTGTTAACAGTATTAAGAAATACTCACTGAAATCACTGTCGGTCCAAAAGGTCAGGTTTACCTTCAAAATTATAGTGTTAACAATATTGGTATATATTACTATATATTAAGAATTACTACAAAATATGAGGTATTTACCTTTGTATAATATATAGTATCATGCTGCTTAAAGATAAAACAGAATTAATAGTATTTACGTTGTACCGACCATAATTCTCTCTCCTTTAACCCAAACTTAACTGACTGGATCTGTGTAACGTAGGTGGTCCGAGCAGGTCCACGGTCTTAACCAGCTCACTCTGTCACACTCAATAACCTAAATATCTATTCAGCTAAGGGTAGACTATTAAGGTGCGACTTGATCAACTATTATCGATTTTGCCATGGTCTGTCCTCTGTTAAATCTGAAGATCTTTGTCCTGTCTTTCAATGTTGGCACTAGAGGCCACAAATTCAAAATACAAGTACAACATTCCCAGGTTGAGGCACACATACTATTTTGTTCTTGCCGTGTTGTCCAGCAGTGGAATTCTCTTCCTGACCATATAGTTCATGCTCCCTCCCTGAACTCATTTAAATTCAGACTCCACGATGCTTTGCGAGACTCCTTGTTCAACTATATTGCTACTTAATATAAAAGAAACCCCACCTCCATATCCCCAATGTCTCGTAAAGCTGTACGCCCATGTTAGTCCTTATGTAGTACTTTATTATTTGGACACATGAATTTCTTTTGAATTTAACCCTTGTGTAAGGTACGCTAAATCAGTCAACCATTACCGTTATTTTCTAGTCTTTTAATTGCACGTTTGACTGGCGTACCTAACTATTGTTTTGGGCCACACCCCTCCCTCCAGTCAGAATGTTAGCTGGATATTGGATCGGGTGGCTCCACCAAGTAAGATAACCAGGTAAGATCCACCGCATATAATATTAATGGAGTCTCTCAGCTAAGTATAAATTCATTCTTTTCTTCTCGGTTGGTCAGTTGGGGGTTAAGTTTGGGATAAGGAAGAGAGAATAGGTGGTTGGTACAACGTAGATAATATTAATTATGTTGTATCGATAAGCAGCATAATATTATCTATTATACAAAGGTAAATACCTCATATGTTGTATTAATTTGTAATGTATAGTAATATATACCAATATTGTTAACACTATAATTGTGAAGGTAAACCTGAATTTTAGTGATCCAGTTAGTATGTTTTTATTGTTTTTCGTTTTTCTTTCAGATACAATGTTCTCATAATACTGAAGAGGAGCTGAAATGAGTATTTTATCCTTTGTCCAACAATCTAAACACACGACCCGAACTAGAGGGGAAGGCTATGAATATCAGGGAAAACTAGGTGTTAAAGAGGATAACATGCGAAAATAAGCTGTACAGTATTTGGCCATAACAGTTTGTCGTGGAATACATAATAAATTGAGCGGGAGGGGGTAGCCCCCCCCACCCCCCCCCCCCCCCCCCCCCTTCCTCACATGCCTTATTGAATTCCTAATGTATATGGCCAGCAGGGCGCAACATCCTCATTTTCCGTAACTGACCCTATTGTTGGATAATGGGTAAATACTCACTTCCGATGGTCCTAGGATAATAGGTAAATACTCACTCACTTCCGATAGTCCTCGATATATAAATCCACTGGATATGAAAGAATAAAGCAAATCACGTACACACACACAACATTGACAGATGGATGAGAGTCCTGCAGCTGAAGAATAGATGCCATTGTCGGCAGACTAGTCAATCACCCTCACCACAGGCTTCCTTCTCCAATATATTGCATTATGGGATATTCGCAGCTGCGTGTGACAGGTGATTGGCTAAATGGCTGTGACGTCATCTAGGGTATTCCAATGCTATCGGTTGAATATTATGTTACGTCACTATTCATGTCAGTAGACAGTGTCTAGACATACGCGTGAAGCGAAGATGGTGATAGGGAGACTATTATTAACGTACTATATATAACCCTTATCATACATTTCAACTCGTAATGGCATATATAGCAATGGTGTATATGCTGTACCGGACCTATTAAGCTTAAAAAGGTCGATGAGCTAACTGTCGGTCAACATTATCAGTATGACCCATTTGAATTTACTTATATTATAAAATACTTTATTTAAATTACAGAAATGGCTTTAGTCCGTGATTCGCCAAATGCAGCAGCCGAGTATAGTCCAATCCTATAATACCAATACCGTTATCAACGTTATATTTAGTAAACAAGTAGGTGTCTGTTCAATTATTTAGGTTTGTGGTAATTCTATTCAATAATATTCAAGGACACTACATCGGTGCTATTAGAAACAATTTATCAGGGAAAATAGGGATCAATACACTCGCCATATTTTTCTCATTATAGTCCGCATAGAGGAATTTCGTTGAAAATACCTGATTTCACCGAAAAATACCACCGAAAATAATCAGTCCCATCTGTAAACAAAGCATTCCGTCGACTTGACCTCCTTCTGCTTGTTTTATACGATGCGGCAAAAGCGCTATTCACCCAATTAATGGCGCGAGCGTGACTCACCCCCACAACGAACCAGCAACCTGTTTTTGCCACTTACAGATCAACATAATATATGAGGATGACAATAATTCAAGGGGCTGCCCCCCTCAACCCATCATGTATCCAATTTACCCCACAAATTCCCTCACATACTGTAAAAGCGCGATTCACCCAATAAATGGCGCGATTTGACGCGGTATCTTCAGATTGATGGACAGTGGGTAAGTTAATGCAAATCCTCCACTCAAACTATGAAAAACAATAATCAAACACTATATTACTTGAAGAAGAAAACACAACAAAACATGGTAAATAAGGCCGATGTAGTTTTATTGAACGGTACCGGCTCGGATTTTCCATTGTTTATGTTTTATGCATTTGAAAAATAGGAAACCTGACCCAAGTTTTGAGTTATTATCATATTATTTACATGTTTTACCCCACAATTTCCCTGATCGTCATAGCCCTCCCCACTATCGGGTGGCGTGTCTTAAGATCGATTGATAAAGGGAAAATACTAAAATGCGATGGTCCTCGGTATTATACAACACTGTATATCAAACAAAGACAAACAAATAACCTAAATAACTCATCCGTCCTGTCCTAGATTTTTCCCCCAAAATGTGTGTTTTCTTCAGGTTCTGTCACTACCGGTATGAGTTTCCTACTGGGTTCACTCGGATTGGTTAAGTTGCCTGTGTCATCCATAGCTCCCATCTCATTTGAGAACTGAAGTATAGCCTCCTTACCTCTTTGATTTCACTACCTCTGCCCCACTATTATTTCAGTGCAGGAAGAGGGAGATTTCTAGGGTTTGCAGGGGTGTTTTATGATCTGGAAAGACCTACCAATATGTTCTATATGACAACATAAGAATATACGAATGACTGTTCTCGGGTGGCGTTTTACTGCCATGTCATCTCTTTCACTCTTCTATCGCTGTTACAACAATAAGTGTTCTTCAGAGCTATCTCAGTGCATACCCCCTCCTTTGCAGCGAGTCCGAGGCACTCGCCTTTCAACGGAGTCCCACGACTCCCACTCCTATTCGGTCCAGCTCTCCAACCCAAGAATTGGCAAATGTTCTGTCTCTCTTCTACTCAACAAGTGAACTCTGGAACTCTCTCTCTCCCTTTCCTCCATCTTATGACTTAAACTGCTTTAAAATTCGTATGTCTAGGCATTTTGATGCAAACTTCCCTTGAATTTGGCTGCCACTCTTTTGACTTTAAGGGAGGAACTCGTACTGGCAACCTGCCTTTTGTCTCCTTCATTCACATGGGAAAAAAACCCACAGGTTGTTCACTTTTGGTTTACTTAACGGCCTTTTCCTCCTGCGCTCTTGATTACCCAAAATAGTTATTTAATACTGAGCTATAAAGAGATATAACATATGTGTAACAGTGTACCACTGGTGATGGGCTGGTCTATCAGAGTGAGACCTGAGCGATCTCTGCCATACCCATAGCTTACTCTGACTGTTCCTTTTACTTATATATTTTCTAGATCTCGAGTGACGGCGTCTCTTCCGTGGATTGACCTCCCAATCTACCAAGATTGGAAGCTAAAGCGTCACATTATTCCTTTGCCCCTCAACTTTCTCTTCATAATTGCTGAGGGGCACAGGACCCTGGGTGGGGCTTTGGTTTCCCGGGCGTTTACGCACCCTCTCAGCCCCCCGCCATGGAGTGGCTTCGGTCACCCAGGCTTTATTGTGGTCGCCAGGGAGGGTTCTGTGGGCTCGCTCGTTTATGGCCTTGGCCTTACTCGGGGCCTTGGGGCTGTTCGGCCAGGCAGCTTGGGGAACAACAACAACAACAACAACATATGTGTACCGTCTCGTCTCGTGGTACAGCAATTTTTTAGCCCTTGTGCGTGAACAGAAGTGGTAATAAATTTCCAACAAACTTAACCAAGTGTGAGAGTATTTATTCACATTCTACAGGGGGCATACAGTGTTCCTATTCAATTTTAATTTAAATAACATAACAAAATGCAGTACTATTTTGATAATGCCTTTAACCCATAGAGGACCAGCGACGCAAACAGTGCGTCGGCAATGTTTGTAACGCTAAACCCCAGCGCCGCATACGTATGCGTCACTGTTAATTACTCCGGTCCTATGGCACCTAGAGGGCTCAGATTTGTATGGGAACTGTGTAAGTATCCCACATAACAATGCCGATGGTTGAAAACTCTCTCAAAGTCCATCCGCGTAAAACCTGTTTTTGGGTGTTTTTGCCTACCCATTTCCCCATGTTAATTCCGACTTTCGTGCGCACCGTAGGACCCCTTAATGACCTAGGGGATCGGTTTTTTGTGGGTGTTCCTTCATTCCTAACCCATTCCTGGTGTTTTCTGGATTTTTTTTCTTTCTCAAAACCTGCCGGTCCTCGGTGGTACATTTATTTTAAACTAGCTGGGGTTCAGTGGGTTAATAATCAATTGTGAAGAGTAAAATTCAGAATTCTTACCATTGTAGATTTAATCAGCTTTAACTCAGACAGCATTGCGATTCCAATTTTGCAGACATGAACTCTATATGTTCAAAACTATGTAAAAGTAAAACAAAATTGGACTCACCAGACCCTGGAATGTGGAAATATAGGTCCCCATCGGTTGTGCACAAGGCTGAGCACAGCTAATAATTTGCATATGTTCACTTTTTACTCCCTTTGTTCCTTTCTCTCTCCACACCTGTGAGGCAGACTTCACCCTCTCTGCTATCTCATCCATTTCTATTTCCCTCTTTATCTACTCTTCTCTTCGCTATGTATATATATTTTTAGATATAATATATAGAAACAAAACCAAAGGTCCATGTGCTTAAAGGAATCCTACGTTCATATTACGTTTGTAACTATAACACTTAAACTGCTGTAGATTGTGTTTTATGGAAAGCAATTCCAAGGAAGAGAGTTCCAGAGAGTAGAATTTCTGTGGATAAATTAGTTTTGATAAGCGGAAGTTCTACATTGTGGAAGAGAGAAAGAGAGAGAATTCATGACCAGCTGCCCTAGTTCCTCAAACCATTTACCATAAAAAATATCTGTAGAGTAATGCAAGGGATGCAACATCTCCTTGTATGAATAAATGAGGAAGATCCTGCGTGATTACAGGGTTAGTGATTAATATATTTCCTGTGTTTTGAATGTTGTCCAACTGCCTCAATGCAACCACTCCACACCCCTTCCACATGGGTAAACAGTATTCCATCTGAAAACGAACATGACTTTCATATACGGTATAAAGGCTAACTACTCGTCAGTGACGAATTCTCGAACTCTGTATAGAAGTCCCATTTTCTTAGAGGCATTTTTAACAATGGATCAAACATGAGGTGTCTTCCTCAGGCTACCATTCAATGTTTCACCAATGATATCAATATTAGAGGAGGTGGGAATATTTACATAATTATGAATTACGTGTTAGGAAGACGTTTGGTTGTCGTTCCTTATGGGGTTATAGATTTGGTTTAATTTAGTTTGTTAGGTTGGTTGATTGATGCTGGGTCGATTCTCAGGTAGATTATCTGCGTTCTTCTCTCGTTGCATGTAGATTGGTAGATATAGTATAGTTGTGATAGATATGAATGCCGCCACCACCTTTACACTCGTATTTAGGTAAATGAAAAGTTGAATCCAGCCACATATTTATTCAAACAAATGTAGATTTAAATATTAAAAGGAGAATTTCCCTATGTCTGGAGGAAATCTCCGGGCTGTGATCGTGCCCATGTCTTGTGTCTAAATCTCCCTAAAACCTTTCTCCTACCTATCTTCTTACCTCCCCACACACCCCTACTGAGCTGATGGAAACTCCCATGACCACTTCCACTCACATGTACAGTGCCTGGTGAACTCAAAAGGGCGTGAGCAAGGTTCTGACACGGTAAAACTAGAAGCTGGAAGTTACAATGATTTAACCTTCAAATTGTACAGTCCTTCCCTTAAATACAGGGTACACTGCAAGTAAATCACCTTAAAATTATATGAGAGTTATAATAATGATTTATATAATAATTACTGAATATAACATATAATGGTGGTACTTGCGTACCACCGCAAGGCAGTAACTTAAAAGTATATGAGAACAAAGACAAATTAAGGCAAAGACAGAAAGAAAACAAAACATTTAATAATTGGATAGAATGTAAGTGGCATGGAATTTTATAGTATTTTGCTATTAAAAATAAAATCATAGAAATGTAGCAATACATGGGAACAAAGTAGGCCTATATATAATAGTACGTACAAAAATCGAACAAAGCAAACCAAAATAGCACACAGACAATGTACAACAAATATTGCAAAAGCAGAGAAAAATACTAAAGGTAGTCTATCTATCTATCTATTGCCTGACGCCGTGATCCCCGAAGGTGTGGCCACGAACGAACCGCCCCCATGCACCTCTGTCCCCAGTCAGTCGTTGCCCCTCCCCCCAGCCATCACCGCCTTCGTTCATATACTTCCTCACTTCATCCTTCCACCTCTCATTCGGTCTACCTCTCCCTCTCTGTCCCTCCACCTCACTCTCGTACACCCTCTTACTCATTCTCTCGCTTTCCATACATTCCATATGGCCGAACCATCTCAAGTTATTCCTTTTCACACTTTCCAGCACATCTACCTCCATACCACACCTCCTTCTTACTTCCTCATTAGTCTGTCTATCCCTCCATGTAACTCCGCACGCACTTCTTAAGTAATTAATTTCCACTGCTCTCACTTTTGGTCTGAGTCTCTCAACCATCGTCCATGCTTCGCTTCCGTAAGTCAGCGTCGGGATTACCACACGGTCATGCAAGGACTTCTTCACTTCCATACTGACCACCCTATTTCTTGTCACTGCTTTCAGCGTTCCTACAACCCTCTTCCCCTGTTGTACCCTCTCCCGCACTTCTTCGTCCATAGTCCCATCTTTACTCAACACACTGCCCAGATACTTAAAAGAGTTGACTATCTCCATAGCCTGACCGTTCAGCTTCACCTCACATTCTGTGACTTCACCCCTTCGAAGACTAAATGTAGTACTTCTAAATAATATTCCCAACAAAGAAAAAAACACACAAAAAAGACTCATTATAATTCAATGAAGTCTGCCGTTACTCTACAACCAAAGTAAAGTAAACTAGTTCAAAACTATAATTCTAGGTAAAAATAAAATATACAACCGAAGTCAAGCAAAATAATAAAATCTTCCCATAGGAAAAAGAATATCAATAATAAACAGAAGTCCACACAAACCATGTGGTGCGTATAAGATACCCTCCTATTATGTCATAAACATTTATTAAACCATTGCGCAAACAAAATAAAATAAAATACCACAAATAAATAAAGTAATAAAATCCTACTCATAGGAAAAAGAATATCAATAATAAACACAGAAGTCCACATAAACCTGTGGTGCGTATAAGATACCCTCCTATTCTGTTATAAACTATCATTAAACCATAGCGAATATATTTATATGTCACATATAAAACACTAGTAAAATTTGTATAATTCTGTTCAGCCAGTACTAGTAGCCTAATAATGTTTTTCTATGGCCAATCTATAATAGAATAGAATCACACACTCATCGTTGCAAAACCAAATTAAAACCTAGTGTAAATCAATTAAAAAATAAAATACACCAGTCAAATTCTCAGAACCTACACAAATGAAGATTAAGGACTTACAATAACCTGCATATCAATAAATGTCGGTCATAAACCATACTCAAAACCACATGAAACAAACCCTTTACAAAAAGTTAAATCAAGTACCACACACATATACTACAAAACCAATTCCTACATTTTTCAATCATAAAATCCCAAAACAACATCATATTAATGTTGAGGAAAAATAATCCATTTTCAAAGCTAAGTCACAGATGGTATATACATTTTTGTTTTCATGTCTGTTCTTGCAGTAAGGGGTCGGGCGCAAGTTGGACTAGATAATAGTCCATCAGGCACCTGGCCCGGGGAGACGATTAATATGATGGGTGCGCCTGGAAGTGTGGTGGGAGGGCGTGTGGCTTTGGCTCTGCTGCATGTCTGCCTGCCGAGATCGGAACCTCTCCGGGTGGTCGGGGGCCGGGGGAGTGCTGGAGTGACCTTGGTGACCCTGGTCTCTGGGTCTTCTCCTGGGTGACCTGGATGTGAGTGAATTGGTGCTTTTTATCTGTTTTTATTCGTTGTTTTATGTTGTTTTTGTGTTTTCCCTGTTCTTGCTCTGTCTTGAGTCGGCTACCCCCAAAATGGGGATTGGGCCTGAGCATATAGATAGATAGATAGATGTCTGTTCTCCAAATAAGACCACTATAAAAAAACATCCCATCAGTATACTCGTATGAAACTCGGGTTACGTCGCCGAAGGTTGAACTCGTAGAATGACGAAAACCAGCTTGGTATGTCGCTGAAGGGGTTAACTTAGCGGTAGTATTGTGTGGCTGGATAATAACAGAGATTATAACAGGAACACAGGAACTGGTAGTGTTGATAACGAAGAAAGCGTAGATAATGTAGATAGTTTAGATAACTCTTAGAAGACATCCGGTTTTCTCCCCAATATCAATTATTATTGAAGACCGCTGCCGCTCACCATGTTAGGAAGACGTTTGGTTGTCGTTCCTTATGGGGTTATAGATTTGGTTTAATTTAGTTTGTTAGGTTGGTTGATTGATGCTGGGTCGATTCTCTGGTAGATTCTCTGCGTTCTTCTCTCGTTGCATGTAGATTGGTAGATATAATATAGTTGTGATAGATATAAATGCCGCCACCACCTTTACACTCTTATTTAAGTAAATTAAATGTTGAATCCAGCCACGTATTTATTCAAACAAATGTAGATTTAAATATTACAAGTAGAATTTCCCTATGTCTAGAGGAAATCTCCGGGCTGTGATTGTGCCCATGTCTTGTGTCTAAAGGTCGTTGCACACTGACACGACAGCCCCTTCAAGACTGGCACGAACACCCACGACACATATAAATCCTGTCTTTTGCCGAATTTACTAGAGATCGCGGGGAAAATGGCTGGCATCGTTAGAGTCGTATCTTTACCTTATCTCTTCCGCATGACTTGATAAGACTCTAGCGATGCCGATACGGTGGAGAAACGAATGCTACGAAGAAGATAGGAAAAGTCGTACGAAGAGTACACGACTAGTCCACGGAAAAGATACGACCCAAAAGACTGCAATACAACTCAGAAGAATCGTATCGACGCCGTATCGACGCCGTAAGACGTGCAACCGGATTGAGGCTAGACGCACGGTTGCCAACTCGACCGTTGCCAATTTTCCGCATGGAAGTGATACGGTCCGCACGAATGTAGGAAAAAAAGGTACCGGAAAAAAAGGCACAGGAAAAAAAAGCACCGGAAATAAGGGCACTGGGAAAAAAATGCACAGGAAAAAATGGCATATTTTGAAAATCTATCAAAATTTGTAATTAGTAAACTTTATTATCCAGGATTTATTCCAAAATTATTTATTATTCAAGGATTATATAATTTAATATATTTGTTATATTTATTGTACTTCTATATTTCGCTTTAATTACACTATATTTATATTTAACCTAACCTGACATAATGTGAGACCTCAATGGGACTATGCTGTTCAGTGTTGGTGTCCTTATTATAGAATGGCTATTGACTCTCTGGAGGCAGTCCAACAAAGAATGACGCAAATGATCCACATTGTTACAAATTTATCATATGAGGAGAGGATGATAACCCTTGGCTTGCATTCATTAGAAAGACGAAAATGTATAGGAGATATGATATAGGTGTTTTAAGTGGATGAAAAGTATCAACAAAGGAGATATAAATAAGGTATTAAGGCTTAATAACGGTGAGATAACACGTTCAAATGGTTTCAAATTGGATCAGTTTTGCTTTAAAAAAGATATAGGTAGGCACTGGTTTGGGAACAGAGTTGTGGAAGTGTGTGTTTTCACTACCCTACTGTATACCTTCCTTACTTTTTATTATTTTATTTTTTAAGAGACAATGAACGGAGGAAGGAAAAACACAGATACAACAAAAAGGTCCATGTGCCTAAAGGCATCCTCCATTCATAAAATGTTTGTAACAACTGGATTTAAACTTTTGTAGATTGTAAGTTTGTGGAAAGCAACTCGAGGGAAGTGAATTCCAAAGAGTAGTAGTTCTAGGGATAAATTAATTTTGATAAGCAGAAGTTCTGCATTGTGGAGGAGAAAGTGTAAATTCATGGGCGCTCTCAGCTGCCCTAGTTCTACGGGAAAGATGTGGAGAGGCGGCACAATTGAAGCAAGTTCCTCGGAACAATTGCTGTGAAAATATCTGTAGAATAATGCAAGGGATCCAACGTTTCTTCGTATGGATAATGTAGGAAGGTCCTGTGTGATTGCAGGGTTATTGATTAATTTAATAGCTTTATTTTGAATTTTGTCCAACTGCCTCAATGCAACCACTACACTTCCACTCCACAGAGGTGAACAGTAATCCATCTGAGAATGCACATGACTTTTATATTACGGCCAACTGCTCGTCAGTGAAGAATTCTCAAACTCTGTACAGGAGTTCCAGTTTTTTAGAGGCATTCTTAGCAATGCTTCTAACATAATGTGTCCAGCTCAAGTTAGTAGTTAATGTTACACCGAGAATGTCAATACTAGGGGAAGTGGGAATATTTACATCATTAACAAATATATGGGAGTCAGTGAGATTCTGTCGGTTAGAAAATTGAATGTACTTGGTTTTCTGTGCATTAAAGGAAACTAGATTATTTTGTCCCCATTCATTAATTCTAGAAAGGTCCTGGTTCAGAGAAATTGCAGTGTTTATTTTTGAATTTATAAGATCGGGTTGGGTGAAAGAATTGGTAAATGTGAAGGAACTGTGGAGTGTTGAGTCATCTGCGTAGGAATGTATTGGATTATGAGTGGTAGATATGAGATCATTGATATGAATGAGGAACAGAGTTGGGGCCAAAACTGATCCCTGGGGAACACCAGCATTTATTGAGTGAAATTGAGAATAAAGGCCATCTACCATTACACATATTTTTCTGTTATGAAGATAAGAAGAAATTAGTGGAACTAATGATGCAAGGCAGTAGTGTGACATCTTCGACAATAAGGATTGATGCCAGAATCTATCAAATGTCTTTGATATATCCAGTGCTATTGTATGTGTTTCACCATGTTGGTCTGTAGCTTGGTTGATTTGATGCGTAAGAAGGCAAAGAATGTCTGCAGTTGATCGACATCGTCTAAAACCATATTGCCTATCACTGATTAATTTATTATTCTCAAGATGCTTAATTATGTGATTATTTAATATAATTTCAAAGACTTTACCAAGAGTGGAAGTTATAGCTATTGGTCTGTAGTTTGATGGATCTGAATAGGCACCTTTTTTAGGAACTGAATGGATGTTTGCTTCTTTCCAGGGTACTGGGAAGCATGAGGTCAGGAACGGTAGAACATTCCAAGTGCAAACTTGATTGTCATATGAATGATATGGGTTGGGTTTGAATGGGATCTGCCTCGTGCGGGCCGGTCGGCCTTATTCAAAATTCCTGTTTCTTAAGTTCTAACCTAACCTAACCTATGGTGAGTACACTACCAGATATATATAATTACATTATGCAATATTGCATATTGCATCGAAACACATTTTATTGATCTATTACTTCTTAATACAATATTTTGTTGTATGTGCCATTTTGTCCTAGTCCGTAATTGGTGACATTTTTTCCAGTGCCTTTTTTTCCTGTGCCGTTTTTTACGGTGCCTTTTTTCCGAGTACCGGTCCGCACGGCAGGCTTACGCACCAGACGACGTTGATAGGGCCATACGGCTTCGATACGGACCATACGTCTTTGATACGGACCACACGATTGTGATACGGCGAGTTCGTGATGGAGACCAGACTCAGACGATTTTTTACAATTGCCAGGGATTCCCACAAACTTTTGAACAGCTCAAAATCTCGTATCGACCCCCGATACGTCGATACGTCACTTGGACCGTGAGAGTCACCCTCGGCTAATTCCCGATATCCACGATTATGTTGCCCATTCGCCGTATCAGGCTGAAATTTCGAGTCGGGAACTCGCCTGGAGGGGCTTTTGTGTCAGTGTGCAACGACCTTAAGTCTACCTAAAACCTCTCTCCTACCATTCTTCTTACCTCCCCACACACCCCTACTGAGCTGATGGAAAATCCCATGACCACTTCCACTCACATGTACAGTGCCTGGTGAGCTCAAAAGTGCGTGAGCAAGGTTCTGACACGGTAAAACTAAAAGCAGGAAGTTACAAAGATAAAGTTAACCTTCAAATTGTACAGTCCTTCGCTTAAATACAGAGTACACTGCAAGTAAATCACCTTACAGTTTTATGAGAGTTGTAATAATGATTCCTATAATAATTACTGAAGAATATAAAATGTAATAAGAAGGAACAACTAAGACAAAAACAAAGGACCATGTGCCTAAAGGCACCCTACGTTCATATTACGTTTGTAACTATAAGACTTAAACTGCTGTAGGTTGTAAATTTATGGAAAGCAATTTAAAGGAGAGTTTCAGAGAGTAGAAGTTCTGTGGATAAATTGATTTTGATAAGCGGAAGTTTTACATTGTGAAAGAGAGAGAGAGAGAGAGAGAATTTTTGGACATTTCCAGCTGCCCTAGTTCCTCAAACCATTTACCATAATAAATATCTGTAGAGTAATGCAAGGGCTGCAATATCACCTTGAATGAATAATTGAGGAAGATCCTGCGTGATTACAGGGTTAGTGATTAATATATTTGCTGTGTTTTGAATGTTGTCCAACTGCCTCAATGCAACCACTCCACACCCCTTCCACATGGGTAAACAGTACTTAACCCTATACTCTCTTCTTCTGTATCCGTATTTCCCTCCACTTCAGAGAATCCTCTCTCTTTCCCACTTTCTCTTTTAATTTTCTTACTACTCCTCGTCATTCTCTCTTTCTTCCCAAGTCAAGGTTTCCCCCTTCTTCCTACCTCACATCTATATTGCCCACACATCAACACCTTATGTTCATCTCTCTATCCCCTCCCCTCCTATCTTTCTCTCTCTCACCCCCAGTCAATGAGTCGCTGAACATGTATGGATTTTTCTGGTTGGCCCACCCGTCTGTGTGTGTGTGTATGTGTGTGTAGGTATATGTGTGTGTAAAAATAATAATAATAATAATAAGTATAATAATAATAAAAACATACTAATACTAATACTACTACTAATAATATATGGTATATTTTGAATTGCATCCAAAGGGTAAAAATATACATGTGAGAAATAATTACAGTTGTGCTGCCTTATATTTAACTGCGTGTATGTAGGCTTAATAAATATGTATGCATGCAACTGTGCTGTATGTATGCACAGTGCATGTGCATCTACGTACATATACATGCACATACTGTACAGTGTATGTATACGCACCTCAGTTCATACACATAAATGTATCACTGTACCTATATATATATATATATATATATATATATATATATATATATATATATATATATATATATTTTGTTTTATTATGTTCTCTCCACTAACCAAATTTACTCCTAAACTGGTCTATCAGAGTGAGACCTGAGCGATCTCTGCCATACCCATAGCTAACTCTGACTGTTCCTTTTACTTATATATTTTCTAGATCTCAAGTGACGGCGTCTCTTGCGTGGATTGACCTCCTAATCTACCAAGATTGGAAGCCAAAGCGTCACATCTTTCCTTTGCCCCTCAACTTTCTCTTCATAATTGCTGAGGGGCACAGGGCCCTGGGTGGGGCTTTGGTTTCCCGGGCGTTTCCGCGCTCTCCTCAGCTCCCCGCCATGGAGTGGCTTCGGTCACCCAGGCTTTATTGTGGTCGGCAGGGAGGGTTCTGTGGGGGCGCTCGGATGTGGCCTTGGCCTTGCTCGGGCCTTGGGGCTGTTCGGCCAGGCAGCTTGGGGAAAAACAACAACAACAACAATCTCCTAAACTCAATTAATGAAATTAACAAACACATGTGGCAGTCCGGGGATTCGAACCCAAGACGCTCACACCGAAAATCAACATACTTATCCATTGCACCACGAAGACAGTTAGAGAATGCTGCACAAGCCTACGATTTATTATGCAGTTTCGAATCCTGCATACCAATCTTAGCATGTACAATCATTCCAACTGCACTATCGGAGGCTCTAAATATGTGAATGGAAATAGTAATTAATGGGGCGTAGATTACAGAAAATACCTTGAAGAAATCGGGGAAAGAAGAGAGGGAAACATAGAAGAAATGGACGGAGAGTTGATGATGGACATAAATAGAGCGGCTGAAAGAAGCATAGGAAGAATAAGAAGATGGATAGGAAAAAGAAAACAAAAACCATGGTGGAATAGGGAAATAATGCAAGCAAGATGTGAAAGAAGAAATGCAAACAGAGAAAGAAGAAGGATGATAGAGAGGAATAGGAGGGAAGGCAGAGAGAGGGAAAGAGAGGAAATACAAGCGGTGAAGACATACGAAGAAAACAAGAAGAAGGTAAAAATACTAATACAAGAGGCAATGATTAAACACGAGAAAGATGAAGTAGAAAAGATCAGAAACAAGAGGAAGGAGGGCCAAAATGAATGGTATAGGATGTTAAGAGGTGAGAATGGGAGAGAGGAAGAAAACGTAGAACTAATAGTGGGAGATAGAATAATAAAGACGGAGGAAGAAATAAAAAGTTAAATAAAACGATACTGGGAGGAAATGGGGGGGGGGGTAAATTAACAAGGGGAGGGGAGGGGAGGGAATGGAACTTGGAAATGAGAGAGAGAAGACTACCGGAAGAAGATAAGATGGAAATGGAAAGGGAACTCACAATCGAAGAAGTAAGGAGAGGGATCAAAGCGCTGAAAAGGGGAAAGGCGACCGGCCCGGATGGGATACCAAATGAAATGTACATAGAGGGGAAGAAATGGAAAGAAGGCTGAAGATGATGTTTAACGTGGTACTGGGAAATGAGATAATCCCAGAAAGATGGAATGAAGCGAGAGTAACGCTATTACATAAAGGAGGGTACAAGAGTAAACAGGAAATGAAAAGTTACAGGCCAGTGACAGTGACAAACACAATAGGGACACTCTTCTGCGGGATATTGAAGGAAAGGATGAATAGAGCCATAGAGATAAATGGAATAATAAGTGACGAACATAATGGGTTCAGAAGAGACGGAAGGGGGACAGATAATATCTATATACTAAACGAAGTGGTAGGAAAATTAAAAAGAGGGAATAGAACAGGATACTGTGCATTTTTAGATATAGAAAAAACATATGATAGAGTAAATAGGGAACTGCTGTGGAAAATAATGGCAAGGAGTGGAATACCAGAACAGTATATCAACATCATAACATCGATGTACCAGGGAACAAAGGCGAAGTACACGCTAGGAAATATAGAAACGGGATGGGTAGAAAACAAGAGGGGAGTAAGGCAGGGGTGTGTACTATCGCCGTTGGTATTTGCACTTTATATGGAAGAAATGACACAGAGGATAAAAAGAGTGGGGGAGGGGATTCTGATAAACAAGGAAAGACTGGGGGTGCTCCTATTCGCTGACGATGTAGTTCTGATGGCAGAAACAGGAAGAGGGTTGCAGAGACTGCTAGAGGAAGCAACAAGATTCGGAGAGGAATTAGAAGTAAAATTCAGTAAAGAAAAGAGCCAAGTAATGAACATGAAAGGACAGCTCCAAGAGGACGAGGAATGGACACTGGCCGGAAGCAGAATGAAGAAGACAAGAGAATATAAATATCTGGGGGTAACAATTACAGAGAAAGGGTTTGAAAGGCAAAAAGCGAAAAGATTGGTCAGATGCAACAATGGCATGGGAGATTATGGAGCGCGACAAGATTAAGAGAGAATAGCTATGAAATAGTGCGCGGGCTGTGGAAAGGCCTAGGAGTACCTGCAATTATGTACGGCATGGAGGCGGTGGAAACGGGCTGTGGAAAGGCCTAGGAGTACCTGAAATTATGTACGGCATGGAGGCGGTGGAAACGACAGAGGCAGAAACGAGGAAATTAGAAACGGTACAGAAAAAAATCGGAAGGACGGGATTGGGGGCAAATAAATACGTAGCACAGGAAGCAATCCGAGGAGAGATGGGGAAAGGATACGTTTGAAGAAAGGATAGGAAAAGCAAAAGGGAAGTACAAAGTGAGGCTAGAGGGGATGGAGGAAAATAGTTGGCCAAAGAAGGTGTACAGATGGGCGAGCGAGGAAAGTAGATGGAACAGAGAGTGCAAAAGAAGGCTGGGAAGGATAAATATAATACAGGATCATGTGGGCGGGGAATTTAGAAAACGAAATGGGACGGATGATTTGGTCATACTGGAAAATGGGAGAGGATGTATCAGAGAGATAGAGAAAGGGATAAGAGAGGAGGGAAGAAGGAAGTGGAGGGAGGGGGTAGAAAACAAAGCCACGCTGTCGTATTACAGAGGGAAGGAAAAACCAGCTAGATAACTCTCTTATGATGGGGGATGGGGGTCTAAATTGCTGTTTAAAGCAAGGACAGGATCCCTAGAGACAAACGAAAGAACAAGGAGATGGAACGGAATAGGACCGCACTGTAATCAATGTGAACTAGGAGGAGACCCAATAGTCGAGGACATAGAACACATAATAACGGAGTGTACACAATATGATGAGGAGAGAAACGTGTTGGAGAGATACATAAGATATAGAGTAGGGGAAGTGGGGTGGGAGGAAATAAAGCAGAGAGACGATAGAGGGGTAGGGGCACTGCTGGGGCTAACACACGATATGGAAACGCAAGACATGGAGATGATGAAGAAGACACTGGAAAAGATGTGGCGGAAAAGAAAGGGGTAGGGTGGGGGGGGGGGGGGGGGGAGCGGTAGGAGGGAGGGGAGAGGACGTGATAGGTAGGTCTAACAAACTGTCCCTTATACTATCCTTCTACTCTAAACTTTCCCTCTTACTAACGTTTCTGAGCCAGTACCGTTACAAAGGTCAGCCCTGTGGGTCTGCGGACGGGTTCGAAAGAAGAAGAAGGAGAAGAAGAAGCTTAACCTTAAGGAAGGCCTCTCGATAAACTACTACTGAACCAGAGTTAATTATTATATTCTCTCCAATAACCAACTTTACTCCTAAATTCGATTAATAAAATTAGCCTACACATGTGGCAGTCCGGGGATCCGATCCCAGGACGCTCACACCGAAAATCAACACACTTATGCACTGCACCACGAAGACAGTTAAAGAATGCTGCACAAGCCTACGATTTATTATGCAGTTTCGAATCCTGCATACCAATCTTAGCATCTACAATCATTCCAACTGCACTATCGGAGGCTATGAATATGTGAATGGAAATGGTAATTTATGGGGCGCTTAACCCTAGGGAAGGCCTCTTGATAAACTACTACTGAACCAGAATTAATTATTATGTTCTCTCCACTAACCAACTTTACTCCTAAACTCTATTAATGAAATTAGCAAACACATGTGGCAGTCCGGGGATTCGAACCCAGGACGCTCACACCGAAATCAACACACTTATGCATTGCACCACGAAGGCAGTTATAGAATGCTGCACAAGCCTACGATTTATTATGTAGTTTCGAATCCTGACTACCAAGCTTAGCATGTACAATCATTCCAACTGCACTATCGGAGGCTATGAATATGTGAATGGAAATGGTAGTTAATGGGGCGCTTAACCCTAGGGAAGGCCTCTCGATAAACTACTACTGAATTATATATATATCCATCTTACTACCCGTCAGGAACCTTCAGAGGACTATCCATTTTTGTTCAACAATACAAAAATCAACCCTTCATCTTCTCTCAATGTTCTCGGTGTCTCTTTTTCTTCTGCTCTCACTTGGAAAGACCATATTACCAGTCTTGCTAAGGCAGCCTCCCAGGAGCTGGGTGTGCTCAACCGCCTCAAGGGGTTCTTTACCCCTGCGCAGCTTCTTGCTCTGTACAGGGGCACAGTGCGTCCTTGTATTGAGTAATGTTCACATGTGTGGGGAGGATCCTCTCACACCGCACTCTTAGATAAAGTTGAAAGGAAAGCCTTTCGTATCATTAACTCCCGTCCACTCACCAACTCTCTGCAATCTCTCTCTCTCTCTTCACCGCAATGTTGCATCTCTCTCACTATTCTATCGCTACTACAATAATCAGTGTTCCTCGGAGCTTTCCCAGTGTATCCAACCTCCTCTACGTAGGGTACATAGTACCCGCCTTGCAACACAATCCCACCCCTACTCTGTGCAACTCGCCAACCCAAGAGTGAAACGCTATTCTCAGACTTTCTTCTATTCAACTGCTGAGCTCTGGAACTCTCTCCCAGAAACAGTCTTTCCCTCTTCCTATGACTTAAATTGCTTCAAACTCCGGGTGTCCAGGCATATTAGCTCGAACGTCCCTTGATTTCGGCCCTGTCACTCTTTGAAATCTGGGGGAGGCACTCGCTGCAGGCAGTCATGCCTTTTGTCTCCCTCATTCACATAGAAAAGAACAAAAAAATATATATATATATATATACTGTATATATATATATATATATATATATATATATATATATATATATATATATATATATATATATATAATACCTTACCATGTGTGTGTGTATATGTATGTTTTTTTCTGTTATATCTCTCTTCTATCTTCCATTCTTCTTTGTTTCCTCATTTAACCTTATGCCACTTTCTTCAAGATGGTGCTATCATATTTTCCTGTCTTGCCTACCAAATTCCCCTCTCTCATGTACCCCACTCTATACTTCCTTCCCCTTTCCCACCTCTCTTCTTACCTCAAATAATTGATTTGTGTTTTCATTGTGTTAATCTCCTTCCTTCTTTCCTCCTAATCCTCTATACCCACCCATCACTACCACCACATCGATACCCACCCATCACTACCACCACATCGATACCCACCCATCACTACCACCACATCGATACCCACCCGCCTGACTATATTCCCACATTCAAGCTAGCAGTCTTGCCACGTAGGATTGTAGGATTGTTGTCTGGTTTAAACACTCTTACTATACGAGCTAGGAATGTTGCAGCACTCCTAGCAAAATCCCTTTGGCCCAGATTTGGAACCAAAACCGAATAATTTTACGTGCAAAGCTAGGTGCATAGATTCTACGCACCTGGCATTAATTGCACAACAACTGAGGCACGTAGAATTTATACATCTGATGCTTTTCGGGTTGTTCTTTCATGTTTTTTATTCGTATTGAAATGTCTATCTATTTTCACTGTTTATTCTTCTCTGACTAATAGGGCATAATTATGTCATATTATTAAGTTTTGTGAAATAATAGCTGCCAAACTTCATAAATGTATTGATATGAACATCTTGAATTATGTGTGAGGTTGATTTTCTTTTTCTTTTCTTTATATATATATATTTTTTTTTTTTGGGGGGGGGATGAGAGTGACAACACGCAAAACTGCCTGTGAATAGTGCCTCTCCCAGAGTTGAAAGAGTGACTGGGCCAATTCAAGGAATGTTCGAGCCAAAATGCGTGAACACATTGAGTTTGAAGTAATTTAAGCAATTTAGGATGAGGGGAAGATGGATTCATGGAGAGAGTTCCAGAGCTCAGCTGTTGAATAGAAGAAAGATTGGGAATATCGTTTCACTATTGGATTGGAGAGTTGCACAGAATAGGGGTGGGATTGTGTTGCAAGACGGGTGCTACGTACTCTACGTAGAGGAGGTGGTATACACTGAGAGAGCTCTGAGGATAACTGATTATTGTAATAGCGGTAGAATAGCGAGAGAGATGCAACATTGCGGTTACCTTGGAGTGCACTGATCATTCATATTTGCACTACATTATCAATAATACATTTAGGAAAGATATACAGGAATGTGGAGTACATAATAATAAGTTTAAGATATATTCTAGTCATAATAGTATTCAACATGCACACTGATGGGCATTTGGGCTTAAGCGACCCTCCCCCATGAACAGGAACAAGCAAGATAAAATCGACTGAGTTGCCTCGTCATGTGAAGGCATATGGAGGCCGTTCATTCGTGGGACCTTCGTAGGGAAATGAGCCGTCTGGGAATCGATATATTGTGTATTTTGATTAATGCAATCACATATAATCTTGAAATCTTGTAATTCAAATAATTTTAGAAGAAAATATATATACACTTAAATGGGAGGTAATTTATATTTTGTAGAGATTCAACCAATTGCATTCTAATTTAAGCACATTAAATAAGTGTATGTTACCTTCCTTAATTTTCAAAAAACATTTGATTTAGTTACTCATATCTCCAAAGCATGGCATTCCCACTGATTGAATGTTTATCGCAATGCATTACCTTCGAACTTAGGCAGCGAATATGAAATGGCAAGGGTTATAGGGCAGTTACCATTATAATGTGTTAAGCATGGTTGGCTTTTGTCTAAATATTTCCTGTAATTATATATGTATATATATATATATATATATATATATATATATATATATATATAGATAGATATAGGTGTGGCTGAGTGGTCTGGACTGGTAATCCAATGGACCCGGGTTCGAATCCCAATGTCAATGAGAAGATATTATTGGGATGGAATTTGTGCTCTACCTAGTTTCAGGGCATTACCACAGCACACCAATATGCCAAACAAATGCCCTCATTGTTCCTTGATTAAATAAAATTGTATGAATATTCCCATATTCAAAATATGTTACATGCATAGTGAGTTAATTACTCAATAGGTGGCGTTCTGAGAGTGAGGGTTCGAGTCAGAGGGATGCGACGGTGAAGCGCAGAGGCGAAGTGACTTCAGAGATAGAGTTGCTTCGAGCCGTGAATGGATGCTTTGCATGTCACACTCCCTAGACTGGAACAAGACCTCACAGGCCTCACCGTGTTCAGCGGTGGAGTGTACAGTCTCTCAGCCTTGCCCAAGAGGGAGTAGTTGGAATATAGAAGAAAGACAAAAATATATATACTATATATATTGTTATTATTACCAATATAAATCAGATCAATGAGAGATGTATCCTCGGTATTAAGAGATGTATCCTCGGTATTAAGAGATGTATCCTCGGTATTAAGAGATTGAATTTGATTAGCTTATGCCAACGACATAGCTTTGTTTGCTAAATTGAAGAACCACACAAAATATTTTATCGCCAACATTCGCTGGTCATTATTTTGTTCTGGGAACTTTTCTGGGACATTTTGCACAGGTAGAGGACACTAGAATGAAGACAGAATAATTTTGATAACAGCATTATTGTAATAAGTTTAACTCATAAGCTGCCAGACCAGTGTTGATTAGAAAAGTTGAGGGAAAAGCACTCGTGATATACCGGCATATTATGTATAGCCTGCACACACACACACATATATATATATATACCGGTATATATATATATATATACAATTTTTAGTTGATGTGGATAACTAGATAATATAACGGACTTAAGACAAATCCTAATATGTGATCAGTGGTTATACAATATTTAATTATCTGCATCCATTCTGATTTTAGTAGTATGTTAAGAAAAAGTGTCAATTTCTAAAGCATTGGAAGTGACTTATGCTAAAGCCGTGAAACGGATGGCAAAAACAACCCCTTTGTAAGTAACCATGCAGTGGCAGAGAACTGCTATTTGTTGGTACTCAAACGTCATATTGCAATTATCATGCCAGATAGTCTATATGAAAATACTAATGAAATCGGATATTTTGATTATCAATGTTATTATTCTCTATCATAAATGTGGTAATTTTTATTCACATACATAACCTATTTTTAGAGAGTTTTACATTGACGATGTAATATTGTAATAGCTAGACTTATTGGGCAGTGTCATGAGTAGTGCTCCAGGAATACTCTCATCCTAATTACTGCTCACCAGTCGATTATTGTAGCAGTCGATTGTTGTAGTTCACTAAAGCTCCTTTCCCACCTATAAGAATACAACGCCGACTTGCCACGAACCTCAAGGATTCTTTAGATCGTACGTGAATGACCGTAATCGTGAGATTTAGACCCCGATTTCGTAGTCAGACGGAAGAACTACGGTGTACTTTCAAATGACAAACCACATAACTTGGAATTTGGAATCTGGTATCACTGAAGGTAAGTGGTCTGCCAAGCGTACGATGATTGATGTCCTCCCCCCCCCCCCCCCCCCCCCCTCACCCACCACCACCAACCCCACCATAAATGCTGTTGGCTGGCGATTCGCCACGGTACATTATGATGCTTTGAAACAAATGAACAAATATCACTAACATTCCAAAATTTAAATGACGTCTTGCCACGAATCCCTTTTTGTGGCAATTCGGCGTGTGATTCTTGTAGATGAGAAGGGGGCTAAGTCACTGTATACATAATACCATTTGTAATTGTTGTGTACACATTTTACATGCACATATTTTTCTGTATACTTATGCTATTATTAATTTACTGTTGAATAATGATTTAATGTTTATTGCTTAATGTTATTTTTGTATTTCAGTATTATACTTCTAAAACAAACTCTTAACTAAATTTTCTACATATATAAATGAATTCAAAATTTCGCTCATATCTGGAAGGATCATATTCTGTCATTAGTTTATTCTAGTGCATTGAGGTTTGTAATAGAGGATTAATGTTAATTAAGAACAGGGAAGAACCTTAACGCCTTACGAGCGGGCCCGTCAGAAACTTCTACTACCTGGCAAGCGGGGGGTTTTACCCTAAACGACCTTGTTTCCGTGCTCTTTTTCATGCATAAACAAGAGCCAGAGCGTAATACAATTATGTATCCCAGAAAGGGCGTAAATTGAGCTTTTCAATGACACCAGAACCATCCTTCTACAACCACGCGTTCTCTTGCAACGATCGTGCAAGATGAGTGCAAAATCCCTAAAATACGGTAATATCCTTACATAATTCCCTGTGTAGCGAGGGAGGGAGGGTGGATGTGTGTGGAATAGATGTCAGTAGTCGTGCGGGACCCGTGCCGAGCGGTCATGAGCCGACCTACGCTCCTCCCATCGCTCCGATTTCTCTCAGAGCCATTATTGCTCAAAAATTGCATACAGACTTAAGTCGGGCCCCGCCACTTAGTCCTTGGTTCTCTAGGCCGACTTAAGTCGGGCCCCGCTAAGCAAGAGTTAATTAACTATGTTTGAATGCATGATGTTAATTAGTATTTTAATGTTTGATTTTCTTACACTTTATTGTTTATAAATGTCTTTCAACTGTTTTGCTCTTTGCTCTAAATATACTGTATATATTAGTTTAATCTGCATTTGGTATTTTTCATGCTAAATAATATATTTGTTAAGTATCTACACCTTTTTACTTTGATCTGGCAGTATATGTGTAATAACCACCTGCTTCTTTAGTATGCAATGTATTACGAAATATATTTGATATATTTAATATGGTGTATGCTTTCTCATGTAATCATATACGATATACTGGTAGCTTCGTGCTGGAAAATGGATATGATAATTACAATTTAGTCCTTGTCATATTAACATATTCATATACTGTAACAGCTTATTATAAACTAAAGGTACCGTAATCACATTTTATGTGTGTATGTCAATCTGCACATTACGTTTGCCTAAATATTAGGTGCAATTAATATTTTATGAGTAAATTGTATAATTTTCAGCATCCAATGTTTAAGTTAGCTAAATTAATGTATGGACTTATGCCAACTACCTGTTAACATTTGCAGTATAATTACTCTTCTCTGTCTTTTATTCGGGCTATCATTTGAACAATATTATTCAGCTTTGGTAGAATACAGTATGTGCGAATCAAAGGGCTACTTGAGAATACTACTTCCCAAAAGTGATTGCTAAACTTTATAATTTTGTCTATTACAGGTATACTTACATCGCAATTAAACTTACCATTTCACCTGTAATGGCTACAGGAAATCCCCAAGTAAAATATATCAATAGTCCGCAAAAATCATGGTAGGGGAAAATCCTCAAAATTGCATAATGATGTTCATTAGCTATCGCCATTTGACACAAATTAAAAACCAAACATAACTTTAAACAACGTGTTCTAGCACAACAAACGTGTTGTTTATACCCATGTTTAAATGGTCAAGGAATCCAATGATCATTAAACTAACCTACCCAAGGTATTACATAATATATATTATGCAAATTAGCAGCAGCCAATGCCCAAAACTCGACCTTTATTCCGTTGCAACAGCAGAACTAGTTGTGATACAAAAATGTGCACCTGCCAGTGCACATTTGATTAAACAGTTGTATGTGGTGACTGTAAAAGATAGAGCTGTTCAAATTCTCCAAAACCCCTTGACAAACTGGACTTCGATAAGTGAAGCACTCAATACTGCCATCATGGTAATTCTGTTCCTATTAATGTCCTATTATATTATTTTGTTTTGTGGGGTAAAGCAATGATGTGGACAGTTTTTGCATGGAATAATGAAATTGAGTCTTTTTCTCGGTTTTTTGATACACTGATCCCTATAGACATTTAGTAGTTAGCATTATTGGTCACCTCTTAATTAGCATAGTACTTGTTATGTAATACACATAGGCGGTTACTCTTAGGATCATTGTATTCCCTGACGTTGAAAATATGGATATAGCCACCTGTTTTACCGAGTTTACACCATTGGCTGCAAAGTTACAATAATGTTCGATTTTTGGGTATTGGCTGCTTCTAATTTACATACCACATATTATGTAATACCTGAGGGGGGTTAATATTATGTAATACCTGAGGGGGGTTAATATTATGTAATACCTGAGGGGGGTTAATATTATGTAATACCTG
This sequence comes from Paralithodes platypus, assembly GCA_032716605.1. NCBI lineage: Eukaryota > Metazoa > Arthropoda > Malacostraca > Decapoda > Lithodidae > Paralithodes > Paralithodes platypus. The sequence continues at coordinate 20,566,316 of CM064547.1, read as the reverse complement.
AGGGGGGTTAATATTATGTAATACCTGAGGGGGGTTAATCCAATGATCAGTGGATTCCTTGACCATGAAAACATGGGTAGAGACACCAATTTTGCCATGTTAGAACACTTTGTTGTAAAGTTATGTTGGTTTATTAATGTTGAGGACTTTCCCCTATCCGGACTATTGCGGACTTTTGATATGTTGTACTTGGGGGTTTCTTGAAGCAAATATAGGTGAAATATTTGCTGTTGCATTTTGTTAGGTCTAGCTACATTGTGATTGGACTAATTAACAGATGTATGGTATTTTGAGGACTTTCCCCTTTCTGAATTTTAATAGACAGTTGATATAGACTGTTGAGGGTTTCCACAAGCCAATATAAGTAAAATCATTTCTGTTGCAATTTTTGCGAATTCCAGCTATATTTTGCCTGGACAATCAGACTAAATTGATCACTTGGCTGGGCTTGTATCGATTACGGACCCGTTTGGTCATGGACAAAACAGCCGTAAACCAAAACAGCTGCAGAAACAAAAACTAACGAACATAACCGGCCGATCATGTTCGAGGAATGTAGATGATATTTATTTTTGGTTTACAGAGATGATGGTCTTACGGGCTGTACTGAGCACACCTAATTAATAATGTAAATGTCCATGAAATTGAAGTCGGAAGCCACTAGCAGACACCGGTTACATGTGACTTGTAAAGTGTATACACAACAACTTGAATGTGACTGAAAATTAGATAGTTATCCGGACGAGAGAGTGAGAGAGAGAGAGAGAGAGAGGGTGGGGGTGGGGGGAGAGTAAAGTGAGACAAGGATGCTGGCTTAAGGAAAAGACAAACCTGTCCTTGAGTGCGTCGAGGAATTTAAGCATCTACATGTTTCCATTTTTTAGAGTGTAGCTGAAAGCAGAGGTAAGAACATAGGCAGGCAATTAGGTAAGAAGGAGAAGAGGGAATCAGTAAGGCAGATGGAAAGAAGGCAGATAGTATAGGAGAATAGAATAAGACTGAAAGTTAGGTAGAAGAACAAATTGACAGGTAGACAGAAGAGGTAATGGTTAGCCATAAGTTAAGGCAAAACATTATGGTGAAGGAGAGGCAAAAAGTAACGTAGGAGATATCGAAGAAGAAGAAGCAGATAGGTTTTTACTTGGGGGCTGTAAGCTGCAACTCTTTCAAGGTCCCGGTATTATTGAGTGAAACTTTGAGGAGCTGGGTGTGTCACACTAGATGGTATTTCAAGGTGTTGGTTGTTTCCTTTCTGCAACACTAGAAGACCACACCTTATTAATACATGTCATGTGATTTATAGAAAGCAGGTATGGCATCGTTCACAGCATCTTCGAATATGGTCGGGCATCGTCTATTGTTATGAGTTAACCCAAGAATGGCATGAGTCCTCTAGAGAGGTTTTACTGGTGGACGGCGAGCGTCCTCTCGAGAGCCAACACAAACAATAACACTGTTCAAAACACCCCACTGATACTCAAAACAAAGCAATATGTGATTATGTGAGATAATTCACCTCCAGTACCTGCTATCACTCCTCCACATGTGTCCCCCCCTCTCTGCACCTTCTTCCCCCCTCCTCAATTATTGGGTATTTTTCCTATTATTCCCAATATTTATCGAGTATTTTCGTGCAAGGACAAATTATTCCGACCCTCTTTTTGTGACCTAGCTGCGTCAGTCAGCCAATTCCTGCGTATCACACCCGGTAGCCTATTCTGCACCCCTTTAGCCTATTTCTACGATTTACGAAATTATCTTTTTCTGCTTCTGACTAGGCTACCCCCTGGTGGCCTTTTGCTATGCATTTCGTAATGTTTGTCTTTGACTAGGCTAGTACCACTGGTAGCCTATTTCTGTTTTATTTTATTCCAGAATCTTTGTTTATGACTGCCCATGGTAGCCTATTTCCAAGCACTCCAAAATGGTTGTTTTGCCTTGATCATCACTACGAAGACCACAGCTAGATAGATGCCCAATCTACGTGACTGAGTGTCGTGCAACGGAAGCTTTGGTACGACATTCTTCGAGAACGAGAGCATGACAAACTGCAGGTTCTATGTCCAGCGGGCAGAACAAGAGGAGAAGCTAGGAAAAGCTCTCTAATTATTTAATATGTTAACTCGCAGAGTTAATACCCTTGAAAAGTTCCTGAGCACAAACGTCGGAAATTACGCCACCCTGCCAGCAACAAGACACAGGGATTCAGAATCGACAAGGTTGGATGTAGCACCACCTCAGACCTCAACCACCAACCAGACCTCTGACAATACCCCAACTCTCGTTCCTAATGAAAATAATTTTTAGCTCGCAAGAAATAGGTACTGCTACCAAGAAGGTCATCCAAACTGTTTCCAAATTCTCGCTACTGATGAAGAAGAAGAAACAGGAAGTCCTGCTTGTGGGGGACTCCATAGTACGCGGCCAGCTCAAGGAGTTCTGCGCCTGGTCACCCAGGACCAGAAAGTGATTCTGTATCCCGGGTGGTGGCATGGATGACGTCGCTGCTGTTGTGACCGAGGTAACCAGGCTGGCCCCCACAAACACAACGTACGTCATACATGTCGGATCGAACGACGTCCAGTGCACACGATCAGAGGAACACTTGAACAAATACAAGAAGCTGATCAAGACGTATAGAGACAAATCTAGCAGGATCGTTATCTCGGGTATCTTTCCACGGATTAACGCAAAGAATCTCTTCTGGACCACAGCCACGAATATAAATCGCCAACATCTGCAGGAAAGAGAACATCGGCTTCATCAACACTTGGAATAATTTCTACCACGATCAACATTTGTTCTCAAGAGATGGTGTCCACCTAAACCCGTTAAGGAGCTGCCCGGTTTGGCCGTCTGCTGAATGATGACATAAAGAACTTTTGTTAAAAAATGGGGCCAACAGTCATCAGAGTGGGAGGACAATTTCAATCTCAGAAGAAATACAAACTCAAGACAAGCAAAATCATCAAATACATGTGGCGAGCATCAAATTATATCAAGAACCACATCTCTAAAGGTCTTCTACGTGAATGCTTGAAGTATACGCTATATATTTTCAGAATTAGAGGAACTAGTGTTCACAGAAAATGTTGATGTAATCGGCATATCAGAATCTTGGCTAAATACGGAAGACAGAGACTTTTTAGCAGCGTTTTCTCTTCCCAGTTGTGTAATGTTTGAGAAAAGCAGAGTTAATAAAAATGGAGGCGGTGTTATATTTTGTCATCAAAGAAAGTCTTATCCCAATTCTCTTGTCAAAACCTCAAATAGTAAATATTGATTCATCTTATGTGCTAATAAAAAAAAATTAAAGTAACAAAAATATTCCTAGTATTAATATACAGACCAACCAGCGCAAACCGACAAAGAAATTTACAAGCAAATTGCAGAAATAAGTAACATACACGATACTATATATTTTGGCGACTTTAATTTACTAGTGACCATGTGGGGTGACACTCTTACTTCACACTCTGGATACGATCTGTAAGCAAACTTACAAGAAAGTTCCCTTCATCAATTTGTTCAATCTCCAACTCCCGGTAATAATGTTCTTGACCTTGTACTTGCAACAAAAGAAGACTCGATCAATAACGTGACTGTTGGTGATGAATTCTGCAATAGTGACCATCGGACGATCACTTTCAGTATCAAATTTAATAGAAAAAACTCAATACCAACAATGAGAAGTTCCAAATTTCAAGCGAGCAAATTTCCGTAAACTCAAAATAAAATTTCAAGAAGCCAATTGGAGTTTTCTAAACAAAAATGAGATAAACCAATCATGGAAATTTTTCACAGAAATTAACACGAACACAGTATGCGATGCATACCATAAATATATAGAAGATAATTATCCACAAACCTAATAGTGGAATAGAAACATAGCTGAATGTCTATTCGCTAAAAAGAATGCTCATGAGATATTACAAACCTCCGATAACGATGAAAATAGACAGGACTTCGGAGATCTACAACGTAAATCCAAAAGGTTAATTAAACAAAGTAAAAACACTTTGGAGTTACATTTTGCGAATCAAAGTAAGACGAACCCAAAATAATTCTACAGTTACATCAGGAAGAGGAAAGTGGTGACTTCAACAATTGGACCCTGGGTCGATGAAAATATAGATTTTACCAATGCTGATGCCAAAATGAGTAATGCTCTTAACAACTTCTTTGCATCAGTCTTAACATCAGAATACCTAAGTGACATCCCTACAGTACTGCCAGCACAGACAAACAATTTGGAAGTTCTTAGGAATATTAGCATTACTGAGGGAGAAGTACGAAGATTTTTAGATAACCTCAAGGAAAACAAATTTCACTTGAACCCATTACAATTTTTCATAGAGTTCTTAAAAGAAGCTAATTTCGAGCTCTCCAAACCCCTAAAGCTGATTTTCAACAAATCCTTGGACACTGGCGAAATACCTGATGAGTGGAAGCTTGCGAACGTAGCACCAATGTGTATAAAAGGTAGCAAATCCTTGCCTAGCAATTATCGTCTCCAATCAACTTGACCTGAGTAGTATGCAAAACATATTAGAAACTATAAGAAGCAGACTCGTTAATCAATTGAAGGAAAATAATATAATAAAAGACACACAACATGGTTTTCGCAAAAATCGTTCCTGCTTAGCAAACCTTATATGACGAAAGTAAAGCTGTGGATATTATATACTTAGACTTCCAGAAAACCTTTGATGAAGTTCCATACCTACAGTTAGCAATGAAATTAAAATCACATTGAATACAAGGCACCGTTCTACAGTTGGATAGTAAATTGGCTTAGGGAAAGGAAACAAAGCGTAGTTATTAATGGGGAAGCATCAACGTGAACCAATGTAACTAGTGATGTACCTCAAGGATCAGTGCTGGGGCCAGTCCTTTTCCTAATTTACAATAACGACATAGATGAGGGTCTCACCTGGACAATCTCAAAGTTTGCAGATGACACACAAATCGCAAATACCATACTAACAAATGAACATGTTGAAGATATGCATAACAATCTAAACAAGCTTTCACAAAGGGCTAAAATCTGGCAAAAGTGCTTCAATAAAGATAAGTGTAAAGTACTTCATATCTGATACTGCAATGAAAATGCAGGTTACTCGATGAATGGAACTCAGCTAAAGAGTGTAGATAAACCAATTGAGGAGTAATAATATCCAGTAATTTAAAACAAGTCAACATTGTGCTGAAGGTGTTAAGAAGGCAGGCAAAATTATAGGTTTCATAGGTAGAAAATGTAAACATAAACCAAAAGACTATCCTAACCCTTTACAATTCATTAGTCTGCCCACTTTTGGAATACTGCATTCAGTTCTAGTGCCATTACTAGAAAATAAATATAGACAAATTGGAACGAGTTCAACGTAGAGTTACCAAGATGATACCCTGTCTTTGCAAAAAACCAAACGAGGAACGTTTTCAAGAACAAAATTTATATCCATTAGCCAAGCGCAGATTGAGGGGTGACCTTATTCAAGTTTTCAAGATCATTAAATACATAGACAACATGAATTGTAGTAAATATTAACCAATTAATCTATCAAACTACACACAGGGAAATGGCTGCAAAATAATTGGTAAATCATTCAACTCTAATGAATCCAAGAACTTCTTCAATAGAGTCGTCAACTTGTGGAATGGGCTTCCCCATGATGTCATAGACTTCAAAGTTTGCCTAGACAACCACCTTGCCCTGAACCCAAGGTTGACTGCATTTGTAATTGAATAAATATGTTCTTTTGTAGTGTTTGTTCAATAACCTAATAGATCTTAATATTATTTCCCCTGCCATGAACTAAGCCCCAGGGCAGCACTTCCTTCTCACATCTTTCCCACATTCTCTCCGAAATACTGTTGCAACACTTGGAACATCAGTGTTTTGGAGGGCAAGTAACCTCGAGGGGTCGCATGACCTGTTGTTGTTTGTTTACCTTTGTACTCCTTTGTACCGCCGTCGCCTCTTTCTCTGATAAAGCTGAACTCTTCGCTCAAACTTTCTCTAAAAACTCCACCTTGGATTATTCCGGCCCTACACATCCCTCGCCACCCCCTCTCACTTATTTATGCCCTTTATCATAATCTCTTCCAAGAATGTACTCTCTGCCTTCTCTTGGCTTAATACTTAGAAGGCGTACGGACCGGATGGTGTTCCTCCTGTTGTACTAAAAAACTGTTCTTCTGTGCCGACTCCCAGCCTAGCTCTCTCGCTTTACCGGTCACTGTACCAACATTCAGAAGTCCCACCTCTCACCGCCACACTTCCACCATTCCCCGTCCTCCGCCAAAAGTTCGCCTAAACAAGCACCTTGCCCTGAACCCAAGGTTGACTGCATTTCTATCTATCTATGTATTGCCTGAAATGCAGTGATCCCCGAAGGGGTGGCCACAAACAAAATGCCCCCATGCACCTCTGTCCCCAGTCAGTCGACGCCCCTCCTCCCACCCAACTCCGCTTTCATTCATATACTTCTTCACTCCATCCTTCCACCTCTCTCTCGGTGTACCTCTCCCTCTCTGTTCTTCCACCTCACTATCATACACCATTTTAGTCATTCTCTCACTTCCTATACGTTTCATATGGCCAAACCATCTCAAGGTGTTCCTTTTCACACTTTCCAGCACATCTACCTCCACACCACACCTCCCTCTTACTTTCTCATTCGTCTGTCCTCATACGCACTTCTCAATTAACTCATTTCCACCCCTCTCACTCTTGGTCTGAGTCTCTTGACCAAAGTCCATGCTCAGCATCGGTAAATCAATGTCGGGATTACCACACTGTCATGCAAGGACTTCTTCACTTCCATGCTGATCACCCTATTATTTGTTACTGCTTTCAGCGTTCCAACATTTCTTTATCCGCACTCCCATCTTTACTCAGCACACTGTCTAGATACTTAATTGAGCTGACATTCTCCATAGCCTCACCGTTCAACTTCACCTCACTCTTTGGCTTCAACCCATAACCTTGCTCTTCCCCGCATTTACCTTCAGATTCTGTTTTTCGCACACTGTTCCAAACATATTTACCAGACCCTGCAACTCCCATTCATTGTCGCTCATCAGATCTGTATCATCAGCAAACAGCAGTACAGGTAGCTTCCACTCGTTTCCCTCCCTTATCCCTCCATCCAAATATACATTAAACAACCACGGGGACATCACACACCGCTGTCTCAACCCAACATTCAGATCAAAGAACTCGCTCTGCTCATTCTCCATACATACTGCCGCCTTTGCACCCTCATACAATCTCTTCACTGTTTTCAGCAACTTGCCATCTACTCCGTATATTCTAAGTACTTTCCACATACCTTCTCTATCCAGTCTGTCATAGGCCTTCTTCAAGTCCATAAAGGCAACATACAAGACATTTCAGGGTATCAATCTGATCTTCACATCCTCTTCCCTTCCTAAACCTGCCCTGCTCGTCGACTACCCATTTCTCCATTCTCGCTCTCAGTCTCTCAATCACTACCCTACTGTACACCTTCCTTACTACGCTTAGAAGACGTATTACTTGGTGGTTACTACACACTCCTCTTTCCCCTTTACCCTTATATAGGTGGACTATTATGCCTGTATTCCAGTCATCAGGTGCACTCCCCTTCTTCCATGCTAGTTAACACATTTTCCATACCCATTTGATCACTATCTCACCATCATATTTCAGCATTTCTCAACACTCTCCAATCTCCATCTATTCTTGGTGCTTTCCCCAACTTCACTCATTTCATGGCTTCACACACTTCTGACCTCCTGACCCCCACCTCCTTCTCCACTACTTCTCTTCTTTTCCCTCCCATACCCCATCCAACTATGTGTGCTGGCGCTTCATTCCTTACATTCAGCAATTCGTTAAAGTACTCCCTCCGTCTTTCGACTCTCTCTTGCTTCTTGGCTAGCACTTTCCCATTCTTATCTTTCACACCCTTACTATTTCCCTTGCTACCTTCCCTAACTTTCTTGACTTCTTTCCAGAACAGTTTCTTACACTCCCTCCATTTTTTACTCAGATTCCTTCTAAATTCCTTATATTCTCTTCTCGTACTTTCCTTCACTACTCTCTTCACTACTCTCTTTTTTCTCTATACCCTTTCTTCTTGTCTTGAACAGCTGTTTTTACTTCTTCTGTCCACCATGCTGTACCCTTCACTCCCCTCCCTCTTCTCCTTACGCCACTGCATGTGCATTGACTGCATTTGTAATTGAATAAATAATTTCTTTAGTAATGTTTGTTCAATTATCTATTAGATCTTAATATAATTTTCCCTGCCATGGACTAAGCCCCAGGGCAGCACTTCCGTCTCACATCTCTCCGAAATACTGTTGCAACACTTGGAACAGCAGTGTTTTGGAGGGCAAGTAACCTCGAGGGGTCGCATAAACTGTTGTTGCTTGTTTTCCTTTGTACCCTTTGTACTCCTTTGTATTCTCGCCGGTCTGCCTTATATTAGGACCGCGGGGCCAAAACATAAGTTTTTCACCAGCCAATTGCTGTTACCACTTCTTTTATTGCTGTTCAATGTTCATATTTTCATATTTACCCTTTAGCGGGCAAACAACTCACCGATCCGAATGTGGTAAGGGTCAGTATTGGTTTGCCGCCTCGGGTTATATACGACCCTGTTTTATTTAGAGCCATACTACTCACATCTCCGTCACGTGTGTGCACGGTGTGGTAATTTTTTTACAATAAACTTTATTTAACCAGAAAACTTGTTTCGTTTCAACCTTGACCCCTCTTTGTAGTGTCGATGATGACGACAACGTAGACGAGTCCAGAAAAAGTTTCTGGCCAACATTGGCAGCAGCTTTACTGTCTCGGTCAAGAAAGGCTCCGCCGATCGGACATTTACTGGGTGGACTCGAGACAGGGTTATTGTTGTCGTTGCCGCCGATTCTTCTTTGTCATTTTCTCCTTTGAGTGTCTACGTCGTTGAAATTATTACTCTGGACAGAGCAACGGCGCAAACCTCGCAGGTAGATCAATCTCTCGGTAACTTTTGGTTCTTCTTCCGTTTCTCCTTCATTTTGAACTTTCACGAAACCCACCGGGCTGAGAGGACCCATGCAACGGTGGCACAATTTTGAGGTGTTCCACTCGTCCACGGCGGTAAAATTTTCGCCGCCGGCTCTCTCTCTCTTCAATTTGGCCAGCTTTCCGTTGGGGGACGAGTAGTGCTCCCCCTTACCAGTGGACGAGAATTTGGCCGACCCGTACGCGACGTGAAACGGGGAGCGGTTATCGCCGCCGAACAGAGTTTTGTTGACGAACGCGTCTAGAGTTTTCTGGCTGAGACAGTACTTTCGAAACTTGACCCTTCTCCACTTCTTCTCGATCTTGGTCTGCCATAGCGTTTTGTAATGTTGAACGTATTTTTTTAGGTAAGCGGACCTTTTTCCTGCTTCGTCTCCTTCTTTTTCGGAATCGGCTCTCGACAATTCTTCGTGGGCTTTTTTGTACTCCGGATGGGCCATCCAAGACGAAATCCGTCTCTTGGCCTCAGTCATCCCGGAGTCGCAGTAGTACTGTTTAGAAGTAAGTCTCGTCTTGTTGGTAATCTTTCGAGTTTCGGGGTCCAACTCTACACAGAAGGCAATGTTCTTTCGTCCGGGATCCACACCGATGATCCGTTTGCCTTCCAACGATACGACAGCGACTTCCGCCGTACCCTTGGGGAAGGCGACGGTCCCGTCATTTTTCTTCTTCCTCTTGTGATGACGACGAGTGACAGCGGAAGCGGTGTGGGTTCGCGGGTCGTTTTTTTTATAACTGTAGTACCGGATCGAACAGGCCACGCCATCGGTCGACATGCACCGATCGGACATCCACTTCTCGTTTCCCCCCATTCTTCTTATCCGTTTCAAGTCGAAAATAAACCCCCATCCTTCGGTTTCTTTCAGTTCTCCCAACGGGATGCCCAGTTCTCGACACAGGCCCTTCACTCCCATCGCGTCAAAGTCCACGTAGTGGGCCTTAACCTTGTTGGTAGGAACCAACGGGACGTTTCTGAGTTTGGTCGACTCGGAATACTCCCGCTTGAGAAAACCGTAGTACCGCAGGTAATTCACCGGCCCGCTCAGGGATCGGCCTCCAGAGATAAATCGCGTGCCAGTCGACTAACACCGAGTGCCGATCTTTCAGTTCCACCAATTGGTTCGCGGAGTAGGTCCTTCCGACGTACTTCCAGCCGTTCACGAGAGTCTGCAGGGCATACACGAGCGGAGCAGTGGGCATCGTCTCCCCGTGGACGTGATTGAGGTAGAAACGTATGGCGTGTCTCTGGCGGGACATGAAGTTTAGCGCGAGGTTGTTGTTGAAACACGTCTGATAGGTCTTAGCGCAGTAATTGACGAGATTGTAGTCCGAATGATACCGGGGTTGGGTCGGGTAATGTGCGCTAACGAACCGTCTCTCCCATGTGTCGGAGGTCGCCGGATTGGGTTTCCTCCTCCTCTTTCTGGCTTCGCATCCTTGGGTGAAGAGTTGCACGAACGTGTTCATTTTGGTAAAGTCGGGCCATTCTACACCGGCGGCGGAAGTAGCTTCGCCGTCGTCACCTACTCCGCTCGTCCTTTTTTCTCTTTCTTCTTTTTCGAGTAGATCTCATATTACGAAAGTGCACAGTTGAGAGGCCTTTAAGGCCATCCGAGAGATGGCCAGATATCGCTTTTCGATTAGGGGATCCGAACCGTCGGGTTCCAAGAGAATCTTGCCCAGGGAACATTTTACATTCTTGTACTTTTTGGCAGTGGTGGTGCGGGCACCATCTCTTTTTATGGCTGAATCGAGGGGCCGAATGTGGACATTATGTCCCTTAATATATAAAATAAATAAATATATCTATATAGAAAGTTACATAAACAAGGTCAATATAGTAACAAAAACACCAGTTGGTCAGTCAATATATTATGAAGTATTCAAATTCCAACCCTACCATAAATATCCCTGTACGGCCATTTGCCCGAATAAGTTATATAAACAGGGTCATTGGTCAAAGTGTTGTGAAGCATTCTGCTAAAGGGTTAAAGCGTTCAAATTCCAACCCTACCGCAAATATCCCCGTAAAGTCATTTGCCCGCTAAAGGGTTAAAAGTAAAATAGGCGCATGTGGAGAAGTAACAATGTTATATATGGTAAATATGATGATTTTCATCAGAATTGAAGCCAATACCTTGTATTGTAGGCACCAATAGATCAGGGCTAGACCCAGGTGAGGTTATAGGCATGTGATAAAGAGTCGCTGGAACTCCTGTTTCATTTGCTTGGCCTCTCTTGCTGATTTTCTTTGTGCCTCATTTACACTGAGAGCAATCCAGCTAGCTCTCACAAACACCTCCTCCTCCTATCCACTTCACTACACTAAACATGCACACCACACTTCATTCCTCCACACCAAAATTAAAAATAAAATAAAATATGAATTGTAGCCCAGCCTAGGAGTCCCCAGGGGGGGGGGGGGGACCATAAATGCCCCCTCACCCGACCGACCATCCCCTGACGACCCCACACAATTACCTGGACCTCGGCCTGTTACTCTTTCTATTAATTTCTGCAACATTCGCGGACTTTCCTCTAACTTTCACTCTGTTGAGCACCATCTCTCCTCCTACCAACCTGATCTTCTCTTCCTCACCGAAACTCAGGTGTCTGTAGCAACTTCCAGCAACCCCTTCTCTGTATCCTCCTACTTTCTCTATCCTAGTTTCAAAGCCAAAGGCGGATGTTGTGCATATGTGCACAACAAACTCACTTGCTCTCGTGTTCCCGATTTCGACTCCTCTGAATTCTCAACTTTATGGCTCAAACTTTCCTGTCATTCTCTTACTAAATATTTCTGTGCTGTCTATCTTTCCCCTAACTCTACCAACTTTCCCAAATTCTTTGACTATCTAAACTCTACAGTGGAACACATTCTATCCATTTCTCCTTTCTCAGAAATCTCCATCTTAGGAGATTTCAACGTTCACCACCGCCATTGGCTCTCCTCTCACACTACTGATCCACCTGGTGAACAAGCCTACGTCTTTTCTATCCTAAATGACCTAGAGCAGTTAGTTCAGCAACCACCCCGTATCCCGGATCGCATCGGATATCGGCCCAACATTCTTGACTTGTTTCTAACTTCTAACCCTTCTTCTTATACTGTCGATCTTTTCTCTCCTCTGGGCTTCTCCGACCATAAACTTATCTCTGTCACCTGTCCTATCTCTCCAGTACAGCCACCCGATCATCCTAGCCGGCGGCGCTTGTGGCACTTTGGCGCTGCCGACTGGGAGGCTCTTCGGCAGTACTTCTTTGATTTCCCATGGAATGATTTCTGCTTCCATGGCCGAGGACCCTCGGAGAGTGCTGAACGCATTACCGAGGTAATCCTATCGGGCATGGAAGCATACATTCCATTCTCTTTCTCTCAGACTAATGCTAAAAAAATCTTGGTTTACTCACGCCTGTTCTACTGCTGTCCGCAATAAGGAGGAAGCATTCAAACGGTACCGACGCCTTAAAACTCAAGACTCTCATTCTTCATATGTTTCTGCCCGGAATCAAGCCAAATCTGTTCTTCGACTTGCCAAACACTCTTTCATCAATAATAAATGCACTGAACTATCCAACTCTAGCTCTTCCCAAGCTTTCTGGCATCTAGCCAAAAACCTCTCCAACAATTTCTCTTCCTCGTCTTTCCCTCCCCTTTCCCACTCTGATGGCACAACCATCACTTCTTCCTCTGACAAAGCTAAACTCTTCGCTCAAACTTTTGCTAGAAACTCCACCTTGGATGATTCCGGTGCTATTCCTCCCTCTCCGCCCTCCTCTCTCTTACTTATGCCTAATATCCTAATATCTTCTAAAGATGTACTTTCTACCCTCTCTGGGCTTAACACTAATAAGGCATACGGTCCGGACGGTGTTCCTCCTGTTGTTCTCAAAAACTGTGCTTCCGTGCTGACTCCCTGCCTAGGCAAACTCTTTCGTCTCTTTCTATCCTCTAACGTCTTCCCTTCATGCTGGAAGTTTGCTCACATTCAACCTGTTCCAAAGAAGGGTGACCGCTCTCAACCCTCCAACTATCGTCCAATTGCTCTTATCTCTTGTCTTTCTAAAGTTTTTGAAACTATTCTTGCTTCCAAATTTCTCAAGCATTTCTCTTCTCATAATCTGCTCTCAGATCGCCAGTATGGCTTCCTTAAGGGTCGCTCTACTGGTGATCTTCTTTCATATCTTACTAACTCTTGGTCATCCTCCTTTCAGGAGTTCGGTGAGACTTTTTCTATTGCACTAGACATATCGAAAGCCTTCGATAGAGTCTGGCATAAATCTTTAATTTCTAAACTACCCTCCTTCGGTTTCTATCCCTCCATCTGTGCCTTTGTCTCTAATTTCCTTTCCGGCCGTTCCATAGCCGCGGTTGTGGACGGCCATTGTTCACTTCCTCACCCTATAAACTCCGGTGTTCCTCAGGGCTCTGTCCTATCTCCTATTCTCTTTCTAATTTTTATAAATGATCTCCTTAACTGTACCTTAATTCCCATCCATTCATATGCAGACGACTCAACCTTACACTACTCCATTAGTTTTTCAGAACGCCCCAGCCAGCAATCCCTCAACGACAAACGTAATGAAGCCATAGAACTCTTAAATTCTGATCTAAATACTATTTCCAATTGGGGCAGAGAAAACCTTGTTAACTTTAATGCTTCCAAAACCCAATTTCTCCATCTATCTACCCGTCAGGATCTCCCAGCGGACTATCCCTTATTCTTCAACAATACAAAAATCAACCCTTCATCTTCTCTCAATATTCTTGGTGTCTCTTTTTCTTCTGCTCTCATTTGGATGGACCATATTACCAGTCTTGCTAAGGCAGCCTCCCAGAAGCTGGGTGTGCTCAACCGACTTAGGGGGTTCTTTTCCCCTGCACAGCTTCTTGCTCTGTACAGGGGCATAGTGCGCCCTTGTATTGAGTATTGTTCACATGTGTGGGGAGGTTCCTCTCACACCGCTCTCCTAGACAAAGTTGAAAGGAAGGCCTTTCGTATCATTAACTCCCGTCCACTCACCAACTCTCTGCAATCTCTCTCTCTCCGCCGCAATGTTGCATCTCTCTCGCTATTCTATCGCTACTATAATAATCAGTGTTCCTCAGAGCTATCCCAGTGCATACCACCTCCTTTACGTAGGGCACGTGGTACCCGTCTTGCAACTCAATCCCACCCCTACTCTGTGCAACTCTCCAACCCAAGAGTGAAACTTTACTCTCAAACTTTCTTCTACTCAACAGCTGAGCTCTGGAACTCTCTCCCAGAATCAGTCTTTCCCTCTTCCTATGACTTAAATTGCTTCAAACTCCGTGTGTCCAGGCATTTTGGCTCGAACGTCCCTTGATTTTGGCCCTGTCACTCTTTCAACTATGGGGGAGGCACTCGCTATAAGCAGTTAATCCTTTTGCCTCCCTCAATCACATAGAAAAAAAAATCTGACGGGCACTTTGCATTGCAATAGTTTCGCACTTCTCGAGTTAATAATGATACGGGGTGTATTTAGTTGACATGTTGGTGTAGTCAGGATCATTGTAGAACAGCAGGAGCAATCAGATCACCTCAGAAAAATCACTAACGTTTGGCGTGGCCTCAACCTGGATACCATTTGATCCGCCGTCCACCATGTTAACTACTGGGCTATTACTTCCCCAACCAACTTGACATAAGGATTCCATTAATAGCTTCATACCGACTCATATGACGTTTTTTTTCTTTTACATTAGTCATATTGTTCTATTTATACCTTTTATAATAGTAATTTATATTAATCTCTATCTATGTATCTGGTCTTGCTACATCGCAAACTTAGCATGAAGAGAGAGAGAGTTATTATTACATCAGGAAAAGCGAACATTATGTGGGATTTTTTTTTTTTTTTTTGTAACCGTTTTTGTGGCAGTGGCTTGAAAACTGCTCATCTGCTGAGAGAATAATTTCAGTTCCCTGAAGTTTACTATTTGGTACACTACACAAGGAAACTAGTTATCAGCATAAGCTATAATAAACAGCTAATCGGTATGTGGATACTCAGTGAACAGAGTTATTACCTCCAAATTAAAATCCACAACAGTGCAAGTATTATCTTTTAGATTATATATAGATTATATAGGTTATATATATATTCAGTAGGCCTCACAGATGGTACCAATTTTCAATTTGGAGCATGGACGATACAGTCACTGGGTCACTGATGTACTTATACACTGGTGTCACACAAACACTTTTAGCCGGAGATATCTTCTGGATAGCACTAGCGAAGTAAGAAATATATACAATCAGGTTGTTTACTTTCACATTCATCACAATGAAATTTGAATGATTTGTTCCATTATATTATTTTTTATATCAATTATAATATGAACATATGTGTCAGGAGCATCACAACAATCACACGAAGACCGTTAGCTGATGCTACATTTTGATACAGTTTGCTTTAAATAATATTGCGTTACTTGACAGTGCTACTATATTTATACTAATTTAGCAATAACAAGTATCAGTAACAATTAAGGCTTAAATGTTTCTTTGTAACAACTCGAAAACTTATAGCCTTGTAGGTTGAGAATGGTGAAAACACCATGGTTCGACATTGCGTTGTTCCTTGTTTATCACCGCGATAGCCTAAAACAACATTCTACTCCTCAAGCGTGCGTGCATATATAAGTGAGGGACTGAAAACCAAACTATACTCATTTGTGTGTGTAAATAGGTGTGCATGTATGTGTGTCAATCACGTGGGCTCAGAGAGGGTTTTGAGTCACCATCTCCTTCACTCAGTCAGTATAGCACTGACTCGCTCCTGGGACAGATAATGTAATCACTGAGAGGTAGGGGGGAAGTGGAGCTAGTTGAGGGTGCTTATGGGTGGGGGAGATGGTGGGGGGGGGGGGAGTAATGAGAGGCTTGACGGAGTCAAGGAGGAGCTGGGGATGGAGCTTAGTCCATCACAAGGTCGATAGGGCCGAGATTACAATTATGGAAAATTTGATTGCTTGATGTGAAAAATGCTGGCACCATATGGCGTCACCCGGGATGCTGCCCATTAACCTTATTGACACCATATGGCATCACCCATGCTTAAGGTGTTAATGTAAGCATAAATATCCTAAATTAAAAAACTAAATGTATATATACCAGTATATTTTGAAAAACTAGGGACCAACACAATTTGCAGCTCTAATTTGCTTACATTACTCAGGCTTAACTATTCCTAAATAAAGTTAGCATTTTTCGTAGGGGAATTCTGAATGCCAATTCACAAAGCCTAACATTAGGACATCTTGAATAATCCAATGAAAATGTAACTGAACCTGGTACAAATTGCAACATAAATTATTTCATCTGTATTGCCTTGTGGAAACCTCCAATTATATCATATCAACAGTTTTATAAAATCCGGATTGGGGAAATTCCTCCAAATATCATAATTATGTTATTTCCAGTCAAAATGTAACTAGACCTGGAAAAAACTGCAACACAAATTATTTCACTGGTATCGGCTTCAGGAAACCCCCAAATACAACATATCAAAAGTCCACACAAATCTGGATAAGGGAAAGTCCTCAAAATTGCATAATAATATGCATCCATATATGGTCGTGAGCGGAAATTCATGGATAATTATTCGCAGTGTAATTACATGATATTTAATCGACTCTTTTGGGGTACTATTCGAACCTCACCAATATTCACTTTTCTAATGTTCTTTGTCTTAGTGTGTATCGTTCTAAAATGTTTAGTTTTTTCCCGCCTATCATTGTGTGTATTCAGGTACAGTCAGAGACATAAATCGCGACCTAGGGATTATTGAAGCTTTACTGAGCGAAATTAATCATATCATTAATACTTACCTGGTATTTTAATTTCGTACGTTGGTGTTTCTGTTTAGAGTTAATATTCGGACAGGTATTTTTGTCTTGGGCTGTACTTTGGCTAAGTGATTGTTCATGAAGGGTATGAGAGTGTATTATATACGATATCTTTATATTTTAGATGAATAATGTACCGGTACTCCCTTTTTCCCAATTAACTGATGCGGAATTGAACAATTTGCTTCATTATGATAGCATAGGCGATCATTTGGTTACATTTGATTACTTTAAGCTACTACAGTTTAATCCTTTTACGACTAATAGCGAGACTGAAATTCTTAATAATTATGATCCAGACAATAACCTTCTCGTTGACCTATCTCTTCCCAGCACTGAATACTATCATCAACTTGAGTTTGAAAAGTGTTTACATAGTAATTCCACTAAGTTAACAATCTTATTTCACAACGTAAGAAGTATACCCTGAAACCTAGACCTGTTTTTAGTTCAACATATTTTGCCTTTTCAAAATAAAGTATAAATATTGGGATTTTGTGAAACTCGATTGTCCGATGATATTCAAAATGTATACAATATGAATGGCTTTACTTTATTTACCAATAACAGGAACCGCCAAGGAGGTGTTTGTTTGTTTGTAAGAAATTATTTAAGATGCAAAACTATTTACCGTTTGTGTGTTTGCTTTGAATCTCTGTTCGTTGAATGTGTAATAGGCGACAAACGTCATCTAATTGGTATCATATTATAGACGTCCATGTTCGAGTATAAACTTGTTTAATTAATTGTTTGATTTGTTTTAAAAGGAAATTACTAAAACTAAGAAGAAGTGTTATATATTGGGCGACTTTAATATTAATCTACTGAATTATGAAAACAACAAAGGAGTTCAATATTTTACTGATATTATGTTCAAGCATGGATTATATTCTTGCATCAATAGACCAACTCGAGTTAGTAATGATTGTGCGACAATAATTGATCACATTTGGTCTAACGATTTAACATTAATATCCAATAATGGCATATTGATCACTGATGTGTCAGACCACTTTGCCCCTTTTGTTAGCTGCACTTATTGTGATAAATGTTCAGATAATGATACAACTATAAAGTTTAAAGATTATAAATCACTTGATGCCACACTTTTGAACACCCGTATGGAAGAAGCATTGCATGATTTTCAGATTGTTCAAGATGATGTGAATACAACATTTAATTGCGTTATAAACACCATAGGCAGGGTGGTGGAAGAAAGTGTACCATGGAAAATTATAAAGATATCTTGTAAGGGTCAGTCTAAGCCATGGGTCACTAAGGAAATTGCCGATCTAATAAAAAGAAGACATAGCTTATACAGAAAATGTGTTACAAAACCAATTACTTTCGGAGAAGAATATCGACAATTTAGGAACATGGTGGATAATAAATTGGCTACTGCCAAGAAACAATAATTGTTATCTAAGTTAAGTTCGGCATCTGAAGATAGCAGAAATACTTAGAAAGTGATAAACAGACTTTTACAGCTTCAAACCAATAACACTAGTATTGATGAATTGGAAATTAACAACGAATGAATGAATCTAACCCCCTGTTATTTGCAATCATGTAAACTCACATTTTTGTTCTATACGAAAACAATTAGCTGACTCACTATCTTCTTGTCAAGCATCTCCTGTCGACTACTTGACAGGACAGTACCCAACTACGCTGATAAATCCCACCACTTTTTAATGAAGTAACTGATATCATAAATAATCTTAAAGAATCTGGCACAGGATTTGACGGAAATTATGCAAGAATTCTCAAGTATGCATGTACAGCTATCTCTCCATTGTTGTCAAAATTAATAAATTTATCTTTTCGTACTGGAGTATTTCCCGATAAGGTAAAAGTTGCAAAGATCATACCTATTTATAAAGGGGGAGATCGGCTACAAGTCTCTAATTATCGACCCATATCTATCTTATCAGCTTTAAATAAAATTAAAGAACGGTTTGTATATGACAGCTTGATGGTTTTTTTCTATTACAAACAATAACTTGAATGAGAATCAGTTTGGCTTTCAAAAAAAACTATTCACTTCAATCAGCCATAATACAAATGTTAAATGATGTAATTTGTGCAAATAATCAAGGTAATTATACCATAGGCATATTTTTAGATTTACGAAAAGCTTTAGACACTATAAACCACACAATTTTACCAAAGAAATTAGAATTTTATGGAATGAGAAATGAGACTTTGGTGTGGTTCTTTAGTTATTTAAGCAACAGACAACAGCTTACGGAAATAAATGGTATAACATCTACTTTTGAACAAATTGTAACCGTTGCACCACAGGTATCTACCCTGGGACTTCTTCTGTTCCTTCTATACATAAATTATCTGGTGCATTCATCAAATATTTTGAAATTCATGTTATTCGCTGACGATACCAATGTATTTTACTCTGGAAGCGGCATTCGGTCTATGGCTCATACCATGAATAGATAATTGCAATATGTGTACAATAGGTTATTAGCTAACAAGCTATCACTCAATGTAAGTAAACACATTTCATTATTTTTGCTGGTAGGAAATGTATTAACAATATGGTGAACATCACGATAGGTAACTCCATTATTGGAAGAGTATTTCAAACACAAATGTTGGGTGTATACATTGACAGTAAGCTAAACTGGAAACCCCAAGTACAGTATGTTCACAGTAAGCTTTCTAAATCTATTGGCATAATCAATAAAATAAAACCTAACTTAACGAAATAAGCACTTGTAATTTTATACTAGTCTCATATATCCATATCTACAATATTGCAATGTAACCTGGGGATGTGCGCAAATGTCCATTATTAAACCGATTGTATTAATTCAGAAAAAACAAAAAATAAGAATAGTATCGAATGCAAATTACCGTGACCATACTGATCCTCTCTTTAAAAATCTTGGTATTCTTAAAATAAGTTATATTAATAAAATAGAGTCTGTAAAATTTGTGTATGACCAACTCGATAGTAACTCTATAATAACCTTTGAAGCTGCATCAGACGTTCACAACCGAGACACCAGAAATAGGTTGTTATTAAGAATTGGAGATAAGATTCATCTCATACTCAGGATGTATTAACTGGAATACATTACCTGAGGATATCAAAACAGCGACTAACAGGATTACTTTTAAAATTAAAACTAAGAAACTACTATTTGGTTATTATTGATCTGATAAGTCATCATTCAAAGGCAATATTTATTATCTTATTACTCCTTCACACATATTATGTTCCAGTAAGTCCACGGAGGCGGGCGCCCGGTATCATTGCCACTGCACCACACAACTGTCAAAACCACACTGCTGGCCGTTAGAATTGTCGGAGGAACCTGGGGTTGCCACCAACCGACAGATCTTCATCTAACTTACCGGACTTACTGACCTCATATGACGCACAATCGCGTCATAAACTTATTGGAGAGGCATGTAGATAAGTCCATATGACGCGATCGCGTCATATGAGTTTTTGGTCATAAGTTCCATATGACGCGATCGCGTCATATATGTCGCAAGGAGTTAACGTAATATGTAACATATTATTCTAGCCAGATATATACCTCTATACATTGATTAACCCAGGAGCTGCGGGGAGACTCTTAAGAGTTCCCCCGGCGCACTGCGGGGAGACTCTTAAGAGTCAGAGAAAAAAAAAATCAACTTTTGACATCGAAAAAAAAAAAAAATTTTATTTTTTTTTTTTATTTTTTTTTTTTTTTGGCCCCTGGGCCATGCAAAATCTCAGTCCTCTACCTCCCCTCCTTCCCCACTTTCCTCCTCTCCTTCAGTTATCACCTATTTTCCCTGTTATTCCCTTATTCTGAGGTATATTTTCGTGCTAACATTAGAAATCCGATTGGAGGGTGTGCTCATCACTGATAGCAAGCGAGTGCAAGAGAGAGAGAGAGAGTATCGATCGACTGTGTCTCAGTGGCCTTGGGGGAAATTGGCGGGAAAGCAGATTGCCTCACCCATACATTATACAACTCGCGGGCTATATCTCCGATTTTGACCATCCAAACGCTGTTTTCACTCGTTTTATTGTTGTTTCAGGTTAATACCTTTATAATCAACCCATAATAGGCGCATATGGATAAGTATTAATGCTATTAATGGCACAATGAATATTTTAGTGACGGAAACACCTCAAATACGTCAGCACAGGGGGACGTTTCCAATTACCCCCATGCGCACTTCAGAGGTTAATGCTTTCTTGGAGCCCGTCAAAAATGATTTCATTTAATGGGCTCAGCCATGTAATATACTATCTTATATAACTTGTATATGTAATCTGTTTTTGGCTAATAAAAACCTTTGACTTTGAAAAAAATCTGAGAACGGCGCGGAATGTCTCAAGAGATTTTACTGGGCGAAGGCGACGGGACTCTTCAGATTCAAGGCCTAAAAAAAGCCTTTTAAAAGACCCCAAAATGACTCAAAACAAAGGAATATGTGATTAAGTTAGATAATTCCCCTCCATTCCCTACTATCATTCCTCCACATGTGTCAACCCCCCCACCCATTCCCCACCCCACTTCAATTATCACCTATTATTCCTCTTATTCCCTTGTTTATCAGATTATTTACCACGCCAATATCTCTCACCCGGTTTCAAGGTCATCAGGGACACATAGAGAGAGTGTGAGAAGAGAAAGACACCAAGAGAGAGAGAACAGTCTGCCTTCAGGCCTCGAAGAGGGAGGGTGTATGTCTCGTGCGTCTCTCACCTCATGACTGGAAGGTCGGCAATAATTAGTCTTTTTCACCTCCCAAATACTATTCCCACTTGTTTTATTGCTGTTACATGTTAATATCTTCATAATTATTAAACGTAAAATAGGCACATATGAATAAGTAATACGATATTTATCGGATAATGACGATTTTAGGCGGGAATGATGCAAAATGTGCTGACTTGGCGCGCACTTTTAAAAACCAATGATGCGCTGTTCTTGGGTTAATTGCTATCGCCATGAGCTGAACATTGTAAAACCAACATTACTTTACAACCAAGTGTTCTAACAATAACAAAAGTGGTATTTATGCCCATTTTTACATGTTCAAGGAATACAATGGATATTGAATTAACTTTCCTCAGATATTACTTATGTAAACATGGGTATAGACACAACTTTTGTAGTGTTAGAACACTTGGTGGAAAGCTATGTTAGTTTTCTATTTTCGGCTCATGGCCGTAGCAATATTATTAACATGATAATGCAATTTTAAAGACACTCCCTTATCTAGACTTTTGCAGACTTTTGACATATTGTATTTGGGGGTTTCCTAAAGCCAATACTGGTGAAATAATTTTTTTTTTTTTTTTTTTTTTTTTTTTCAATGTGAGTGAGGAAGAAAAAAAATCAGAACTTCTCGTAGCGAGTACCTCCCCCAGTTGAAAGAGTGACAGGACCAAAATCAAGGGACGTTCAAGCCAAAATGCCTGGACACACAAAGTTTGAAGCAATTTAAATCATAGGAAGAGGGAAAGACTGATTCTGGGAGATTTCCAAAGCTCATCAGTTGAATAGAAGAAAGACTGAGAATAATGTTTCACTCTTGGGTTGGAGAGTTACACAGAATAGGGGTGGGATTGTGTTGCAAGACGGGTACTACGTACCCTACATAAATGATGTGGTACACACTGGAATAGCTCTGAAGAACATTGATTATTGTAGTAGCGATGGAATAGCGAGAGAAATGCAACATTGCGGCGAAGAGGGAAGGATTGTAGAAAGTTGGTGAGTGGACGGGTGATAATAATACGAAAGGCTTTCCTTTCTACTTTGTCTAGGAGTGCAGTGTGAGAGGATCCTCCACACACATGTGAACAATACTCAATACAAGGAGGCACTGTGCCCCTGTACAGAACAAGAAACTGTGCAGGGGAAAAGAACCCCTTGAGGCGGTTGAACACACCCAGCTTCTGGGAGGCTGCCTTAGCAAGACTGAATATATTGTCAATCAAAGTGAGAACAGAAGAAAAAGAGACACCGAGAACATTGAGAGAAGATGAAGGAATCATTTTGTTGAAGTATAAGGGATAGTCCTCTGGGAGTTCCAGACGGGTAATAAGATGAAGAAATTGAGTTTTGGAAGTAATAAAGGCAACACGGTTTTCTCTGCCCCAATTGGAAATATTAGTTAGATCAGAAGATAAGTGTTGCATGGTTTCATTATGTTTGTTTTTGAGGGATTGCTGGCTTGGGCGTTCAGGAAAACTAATTAAGTAGTGTAAGGTAGAGTCTTCTGCCTATGAATGGATGGGATAGGAGGTACAGTTGAGAAGATCATTTATGAAAATTATAAAGAGAATGGGAGATAGGACAGAGCCCTGAGGAACACCGGAATTGATAGGATGAGGAAGCGAGCGATGGCCGTCCACAACCGCAACTATGGAACGGCCAGAAAGGAAATTAGAGACAAAGGCACAGATGGAGGGATAGAAGCCGACAGAGGGTAGTTTAAAACTTAAAGATGTGTGCCAGACTCTATTGAAGGCCTTCGATATGTCTAGTGCAATAAAAAAGTCCCAAAAGGAGGATGACCAAGAGTTTGTAGGATATGAAAGAAGATTACCAGTAGAGAGACCCTTAAGGAAGCCATACTGGCGATCTGAGAGCAGATTATAATAATATAAATGGTTATGAAGTTTGGAAGCGAGAATAGTTTCAAAAGCTTTAGAGATACAAAAGATGAGAGCATTGAACGTTAGTTGGAGGGTTGAGAGAGGTCGCCCTTCTTTGGGACAGGTGAATGAGAGCAAATTTCCAGTAAGAAGGGAAGACGTTAGAGGAGTGACAGAGACAAAAGAGTTTGCCTAGGCAGGGAGTCAGCACGGAAGCACAGTTTTTGGGTACAACAGGAGGAACACCGTCCGGATCATACGCCTTCTTAGTATTAAGGCCAGAGAGGGTACAAAATACATCTTTAGAAGAGATTAGGATATTAGGCATAAGTAGGTGGAGAGGGAGGAATAGCACCGGAATAATCCAAGGTGGAGTTTCTAGCAAAAGTTTGAGCGTAGAGTTCAGCTTTGTCAGAGGAAGAAGTGATGGTTGTGCCATCACAGTGGAAAAGGGGAGGGAAAGATAAGGAAGTAATATTGTTGGAGAGGATTTTGGCTAGATGCCAGAAAGCTTGGGAAGAGCTAGAGTTGGATAGTTCAGTGCATTTATTATTGATGAAGGAGTGTTTGGCAAGTCGGAGAACAGATATGGCTTGATTCCAGGCAGAAACATAGGAAGAATGAGATTCTTGAGTCTTAAGGCCATTTGAATGCAGTAGAAAAAGCGTGAATAAACCAAGATTGTTTTCCATTAGAGTGAGAGAAAGAAAATTAAATGTATGATGCCATGCCCAAGAGGATTACCTTGGTAATTGGTTCAGCACTCTTCGAGAGTCCCCGGCCACGAAAGCAAAAGTCATTCCATGGGAAATCAAAGAAAAACTTCCGAAGAGCCTCCCAGTCGGCAGCGCCAAAGTGCCACTAGCGCTGCCGGTTGGGAGGATCGGGTGGCTATACTGGAGAGATAGGACAGGTGACAGATATTAGTTTATGATCGAAGGAGCCCAAAGGAGAGAAAATATTTGCAGTATAAGTAGTATAGAGGTTAGAAATAAGTCAAGAATGTTGGACCGATCTCCGAAGCGATCCAGGATACGGGTGGGTTGCTGGACTAACTGCTCTAGGTCATTTATGATAGAAAAGATGATGGCTTGTTCGCCAGGTTGGTCAGTGGAAACATAGGAGAGGTATTGGTGGCAGGGCCCGTGAGAGGGGTGGGTTACCAAATAAAACGGGTGTACGAGGGCAAAAATAGACGATTCATTCAATGATCATCTGGCTCTCTCTTACTCTGCTTTCTGTGCATTCCCCAACCAATGAGAACTCACTCTTGAGGGTGCTACACACTCGCATCAAATTCTAATTGGCTGATTGGGTCATAATATTGCGAATTTCCATAACCCAACATCTATTAATCCTGGTCTCTCACTCTCTGTGTGTATAGCTTGCGAGCCGGCCAACTATAATCCGAGTATTACCCTGCCACACTTCTAACACGCTCTCATTAGCTGTCTGGCCTACGAGTGTAAGAAATTAATTAGCAAAACAATGAACTGAATAGATGCCCTCAGTAATCAGTCGTTATTCTAGTAGACAAACCCCCGCGAATATACCAAATTCTTTCCCTGTTGTTTGGTGTGTTAAATTGTATGTTTTGAATATTCTACTATTGATAATCTTGTCGTTTATATATCTAACTTTCTGTTAAAGCTTTGTAGTAATGAAAAACACAGTGATTCAGCTTATGACAGTCTTGAACCAGGACGCGGCGAGGATTATTTGGTTGGTACACCTCCAGCGTCCCTCATAAATTTATATATCATGGCTACCCGGCGAGGCAGTGACAGTTTTACATGTATATTAATTTTGGATTTTTAGTGACCAGTAAACTGTGCAGGACAGGACTCTTTTACTCCGAATATTTAAAAATACAACAAGATTTGTATTAACGCCTTTAAGTTCATAGTGCATTCTGGATTTCTGACTAGTGAGTAGTAACTATTAACTCGCTATTATTAGCCTAGACGATTTTATGCATGCAGAGGAAGGTTAGCCTAATTGGCCAATTTGATCAGTTCTTTACCCCTTTCTAGTTCCTCCAGGTGAGCCCATTCAAGTTCCAGGTGAGTTTTGGCCAATCATTTTGGTTATCATTTAAAGATTTTATTATACAAATTAACCCTTCCAAGTTTATAACGTGCCTTCTGCATGTCGTGTCGACTAAAGAGGTTGGGTCGGTGGGCTTGCGACCCCCACCCGGAAAAAATACATAAGCAAAGAAAAACGAACGAACAGCCTCGGATACGGACGGACCCTACGTTGACGAACCACGACCGACCAAGGACATTCCTTCGGAAATTCTGAGAATGGCAACGTGGAATGTCAGTGGCATGAATGACGGTACAAAAGAGAGAGAGGTTCTGGAAGTGCTAGTGAATGCCAGGCTGGATGTATGTGGAATGACAGAGACTAAATGGAAAGGTTCAGATGTGAGAGAGTGGGAGTGTGGAATGGGTGTGTGTGCTGGAGTTAGTGAAGGAACAGCGAGAGAAGGTGCATGTTTGTTTGTAAGTAATAAATGGAAGGAATGTGTAAGAGAGTATGGGTCTGTGGGTTCAAGGATTGTGTGGGTGAGAATGAAAGTAGGAACACAAACGTGGGTGATTGTGTGTGTGTCTGCCCCGACAGAGGATCAACGTGAAAGCAAGAAAGAGGAGTTCTGGATGAATGTGGAGGCGTGCCTGGAGAAGTTTGACTTGAACGAAAGGATATTTCTGATTGGGGATATGAATGGTAAGGTGGGTGATAGGAAAGTTGAGGGAGTGGTGGGAGGGTGGGGGGTACCATCAGAGGTGAATGGGAATGGTAGTGCACTTGTGGACGTATGTGTGGGGAGGAGGATGTGGATAGCCAACACCTTCTTTCGACACAGAATGATCCACAGGTACACGTGGAAACGGGTGATCATGAAGGATGAGACAGTGGTGGAACGAAAGTCATTGATTGATTATGTATGTGTCGTTGAACGAATGAAGAAATCTGTGATGGATTCAAGGACGTATAGGGGTATTGGAGGGGGTCTGTCGGATCATTATGTAGTAGGAGCTAAGGTTAGGATACAAAAGAAGTGGGTGAGGAGAGCTGGAGGGAGGCGAAAGGAAGGTGGAATGGTGAGGAGGGTGGAGAGGTTACAGGAGGAGGAAATCAGGGAAGAGTAGTAGAAAGACGACTAGGTGGGTTCGACCTGGAAGTTATGGAGGAAGTGGAGGAGATGAGCAAGTTGTTTAAGGATGAGATCTGTGCAGCATGTGAGGAGGTGTGTGGAGTGAGGAGAAGAGGTAGGGGAGTGAAAGGTACAGCATGGTGGACAGAAGAAGTAAAGATAGCTGTGGAAGAAAAGAAGAAAGCATATAGAGAGTGGTTGGGTAGAAGAGGGAATGAAGATTTAGAGAGACAGAAACGAGCCAGGTACATGGAGAGTAAGAGGGTGGTGAAGAGAGTAGTGGTAAGGAAAGTAAAAGAAGAGTAGATGAGGAATTTGGAAGGAATCTGAGTGTAAAATGGAGGGAGAGTAAGAAACTGTTCTGGAAAGAAGTCAAGAAAGTTAGGGAAGGTAGCAAGGGAAACAATAAGGGTGTGAAAGATAGAATGGGAGAATGCTAACAGAGAAGCAAGAGAGAGTCGAAAGATGGAGGGAGTACTTCAATGAGTTGCTAAATATAAGGAATGAAGAGCCAGCAAACATAGGTGGATATGGTATGGGATGGAGAAGAAGAGAAATAGTGGAGGAGGAGGTAGGGATCAGGAGGTCAGAAGTGTGGGAAGCCATAAGAAGAGTGAAGTTGGGGAAAGCACCAGGAACAGATGGAGTGTGTGGGGAAATGTTGGGATATGGTGGTGAGATAGTGATCGAATGGGTATGGAAAATGTGCAAACTAGCATGGGAGAAGGGGAGTGTACCTGATGACTGGAAGACTGGCATAATAGTCCCCCTATATAAGGGCAAAGGGGAAAGAGGAGTGTGTGGTAACCACCGTAACTCTTTTTAGCAGAGTTTGATATACCGGGATATAGTTTGTTTAAATATGACCGAACAAGTAGGAGGGGCGGCGGTATAGCAGTGTTTGTCAGGAGTTCATTAAAAAGCTGTACTAAATCAGGTATTAGAGTAAATAATGAAAATGAAAGTGTTTGGGTAGAAGTTAACGAAGGTAGTGAGACCTTAGTTATTGGAGTTATGTATAGACCGCCAAATATGAGTAGAAATGACGGAACATCATTATGGGAGGAAATTAAAATAGCATCAAGGCTTAGCAACGTGTGCATTATGGGGGATTTTAATTTCCCTAATATAGATTGGCAGCAACAAATAGGCGACTCTGATTCAAAGGAGTTTATTGAGGTAGTACAAGATAGTTTTTTATCTCAATTCATAGATACGCCGACTAGAGGTGATAATATTCTCGATTTAGTTTTCAGTAACAATGAACATATGATAAATAGTGTAGAAATCGGGGACCACCTAGGAAATAGTGATCACAATTCTGTGTATTTTAATATACAATGGAAAGGTAATATCAGAGAGAATACAACATTAATACCTGACTTCAGAAAAGCCAATTATGGTGGGTTAAGAGAAGCCCTGTTAGCGGACCCTATGGTCAAAAAATTAAGTCGATCCAGGTGTCCAAATGAGTGTATCCTTTCTCAGGCACCTGTCATCTTAAGTCAGGAAGAGACGTCAAACTTGGTAGATACATACGATAATTTTATCAAGTCAGTATTCAATGCGCAAAATAAATATATCCCCAAAAGAAAATTTAGATCAACACAGAACCAACCCAAATGGATGAATAATAGACTATTAGATCTTCTAGGAAAAAAGAGAGGAATATATAGAAAAAGTAAAAAAGGCGAAATTCACCTACTTGCTTACTATCAGAATCTATCACGACAGGTAAAAAAGGATATTAGTAAAGAAAAAAGAAATTATGAAATTAAGGTTGCCAATGACTCAAAAAATAATCCTAAAGCTTTTTACCAACTATATAAATCCAAGGTTAGAGATGTAATTGGTCCCCTTAAAACTTCGATAGGAGAAATGGCAGAAAATGATTTAGAAATGTGCAGTTCATTAAATAGTCAATTTCTTTCCGTTTTCACTAATGAAAATTTGGCACAGTTTCCAGAAGTCCGTAAGGTATACAGCGATAGTATAGATAATAGGTTAAGTACGGTTACTATAAGTAGAAATGATGTGCTTAAGGAAATTGACAGACTGAAACCTCATAAATCGCCTGGTCCTGATGAGGTATATGCTAGAGTATTAAAAGAACGCAGAGATGAGTTAAGTTACCCATTAACATTTCTATTTAACAAGTCATTAGAAACAGGTATAGTTCCAGAAGCTTGGAAGCTTGCAAATGTAGTTCCGATCTTCAAAAAAGGTGATAAATCAATAGCATCCAATTACCGTCCCATTAGTCTCACTTCAATCATAGGAAAGCTACTAGAGTCAATTATTGCTAGGAAAATGAGAAACCACTTAGAAACATTTAACTTAATCAATTCTTCTCAGCATGGATTCACTCAGGGACGATCTTGCCTTACTAATTTGCTTAGTTTTTTCTCAGAGGTATATGAAGCAGTAGATAATGACAAGTCATATGATATTATATATTTAGATTTCAGTAAAGCTTTCGACAGAGTCCCTCATGAGAGATTGATGAGAAAGGTTGAGGCACATGGAATAGGTGGGGCGTTGTTAAGATGGATTAGGTCATGGCTAATTGGTAGGAAGCAGAGAGTCAACATAAATGGTACCAAGTCAGAATGGGGAGCAGTCAAAAGTGGTGTCCCCCAGGGATCGGTATTAGGTCCCCTGTTGTTTCTTATATACATAAATGACCTAGATTTAGGTATAACTAGTAGGATAAGTAAATTCGCAGACGATACTAAAATAGGGAGATCAATTGATTCAGATAGCGATATAGAGTGCCTCCAAAGGGATCTAGATACCTTACATGCATGGTCAGTAAATTGGCAGATGAAGTTTAACATTGACAAATGCAAGGTATTAAAGATAGGGAAGATGCAAACAAATGTTAAATATAAACTAGCTAATTTAGAATTAGAAAATTCAGACTGTGAGAAAGATCTAGGTGTGTTTGTTAGCAATGATTTGAAGCCTAGAAAACAGTGTATAAGCGTTCGTAATAAGGCAAACAGGATTCTCGGGTTCATCTCTAGGAGTGTGAGTAACAGAACTGCTGATGTTATCTTAAAACTTTACTTGTCATTAGTGAGACCCCATATGGATTATGCTGTCCAATTTTGGTGTCCTTATTACAGAATGGACATAGATTCATTGGAGAGAGTACAGCGTAGAATGACAAAAATGATCCATAATATTAGAAATCTTTCGTATGAAGAAAGGTTGAAGAAATTAGGTTTACATTCGTTAGAGAGACGCAGAGTTAGAGGGGATATGATAGAGGTGTTCAAGTGGGTTAGTGGGATTAACAAAGGGGACATGACAAATGTACTAAAGCTCAGTGATAGCGAAAGAACTCGTACCAATGGTTTCAAATTAGATAAATTTCGTTTCAGAAAAGATATAGGCAAATATTGGTTTGGTAACAGAGTTGTAGATGGGTGGAATGGACTACCAAGTGCTATAGTGGGATCTAAAACTGTAGGGAGCTTTAAGATAAAATTGGATAAGCATATGGACGAGAAGGGTTGGGTGTGAAGGGGGATCAGCCGGGTTGGGCCAATCAGCGCTCTGCAGACCCCCATAATCCTGCGTTAATCTCTAACCGTTTTGGTAAGATGATCCTCAGGGTATTAGAGTGTGAAGCCTATAATTGGGCTTTGTAATTGAATTGGGGTTGTGTGGGACAGGGATCTGCCTTGCTTAGGCCAATCGGCTTTCTGCAGACTCCCATTTTCTTATGTTCTTATGAGGAATATGTCTTCTAAGCGTAGTAGGGAAGGTATACAGTAGGGTAGTGATTGAGAGAGTGAGAGTGAGAACGGAGAAATGGGTAGGCGACGAGCAGGGAGGTTTTCGGAAGGGAAGAGGATGTGTAGATCAGATTTTTACCCTGAATTGTGTTGTGGAGAAATATCTGGAGAAGAAACAAAAGGTGTATGTTGCCTTTATGGACTTAGAGAAGGCCTATGACAGAGTGGAAAGAGAAGGTTTGTGGAAAGTATTTAGAATATACAGAGTAGATGGCAAGTTGCTGAAAGGAGTGAAGAGTATGTATGAGGGTGCAAAGGCGGCAGTACGTGTGGAGATTGAGCAGAGCGAGTTCTTTGACCTGAATGTTGGTTTGAAACAGGGGTGTGTGATGTCCCCGTGGTTGTTTACTGTATATATGGATGGAGTCATGAAAGAAATACTATCAAGAGCAGTGGATGTTGGTGTATCGCATGAAAAGGGAGGGAATTGAGTGGAAGCTACCTATACTGCTGTTTGCGGATGATACAGTTCTGATGAGTGATAATGAATGGGAGTTGCAGGGTCTGGTAAAAGACTTTGGAACAGTGTGTGGAAAACGGAATTTGAAGGTAAATGCGGGGAAGAGCAAGGTTATGGTCTTCGAAAGGGGTGAAGTCACAGAGTGTGAGGTGAAGCTGAACGGTCAGGCTATGGAGGTCGTCAACTCTTTTAAGTATCTGGGCAGTGTGATGAGTAAAGATGGGACTATGGATGAAGAAGTGCAGGAGAGGGTACAACAGGGCAAGAGGGTTGTAGGAACGCTGAAAGCAGTAACAAGAAATAGGGTGGTCAGTATGGAAGTGAAGAAGTCCTTGCATGACATTGTCGTAATCCCAACACTGACGTACGGAAGCGAAGCATGGACGTTGGTTGAGAGACTCAGACCAAGAGTGAGAGCAGTGGAAATGAATTTCTTAAGAAGTGCGTGTGGAGTTACATGGAGGGATAGACAGACTAATGAGGAAGTAAGAAGGAGGTGTGGTGTGGAGGTAGATGTGCTGGAAAGTGTGAAAAGGAACAACTTGAGATGGTTCGGCCATATGGAACGTATGGAAAGTGAGAGAATGACTAAGAGGGTGTACGAGAGCGAGGTGGAGGGACAGAGAGGGAGAGGTAGACCGAATGAGAGGTGGAAGGATGGAGTGAGGAAGTATATGGATGAAGGCGGTGCCGGTTGGGAGGAGGGGCGTCGACTGACTGGGGACAGAGGTTCATGGGGGAGGTTCGTTCGTGGCCACACCTTCGGGGTTCGCGGGGTCAGGCAATAGATAGATAGATATAAGTTTATAACGCACTTCAAGGTTATATTTTGGCTGTGATATAATTTTATATAGATTAGGAAGGTTATATGGAACTCACTGGGTTGATTCAGACTCCGATCAGAGACCTTCATCACCCTTTTAACATACAGATCCTTCCTAAACTGTATAAACTCGTCAAATGATTGTTCAAAGAAAGTGTCAAAATACGTGTGAACTTGAAAGGTGTATACAGGTACAGCACGTTTAGTTACAAGAGTTAATTGTTTGCCTACATGAAGGAAGCAAAATTATCAATGTGGTTGCAGTTTTCTTCACAGTCATGTGGGGTTCCAGTGTATAGACTAGTAAGTACCGGTATAATAAATGTCACATTCCACTGACATGCATTTAACTTTTATCTAAAACATTAGTTAAAGTTTGTTTGTTTAACATAATTTTTCGACAGAAAAATATTTATAATTATGAATATCTTGTTAAGTTTATTTTTCCATATACAGTAAGTAACACATGTAACAAATACCCGGTAACATGACAATGATCCATTACAGATTAGGCTTACTAAAGATATCGGTGTTATGTGTCAATTTTTGTATTATGTTCATGCTGAAACATTAATGATTAGTTTATTTGTTCCTATTTTATTGAGTGAAGAGTGATTTTATAAAAATAATATACTTTATGAATTTGTTCCTACTCAATATGTTTTTAAATTTGTAAAGGTATAATCATTAAATAAAGGTATTTAGAATACAAAATAGGCAATTCAAATTATATTGTCCTTGAAAATGAAGAAAAACCCTACATCCAGCATGGGCTTCAAATCACATCTAAAGTAGCAATACATCATGGGTGGCTTAATAGCTAAGTGGCTTTATTGTGCTTATGTAATAGATGCCCTATTACACATAAACCGAAATCTGTCCATGGGAGGGGGGCCCCATATTATGCCCAGCACCGGGGACTCACACTGCCTCTCCCTGGCCCTGATTGGTGGTGGTGAACATTGAAATTTTCTAAGATGGATTTCTGCGAAAGGGTAGATGGATAGAATGTGTTCCACTTTAGAAGGGTATATATTCAAAGAATTTTGGATAGTCAGTAGAATGAGGGGAGCGATAGACAGCGCAGAAGTGTTTAGTTTGAGAGTGACAAGAAAGCTTTAGCTAGAGAGTTGAGAATTCAGAACAATCTAAGTTTGGAACAAGAGAGAAAGCAAGATTGTCAAGTAAATAGACACAACATCCACCTTAGGCTGGAAACTGAGGATAGAGATAGTAAGAGGATACAGAGAAAGGTTTGCTGTTAGTAGTCCCAAACAACTGTGTCTCGATGAGAAAGAGAAGATCAGGGTTGGCAGAGGAAAGGTGGTGTTTGTATAGTATGTAAGGTGGTTGTAGTATAATGTATTAATAGGAGGAGGTGTTTTGGAAGTCAGGCTGGGGTTGCCCTCAATATTGAGGAGACACTGAAAGGATCAGCTTGGGAGGCCAGGTGCTGAAATGGGAGTTCCAGCAGTCCTTATCAGCCACCTAGCACTCCCAGGGAGTACCGCCCTGTTCGGCTGGTGTCAACAGCCTCCTCCTAACTCGAATAATTAACATAATTATGCTATTTTGAAGACTTTCCGATATCTGGATTATTTTAATCATTTGTGTGTATGTGTATGTATGCACATACCCCATAGCTGGTCGCCCAGGAGAAAACCCAGAGACCCAGGATCACGATGGGCCTCCAGCACTCCACCGGTCCCGGACCTCCTTGAGAGGTTCCAGTCTCAGCAGGCAGACATACAGCGAAGCTCACCACCACAATTCCAGGTATGGCGCTTCACAACATACAGTAGACTGGCTCCCTGGGTCAGGCACCTGATGGACTATCATCTAGTCCAACTGGCGCCTGACCCTCTCTCCTTATGACCACATGATCACTCATCTATTCACATCAGTCTCCAGTCATTTATTCATTACTACACTTCTCTTGCCTGTTCTTCAGTCATCTCACTACCTTCAAACACTTGTATTACTCCATCTCTCCACCTCATCCTAGGTCTTCCTCTCTCTCTATTTCCCCTTGTTTCTGACTCAGATATTCTCTTTGTAAGTCTTTCATCTCCCATTCGTTCAACATGTCGCTCAGCAATCTTTTGATCTATATCTATATAATATTTTTGATTGTCTGTATGTGTGTGTGTGTGTCTGTTCTTTATGCATGGCCACATTTTTTAAGGTAGAGCGTTCATACTTGGTATGCATAGTAAGGGGGTCCCTAGGCAGGGTTTAGTGAAAAAATATAATTCCCAAGGGTGAAAGGGACGGAGAAAATGGGCGCGAAATCGGAAAAATCGCTTTTAGTTTAAACAAAATTGCCTTTTGAGGCAAAAGGAGGCCTCCGATCGAAAAGGTGTATGGAACGAAAGTTGTTTGCAGCCCCCCAAAATGGGGTTACGGATGAGGTCAGATCCAAAATCGGAGGTCATTTAGCGGCCGAAATCGAGGTCGCCATTTAATGAGGCACAGGGAGGTCGAGGCCGGTGATTATGGTAGTAGTAGTATTGTGATGATTGTGGTAGTAGTGATTGATGATGGTGATTATGGTAGTAGTAGTGGTGGTAGTAGTGATGGTGATTATGGTGATTACCCAGGCAACGCCGGGTACCCCTGCTGGTATGTTATATTTTGGGATTTCCACAAGTCAATACAAGTAAACTAGTTTGTGATGCAATTTGTTCCAGGTTCAGCCCATATTTATAGTAGATTGACTGGACTAAAAGCTCCCAAACAACGATACAAAAAGATCCTCTATTAATTGATTCCATTATTATTAAAGGTGTGAAGGATAAGTAAAAGGAGTTGAAAGTCTCATAAATACTGATATCCTATGTATATCGAGATACAACTCCTTTTATTATTTAAAAGTAATGAATAACGACTATTAATTTTATAGGACCATGTATTTTAACTGAATGGGAGAATATATCTGTGTAATATCTTAATTACCAGTTAAACTGCGTGGTGAAATGCGTCCAGGCAATTCATGTTACGAATCGAGAGTAAATAGAAATGTAATTGATTTCGTAAATCTGGGTCCTGGTCGTCTTACTCTCTTTTTGGGGGCTGTATAATATGGAGGAATTGAAGGAGGTGAGCAAAGTGTTTAAGGAAAAGATCTGTGCAGCATGTGAGGAGGTGTGTGGAGTAAGGGGAAGAGGGCGGGGAGTGAAGGGTACACTGTGGTGGGCTGAATAGGTAAAAATAGCAGTTAAAGACAAGAAGTAAGCGAATAGAGAGTGGTTCGGTAGTAGCGGGAATGAAGATTTGGAGAGACTGAACATAGCGAGGTACTTGGAGAAAAAGAGAGTAATGAAGAAAGTAGTGAAGGAACGTAAGAGAAGAGCAGATGAGGAATTTGGAAGGCATCTACAGTAAGTGTAAAATGATGGGAATGTAAGAAACTGTTCTGGAAAGAGGTCAAGAAAGTTAGGGAGGGTAGCAAGGTAAATAGTAAGGATATGGAAGATAAGAATGGGTGAGTGATAGCCGAGAAGCAAGAGAGAGTCGAAAGATTGAGGGAGTACTTCAATGAATTGCTAAATGTAAGGAAAGAAGCGCCAGCAAACATAGTTGGATCGGGTATGGGAGGGAGAAGAAGAGAAGTAGTGGAGGAGGAGGTGGGAATCAGGTCAGAAGTGTGTGAAGCCATTAAAAGAGTGAAGATGGGGAAAGCATCAGGAATAGATGGAGTGTGTAGGGAAATTTGAGGTATGGTGGTGAGATTGTGATCAAATGGATTTGGAAAATGTGTAAACTAGCATGGGAGACGGGGAGTGCGCCTGATGACTGGAAGACAGGCATAATACTCCCCCTGTATAAGGGTAAAGGGGAAAGAGGAGTGCGTGTTAACCACGGGGAATATGCCTTCTAAGCGTAGTAGGGAAGATGTACAGTAGGGTAGGGATTGAGAGAGTGACAGTGAGAACGGAGATATGGATAGGTGACGAACAGGGCTAGTTTATGAAGGGAAGAGGATGTGTAGATCAGTTGTTTGCCCTGAAATGTGTTGTGGAGAAATATTTGAAGAAGGGAAAAAGATGTATGCTGCCTTTATTGACTTGGAGAAGGCCTATGAAATAGTTGATAGAGAAGGTTTGCAGAAAGTATTGAGAATATACAGAGTAGATGGGAAGTTGCTGAAAGTAGTGATGCACATGTATTATTATTATTATTATAATTACTATTATTATTATTAGTATTATTATATGAGATGCGAATTCTCCAACCAGGGTGCAGAAACACCAGCAAGATGAATCCACACAAAACACCCTGAGGCACTGGAGTGAGACTACGGCAACTTAGGGAAAACAAAATAATATATTTATATATACTGTATATATACATATATTAAACACAGATCAAATGAATAATACAATATTATGCAGTGAAGGATGTCAAGTATAAATATAATACAATGAAATAGTATAAAATAAGTTTAAAAATGGAGATATGAGCTGAATTGGCAACTTATTCCACAAGTCAACCATGGCCGGCACAACACACCGTGAAAACTGTGTAGTAGAAAAATTAACACGGCTCACGGCAAGATCATTAAGATTGCTTGTGAATCTAGTTGCACGAGCCCGGACATAGAGCCCAGGCAGAAGCCCGTGTAAGGGATGCTGAGGGTTGTTAAAAACTTTAAATAAAAGACTAAGGGCACTAACTTTACGTCGATGACACAGATGAAGAGACAAATGAGGTAGAATAAAACTGATAGAATTCAGTGACCTGTCAAGCAACTTGAGATGGCAGTCAGCTGCTGACAACCAGACAGGTGAGCAGTACTCGAATTGTGGCAAAATAAAGCATAAAAATACTTGATAACTGTGGCGTCACAAGCAAATGTTTTATTACACCTGAGAAGCATACCAATTTTATGGGAAATGGAATAGGAGAAAGAACGAATATGCTTTTCAAAAGTAAGTTTTGGATCCAGAGTAACTCCTAACAAACGCAGAGTATCCACATTCTCATTTGCTCGCCAGAAATTTGTAGATAAGGAGGGGGAGGATCCAAGGTACAAGATCTGCTGATGATAATGGAGTATGTTTTACTAGCATTAAGTTTCATACCCCAAAGTTCACACCATGATGTAATTTTGGCTAAATCCCTATTCAAAGCAGTAGCAATTTCGTGTCGATCAATTGGTGATGGAATTGACGCATATAAAATTGTATCATCGGCATAGGAGATTAGTTTATTTTCAAGCTCGGAACACAGGTCAGCAGTAAAAATAGTAAAGAGCAAAGGCCCAAGGACACTGCCTTGTGGAACACCAGAAACAACAGGAACAGAAGGGGAATGACACCCATCAATGACCACAGACTGAGATCTTTTCGTCAAAATATCTTCAAAGATCCTAAAAAAATGCCACCAATACCAATGAGCTCTAACTTATACAGAAGTGCTCTATGGTTGACTAAGTCAACAGCAGAACTAAAGTCAATAGCCACGACACGAGACTCATGTCCCTGGTCCAATGAAGACTGCAGGTCATGGGTGAGTGTCAGAAGTGCATCACATGTATCCAGTCCCTTACGAAAACCAAACTATGAGTTTGGTATGAAATTATGACTATTACAATAAGAGGAAAGGCATCTGGACAAAAGCCTCTCATAGAGCTTGGATAGGATAGGCATAATGGAGATAGGGCGATAGTCATTAGGAGATGATGAGGCAGTATTTCCCTTTGGAATAGGAGTAATATTAGCCTTACGCCAGCAAAGAGGAAAACTACACAATTTCAAAAGCAACCTAAACACCACGACCAATTTAGGTGCCAAGACCACTGCAACCTTTTTAAAAAAGAGATGGAAAACCCATCCGGGTCTGTGCCACCATGGGTATCAAGATCCAGCAAGTACCTCCTCAGTTCAGCTGATTAGAATGCCATTGAATGGAGGTTGGGTCTAGGGAAATATGTCAATGGCAAAGACATTTCCTGATTACTCTGCTTATTAATACAAATATTAGATAGAATATTGGCCTTCGATAATGGATCAAAAGAGATGGAGCCATCAGAATCACAAAGAGGAGGCATGGTGGAATCTATTCCAAATAAAGGGGACTTCAAAGTGGACCACCATTTATGAGGCTGTGTAGCTCCTGCCAGAACATCCTGAAGATGGGAGTTATATTGCCTCTCAGCACCAGCATATACTCTGCGCAGCTGCTCTTTTAAAAACATAATTTTCCCAAAGCAAGGGGGTTTGATTATGCCTCCATAGACGATATGGAGCCTGTTTGTCATCAAATGCACGCTTGCAGTCATCACTAAACCATGCTTTATCAAAGATACGAGACTTAATTGTTTTTGATGGAACTCTTTTGCGAAGGATACCAAGAAGCTATGAGAGCTGAAACCAGGTCATGAGATCTTAGTATGAGATTCCACTCAATATTACAAACATCATTACAAACGGTGTCCTAGTTAACTCGGGATTTAAGGTAGACTTTATGTGACAGAGTAATATCAGGAACAGAATAATCAAGATATATGTTACACATGATGGCATTGTGGTCGGAAGTGCCAACAGGTACAAAAACGGAGGTTTCTACAACGCCAAGAATATCTGTTAGTACTAGATTAAGACAATTTCCAGACATATGAGTAGGTCCTTGGATTAGCTGTTCACAACCAGATAAGTTTGCAAAATCCAAGGCAGCAAGATAATTTCTATTAGTTGGAGAGACCGAGTTCAACCACTCATGATGATGCGCATTGACATCACCAACACAAATAAAGGATGATTTGACATCTACAGACTGTATTGAAGCCATGGCTGTTAAGAGGCAGTCATATATGTCATTGTTAACATCAGGATTTCTGTACAGGCTATAAATGTTATTATTATGATACTTGCTGGAAACTTTAACTAACTGCACCTCATGGCATTTACAAATATGCTTAGTTAAGTGCTGAGCTAGACCCAGATCTAATAGGAGTAAAGTTGGTTAGTGGAGAGAACATATTAATACAAGCTCATTCCAAGAGCACAAGGAATAGAATCACGCCGGATAAGAACTGGTTTACTGAAGTTAGGTATAAGAAGTTCAGAATAATCTCTATATTATTATTATTATTATTATTATTATTATTATTATTATATGAGATGCTGAAGTCTCCAACCAGGGTGCAGAAACACCGGCAAGATGAATCCACACAAAACACCCGGAGGCACTGGAGAGAGACTACAGCAACTTAGGGAAAAAAAAAAAAAAAAAAAAAAAAACATATATACTGTACTGTATATATACATATATTAAATAACATATAAAATGAATAATAAAATGTAATGCAGTGGAGGATATCATGTATAAATATAATACAATAAAATAGAATAAAATAATTTTAAAAATTAGAAATAATGCTGCCAAAAAAACATTAACTCTAGACTTAAAAATGGAGGTATGAGCTGAATTGACTAGCTCATTAGGCAACTTATTCCACAAGTCAACCTTGGCCGGCACAAAACACCGTGAAAACTGTGTAGTAGAAAAATTAACACGGCTCATGGCAAGATCATTAAGATTGCTTGTGAATCTAGTTGCACGAGCCCGGACATAGGGCCCTGGCAGAACCCCATGTATGGGATGCTGAGGGTTGTTAAAAACTATAAATAAAAGACTAAGGGCACCAACTTTACGTCGATGACACAAATCAAAAGACAAATGAGGTAAAATAAAACTGATAGAATTTAGTGCCCTGTCAAGCAACTTGAGACAGGTCAGCAGTACTCGAATTGTGGTAAAATAAAAGCATAAATAGACTTGATAACTGTGGCGTCACAAGCAAACGTTTTATAACACCTGCGAAGCAGACCAAGTTTGGGGGAAATGGAAGAGGAGAACGAACGAATATGCTTTTCAAAAGTAAGTTTGGGATCCAGAGTCACTCCTAACAAACACAGAGTATCCACATTCTCAATTTGCTCGCCAGAAACTTGTAGATAAGGATGGGGAGGATCCAAGGTACGAGATCTGCTGATGATAATGGAGTGTGTTTTATTAGCATTAAGTTTCATACCCCAAAGATCACACCATGATGTAATTTTGGATAAATCCCTATTCAGAGCAGTAGCAATTTCGTGACAAGGGTTTCAGAACAAAGACAATATCATAATCAACAGATTAACATTGATGGCCATTTTCTGAAAAAAATTATGGGCTCTAGTAAATACATGGCTAATTCCATGTATTGTAGTTTTGGGTGATACAAAAACATAATTATGTTTTAATATATATTCAGGTTGAAAGAATATTTAGGAAGGTACAACAGTGAATGGATAATTTAGTACCGGAATAATTTTGTTTTGTAGCATCTTATGGGGAATAATAAGAACACAATGGACCATATTCATATTGATTAATCCGTTAATTTTAGGTTAAGTTTTGATAATAAACCCTGGTAGACCACATTTTATTTTGTAATTTTCATTCTAGAAACGATTTTGATTTTGCCTTCTATCAATTTGCTACTTAGTTCTATTACTGATAAAATAAGTAAAGTGTTTAAGTATAATCTCATTTGAAATGAGTTTACGCAAGTATTCGTAAGACAATGATTGCTGAGAAAATGGCTCACAAGTACGAAGACAAAGCATTGGTTGGAATATAGTGTACATAATTTCAACACATACACACATCCGCACTTTCAGTCATAAGACAAATTGCTTAAAATGTGGGTACGTGATATATATACACTTATACAGTATATATAATATATATATATCTCTATATATATATATTTATATATATATAGAGAGAGAGGGAGAGAGAGAGTTACGAGGAGTTTCAAGGAATATTTAGTATCTCGGAGAACTTGCGGTCCATTCCGAGGAGATACTCGAAGTGGAAGGAGAGAGACTGTTTAGTGCACTGCACTCATTGCAGAGTGTGCAAAATACTAGCTACTCTCTTTTTGAACTGCTCTACTGAACAACTGTTTACAACTTAGGAGAGAAGTGTGTTCCAGGTAGAACAGGTCTTATATGTGAAAAAGTGTCCACAAATACTAGTGCTGAACCTTTTCAGTTCTAATTTCCAGCCATTGTTGCGTGTTGCATTCATATTGAGGCTAAGCATTTTGCTATAATCCACATTGTCAGACCCATTAATTATTTAAAAACTTCAATGAGCTGACCTCGTAGTCTGCGTGTGTCCAATGGGAAAAGATCAAGAGCTCTCAACCGGTCCTCATAGCTCATTCTTCGAAGCGATGGAATAAGCTTTGTATCTCTAGCTTGTACTGTTTCTAATCGCTCTATATCTTTCCTGAGTGCTGGAGACCAGAATTGAACAGCATACTCCAGGAGAGGCCGCATCAGGGTGTTGTAAAGTGTGAGGACTATTTCCTTATTTCTATACTTAAATTGCCTCTTAAAATAGCCCAATAATTTCTGATCTTTCTTCTCTACTTTAATGCACTGCTTGGAAAACTTTAGGTCACTGCTAATCAGAACACCCAAATCTTTTTCCAAGTCAGTCACTTCCAGAGGCATTCCAGAGAGAGAGAGAGAGAATGTATGAGAAAACCGCGAAAACAAATGTATCAAATATTCCTGAAGGAAATTTTAGCTTAATAAAGGTGTTTGTGAGTGCTTGTTTTGTATTTGTTTGGGTTTGTCCGGCCAACAACAATACCGGTGTGTGAGTGTGATTGAAGGAGACAAAAGGCAAAGCTGCCTGTAACAGGTGATTCCCCAAAGTTGAAAGAGTGTTTGAGAGCTAAAATCAATGTACGTTAGAGTCAAAATGTATGGACACATGATGAAGTTTGAAGCAGTTAAGTCATAGGATGAGGTAAAGACAAATTGAGAGAGAGAGTTCCAAAGCTTGCTTATTGAATAGAAGAAAGGCTGGGAAAATGTGTTCAATCTTGGGTTAGAGAGTTGGACAGAATAGGGGTGGGAGTGTTGATAGGTGGGTGCCCTCACTTCTCCATAAGGGAATGGGTATACACTGAGCGAGCTCTGAAGAACATTGATTATTGTATACGTAATAAGCGGTAAAAGAGTGAGAGAGGTGCAACCTTGTTGCGTGTAGAGAGGTGTTGTAGGGAATTAGTGAGAGGAGGTGAGTTGATGAGATGAAAGTCTTTTGACTCTACCCTTTCGAGAAGTGCAGTATGGGTTCAACCTACCCACACATGCGAACAATACTTGATACAGGGGCGCACTGTGCCCCAATACAGATCAAGAAGCCGTGCCGGGGGTCAAGAACCAACGGAGACGGTTGAGCACACCTATTGTCTGGGAAGCTGTTTTAGCAATAGTGGTAATAGGATTTTTCCAAAAAAAAAGTCAGACGAAAAAGAAACAACGAGAGTACTGAGAGAAGATGGAGGGTTGATTTGTTACTGTTGAAATATGACGGTTAAACCTGTGGAGGTTCTTGACGGGTTTTGGAAGCATTAAAGGTAACACAATTTTCTCTGCCCCAATCAGAAATGGATGATAGATCAGAAGATAAGTGTGCTATGGCCTCATAACGTGAGTTTTTAAGTGAGTGTGTGTGTTTGTGTAAAGTCCTTGTGGCCACAATTGCTTCTACTCATCATTATCTTTTGCCACTCAGTATATCGGAAGCCAATCCATTAATCTATAAGGGAGTTTCAATAAAAAAACACCGAACGATAGTAAGAAAAGAGAAAACAAAACAACGCAAAAAGAAGGAATGCTTGCCACAATCAGGTAAACAAATTTTGGTCACCATTATTTCATTTAACCTTACCACATGTTTTAAATTTCCACAAAAACATGACAGCAATGTCTGGAATGATATATTCCCAAGTTGCCGTTGTATATAGGGCACCCACTATTAAAGTGTACCTCATTTCAAATTATCTTAATCATTCATAACATTTGGCAGATCGTTACATATTCATGACCTAGACCCTCTATGACAAACATTGTAATATCATATCAAACCATGTTTGTCATTTTTATCACACACACAAACTATTAATTATGTAATACATTTAATAGACATTTAATATGACATTTCTCCAGGTTGCCATCGAGAAGTCAGAATCTGAATCAGTTGGAAATTCGGTCAGAACTTCAGTCAGCCATGATCGTCCTACATCAACATGTATGACACAACTCTCCTGCCTACCTACCTACCCTATCCGATGTACTTAACTCATCCTGCCTACCTATCTCACACCTGGCTACATACCTAATTCATCCAACCTACCTACCTCACCCTCCCTTTTCGCCTCTTCCTACTTACCTACCTCTTCCTACCTACGTACTTCATCTTTACCTACTCATCTCATCCTACCTTCCTATCTCATCCTACCCTCCTATATCATTCTACCTACGTACCTGATCATACCTACCCATCTCATCCTACCTTCCTATCTCATTCTACCTACGTACCTGATCATACCTACCTATATCATCCTACTTAAATACCTTATCCTACCAACGTACATCATCTTACCTACCTATCTCATCCTGGCTAGACTTACCTCATCAGTTATTTCCCTAAGTATAGTGTGACGCATGTCCACGTGTGAGCATGCTGTACAGAACGCCTAGTCATGCCCCACTCTCGCTAGGATCGTCAGGGCAGGAACTTTGGCTGTAGCCTATGTAGAGTTTCCTAACTTAGTTCATGTGAGCCGTTGTACTATAAGTATTATGAATATGTATTTTGTTTTCATCTGAGTCAACGAGTTCTATTTTATATCATTAGTTATAAGTATTGTGTGTAAAACTTATTTGTAATGATGGGAAGAGAAACAGCCACAGTTGGGGGTCAGTGGGTGCGCCAGGCGGGAGGTGGGCCTAACTCACTCGCATTCCTCCCTCCCTCAGTGCTAGGGGAGCCTTTGTGTATCCCAGAGGA
Organism: Paralithodes platypus; assembly: GCA_032716605.1. Lineage (NCBI taxonomy): Eukaryota > Metazoa > Arthropoda > Malacostraca > Decapoda > Lithodidae > Paralithodes > Paralithodes platypus. Next base: position 20,522,634 of record CM064547.1, on the reverse strand, counting down.
GAGAGAGAAATTACGTAATGGTTGTCAGTGGGCGGTCCTTAGTAGTTCACGTTGGGCTCACTAGTGGGCCGGGTATAAAAGGGAAGTCTAGCCATTTTTTCATCAGAACTCATTAGGCATGGCGACTTCTCATTTCCCTTGCTAACTATATATATACTTCTGACTGATGGGAACTTTCTCTACTACCTTACATTCTTATCTCCTCTTGTCCCTGCCCTGTTTAACTTCCATTGTCCCGTTGGTGCAGAGCTAGTCAGCCAACGTATTATCGCTTGAGTTCTCACGAGAAACTTGCCTATTAGATAGCCTATTTTGGAAGGGTTAACTTAGAATAGGATTGATTTATGTTTGTTGCACTTGTATATGCATTTCCCTGTGTGTTATTATTATTAATCCTGTTTTCTGCTGGTCTAGGTAATGCTAGACTGGGGTAAGGCTTTTCTGTGTTACGAGTTGTTGTTTGATGCAGTGGTTAAGCGATAAACCTGCATACTCGTTTCGGTTCAGTGAAGCCTAGGTTGTCTTCGCGGCTGACTGTGTTGAGTTTATAATTTACAGTGCGTGAGGGCAAGAGCCTAACCACCCTGTATTTTATTAACAGTTTGTTTTTACTTTGTCAAGGAGCCGGGAGAAAACCAGATACAAGGGATCTGGATTTCTCAAAGTGCACTTGTTAGCTTTAACGTAATACATTAAACAGTCGTGAGGAATTCGCTAGGCTACAAGCCGTTTTTGCTCACAGTACCCCAGCTAGACTTTACTCGATTAGTAGATACAGAATAGTATTGAAGCTTTCCTTATGTATGATATAGTTTATGCACTATTAATTTCATGTGTTGCAAGCTTGGCTACTTTAGTGATTAGTTGCCCACGAGCACAATTCGAGTAGGCTATTGCCGTTGCATTTGCGGAGTACTTCTTTTTAATGTTTGCCATTTACTATTGCATATTCTTTTAATTATTCTTATGCCAATTTAAGCCTATAATAGTATTTAATTGCCAGTGTTTTTGCTTATTGAATTACTGTTCAAAATCCGATACGTACTTCTTACGAGCATCCGAGAAGCATCTAACTTTTTTCAGAAGATTCCTTGTTCGATACTTAACCCATAACTAGCGGCGCGCAACATAAGTCGAGTATAATAAATCTGGACTATCTGGCGGCGCTCGACATAGGTCGTCTGGCAATTTCAGCACGTAATGTTGCTGAGAGAGAGAGACAAGTGGTGGCAGGAGAGTAGCGAGCGTATGACTGCTCCAGACCACCGCGGCGAACCTACTGACACGAATCCCACCTCCTCCCTCCCTCTCTCACTCGCTATATACGGAATTGTATGGGGAAAGTACCGAATTACATGCTTTTTGCACTCGCGTTGCGCGGTTGTTGCAAGAAAACTAGCCATCATAAAAGGATCGTTATGGTGTCATTGGAAAGCTCTGTTTATGCCCTTTCAGGGATAGATTGTTTTTACGCTCTGGGTCTTATTTAGGCATGAAAATGATCACGTAAACAGCCCTATTTTGGCTAAAAACACCCCGCTGGGCGGTACATATAAATAAACCGCTAGCCCGCTAATCTAGTGTTAAGGACTATTAATTAACGTAACGTAATAGTGCCGATCCGAAGTAGAGGGTGGTGGACTTCTTAAGTTCATAGTCAAGGGTGGATTACTTCGGCTTCGGCCAACACTATTCTTTGGTGTTGTTGTTTCTTACTTCATTGTTTGATTGTTGACCCGACTAGATAATTCCTGTCTTTTTATTAGTCTGTTGTTGAACACTAGTACCGAGTTCTTGTATATCCCGTTATAGCAGATTGAACTCTGGAGGGCATTGGTGTTTTTTGTTCGGCTGGCAGTACTCAGGGGTTGGGATCGTGTGTTTCCGTTGTGGCAGCGAGCCGTATTCGAGTCCTGATTGAGAGCCCTTGTGTACCCGAGTGCCAGTTCGTAACAAATGGCGACCTTGCCAAGATTTTGTGAGTGAACAGTATAAATTTTTGCAGAGTTGTACAACATTTGTTTGTTTGTATTTTAGCGTGCATATTGAAGAATATTTTTTTTGTATGGCAATTAGTAAAGCATTTAAGAGACTCCAGTTAATTTAGTAATTAGTGCTTGCATAGGAAGTTTAACAATTTTGTCTCGAGAATTTTTTTGTGGACTTCAGTATGTCGTGCATTAGCACAGACGATGAGCGAGAGATGTCATTTGAAGGTGTGCCGTTAGTAACCAGTGAGGAGGATGCTAGAGTTTTTGTGAGTAAGCGGTACCACGTGACGGAGGAGAGGCTGATTGGGGTGGATGTTTGTGGCTTGCACCTGATAGCCAAGGTTTTGGGCATTTCCAATGTAGCAGGGATGTCCAAGGGGGACCTGATTTCCTGGGTGTTGCGTGGGCGACATGGGGTTTCGGAGGAGAGGGCGTTTGGGGGGGTTCCTCCCCAGATCCCCTCTCACTTGACTCCCACAGTGCCGTCCACTCAGTTACCGGAGGTTAGCACTCTCCCACAGAGTGATGAGAATTGGCAGATTGGAGTGCCCTCGGGTGGTGCACGTGGTGGTTCCCCAGTTTTTGCCCCCCCTCCTTCAGTAGTGGCAGCTCCCTCTTCCTGCCTGTCTCCAGATATGGTATTTAGACTTGAGCTTGCTAAGATTGAGGCTAGGAAGCAGGAGAATGAGACTAGGAGGCATGAGATTGAGGTTAGGAGGCAAGAGGATGAGACCAGGAGGCAAGAGGATTAGACCAGGAGGCATGAGGCTGAGCTTAGGTACGACTCGGAGAAATATTGTGCTAAATTATATTTAGATAAGACTCGTGCAGAGTCGACAGGGACTCGGATGGGCCGTGAGGGCCAAGTAAGAGAACAGTCCTTAGCCCACTTAGTCAAATTGGTGCCGGTATTTAGTGAAACTGAAGTCACAGAATTTTTTAATCGTTTTGAGAAGAAGTGTAGGGAGCATAATTGGCCTGAAGAGAAGTGGGCAGCTCTAGTCTCCTCAAGACTTACAGGTAAGGGTCTGAAGGCTTATGATGCACTGCCTTTAGAGTCTTGCATTGACTACCCAGAATTGAAGAGAGCTGTCCTACGGGCATACGAGTTGCAACCGGAAACATATCGATTGAAGTTTCGGGGTGTTACAAAGACTAGGGAGGCGACCTTTCTTGAACATGCCCGGGACTTAAAAGATGCACTTAAAAACTGGACACGTTCTGAGAAAGCTGAGACGGCAGAACAGTTGACTGAGCTGTTTCTGCTCGAGCAGTTTTATAAGTGTACTGGTGCAGAAATGACTTTAAATATTAAAGAAAAGAACCCAAGAACTCTTCAAGAGGCAGCTGAGATGGCTGACCTCAGGTTGTCGCTAATCAGGGGATGTGAATCTGTAAAGCGTGTTGATGCAGTTCCCAAGGGGCGCGATACTCCAAACCTTCGAGCTCAGGACAATCACTATAGATATAAACCTCAGTTTAAAAGCCAAGATACCAGGACTGAACCAAAGACTACAGCCGTCCCATTACAGAAGGGTCAGAACTCCGCCCCTTATCGGAAGAGACCGATAGGGGAAGTGGAATGTTTTCATTGTAGAAAGAAGGGGCATTATGCAAAATCTTGTCCTAGTAAGCCGCCAACTGCAGCCGTGTCTTTGGTGCGCAGCATAGGTGTGGCTGAAATGTCGTCTGGATTTACCCAGGGTAGTTTGCCAGCGGCAGGGTCACAGGCTATGTATAAGACTCAGGAAGGCTCGTCCCCTGTCCGTGATGTCTTTTGTGCCCATAGAGGGACCGGTAGGGTAAGTTGGGCGGGTTGCCAGCATGAGGTGGAAGTTTTGCGTGATACTGGAGCTTCACAGACACTTTTGAAGAATTTCACGGGGCGACCAATTAATGCGGCACGGGTGGTTGTTGTTCAGGGTATTAATGCGACCAGGTCATACCCGTTGGTTCGTGTGGAGCTGGAAGTTGATGGTGTGATTAAGGACTTAGATGTTGGGATCGTTGAGAAATTGCCAGTGGAGGGCGTCGACCTTCTTCTCGGCAACGACTTTGCGGTGCCTACTATAGAAGTTCCACCCTTAGTCGTTGCCGAGAGGCCGGCCGACGTGAGTAGGGAGGAACAAGAGTGGGTAGTGAGTTGTCAACGCCAACAGATGGCATGTGTGGTAACTCGTTCCCAAGCATTTAAGGTATCACAGCCTATTTCCCAGGCCACAGAACAGCGGAGGAAGGGAATTAAGGAGAAGCGGAAGGCTTGGAAAAGTTTGAAGAGTTTAGAACCAGTGGCTCTCCCAAAAGACCCAATAGCAGGACCTTTGACCGAGTCTGTTGTAACTCCAGTGCCTAACACAGTTGATAAAGTAATGGAGGAGGCAGAGACTCAGAGACAGCACCGTTACCTGCAGCGAGAAAACCGGATGTCTAAGTTGGATGGTGGGGGAGGGCATGAGTTGTTGACCAAGCAGTTAGACATGTTGGCTCCCACAGACATTCGAAAGTTGCAATTAGAGGATCCAGAGGTTTTGCAGTGTACCAATGGGGCTGTGGAGTTAGAAGAAGATAGGGATGCAAAGGCAGGGGATTTTGTTTTCTTTAATGGAATTTTATACCACCGATATCAAGATCCTAAAAGGAACTGGGAGGGCGGATCAGGTACAGTTGACCAGCTGGTCGTGCCAGAGGGCTGCAGGGAAAGTTTGCTTAGGTTGGCTCATGATGCTCCCTTATCAGGACATTTGGATGCCAAGAAAACGGTGGCGGCTTTGGGGAAATTGTTTTGGTGGCAGGGGATGAAGTCTCATGTGCTGTCATGGATAAACTCATGTGATATTTGTCAACGTGTCGGGAAACCGAACCAAGATATTCCTAAGGCTCCGTTACACCCTATTCCTGTGATTGGGCCACCCTTTAGTAAAATTATTGTTGACATGGTTGGTCCACTCCCTCCCACTAAGGCTGGAAATAAATTTTTGTTAACCATAATGGATGTTGCCACTAGATACCCCAATGCATACCCTATGCAAAATGGAATGGCTAAGACGGTAGTCAGTAACTTGTTGTGGTACTTCTCAAGGTACGGGTACCCGGAGGAGATTCAGTCTGATCGGGGATCTAATTTCACCTCCAACATGTTCAAGCAAACAATGCAACAGCATGGGATACGAGCAGTAGTATCGTCAGCGTATCACCCTGAGAGTCAAGGGGTGCTTGAGCGGTGGCATGCTACACTTAAAAGCATGCTCAGGTGTTATTGTGCTGACAATGGTATGGATTGGGATCTTGGATTGCCTTATGTGCTGTTTGCTGCTCGGGAGTTACCTGGTGAGAGCCTGGGATTTAGTCCAAACGAGCTGATTTTTGGACACCGTGTCAGGGGCCCCCTTAACATGCTGAAAGAAATTTGGAAGGGGACTGTGCAGACTTGTCCATTATTAAAGTATGTGCTTGAAAGCCGTGAGCGCATGCTTAAGAGTCTGGAGATGGCAGGTAGAAATTTGACAGAATCACAAGCTTTGATGAAGGAGAGGTATGATCGCAAAGTGAGGCTCCGGAAGTTCACTGTAGGACAAGAGGTATTCATTTTGTTGCCTTTGGTTGGTAACCCCCTCTCTGCGAAGTACACTGGATCTTATAAAATTGTAGAAAAAATGTCAGACTTAGATTACCTTGTTGGCACTCCAGACAGGAGGAAAAAGAACCAGTTATGTCACGTGAACCTTATTAAAGAGTATGTGAGGCGCCCCTCTGAGCCTCTCACTGTCCCTGTGTTGGCTTGTTGCGGCCGTGGTGGAGAAGGAGAGGGGGACAGTCAAGCTTCAGAGGAGGATAGCTGGGATCAACATGTTTCAGCGGATCAGTGGGCGGGGAACTCGAGCCTAAGGGCTGACGAGGCTATAGCTCATTTGTCTGAGCCGCAGTTTGATGCTATCCGTCAGTTGTTCGGTTCATACCCCACTGTATTTGCTGAACACCCAGGCCTCACTACTCAGGCTATGCATGATGTTGACGTGGGGGACCATATACCCTTTAAGTCAATCCCGTACCGCGTGCCCCCCATAAAACTACCAGCTCTGAGGGATGAGTTGGAGTATATGCTCGGTAGAGGGTTGATAGAGAAAGGCACAGTTAAGTGGACTTCCCCCGTAACATTGCAGCCTAAGCCAGATGGCAAGGTACGCTTTTGTATTGATTTCCGTAGGTTAAACGGTTTGACTCCAACTAACCCATATCCTCTTCCTCGGGTTGATGATAGTGTTGACAAAATTGGTAATGCTAGTTTTTTGTCTAAAGTAGATTTAGTAAAAGGTTACTGGCAAGTACCTTTGTCCGAGCGTGCTAAAGAGGTATGTGGTTTTGTTGTGGACGGGAGTACCTACCGGTGCAATGTTATGCCTTACGGACTTAAGAATGCACCAGCAACGTTTCAGAACCTGATGAATGAAATTGTAAAGGACATTCCAAATTGCACCGTATATTTGGACGATGTAATCATTTATGATGACGACTTTGAGAGCCATTGTGAGCACCTTGAGACCTTGTTCCGGAAACTTAGTGAAGCAGGTCTGGTAGTAAATTTGGGAAAGTGTGACTTCGTAAAAGCCACTGTGCAGTACCTTGGGTTTGTAGTGGGAAGGGGACAGGTATGCCCTCCTCAGAACAAGGTACAGGCTATCAATAAATTTCAGCAACCAACAACCAAGAAGCAGATTATGAGATTCTTGGGTATGATAGGCTACTACAGACGCTTCATAAAAGGTTACTCAACGGTGTTGGCACCTCTCACAGATTTGTTATCTAAAGACAAAAAGTTTTTGTGGGCACCTGAGTGTGAAAAAGGCTTTCACTTTGGTGAAACATTTGCTATGTACTCACCCGATACTCAGGGCCCCAGACTTTAACAGGCCTTTTCAGCTGGCAACAGATGCTAGTGGTGTAGGGGCTGGTGCCATCTTGCTACAGACAGACAATGAAGGTGTGGAACACCCAGTAAGTTTCTTTTCTAAGAAGTTCAATGCTGCACAAAAGAACTATTCTACAATAGAAAAGGAATTACTGGCGATTGTGCTGTCGCTCAGGCATTTCGAGGTGTATGTTCCAGCCTATGGACCAGTCGTGGTTATCTACACTGATCATCACCCTTTGAGATTCCTGAATCAATTTCACAATCGCAATATGAGACTGACCAGGTGGTCTTTGATGTTGCAGGAGTATAACCTGGACATCCGTCATATTGCTGGATGTGACAATGTGATCGCGGATTGTTTATCAAGGGTGGATGATCAGTCGTAGGCTATCACAGGTGTGTGGGTTTGAGTGGAGGAAAATAGGCTGCCATTATAGTGCAGCCGGGAAAAACATATTAAAATATAAAAATCATATAAAAACTCTTTCTTTTGATATAGGTAATCGTATAAGTTTGTCATAGCCTATAGAGTTTGAGTAGTCCACGAACTATCAAACGGCTGAGCTGCTGTAAGCTCGCTCTGGGAGCATGATATTGTGTCTTTTTGCTATTGTTGGGAGGAGTTATAAAATGTGATTTTTTTTTAATAATATGTGTTTTGGTGATAAACTCAGCTTTGTTTTAGTGCCATGCGGTCGCTGGGTGTGAGGGGCTTGATGGGGTTCTGTGTTTGTCAGATTTTAGCTCAGCGTTGAGCGAGTAAAATCTTGGGGGAGGTGTGACGCATGTCCACGTGTGAGCATGCTGTACAGAACGCCTAGTCATGCCCCACTCTCGCTAGGATCGTCAGGGCAGGAACTTTGGCTGTAGTCTATGTAGAGTTTCCTAACTTAGTTCATGTGAGCCGTTGTACTATAAGTATTATGAATATGTATTTTGTTTTCATCTGAGTCAACGAGTTCTATTTTATATCATTAGTTATAAGTATTGTGTGTAAAACTTATTTGTAATGATGGGAAGAGAAACAGCCACAGTTGGGGGTCAGTGGGTGCGCCAGGCGGGAGGTGGGCCTAACTCACTCGCATTCCTCCCTCCCTCAGTGCTAGGGGAGCCTTTGTGTATCCCAGAGGAGAGAGAGAAATTACGTAATGGTTGTCAGTGGGCGGTCCTTAGTAGTTCACGTTGGGCTCACTAGAGGGCCGGGTATAAAAGGGAAGTCTAGCCATTTTTTCATCAGAACTCATTAGGCAGAGCGACTTCTCATTTCCCTTGCTAACTATATATATTCTTCTGACTGATGGGAACTTTCTCTACTACCTTACATTCTTATCTCCTCTTTTCCCTGCCCTGTTTAACTTCCATTGTCCCGTTGTGCAGAGCTAGTCAGCCAACGTATTATCGCTTGAGTTCTCACGAGATACTTGCCTATTAGATAGCCTATTTTGGAAAGGTTAACTTAGAATAGGATTGATTTATGTTTGTTGCACTTGTATATGCATTTCCCTGTGTGTTATTATTATTCCTGTTTTCTGCTGGTCTAGGTAATGCTAGACTGGGGTAAGGCTTTTCTGTGTTACGAGTTGTTGTTTGATGCAGTGGTTAAGCGATAAACCTGCATACTCGTTTCGGTTCAGTGAAGCCTAGGTTGTCTTCGCGGCTGACTGTGTTGAGTTTATAATTTACAGTGCGTGAGGGCAAGAGCCTAACCACCCTGTATTTTATTAACAGTTTGTTTTTACTTTGTCAAGGAGCCGGGAGAAAACCAGATACAAGGGATCTGGATTTCTCAAAGTGCACTTGTTAGTTTTAACGTAATACTTTAAACAGTCGTGAGGAATTCGCTAGGCTACAAGCCGTTTTTGCTCAGTCACTGCTACCTTTTGCCCACAGTACCCCAGCTAGACTTTACTCGATTAGTAGATACAGAATAGTATTGAAGCTTTCCTTATGTATGATATTGTTTATGCACTATTGATTTCATGTGTTGCAAGCTTGGCTACTTTAGTGATTAGTGGCCCACGAGCACAATCCGAGTAGGCTATTGCCGTTGCATTTGCGGAGTACTTCTTTTTAATGTTTGCCATTTACTATTGCATATTCTTTTAATTATTCTTATGCCAATTTAAGCCTTTAATAGTATTTAATTGCCAGTGTTTTTGCTTATTGAATTACTGTTCAAAATCCGGTACGTACTTCTTACGAGCATCCGAGAAGCATCTAACTTTTTTCAGAAGATTCCTTGCTCGATGCTTAAGGACTATTAATTAACGTAACGTAATAGTGCCGATCCGAAGTAGAGGGTGGTGGACTTCTTAAGTTCATAGTCAAGGGTGGATTACTTCGGCTTCGGCCAACACTATTCTTTGGTGTTGTTGTTTCTTACTTCATTGTTTGATTGTTGACCAGACTAGATAATTCCTGTCTCTTTATTAGTCTGTTGTTGAACACTAGTACCGAGTTCTTGTATACCCCGTTATAGCAGATTGAACTCTGGAGGGTATTGGTGTTTCTTGTTCGGCTGGCAGTACTCAGGGGTTGGGATCGTGTGTTTCCGTTGTGGCAGCGAGCCGTATTCGAGTCCTGATTGAGAGCCCTTGTGTACCCGAGTGCCAGTTCGTAGCAATAGTCTTTGATCGTGGTCAGAAATATTACACAATACTCCGTGCAATGCATTATAAAATGTTATACCGTAACATTAATTGATTGAGGCACTCAAATCTAATTGGGTTTGTTTCAAAAAGTCAATATTTACGGTTTCATTTTCATCATATGGTGTTCCAGTATTCATGGTCACGACTGTACTTAAATGTATTATGTTTGTTTTCCTTGTGTGTCCATATATTTTACATCTGTTTTGTGTCTGTTTTCTCCATGTCTATTTTCCCTGGCTGCCGTCCCTGTGTCTATCTGTCTGCCGTCCCTGTATCTACCATCTCTCTGTCTGTTGACCTGTTGTCTCTCTGCCTATATATCTGACGTCCCCCATTGTCTGTCTGCCTTCCCTCTGTCTTTCTGTCTTCCCACGGTCTGTCAGCCTGACTGTTTTCCCTATGTCTGTCTGTCTTCCCTTTGTCTGTATATCTGTCTTCCTCATATCTGTCTGTCTTCCCCCTGTCTGTCTGTCTTCCCTCGGTCTGTCCATCTATCTGTCTTCCCTCTGTCTGTCTGTTCCCTGTCTTTCTGTCTTCCCTCGGTCTGTCCATCTCTCTGTCTTCCCTCTGTCTGTCTGTCTTTCTGTCTGTCTTCCCTCGGTCTGTCCATCTATCTGTCTTCCCTCTGTCTGTCTGTCTTCCCCCTGTCTTTCTGTCTTCCCTCGGTCTGTCCATCTATCTGTCTTCCCTCTGTCTGTCTGTCTTCCCCCTGTCTTTCTGTCTTCCCTCGGTCTGTCCATCTCTCTGTCTTCCCTCTGTCTGTCTGTCTTTCCCCTGTTTGTTTATCTACCATTGCTATGTCTGTCTGTCGTTCCTCTGCCTCTCTCCTACCTATATGTGGCTGTTTGCTACCCTTCTCCCTTTCATCTGCCTCTGCTTGTTCATCAGTCGTCTTCCGTCTCCCAGGCCAATATGCCAGGAAGAAAGAATGGACTGCTTGTAAAACACCTCACTGCGGCAACATGGAGAGAGAGAGAGAGAGAGAGAGAGAGAGAGAGAGAGAGAGAGAGAGAGAGAGAGAGAGAGAGAGAGAGAGAGAGAACAAGAGCGAGGGCGAGAGGAAGAGTAGTCAAAAGAAATAGTTAGTAACTATAGCCCTTATAGTTCATTCCTGAGAGATATTATAATTGGAAAACGATTATGATGTAGTCCACTACACTCAATTACAGAGTTTGCAAAATACTATTTATTCTCTTCTTGAACTGACCTACTTAAGAATTATTGATAACTTTGGAGGGAAGTTTGTTCCAGGTAGAGAAAAACAATTGCATGTTATAATTTTTCCACACATAGTATTTTGCTGTACTCTATAAATTCCGACTTCCATGAGATAGGTTACCCAGGCCACCCAGGTGGCAGGGAATGAATGAAAGGATTGAGGAAAATGAGGTGAAAGAAGCAGTGAAACAAATGAGAGTGGGAAAAGCAGAAGGTTTGGATGGTATTGCTGTGGAGTGTATAAAGAAGGGTGGAGATGTGATAATAGATTGGTTGGTGAGACTTTTCAATGTGTGCTTTGCTGTGTCAATGGTACCAATAGACTGGAAGACTGCATGTATTGTGCCGTTGTACAAGGAGAAGGGAGATCGGCAGGATTGTTCAATTTATAGAGGTATTAGTTTATTGTCAGTGGTTGGAAAGCTGTATGGCAGGGTGTTGATAGAGAGGATAATAAAGCGTACGGAAGTTGCAATAGGAGAAGAACAGTGCGGTTTTAAGAACAGTGCGGCAGGGGAAGAGGGTTCGTGGATCATATGTTTGCAGTAAGACAGTTATGCGAGAAGTATTTAGAGAAGCATAAGGAGATATTTTGGGCTTTTATGGACTTGGAAAAAGCATATGATCGTGTGGACCGTGAAGCAATGTGGAAGGTGTTAAGGATTTATGAAATAGGAGGAAATTTGTTAGAAGCAGTTAAGAGTTTTTATGAAGGGAGCAGAGCATGTGTTAGAGTAGGAAATGGTGAGTTGAGTGAATGGTTTGAGGTAAAGGTAGGTTTGCGACAGGGTTGTGTAATGTCACCATGGCTGTTTAATATGTTTATGGATAGTGTGGCGAGGGAGGTGAAAAGGAGAACTATGGGAAGAGGATTGGGTTTATTAGGAAAGAATGGTAGAGATTGGGAGTTGAATCAGTTGCTGTTCGCTGATGACACAGCATTGGTGGCGGATTCTGAGGAGAAACTGCAGCGGGTAGTCAAAGAGTTTGGTGTGGTTTGTGGAAGGAGGAAACTGAAGGTGAACGTCAATAAAAGTAAAGTAATGGTGTGTAATAGGGGAGAGCATAGGGTGAATCTAGATGTGAGGCTGGATTGGGAAATATTGGAACAAGTAGAGTGTTTTAAATATCTAGGAGGAACGATAAGCAGGAGTGGAGGTATGGAAATGGAGGTAAAACAGAGAGTGTGTGAAGGAAGGAAGGTTTTCGGAACAATGGGAAGTATGTGGAAGACGAGAAATCTCGGAGTGAAAGTAAAAAGTGCACTGTATCAAGGAATTGTTGTGCCAACAGTGATGTATGGGGCTGAGACATGGGCTCTGAAGGAAAAGGAGAAAAGAAATCTGGATGTGATGGAGATGAGCTACTTGAGGAATATGTGTGGAGTTACTCGTAGAGACGGATTGAGGAATGAAGAGATACGTAGGAGAGTGGGGCAGCAGGAACATTTGTCAGCCAGAGTGGACAGAAGGGTGCTGAGCTGGTATGGTCATGTTGAACGAATGGGAGATGAAAGGCTTACAAAGAGAATATGTGAGTCAGGTACAAGGGGAGATAGAAGGGCAGGAAGACCCCCATTGAGATGGAGAGACTGTCTAAGAAAAGCTTTGGATGATAGAGGAATGACTATAGATCAGGCAGGGGAAGTGGTGGTGTACAGGAGTGAATGGAGAATGCTTGTGAATAGTTGAGTGAACACGTGGTCATTTTGAGTAAGGGGTCAGGCGCCAGTTGGACTAGATAATAGTCCATCAGGCTCCTGGCCCGGGGAGACAATTAATATGAAGGGTGCGCCTGGAAGTGTGGTGGGAGGGTTTGTGGCTTTGGCTCACCTGCATGTCTGCTTGCCGAGATCGGAACCTCTCCTGGTGGTCAGGGGCCGGGGGAGTGCTGGAGCGACCTTGGTGGCCCTGGTCTCTGGGTCTTCTCCTGGGTGACCTAGATGTGTGTGAATTTGTGTTTTTTATCTGTGTTTATTTGTTGTTTTATGTTGTTTTTGTGTTTTCCCTGTTCTTGCTCTGTCTTGAGTCGGCTACCCCAAAATGGGGATTGGGCCTCAGCATATAGATAGATAGATAGATGAGTGGTTACGAATTGTATTCAGATTCAGGCTAGATATATTGTTATTGTTTACATTGTCATCCCCATTAAATATTTCAAAGACTGAAGTGAGTTGGCTTCGAAGTCCAACTAAATGAGATCAAGAGCTCTCAATAAGTCCTCATAGCTCAGTCTTCTAATCAACGGAATGAACACTCGACCAAAAAACAATCTTTACACTGCCGAGCTGTAAATAATCTAGTGTGAACGGAATGAATCGGGTGAAACATACGTCTGTGAGGTATTATCATAAGATTTCGACCCATTTCCAGAATGTTTAGAGCGTTAGTGTAAAGTTTGTTTTTTGGTCGAGTGTACTTTATAGACTTAGCTTTGACTCTTTCTAGCCGCTCTATATCTTTCCTGATCCCTTGTGACCCAAACTGACAAGAATATTCTAGTCAGAGCATTGTAGAGTAAGATGACGTATCTTCTTTTATACTAATTTTGTTCTTGATATTGTCCAATTATATCAGAGCGTTCCTTCATATTTATTTCAATGCAATGCTTGGACATTTTAGGTCACTTGTAATCATAACACCCAAATCCTTTTCAAAGTCGGTCACTTCCAGAGTCTTTCCAATAGCAAGTAGCCTTACTCGGGGTTTGCTTGGCCGAAATACATCCCATTGCACTTTATCCAAGTGGCGTCTGTCATGTCTTAGCCCATTCACACAGTTTGTTAATATCCACCCTGAATAGTTCAACCATTTTAGGGTCTTACACATTCACTCTAACTTGAGACCACACTCAAAATATTGATGTCATTGACATGATATGATATGATAAAGAGAATTGGGCCAAGGATAGATCCCTTTGAAAATTCAAAACTGACTGGAGTCTACTTACAAGAAACACCACTGATTTCTATTCGTTGCTGTCTACCTTTTAGCCAACTTTCCACCCAGTAAAGTAGCGACTTTTGTATTGATACCTAACACACTCACTTTTGACATTAGCCTACAATGAGGCACTTTGTCAAATACTGTTTCGATAACCTAAGTAAAGGGTGTCTATGGCTATATCTTTGTCATTATCCACCTAACATTTCCATGAAAACTGAAATGCAACTGGTAAGACATGATCAGTGTTGTGCCAGGATTCTGGAAATAAATTGTGGATTTCCAGATAGTCAATTATTTTGTCTACTAGTATGCCTTCTAAACATATTATTACAATAGATTCTGTTGACACTCATTATCCCCTTTCTTAAAGATTGGGGTCACGTTGGTTAGTTTCCAGTCATCATGATGCTCTCCAATTCTAGTGATGTATTGTATATTTTCGCCAAGAAAGGTGCTATTTCATCTTGCATTTCTCGCACAAACTAATTATATAAAGAACTTCACACTCATGCACTAATTCTGGACTTGGCATATCATTCGTATATTCCCTTGTAAATGTGGAGGCAAAAGTATACGTTTGATCCCTGAAGGGATGAGAGAACACCTTATATATTAAGTGAACCTGGAAATAATGACGTACTGCCAAGATTTATATTTGGCGCGCTGCCAGCAGGCTAGCCCTCTATAGGGACCTTGTCCGCCAGAGCTCCCAAATACTTTACATCATAGGTGGTATGATTAATTCCTTATGGGGAATGAACGGAATCGGATGCCACTATGAACAAAAACAATATATATATTAAGAATGATATCTAGCTTCTGTTCTTTGCTTACCATCCCTATGTAAGCTCAACCTCGTTGCCAGATTTCCTGAAATATCTCGCTGTTTGGATATCTCACGACTTTCGATACAAATGGATGGGAAGGGGCTGGAGGGAGGGGTAATTGCGTCATTGATTCAGGGGCCACTTAGAATTATTAGGTTTTCTCTCATCCCGACGGAGATCAAACCTATTGTTTAATCAGTGGCTTCTCTATCAATGACGAACTGCCGAACTCTTAGTCTGGCGGTTTGACATTTCTATGTCAAATAACCCATGCAGATGAAGGGAAAACCTATAGAATTCTTGCTTGATATATACAGTATATGCTTCATTGGTAGACAAATAAGGACCAGAACCAGCTCATGCCTCAAGAACACACTGCGGAAAAAAAAAAAAAATATAAGTAGAATTGTGAATGACTTTTGTACAGCTAAGAACATGAGCTCACAGAATGAAATTATTACGTCACATTATTTGAATTATTGAATACACACACACAAACACACTCCTCCTTTTCACAACATATATAATCAATAACCATTAATACTTGATAACCAGAAAACTTAACCCTGTCACGCACTTGTGGATGCAGGGGTTGCCGATTAGCAATACAAAATAGAGTTCTCTCAATCTTATAATTAGCTCTCAAAAATTAGTTTTCTGCCCACAGCTAACTGAAAGACAACTGCAAAGGTTGAAGTAACTAAACTAAAGTTTTCTAAACACCCCTGATAGTCACAAAGACTTTAAAGTATCCCAGAATAGGCTCAAATCGTTTCCTGTGCGTGAAAGAGTGAAGAAAGGACAACTGACTGCCTTAATGCTACACACTGAACATGTGGGCAATCAAGGTGTACCGACATATATCGGGAAAGGAAGGTATGTGTCAATGACCAAAGATTTGTTTCAGCGATATTGCCTAGTTGTGCAAGAAACGCAGCGAAGCTGCCCACTTGCGAATATTGTTTGCTCATCATATGTTAACAATATAGGCCGCAACTTGATTCTTCCTTAACCATGGGTGCTTGTCAGGAGATACCCATATATCAATAAGATTAATGGGGTTAGCAAATATTGAATAATCATTGAAATCATCGAGTGCTTTAACGGGGCATAACATCGAGTGATGAGTATGGCCGTGTTTAATTGCAGGTACAGAGAACTATAAAAAAATATGATCTTCGTGTTTGCTTTTTGCAATAAACAATGGTTCTGGGGCAACAGAAAAGTCATTCTAGGGGATAACTTGAGGTAGGCTGGGGCTTGCGACATGGCAGTCAGTTCCAACACGCAATCGCTTGTTGCTAGCGCCATAAAAAACAAGGCTTTCTTAAGAAGAGTCTCAATGGTAGGCCTTTGAGTGTACAGAGCTGATTTCAGCACTAACAACACGCGATCTAGTGCCCACGTAGGCATAAGCTGTCTAGGTGGTGGCCGTAGCCCGAAGCATGCTCGCATGAACCCTTTCCCCTCCGCTTCTGGCATGGATAGACCCATATGGCCATAAAAGGGGACCCTTATGTTTGTCAAATAATTACGAAGTGTAATCATTGAGAGTTGTCTCTCTTCAAAGAGGTAGTCTAAATATATGAAGACAAGAGCTACCGAGGGTATCTGTTGGTCAGATTCAACAATCCAAGTCATAAAAGCCCTTGAATGGGACTGATTTTGGCGTTTAGTTGACTCTGCATAGCTACTCATGAGCTTGTTAGTAACGCTGCCTCCATACAAGTCAAACAAACCACTTGGCATTCTGAATGTCCACAAGTCAAAAGTAAGGGAGGTCTTGAGCTTTCCAATCGTTTTGAAGTGGAAACTCGTAACCGAGAGCGACACCGTGTTTGGGCAGCATGACTTCAGGTGCGGATACCATGCTTAAGCTGTCCACACTGGAGCTATAAGAGAGACCATCCCACGATTGCTTTGTAGTTTGTTGAATACCTGACACTTGAGTGAAGCGTCTGGAGGTGGAAACAGATAAACGGACATCCACCTGTTCCAGTTTTCTGAGAACGCATCGGGATCTCTTGCCGAGGTCCGTGTCCAATGAGTCAAGTAGTGAGGTAACTTGCTTGTCTGTCTGGACGCAAACAGATCTACTTGTGAGGGGTATTTAAGAGCAATCATCTCTTGTAAGACGGTTTGCCTGAGGCTCCGCTCGGCAAGAGTGCTCTGTCCTCTCAACAGAGTGTCTTCCCACAGGTTCGCTACTCCTGTAGATATGCCGCATAGATTGTCATTCTTAGCTTATGGGCTAACTTTAATATTCTTTCCGAGACGATGAAGAACCCGCGACCTTGCCGATCCTTGCTTCTGAATGCATGACACAGCATTCAGATATTCCATTCTGAATGCCACTGATTTGCCTTTTAGGGAGGTGCCATGGGAACTGAGAAATATGAGGGGGAACAAATAATTAATTTGCATTGATGTGCCAATTGCCGACTTGCGAGTTTCGTTCTATAAGGAAGTTGGAGTTGTAGACATCGATATTTATCAACTTTACCAGCTAGAATACGGTTGTAGTGTATTTATAAACACATAAAATCAAACTCAACATACTTTCTATCCATCAGAAACCTTTATTATCACTGCATTTCTGTTTAATATCGATGTTTACAAGTTCACCTTCCTTATAGCCTGAAACTCGCACGTGGTCAATTGTGGTGCCGGGACCATTGACCCTGACCCTGATGGTCGACTGATATCCCCAGCCGAGGGTCCTTGATGCATCCATGGCTACCCACACTGTCGGCGGAGGATTTACCTACGACTGAACAGGTGTTGGAATGTGGCTCCGAGTCCAGAATGTCAGCAGTCAGACTATGAGGAATGGTACAGACCATAAATGGCCCGACAGACACATTGAAAAAGCACTGTTTCCTTCTAAAAGCAATTTTTTCGAGGTGGAGGTGCCCTAAGGGGTTAGTTAACTGAATCCAATGTAGTGTGCCTATTAGTGACTCATATTTTCGATGAGTGACTGTCAGGCAATGTATGAAATAGAACAGTTTGTGACGTAGTCTTGAATCTGCTGAATGGGTAATTTCTGAGAATCCCAAAATAGACCTATCCACTGCATTTGTTGACTGGGGACGAGACCAGAATTTGGGAAATTAATTTTTGAATCAGAGCTGTGAGACATGTTCTATGGCTTATAAAGTATGATATACGAGAAGAGTTTGAGAGTCTGCTATGATCAGCCAATCGTTGCGGTAGAAAAGAATGGAGATAAATCTTGCGTACACAGGGAAAGTAGTGCCTGTCGGACCAGTTTCGAAAATACCCTTGATGCAAGGTTTAGACTGAAGGAAAGACGTTGAAACTGAAGGACCTGATCTTTGTACTGGTTAGAGATATACTTTTGAAATGTATTGTTGATTGGAATGTTTTAGTAATCGTCGGAGAGATCTCAAGAAATCATCCAGGCAAAAGATTTGAGCATCAATCTTCCTTGATTGATATTCAACATCCTGAACTTGTCATTGTGAATAAATGTGTTCAGGGACAAGAGATATATGACCAGTCGACAACTGTGACTGTTCCCTTTTGGTACCAAAAGCAATCAGGATTTTTTTTCATTTGAGGGCCGTCAAACTGAGAACAATTTCTCAAGCCTCTCCTTTATAAGTGACCCCACCTCCAAAGAAACTGAGACACGAGTCTTTGGTAGACGTAGTGGAGGTGTGAAGAGCCACCGCCAGGAGAGCCCTTTCCAAACTACTTTTCTTGCCCACGTGTTGCGAGGCCAAGCCTTAAAACACGCCCAAAAATTTCCAGTATGAGGATATTGAATTTTGTCTTGAAATTTATCCAATACCAGATATCTATTTGGCTTGACAATTGGACTGGTTTCTAGATTTTTAGGTGAGCAAGTGGAGAGCTCTAGTTTCTTTACTTTGAGTCGCCACCGGGTCATTGAAAGTGTGAGGTGTTCCAGATGACTGACCATTAGATTAATGCTGAGAGTTACTTGAATTTCCCCCTTGTGGAGGGTTCTCCCCTCCCTGCTGAGAACCATAACCTTGTGGATGCCCTCTGCCTTGTCCGCGCTGAGTTTGGCCCGAGGTGGATGACATTGGAGACTTGGGGTTTTTGGAAGGAATATTTTTACTGAACCCTGAACTCTGTTTGGCCTACATATCTGACCTTGCTAATATAGTATTTAGGCTACATCAGACCACGTTGCATAAGACATAATGTGAGTAGTCAATACTGGGGATTGCAACACACAGTCTTTGATTTCATGGGGTAAGTTTTTACTAAACAATACTTTTCAATCCTGTCTACAATACACCTGACAGCTTCAAAGATCGCCTTAGAAGAGCATCTTGGATACACTTTTGAGACACTGCCAACTGCCGAGACAAGAGGAGCTGTGACAACAGCCTCCCTGCCTTGGACCTAAGCCTACTTTGCAGGTAGTAGGGGTAGGCAGCCCCGCCCAGGGAAGTACTACCGCCAAGGTTTCGGGAGACTCAGGGAATAGCCTGAATTCCATTTTCTCTCCCAGGCCTTGGTAGCTGGATACATATCTTTCTGCCTCACACATCAGGGTATCAGGAAAACCCTCTTTATATAACATACACATCCAACTTCACGACATTGCCCTACATCGCTATCCTCTATCCATAAAATACTACTCTTCCCACTACATACCATACATGTAACACCATACACTTACCTTAAATATGGCAGTACAATTGTTAAGAGCAAACCTGGTGGTCCCTCGGATATCCACCCCCGGCAGGGTTGGGTTATTGACACAGGGCCCTCCCGGTCGTCATCATGCGACTGTGTCAAGAGCCTTGCAACGTCCCAAAGCTGCTTGTCAGTACAGCTATTTCTTTAGTAATATAAGGGGACTTCACTCTAACATCAATTCTGTACACCAATTTCTTCAAGCAGAATCCCCTACTCTCCTTTTTTTGACAGAGACTCAAGTAACATCCACATCTGACACATCTAGATTTAATTTTCCAGGTTATCAACTGCTCCAAAATTTCAGACCTAAAGGTGGTGTATGTTGCTTCGCAAAATCTGAAATTGCCCTGGAGGAGGTTACTAGTTTCAATTGTCCCTATTTTGATTATTCTATATACAAATTAATTTCTGCTGGTAAATTTAAATACATATGTTGCATCTACCGTTCCCCAAATACTCCTCCAGAGCAAAGTCTTTTTGATTCTCTGTCCTCACAACTCAGTGTCCTCAACTTAAATGCTTCTTCTGAAATCACTGTGTTGGGTGATTTTAATGTCCATAATGTTGAATGGCTCACTCATTCAGCCAGGACTGATGATGCTGGTCTTGAATGTGAGCTATTTGCAGACTCATTTAATCTCATTCAACTAGTCAACCAACCCACCCGTGTACCAGATAATCCTAATCATAATTCCCACCTACTGGACTTATTTTTAACAACCAATTCAGAAAATTATGATGTTACAGTGAGGTCCCCACTTGGATCTTCTGATCACTGTCTGATACAGGCCACCTGTCTATCACCTACCACACCTTCCCACTCTGAACCTGTTTTGGTGACTAAATGGCATTACGATAGGGCAGACTGGGAGGGTCTTCAAGGTTTCTTTATTGATATTCCCTGGACCTCTTTCTTTTCTAATGATGCACACTCCACCTTGAGCCACATACAAGATTTTGTAAAAATTGGAATGGAAACTTTTATTCCTCATCAAAAGTACAGTAAAAGATCTAATTCACCTAAATGGTTTGACCATAATTGTGCTAGAGTAACTGAACAAAAAGCAATAGCCTACAATGCATACACAAGATCAAAAACACATGAAGCCTTTAATTACTTTAGAAACATCAGAAATCATGCCAAAACTGTATTAAACCTAACTAAATCAAACTTTCTCCATAAGCAGGCAAATAAACTTCTAAATAATCCAAATGATAACAAAATATTTTGGTCTACTCTTAACTCATTCAAATCCAACTTCACTACTGCTTCATCCATTCCACCATTAAAATCTCCGACTGGCAATCTTGTAAGTGACCCACGAGGTAAAGCTAACCTTCTTGCAGATATTTTCTCCACCAACTCAACCTTAGATGACATAAATCAAGATGTCCCTGTACTTAATTTTAATTCACCTGAAATTCCCTCACTTAAGATCCACACCAGACATGTCAAAACTATTTGCAGAATCTCTCAGTAGATAAGGCTCCTGGTCCAGATGAAATTCCTCCAATAGTACTTAAGAATTGCTCCTTGGTGCTCGCTCCTGTATTGGCAAAATTTTTCCGTCTGTGTACTCATACCTCATGCTTCCCAGTACCCTGGAAAGAAGCAAACATCCATCCAGTTCCTAAAAAAGGTGCCTCTTCAGATCCATCAAACTACAGACCAATAGCTATAACTTCCACTCTTGGCAAAGTTTTTGAAATTATATTAAATAATCACATAATTAAGCATCTGGAGAATAATAAATTAATCAGTGATAGGCAATATGGTTTTAGACGATGTCGATCAACTGCAGACATTCTTTGCCTTCTTACGCATCAAATCAACCAAGCTACAGACCAACATGGTGAAACACATACAATAGCACTGGATATATCAAAGGCATTTGATAGAGTCTGGCATCAATCCTTATTGTCGAAGATGTCACACTACGGCCTTGCATCATTAGTTCCACTAATTTCTTCTTATCTTCATAACAGAAAAATACGTGTAATGGTAGATGGCCTTTATTCTCAATTTCACTCAATAAATGCTGGTGTTCCCCAGGGATCAGTTTTGGCCCCAACTCTGTTCCTCATTCATATCAATGATCTCATATCTACCACTCATAATCCAATACATTCCTACGCAGATGACTCAACACTCCACAGTTCCTTCACATTTACCAATTCTTTCACCCAACCCGATCTTATAAATTCAAAAATAAACACTGCAATTTCTCTGAACCAGGACCTTTCTAGAATTAATGAATGGGGACAAGAGAATCTAGTTTCCTTTAATGCACAGAAAACCAAGTACATTCAATTTTCTAACCGACAGAATCTCACTGACTCCCATATATTTTTTAATGATGTAAATATTCCCACTTCCCCTAGTATTGACATTCTCGGTGTAACATTAACTACTAACTTGAGCTGGACACATTATGTTAGAAGCATTGCTAAGAATGCCTCTAAAAAACTGGGACTCCTGTACAGAGTTCGAGAATTCTTCACTGACGAGCAGTTGGCCGTAATATATAAAAGTCATGTGCGCTCTCAGATGGATTACTGTTCACCTCTGTGGGGTGGAAGTGGAGTGGTTGCATTGAGGCAGTTGGACAAAATTCAAAATAAAGCTATTAGATTAATCAATAACCCTGCAATCACACAGGACCTTCCTACATTAGCCATACGAAGAAACGTTGCATCCCTTGCATTATTCTACAGATATTTTCACAGCAATTGTTCCGAGGAACTTGCTTCAATTGTGCCGCCTCTCCACATCTTTCCCCGTAGAACTAGGGCAGCTGAGAGCGCCCATGAATTTACACTTTCTCCTCCACAATGCAGAACTTCTGCTTATCAGAATTCATTTATCCCCAGAGCTACTACTCTTTGGAATTCACTTCCCTCGAATTGCTTTCCACAAACTTACAATCAACAAATGTTTAAATCCAGTTGTTACAAACATTTTATGAATGGAGGATGCCTTTAGGCACATGGACCTTTTTGTTTTATCTGTGTTTTTTCCTTCCTCCATTCATTGTCTCTTAAAAAAAAAAAAAAAAAAAAAAAAAAAAGCCGATACTCCTCATCAATAAGATACTGGGTAAGTGCATCCATCTGATTGAACTGAAGCTTGGGGGCCCTTAGGATATTCAATAACTCTGGCAACAGATTGGGACTTTATTTAACAAACAGATGTGTGAAGTGGTGGAGCTCCACTGGTAATGGATAGGGTTTTGTGTCGGTAATGGTCTTGGCCATTATACAGTAGAGGCATCTCTGTCCCACTTCAACTAAAGTCCCACTTCAAAACTCTTTAATATCAATACAGAAGTATATAAACAGGCCTGGACTGTCATAATATTATAATGACAGTCCAGACCTGGAGTTGTCGTTGTTGTTATAGTCCATGAGCCAGGCCAGATATCGGTACCACCTGGGGTGACTAAACACGAATGGTACTAAAATGTTTATAGAGTGACTGTAAGTACATTAAGATATGATAGCCTTCTCGCACTGGTAGCTTAGTCTAATTTTTTTGATGCAATAGGGGCGCTACCCAAAAATAAAGATTTTTAGCGTGACGCTCGGCGTTTTCCTCATTTTCTTTAAAATCCATCACACAATCATCGCGAAACTTTGAACACCTATGTAGAATTATATTCTCTACCAGAGTTGTTCCTAGGTATTTTTCAAATTTCCTCATATTTCGGAATATACTCTATATTTTGGGTATTTTCCTCTAAATCTAGAATAAATCCTTAAATATGGGGAACATTGAAAAATATATTCTAACAGCTCTTGTAGCTTATTTGATTCTCTACAAGAATTATTCCGATGTGTATTTCAAGTTTCTCCATATTTAGGGGTTTATTTCATATTTGGGGATTTTTGTTATATTTTGGGGATAATTTATTATTGGAAGGAGCAAACATATGTAGAGTGGTTTTCATGTAATGTGTTTGTTTGTTCATGGTTTAATGGTGATATTTTTTGCAGGTGTGTGTCGACTGTTTGACGGCAGGATGGAACCATCTGCGAGGAAGAGAGCACGGATCGACTGTATCATCCACTGCTCTGATGATGACAGCGATGCTCTGGTGTCACCACAGGATTTGGACTCCTGGAACACATTGCTCAGGGCTGCAGAAATCAGGCAGCATGATCCAGTCCTGGAAGCAGCCAAGGGCCTTGAAGAAGGAGGAATACCACACATACATTATCACCGTAAATGTCGTAGTCTCTTTACAATGAAGAAGTCACTGGATTCTATCCTTGCCAAGGGTGTCAAGATAGAATCAGCAAGCGTCGACCCCAGGAGGAGGGCATCAAGGGATGCCCCTAGTACTAGCAGGGTGTATGCCAAAGTATGTATCTTCTGCGAGAAGTCAAGCAAGTACATAAAAACAACAAAGACAAGGGAGCCACTCATACAGTGTGTTGAGCTACGAGCAGATGAGAAGATTCGCAGAGCAGCAATAAGGAAACTCAACCAGAGAATCCTTGGTTTAGTTAGCAGAGACCTTGTTGCTGCAGAGGGTCACTACCACAAGTCGTGCTACAAACTCTTCACAAAAGATGATTTCCCAGCGGCCGCCAGGTCGGGTGCAGGTGAAAATCAGGAAGAAAGCGAGGAAGCACGCTACGAAGAGGTTGAGACAGAAGCCCTCGAGGAACTCTGCTTGTATATAAGGACCAAATTATTCCCCAACCCAGAGGTACTGCCTATGACAAACCTCACATCTAGGCTTGAGAGATCCATGATGTCCCGTGGTATTATCCAACTGAAACCAGCGACAAAGAAACATGTTCGCCGAAAGATTGAAACCGAGTTTGGAGAATCACTACGCTTTGTCCCAGATGAGAAAGGAAAGCTTCTAATCTATCCACGCAGCCTCTCAATGGACGACCTTGCCCGGCAAGCACACAAAATGGCAAAAGACCTGCAAGAAGCAAGAGCAGCTAACTCTGAAGATGTCTTAACCAAAGCAGGAATGCAGCTGAGGAATGAGATCAATAAACAAGATGTGAGTCAGCCATGGCCTCCCGATACAGATCAGAATGTCATTCCTGCAGCAGTCACTCAATTCCTGCACACCCTGCTGACAGGAGAGTGTGAGTGTGAAACTCCCTCTGAAAGAGCTCAACGTCTTGCCACTTCCTTTGGCAGTGACTTGGTCTTTGCTGTTACCAGTGGCAAGACAAAACCACCCAAGCACGTACTGCTGACCAATGCTGTAAAGTCTTTGACAGGAAACACAGAACTGATCCGAACTCTGAATCGTCTTGGTCACTGTGTGTCTTACTCAATGTTTGAGGAGATCGATACAGCCCTTTGTATCCAGAAGCTGGAATGCTCAAAGGATGACATTCCACTGCCAGCAAACATCTACCCTGGTGTGTTCACAACCCTGGCCTGGGATAACATTGACCGACTTGAAGAGACCCTAAGTGGAGCAGGTACTTCTCATAGAGTCAATGGCATTGCTGTCCAGTCCAAGGTTGCAGGCTCTGTGCCAGAGAAAGTCCTGCCAGAGATTACCAAGTCCAAGATAAGAAGCATCACTCAGACATCATCAATGCTGCCAATATACAATGTTGGGCGGCGGGCAGGGCCACCTAGGATTGAGACTGCGTATGTCGACACTACCAAGGAAGTCCAGGATTCAAAGACAAAGAACCATATCTGGCTTCTTACTCGAATGTCAGACCATGAGGACCAGTCCATCAGCAGTTGGACTGGGTTCAACATCAAAATGCGCAGAGACATTGCAGTGGTTCAGGACACTGTAAGCTACCTGCCCACTATCAATGCTCCCGCAACAGAAATGTCCACCGTTAATGAAATCTTGGAACAAACGCATGCTATCATGCAGTCCTTACAGCTTAACAAGATTGTGTGCGTGTTTGATCAAGCACTCTATGCCAAAGCTGCCGAAGTTATCTGGAAACAAGAGAAGTTCAAGAACATTATCATCAGGATGGGCGTCTTCCACACAATCTGTAATCTCATCTCCACCATAGGAAAGAGGTTTCAAGATGCAGGTCTTAGAGATCTGTGTGTGGAATCAGGTATCATTGCAGAAGGATCAGTGTCAGGAGTGATGAACGGCAAGAGGTACAACAGAGCAGTGAGACTACACAAGCTCGTGTATGAAGCACTGATGAGGCTTGCATGGAAAGGCTTCCTTTCATGGCTAGAAGAAAACCATTCAAGGGACATACACCATCTAGATGAAACACTGAAGGACATCAACAGCTTTCACAGCAATGTGTCTCAGGGACTCTTTCAAGAGCTGATGGAGAGTGAATCATGCACACATATCATGAAGCTTTTCCAAGTTTATCTTGAGACCCTCAGAGATGAACACAACCTCTCAGCATTCTGGATGTCATACCTGGACATGGTTGAGATCATGCTGGACTTAATTCGAGCCTCCAGAGAAGGCAACTGGATGCTCCACCTAGGAGCAATCCGACAGATGATACCGTGGTGTTTTGCCTATGACAAAGTGAACTATGCCCGGTTCCTAACCTACTACTATGCCTTGATGTCTCGACTGCCCATTGAACACCCAGAGGTCCATGAACACTTCATGCAAGGTGGCTTTTCGGTCCAGATCGGTAGCAAGAATCCCTTTGGACGGATCCCTGTGGACCAGACAATCGAAGAGACGATCAACAAAGACACCCAGACACCAGGGGGCACAAAAGGCTTCAGCCTGAAAGGCGGAGCTGTCGCCAGGTACTACCTGACATCGGAGTATCGCAGCAGGTACTTAAGGCAGCTCAGGACTATGGTAGTAGGCCAAAAGTATACTGACTTCAGCCACCCAGACCTACAGATGCCCAGGATTAGAAGAGATGAGGCCGATGTCCAATCTTTAGTTCAACTGATGGAGACCAGCTGGTTGAACCCCTTCAACGCAGAGCAAGAAGATCTTGTCAGTTTGTCAACTGCGACTATGGCACCACCAGAAGTTGTCAAAGACCTTCTAGGGGCCTACAGAATAGGAGAGGATGCATATCAAGCCTTCAAGGAAGAGCGCCTGGAGATCGATACGCCAACTATACAGTTTCATGACACGATGACGAAGACGAAACTGAGAACGTTCACTAACATCAGAATGAAGCCACGCTCACAAGACCATGCCAAGGAGGTTATCTTAAAGGCTGACAGGAACCTATTTGGCCAGATGATCCTTGTTGCCGAGAACAGAAAGCTCAAAATGAGTGATGTCTTGGCTCATCCCCTGGGGCCTTTGCCTTGGGCACTTGCCAGCGGTGATGGGTCTCTCCGCAAGACCAACAAGGCTGCCCTCGCAAAGGAGTTAGAGAGGAATGTTTCTCCTGCAGAAGTGATACCCGAGCCCTCTGCTACCATAATTGATGGGATGAGCCTGGTCCACAAACTGAAGGGAAACGACAAAACTTGTTCACAGCTTGCAGGTACAGCACTGAGTCACGCTGTTCATGAAGGTGCTAAGAGCAGGCGCATTGATGTTGTGTTTGATATCTACAAGGAGACATCCATCAAGGATGCAGAACGAGCCAAAAGAAGTGCAGGCACAGGAATTTATTTCAAGAACATTCAACCTGGGCACAACATCCAGCAGTGGAGAAAGTTACTCGGTAGTTCCTCCAACAAGGCAAGTCTTATCAAGTTCTTGGTAGAAGAATGGAAGGCACCACAGCACAGGGAGAAGCTCAAGGACAAGGAGCTGTATGTCACATGTGAGCAGCGCTGCTTCAAGATCACCAAAGAGCAGTGGGAAGAGGCTCCTGAGCTTAAGTCAACTCAAGAAGAAGCAGACACACGCCTTCTTCTCCATGCACTTCATGCAGCAGAATCTGGGAACAAGTCTGTCATCATCACTGCAGAAGATACAGACGTCATGGTGTTGTGTCTTGGCATGTGCCACAAGATCCCATCCCATCTGTTCCAGAAGTGCGGGACGAAGAACCGGACAAGATTCCTGGATATCACCACACTGAGCCGCACACTGGGAGGCAGCGTGTGTGATTCATTGATTGGTATGCATGCCTTTACAGGCTGTGATACCGTCAGTGCATTCGCTGGCCGAGGGAAGATGACGACACTCAAGCACGTGAAGATGGACAAGACATACCAGCATGCTTTTCACGAACTTGGACGCTCATGGGAAGTGTCTCCTGAACTCTTTGAGAAGCTACAGGAAATCACCTGCCACATGTACCTACCATCTACCCACACAACTAAGGTAAACAAGCTTCGGTATGAGCTGTTCTGTGCAAGACGTGGAGAGGTAGAGTCAAGTCAATTCCCTCCTTGTGAGGACTGCCTCTTCATGCATGCACTGCGTGCAAACTACCAGGCTGCGATCTGGAGGAGAAGTCTTCAGAGCCAGCCATTTGTTGCGAACCCAACAGACTGCGGTTGGATGACAGATGAGGACGGTAAGCTTGCCGTCAACTGGATGCGAGGCTCACCAGCACCAGATGCTGTTATGCAGCTACTGTCTTGCAAGTGTGTGCGGTCATGCGAACTCCCTAAGTGTACTTGCCTCAGCAATGGTCTAAAATGCACGGACATGTGCAGGTTACAGACCTGTCAGAACAAGGCTATTGAAGAAGAGCCGGTGGCACAACAGTCAGATTCCGAGTCTGACGTAGATGATATTTAGGAGTAGTAATTTGCCATAATAGTATGTACAAGCCCATGGCATGCTTAGTGTGTATTTACAGGACTTGTATTAAATGTGACAATTACTATATGCATTTTGTTGACATTTAGGCATTCCTGTCCCCAAATTTGACATTTTAAAAAAATTCGGAATTTTCGGTAGGGTATGTCTATTCAAGAAGTGATAACGACCATTAAGCTACCAATGTGCAAGGGCTATCATATCAAAACATAAACTAGAGACATGTAGCAAGCTAAAAACACCTAAGAGAATTAGTCACCCCGGGTGGTACCGATATCCCAAAATTCGGGTCTTGGCTCATGGACTATTATCATTCCCTAGGCTTCCTCGCCGAGCCTGTGGAATCAATAGAGCAGACACCTTTTTGCTTTGGATAAGGAGTTAGTTTGTCTAACGGTGGAGGAGACAATAGGGATATGAACCCCATGCCAAGTGGGATATAAGGTAGGGGGACGACTTGAGGTATAGCAGATACAGTCAGAACAGGGAGTGAGGTAGATACTTTACTCACAATAGTGGGGTTGGTATCTAGTGGTAGAGGGGTATGAGAGGAATTTTTAATAGGTTTGTGTGTGGAACTGCTATCACGGCCCAACTGAAAACGAGTTGGTACATCGTTGGAATCCTGTTCTGTAGGTAATGGAGTAGTGAGATGCTCCCTGTCGTCTGCTGGTTGTGACCCAGAGGCTGCAGGAGAGGAAAGAAGCCCGAGAACATGGAGATGGGGATCTATGCTGCAGCTGGGATGAACATTCAGACCCGCCGTCTGAACTGTCGTGGTGTGCATCATCATCCCCCGACACCCTGTTGGTCTCCTCCCACTCCTGCCTGTGAACCTCCTTCAACACAGAGAGTAGGTGTCCCTCGATTTCTGCTGAAATCAGTGAAAATAGAGCTGGGGCTGTTGTTGATAAAGCTAGGGGTAATGCAAGGAGATTAGATGGTGGTCTAGGACTCTCTCGTAGGTGGAAGGTTGTGAGTACAAGAGGAAGGGGGGCAATTTTGAGTGGAAGGAGCTTCTTGGCTCGGAACACAGTAACCCCCTTGGACCGGTCCATGACAGCCTCGGGCACTGTGTAAGTTTGAGCTTATTCTTCTTGTAAGTTTGTACTTTTCCCCGGGGATGTAGACCTTGCCCGCATATTCTTCTTAGAAAACAGTCTTTCATTGTTGGATCAGGATTTTCACTTTCAGACATGTTCGATGATGTAGTAGTGGCCTTGGCCAATGTCTGATCTTGTTTCAACTACTTCTTTGTAGTTTTCGACTTGGACGTCATGGGTGTCGGTTGGTCTGAGGAACGGCTGACTGGCCCATAGTCCTCGGAAGAGACAGATGGGGCAAAGAGACTTTTGCAAGACCTACACAAAATGGCGTCATACAGAAGTGCAACTACTACCATCACCTGGACGGCATGGAGTGATGAGTCCGTTTTAAGTAAGTCAATTTTGAGAGAAATAGTACAATCACATTGTGAAGGGGTCCAGTCTCTCTTCGATTGACGCACACAGGCTGAACACCGTACGTAGTAGGGGTGGCCAGTGAATGGTAAGTGAGAACAGGGACCTGACTTGCAAATGGGTAACAGGGCCGATGTGTTGACAAGCCCGACCTGCACTGACTTGGGTGGTGGGTGGTCATGAGGGGGGAAGGTCCGGCTGTCGCTTCAGCTTAGGTTTTCTTAAAATAATAATTTCCAAGAATTAATGTTGCTTAACCCTTCTTTAGCGGCCTATGCGGTTTATTTATGTGTACTGCCCAGCGGGGTGTTTTTAGCCAAAATAGGGCTGTTTACGTGATCATTTTCATGCCTAAATAAGACCCAGAACGTAAAACAAGTATCTATCCCTGAAAGGGCATAAACAGAGCTTTCGAATGACACCATAACGATCCTTGTATGATGGATAGTTTTCTTGCAATAACCGTGCAACGCGAGTGCAAAAAGCAGGTAATTCGGTACTTTCGGTACATAATTGAGTATGTAGCGAGTGAGAGAGGGAGGAGGGAGCTGAGATTTGTGTCAGTAGGTTCGCCGCGGTGGTCTGGAGCAGTCATACGCTCGCTAGTCTCCTGCCACCACTTGTCTCTCTCTCTCAGCCACATTACGTGCTGAAATTGCCACTCGACCTATGTCGAGCGCCGCCACATAGTCCAGCTTTATTTAACTCGACTTAAGTGGTGAGCCGCTTTTTAAGGGTTAATGACAAGATTAAGCCATAGGCTAATTATTCTTGCATCTTTTATACGTAGGATCCCGACTAGTAATCTAAAGAACTGCAGAAACCGTTGAGATCCCATATCCAGAAATGCAGCATGCAAATATCATTATATGTGGGTATCAATACACTTAACACTATGTTCATGTAATAAATTGAATTTGTGAATGGTAGTATTATACCTAAAAAATATTTTGTGATAAAACAATATCGTCGCCAAGAATCTACCTGAGGAATTAGCATCGAAATATTGGGATTGAGACATCATCATGAGGGGGAGCCGATAAAGCCGACCTCGACCAATCATATCGGGAATTCATAAGAAGGTTGAGACTTTTGGGCAATCTCAACCAAGTGCTCAGAAGACTACCCTCCCGATTAATCGATAGAGGAACCAAATCTTTGAAATACCATCAGATTAACGAGAATTGATAACAACCTCAGTGCTGAGGAAGATCATTGGGTGACGACTACCCCAGTACTGAGGAAGACTGTCGGGTGATGACAAGCCCCGTGCTGAGGAAGATCATTGGACAGGAAGAAGAAGAAAAGGTATCGGACAAAGATGGAGCTTTTATTAGACCCGATCACCCGATCTGCTATTCTACCTTGAAAAATATATATGATTAGCTAGGTTTGCACAACTATCAAAATTTCAATACACCGAGTATCTCATCTGGATCAGAGCGGAAGTATCCGATATTGAAAGCACGATGCTCGGGTATAAAGAATAACCCTGGACCAGCCTGGTTTAAAACAATGTGCTTCCAAAATGTATTGAAACCTTGATAGGATGGGTCAAAATGCTAATACTGACTTATACTGACTTATAATATAAATAATTAGCAGTTATATCAATACACACATACTTATATTACCCCCAGGGGGTAAGGGGGCCTTCACCTATGGTGGAGGAAAAATAGGATATGCCTCACGCATCCTACTGCGTGTCATACAAGGCGACTAATAGGGGGAATGGCGTTAGACTTGCGGACCAACAGCCATCACAATGAAGCCTTGTTATGGCGCTGGCTTTGTTTTCATATGACAGTGCTGTGACAGGGCTTCATTGTTCTAGCTCCAAGTTGCCTAATGGCGGCACACTGGCGGTGGGTGTGGCTCCCTCTGGACCCGGACCTGGCGCCTTGGGCCCAACCTGGACGAAATGGATCCAGAGGGTACAGTGCGTAGTGTTTCCCTGGACTGTCACTTTCCGCCGAATAGTATAGGGGCCCGAACCTGGTGGTAGCACTCCAGGAGGCTGCCCTGTCATTGGACGAAAAATACCGGACCAGTCGTAGTGCCGTGTACGCTCACGGGGTGCGTCCCTGCGGCTGGTTCTGGTGGGGCGCACCGAGGCCACTGGATCCTACCCCCTTGTATTCTCTTGGGGGAAGGTGCTGGGAATGGTCCCGGGGTAGACTGGAGCCGGAGTTCTGTGGGGGAGAGATGCCCATTTGCCAGCCAACTTACCGAACATGACTAAACCTAAAGAGAAACAACGTAAGTCCGGTGATCCAATACCGCACAGGATAAGGACAAATGCCCCCCACAATCTCAGACTTGCTAGTGTGATTGATGGCAGTTTGAATCTGCCTGCAAATGAAGTGGCGGAGATGTGTGAGAGGAGGCGAGTGGACGTCTGCTGTGCCCAGGAAACACTCTGGAAAGGGCCTGGGGTACAGTGGATTGTTGGAAGAAAGAAAATATATAGGATCTACTGGAAGGGGGTGGAGACTGATAAAGCGAAAGGAGGAGTGAGTGTTCTGGTGGCTGAAGAGCTGGCGGAGAGCATGCTTCAGATTACGAGAGTTAGTGAAAGGCTGATTGTTTTGAAGTTGAAAGTTGGTGAAAGAATTCTAAATGTGATATCTGCACATGCTCCACAGGCTGGCCTACAGACAGATATAAAAGAGGACTTCTGGAATGACACCATCAGTGTCATTTTGGGCCTCTCGGAGAATGAAATAACAATCTTGGGAGGGGACCTGAATGGTCACGTGGGAGCATCTGCAGATGGATACGTGGGAGTACATGGAGGAAATGGTTACAGAAGGAGGAATCTGGAGGGCGAATATATACTGGAGTCCTGCATTGCACTTAACATGGTTGTGTGTAACACGAAGTTCAAGAAAAGACAGAGCCATCTGGTCACATATAACTCTAGGTCTCCAGTAGCCAGATAGATTACTTCTTGGTTAACAAGAAAGACTGGAAGTTGGTTCGAGATGTAAAGGTCATCCCGAGCGAAGAATGTATCCCCCTGCATAAGCTACTGGTATGCGACATGAGATTATACAGAGATCCTAAGCGCAAGAAGGTATACATGCCCAAAAGGAAAGTGTGGCTGCTGAAGAACAAGGAAGTTAGAGATAGGTTTCATAGTGAACTGGAGGAAATTAATAGAAATAAGGAAGCCAGGCCTAGCGATGTAAATAGTCAATGGAATTTTCTTAAGCATAGCCTTCTCGTTGCCACTGACAAAGTCTGTGGGAAAACAAAGGGTCACTCTAGGAATAAGACCTCCTGGTGGTGGAATGATGAGGTAGAACATGCTGTAAAAGAGAAAAGGAGATGCTTCACAGAATGGAAGATGGGAGACAGCAAGGAGGAATACCAGGCAGCTAAACGAACTGCCAAAAGGGTGATTTACAATGCTAAAAAAGGCATTAAGGACCTGGTCCTCGTACAAGTGTGTAACACTGACAATCCCAATGGGATCTTCAACCTAGTTAGGCGAGTTAAAAATGACAGTAGGGATATTATAGGTGAACAGTATGTTAGAAACGATAATGGGAAGATTGTGTATTCAGGAAATTAAATCAAAGAAGCATGGAAGGCACACTATGAACGATTGCTAAATGTAGAGTTTGAATGGGATAAGGAACAGCTTAGTATCGAAAAACCAATATCTGGACCCCCTCCTTTGATAGCACCAGCTGTAGTGAGCAACGCAATCAATGAAATGAAGGACGGTAAAGCTCCAAGGTGCTCTGATATTGTCGCTGAGATGATAAAAGCCTCAGGGGAGATTGGTGTCAACTTTGTCACTGAGTTGATAAACACCATTTAAAGATGAGAAAATCCCCTAGGATTGGCAAAAAAATGTAATAGTAAATATAAAGGAAAAGGGGATGCGCTAGATAGAGGTATTTATAGGGGCCTGAAAATGCTTGACCAAATCATGATGGTCTGTGAGAGAGTCTTTGAGGGTTTGATCAGGCAAAGCACCTCCATTGATGATATGCAGTTTGGTTTTATGCCAGGGTGTGGTACAACCGATGCTATCTTCATAGTCAGGCAGATACAGGAAAGATACTTACTAAAAGGCAGGGATTACTTTGTGTTTGTAGACCTGGAGAAGGCCTTTGACAGGATGCCTAGAGATGTTGTGCAGTGGGCTATGAGGTAATTTGGTGTGGAAGAGTAGCTAGTGCGTGTGATAATGAAGATGTATGAGGATTCGCATACTACGGTAAGGGTGAAAGGTGTACTGAGTGATACATACATACATACATCAAATTTTAAGACTGAGTGTTCCACACATAAGTGCAGTTTCAGTCTCTTGTGCTAATGGCGGCGTTCCAGGCAACTCTGTAAATGGCTGCTTCACTTGTCAAGTTCTTGGATTTGAGATCGGCGTGTATAGTCCGATCCCAGGTCTTCCTCAGTCCACCTCTTGGTGCAGCTCCCTCCACAATCACAGACCTGCATTTTTTCACCCAATTTTGTTCATCCATTCTCTCCACATGTCCATACCATCCCAGTCTACTTGTACGCATCACCTCGCTAATACTCTTTATACCTAAACGTCTCCTCAGCTCAACATTCGTTATTTTATCCTGTAACCTGGCCCCACACATCCATCTCACCATTCTCATCTCATTACGCTCCATTCTGTTGACATCCTCTACTTTGACGGCCCATGTTTCTGAGGCATACATCATTGCACTTCTAACACATGAGGCATACACCTTTCCCTTCAGGGGGAGAGGCATTCTTTTCATGGTCAGGATTGGCATCAGTTCTCTGAACTTCCCCCAGCCACACCTAATTCTAGCAACAGTGGCAGCCTCGGCCCCACCACCGGCAAAGACGGTATCTCCTAGGTAACAAAACTTGTTCACCAGCTCCAAAGACTCATTTCCAAAATTCACAGCCACAGGATCATCACTTAACACAAGCTCGCCTTTGCACACTACGCACTCAAATTTCTCTATTTCTGACTTATCCTTCGGCAGGGGTCCCTTTATTCTACTACAGCGCTTACTCCCATGGTGTACCCAACATCGACAGATGCTACAATGAATTGAGTTAACGCCCACTCCCTTTCCACACACTCCACATGGGTATGCACCGCTTTTTTCCACATTGCCTCGTCTCAATCTACAATGCATAACCTTGGTTTTGTTAATATTGACTCTTAAACCCTTGCTCGCCATGCCCTCTCTCCACTCTCTGAATTTGGCCTCAGCATCTTGCATACTGTCAGCTATTAGGACTAAATCGTCTGCATAAAACAGTTCCAACGGGAGTCCGCCTCTAAAAACTCTAGACAGTGCCTCCAAGACCATAATAAAGAGGAGGGGACTTAACACTGAACCCTGATGGACTCCAACACTGACTGCGAACTCATCACTCAGTACACCCTTCACCCTCACCGCACTTCACGAGTCCTCATACATCTTCATTATCACACGCACCAGCCACTCTTCCACACCAAGTTTCCTCATAGCCCACTGCACAACATCTCTAGGCACCCTATCAAAGGCCTTCTCCAGGTCTACAAACACAAAGTAAAGATCCCTGCCTTTTAGCAAGTATCTTTCCTGTATCTGCCTGACTATGAAGATAGCATCGGTTGTACCCCGTCCCGGCATAAAACCAAACTGCATATCATCGATAGAGATGCTTTGCCTGATCAAACCCTCAAAGACTCTCTCACAGACCTTCAAGATTTGGTCAAGCATTTTCAGGCCCCAATAATTTCCTCTATCTAGCGCATCCCCTTTTCCTTTGTATATATTTACTATTAAACTTTTGAGCCAATCCTCTGGGATTTTCTCATCTTTAATAATTAGCGGTTCAGCACGTAATGTGGCTGAGAGAGAGAGACAAGTGGTGGCAGGAGACTAGCGAGCGTATGATAATGGTGTTTATAAACTCAGTGACTAAGTTTACACCAGTCTCCCCTGAGGCTTTTATCATCTCAGCGACAATGTCAGAGCAACCTGGAGCTTTACCGTCCTTCATTTTATTGATTGTGTCGCTCACTACAGCTGATGAGTTCACAGTCCGTGTTGGAGTTCATCAGGGTTCAGTGTTAAGTCCCCTCTTTATTATGGTCCTGGAGGCACTGTCTAGAGCTTTTAGAGGCAGACTCCCGTGGGAACTGTTTTATGCAGACGATTTAGTCCTAATAGCTGACAATATGGAAGATGGTGAGAGACCAAATTCAGAAGATGGAGAGAGGGCATGGCGAGCAAGGGTTTAAGAGTTAATATTAACAAAACCAAGGTCATGTATTGTGGATTGAGACGAGGCAATGTGGAAAAGAGCGGTGTATACCCACGTGCAGTGTGTGGAAAGGGTGTGGGCGCTAAATCGATTCGATCTAGCATCTGTCGATGTTGGGTACACCATGGGAGTAAGCGCTGTAGTAGAATACATGGATCCCTGCCGAAGGATAAGTCAGAAATGGAGAAATTTGAGTGTGTAGTGTGCAAAAGCAAGCATGTGTTAAGTGGTGATCCTGTGGCTGTGAACTTTGGAAATGAGTCATTGGAGCTGGTGGAAAAGTTTTGTTACCTAGGAGATACCATCTCTGCCGGTGGTGGGGCCGAGGCTGCCACTGTCACTAGAAATAGATGTGGCTGGGGGAAGTTCAGAGAACTGCTGCCAATTCTGACCATGAAAAGAATGCCTCTCCCCCTGAAAGGAAAGGTGTATGCCTCATGTGTTAGAAGTGCAATGATGTATGCCTCAGACACATGGGCCGTTAAAGTAGAGGATATCGACAGGATGGAACGTAATGAGATGAGAATGGTGAGATGGATGTGTTGGGCCAGGCTGCAGGATAGCATAACAAATGATGAGTTTAGGAGACGTTAGGTATAAAGAGTATTAGCGAGGTGATGAGTAAAAGTAGACTGGGATGGTATGGACATGTGGAGAGAATGGATGAACAAAATTGGGTGAAAAAATGCAGGTCTGTGATTGTGGAGGGAGCTGCACCAAGGGGTGGACCGAGGAAGACCTGGGATCGGACTATAGGTGCTGATCTCAAATTAAAAAACTTGACAAGTGAAGCAGCCCTTAACAGAGTTGCCTGGAATGCTGCCATTAGGACAAGAGACTGAAACTGCATGTATGTGTGGAGCACTCAGTCTTAAAATGCTATGTATTTATAGTTTAATGCAAGAATTATATTAAGGTATTAATTCCTAGAATAACCTAGAGAGGAGGCAATATTATATGCTACACAGGGTGAGGGCAAACCGAGTAATTTTGCTTAAACCTTACCATTAAGCATGGATGCTTACAGATTACCATGAAGTCACCCGTAGCACTCATCAGCAAACGAAACAGTTCACAGAAGACACTGGAACACATCTAGGAGACGTTGGAGTAAATTAAAACCTCATAACTAGATTAGTAGGAATAAAAATACTCAAACTGTTGCTGAAGAAGCCCTCGCACAACCACACTGGCCGCTGTGTAAAGCTCTAACAAAATTGAAGAACCTGAAAAGCTAGGCTAACACAGGCCTCCAAATCAGCAAAACTAGCTAAGAAATAATAAACACAGATGTAAAAGGCAGGCTACCCCACTTATTTATACCACTTGGGACTTGACTTGGGCGCCCTCAATTGGTGACGATCACAAAATAATACACAAAAAAGATGGCTAACTCACTGAAATACATGTATAGCAATCCTAATAAGTAACAACTATGCAACAAAAGACTCACTGTGTACAAAAACGTATGCAGGCAGACAACAGACGGAGCCACACAAACGTGTCCACACCTCGTTATTGTCCATTAGCTAAGAGCGAGAAATTCCAGGAAATCTGGCAAGGAGGTTAAACTTGCATAGGGACGGTAAGCATAAAATATAAGCTCTTCATCATTATCTTATTTTTAACCCAGCCACTAAGGGGCAACAGCCAGTGAAACTCTAGTACCGGTCCCAAGCACAGATAAATGGGGAGGGTTCTGTCATGGAAAACCTTTTGCCAAATTTTAATATGCGTATCACAAACCAGATAATGATACCGGATCGGTCGAGGCTCGGGTTTACAACGACCGCTACCGGTGCTGTTGGCCAACAGTATGGTGGAAAGTATGCTACTGTTGGGCGAAGGAGTAAAAGGAGAGGAGGAAGGCATGGCCAGTGGCGGCGGAAGACGGGGAATGGTGGAAGTGTGGTAGTGAGAGGTGGGACTTCTGAATGTTGGTACAGTGACCGGTAAAGTGAGAGAGCTAGGCAGGGAGTCGGCACAGAAGATTTTTTTTTAGTACAACAGGAGGAACATCGTCCGGTTCGTACACCTTCTAAGTATTAAGCCAAGAAAAGGCAGAGAGTACATTCTTGGAAGAGATTATGATAAAGGGCATAAATAAGTGAGAGGGGGTGGAGAGGGATGTGTAGGGCCGGAATAATCCAAGGTGGAGTTTTTAGAGAAAGTTTTGAGCGAAGAGTTCAGCTTTGTCAGAGAAAGAGGTGACGGTGGTACAAAGGAGTACAAAGGTAAACAAACAACAACAGGTCATGCAACCCCTCGAGGTTACTTGCCCTCCAAAACACTGATGTTCCAAGTGTTGCAACAGTATTTCGGAGAGAATGTGGGAAAGATGTGAGAAGGAAGTGCTGCCCTGGGGCTTAGTTCATGGCAGGGGACATTTTATTAAGATCTATTAGGTTATTGAACAAACACTACACAAGATTCAAAGGAACATATTTATTCAATTACAAATGCAGTCAACCTTGGGTTCAGGGCAAGGGGCTTGTCTAGGCGAACTTTGAAGGAATCAACGGTGTTGCAGGCTATGACATCACAGGAAAGCCCATTCCACAAGTTGACGACTCGATTGAAGAAGAAATTCTTGGATTCATTACAGTTGAATGATTTACCAATGATTTTGCAGCCATTTCCCCGTGTGTAGTTTGATCGGTCAATCGTAAAATATTTATTACAGTTCATGATGTCTATGTCTTTAATGATCTTGAAAACTAGATTAAGGTCACCTCTCAATCTGCGCTTGGTTAATGGATATAAATTTAGTTCTTTAAGACGTTCTTTGTATGGTTTGATCCAAAGACAGGGTATCATCTTGGTAACTCTATGTTGAACTCATTCCAATTTGTCTATATCTTTCTGATAGTAAGGGCACCAGAACTGAACGCAGTATTCCAAAAGTGGGCGCACTAATGAATTGTAAAGGGTGAGGAAAATGTCTTTTGATTTATGTTCAAATGATCTACCTATGAAGCCTATTATTTTGTTTTCCTTCTTAACAACTTCAGCACAATGTTGACTTGGTTTTAAGTTACTGGATATTGTTACTCTTAAATTGGTTTCTCTGTCTACACTCTTTAGCTGGGTGCCATTCATCAAGTAGTCTGTTTTTTCATTGCGGTATCCCGATATGAAGTACTTTACACTTATCTTCATTGAAGCACATTTGCCCGATTTTAGCCCATTCTGTAAACTTGTTTAGATTGTTATGTATATCTTCAACATGTCCATTTGTCAGTACGGTATTTGCGATTTTTGTGTCATCTGCAAACTTTAGGATTGTACAGGTGAGACCCTCATCTATGTTGTTAATGTACATTAGGAAAAGGACTGGCCCCAGCACTGATCCTTGAGGTACACCACTAGTTAAATTGGTCCACGTTAAGCTCCCCATTAATAACTACTCTTTGTTTTCTTTCAATAACCCCATTTTCTATCCACTGTAAAGCGCCGCCTTGTATTGCATACTCTTTTAATTTCATCGCTAACCGTTTGTGTGGAACTTTATCAAAGGCTTTCTAGAAATCTAAGTATATAATATCTAAAGCTTTTCTGTTGTCATATAGATTTAGGATGTCATGGAAGAAGTCAAAGTTTGTTAAGCAGGAACTGTTTTTGCGAAAACCATGTTGTGTGTCTTTTAGTATATTATTTTCCTCCAAGTGATAAACTCCCTCAGACATATTATGTTCCAATAAGTCCGAGGAGGCGGGAGCCCCAGGATCATTGCCACTGCCTCGCACTACACTCACAACAACACTGCGGCCGTTAGAATTATCGGAGGAGGTTGAGGTTGCCACCAACGGTTTTATCGTATGGTAACTTATCGGACTTACTGAGCTCATATGACGCAAAATCGCGTCATAAACTTATTGGAGAGGTATAGAGATAAGTCCATATGACGCGATCGCGTCATATGAGTTTTTGGTTATAAGTTCCATATGAGGCGATCGCGTTATATATGTCTGAGGGAGTTAACGAGTCTGTTTCTTATTATTGTTTCTAGTATTTTGCATACAATTGAAGTCAAGCTGATTGGACAATAAATGCTAGGCAAAGATTTGCTACCTTTCTTAAAAATGTGTGCTACGTTTGCAAGCTTCCACTCATCAGGTATTTCGCCGGTTTCCAAGGATTTGTTAAAGATCAGCGTCAGGTGTTTGGAGAGCTTGCATTTAGCTTCTTCAAGAACTCTAGGAGAAATCGTATCGGGTCCAGGTGATTTGATTTCATTGAGGTTGTCTAAACATCTCAGTACCTCTGCCTCAGTAATGCTGATATTTCTAAGAACTTCCAAATTGTTTGTCTGTACTGGCGGTACTGTAGGGATGTCACTTAGGTCTTTTGATTTAAAGACTGCAAAGAAGTTGTTGAGAGTATTACTCATTTTGACATCTTCATTGGTAAAATCTCCAATCTCATCTACCAAGGGTCCAATCGTTGAAGTCACCACTTTATTCTTCCTGATGTAACTGTAGAATTCTTTTGGGTTAGTCTATCTTTGATTAGCAACATGTAATGCGAGAGTGTTTTTACTTTGTTTAACCCTTGTCTAGCGGGGGTGGACTTAAGTCGAGCTAGAGAACCAAGGACTATGTGGCGGGGCCCGACTTAAGTCTGTATGCAATTTTTGAGCAATAATAGCTCTGAGAGAGAGCCGAGCGATGGAAGGAGAGTATGTCGGCTCATGACCGCT
The DNA here is from genome assembly GCA_032716605.1 of Paralithodes platypus. Classification (NCBI taxonomy): domain Eukaryota; kingdom Metazoa; phylum Arthropoda; class Malacostraca; order Decapoda; family Lithodidae; genus Paralithodes; species Paralithodes platypus. The sequence continues at coordinate 20,482,282 of CM064547.1, read as the reverse complement.
CGGCACGGGTCACGCGCGACTACTGACATCTGCTCCACACACATCCACCCTCCCTCCCTCGCTACACAGGGAATTATGTAAGGATATTACCGTATTTTAGGGATTTTGCACTCGTTGCAAGAGAACGCGTGGTCGTAGAAGGATGGTTCTGGTGTCATTGGAAAGCTCAATTTACGCCCATTCAGGGATACATAATTGTATTATTCTCTGGCTCTTGTTTATGCATGAAAAAGAGCACGGAAACAAGGTCGTTTAGGGTAAAACCACCCGCTTACCAGGTAGTAGAAGTTTCTGACGGGCCCGCTCGTAAGACGTTAATTAATCTTTTGGATTTACGACGTAGATCTCTGAAAGCCTGTCTATTTTCATTGTTATCGGAGGTTTGCAATATCTCATGAGCATTCTTTTTAGCGAGTAGACATTCAGTTATTTCTCTATTCCACCATTTAGTTTTGTTATTATGTGCAGATCTTCTTTTTTTATGGTATGCACTCGCGTACTGCGTTCGTGTGAATTTCTGTGAAAATTTTCCATGATTGGTTTATCTCATTATTGTTTAGAAAACTCCAATTGTCTTCTTTTAATTTTGTTCTGAGTTTATGGAAATCCATTTCACTTGAAATTTGGAACTTTCTCTTTGCTGGCATTGAGTTTATTGCTATTAAATGTTATACTGAAAGTGATCGTACAGTGGTCACTATTGCAGAATTCATCACCAACAGTCACGTTATCGATCAAGTCTTCTTTAGTTGTGTGTACAAGGTCAAGAACATTATTAGATTGAATAAATTGATGAAGGGAGCTTTCTTGTAGGTTGTCATACAGATCGTGTCCGGAGTGTGAAGTCCGACTGTCGCCCAACTTGGTCACTGGTAAATTAATGTCGTTAAAATTTTCCGTATCGTGTATGTTACTTATTTCTGCAATTTGCTCGTAAATTTCTTGGTCGGTTTGCACTGATTGGGCTGGGAGCCTGTATATCAATGCTAGGATTATTTTTGTTCCTTTATTGTTTTTATTAGCACATAAGATGAATCAATATTTACTATTTGAGGCTTTGACAAGAGAATTGGGCTAAGACTTTCTTTGATGACAAATATTACGCCGCCTCCATTTTAATTAACTCTGCTTTTCTCAAATGTTACAAAGCTGGGAAGTGAAACCTTTGCTAAAAAGTCTCTGTCTTCCGTATTTAGCCAAGATTCTGTTATGCCGCTTACATCAACATTATCTGTAAACACAAGTTCCTCTAGTTCTGAAAATGTATTACGTATACTTTGAGCGTTCTCGTAGAAGACCTTTAGAGATGTGGTTCTTGATATACAGTAATTTGATGCTCGCCACATGTATTTGATGATTTTGCTTGTCTTGGGTTTGTATTTCTTCTGAGATTAAAGTTGTCCTCCCGTTCTGATGACTGTTGGCCCCATTTTTTTAATGAAGGTTTTTTACGGCATTATTCAGCAGACGGCCAAACCGGGCAGCTCCTACCGGGTTTAGGTGGACACCGTCTCTTGAGAACAAATGTTGATCGTGGTAGAAATTACCCCAAGTGTTGATGAAGCCGATGTTTTCTTCCCTGCAGATGTTGGCGAGTTGACGATTTATATTCGTGACTGTGGACCAGAAGAGATTCTTTGCGTTAATCCGGGGAATGATGCCTGAGATGATGAGCCTACTAGATTTTTCCTGGTACGTCTTGATAAGCTGCTTGTATTTTTTCAAGAGTTCTTCTGATCGTGTGCGCTGGACGTCATTTGATCCGACGTGTATGACATAGGTTGTGTTTGTGGGGGTAGCCTGGTCGCCTCGATCACAGCAGCAACGACGTCGTCCAAGCCGCCACCCGGGATACAGAATTGCTTTCTGGTCCTGGGTGACCAGGCGCAGAACTCCTTGAGCTGGTCGCGTACCATGGAGTCCCCCATAAGCCGTACTTCCTCCATTTTTTTCTTCTTCATCGGTAGCGAGAATTTGGAAATGGTTTTGGCACATTGTTATAGGAGTACAAAGGAGTACAAAGTAGTACAAAGGAAATCAAGCAACAACAGATCTAGTGACCCTTCTAGGTTGCTTGTCCTCCAAAACACTGAGGATCAAGTGTCCAAACAGTGGTTTAGAGTGGGTAAGGGAACATTGGAAAGGGAACTACTGCCCTGGAACTAATGTCCGTGGCAGGACTAGGAAGTTAGTAGGGGACATATGGGTTATTAACTGAGGGGAGGATAAAATAAAGTTATTAATTTACAAACGCAGTCAGTCGCGGGTTTGATGCAAGATATTTGCCTAGGCGGAGTTTAAATTAATCAACGGTGCTGCAGTCTATAACGTCTTTGGGAAGCCCATTCCACAAGTTGACAACTCGATTGAAGAAGAAATTCTTAGATTCGTGTGAGTTAAAAGATTTACCAATAATTTTGCAATCATTTCCCTGTGTGTAATTAGATTGGTCGATAGTGAAGTACTTACTACAGTTCATATTGTCGATGCCTTTGATAATTTTGAACACTTGAATTAAGTCACCTCTTAATCTGCGCTTGGTTAAAGGAAATAGATTTAATTCTCTATGACGCTCTTCGTATGGTTTGTTCTTTAGGCTAGGTATCATTTTGGTAACTCTACGTTGAACTCGTTCTAGCTTGTTTATGTCTTTTTGGTAATAAGGGCACCAGCATTGAACGCAGTATTCCAGAAGAGGGCGGACTAAGGAATTGTAAAGGGTTAGGATAACGTCTTTGGATTTATGCTCAAATTACCTGCCTATAAAGCCAATTATTTTGTTTGCCTTCTTAACAACTTCTGAACATTGTTGACTCGGTTTTAGGTTACTCGATATTGTTACTCCCAGATCGGTTTCTCTGTTCACATTCTTAAGCTGAGTGCCATTCATCGTATAGTTTGCTTTCTCATTTAGGTATCCGATATGTAGTACTTTACATTTATCCGCATTGAAACTCATTTGCCAAATTTGGGCCCAATGTGACAATTTATCTAGATTGTGTTGCATATCGTCAACTTGATCTTTTGAGAGTACGCTATATGCAATTTTTGTATCGTCAGCAAATTTTGAGATTGTACAGGTGAGACCCTCATCTATGTCGTTGATGTAAATTATTAGAAAGAGAATTGGTCCTAGTACCGATCCCTGGGGTACCCCGCTACTTACATTGGTCCATTTAGATGCCTTACCGTTTATGACTACTCTTTGCTTTCTGTCGCTGAGCCAATTTTCTATCCATTTCAACACACCGTCTTGTATTCCATGCGCTTTAAGTTTTAGCAGTAAACGTTTGTGGGGAACGTTGTCAAAGGCCTTTTGAAAATCAAGGTATATAATATCTACAGCTTTACTCTAATCGTAGAGGTTGAGGATATCGTGGAAGAAGTCTAAGAGGTTTGTTAAACAGGAACGTTTTTTACGAAAGCCGTGTTGAGTATCTGTAAGTATGTTATTTTCCTCTAAGTGATTTATGAGTCTGTCTCTTATGACCGTTTCTAGCATTTTACATACAACTGAGGTTAAGCTAATTGGACGATAGTTACTGGGTAGGGATTTGCTGCCTTTTTTGAATATCGGTGTTACGTTGGCTATATTCCACTGATCAGGCATAGTTCCAGACTGCAAGGATTTATTGAATAGTAATGTCAGTGGTTTGGAGAGCTCATCCTTAGCTTATAGGGATGACCTTCTTGGTAGCAGTAGCTGGGCGTACACTATTTCTTGCGAGCTGAAAATTATTTTCATCAGGAACGAGGGTTGGGGTATTGTCAGAGGTCTGGATGTTGGTTGAGGTGTGAGGTGGCGCTACATCAGACCTTGGTAATTCTGAATCCATGTGTCTTGTTGCTGGAAGGGAGGCTTTCCGACATTTGCGCTCAGGAATTCTTCAAAGGTATTAACTCTGCGAGTTGACACATCAATTAATTGGAGAGCTTTTCCTAGCTTCTCCTCTTGTTCTGCCTGCTGGACACAGAACCTGCAGTTCGTCGTGCTCTTGTTCTCGAAGATTGTCGTTCCGAAGCGTCCGTTGCACGAGCTGCAGTCACGTAGATTGGGTATCTTGCTGTGGACTTCGCAATGACGGTCAAGGCAAACAAAACATTTAGATTGCTTGGAATTAAGCTACCAGGGGTGCTAGCCCCGTCAAAAACAAAGATTCTGGAATAAAATAAAACAGAAATAGGCTACCAGAGGTACTAGCCTAGTCAAAGACAAACATTATAGAATGCTTGGCAAAAGGCCACCTGGTGATAGCCTACTCAAAAACAGAAAGAGAATTCCGTAAAATGCAGGAATAGGCTGCAATAGTCCATGAGCCAGGCCAGATATCGGTACCACCTGGGGTGACTAAACACGAATGGTACTAAAATGTTTATAGAGTGACTGTAAGTACATTAAGATATGATAGCCTTCTCGCACTGGTAGCTTAGTCTAATTTTTTTGATGCAATAGGGGCGCTACCCAAAAATAAAGATTTTTAGCGTGACGCTCGGCGTTTTCCTCATTTTCTTTAAAATCCATCACACAATCATCGCGAAACTTTGAACACCTATGTAGAATTATATTCTCTACCAGAGTTGTTCTTAGGTATTTTTCAAATTTCCTCATATTTCGGAATATACTCTATATTTTGGGTATTTTCCTCTAAATCTAGAATAAATCCTTAAATATGGGGAACATTGAAAAATATATTCTAACAGCTCTTGTAGCTTATTTGATTCTCTACAAGAATTATTCCGATGTGTATTTCAAGTTTCTCCATATTTAGGGGTTTATTTCATATTTGGGGATTTTTTGTTATATTTTGGGGATAATTTATTATTGGAAGGAGCAAACATATGTAGAGTGGTTTCCATGTAATGTGTTTGTTTGTTCATGGTTTAATGGTGATATTTTTTGCAGGTGTGTGTCGACTGTTTGACGGCAGGATGGAACCATCTGCGAGGAAGAGAGCACGGATCGACTGTATCATCCACTGCTCTGATGATGACAGCGATGCTCTGGTGTCACCACAGGATTTGGACTCCTGGAACACATTGCTCAGGGCTGCAGAAATCAGGCAGCATGATCCAGTCCTGGAAGCAGCCAAGGGCCTTGAAGAAGGAGGAATACCACACATACATTATCACCGTAAATGTCGTAGTCTCTTTACAATGAAGAAGTCACTGGATTCTATCCTTGCCAAGGGTGTCAAGATAGAATCAGCAAGCGTCGACCCCAGGAGGAGGGCATCAAGGGATGCCCCTAGTACTAGCAGGGTGTATGCCAAAGTATGTATCTTCTGCGAGAAGTCAAGCAAGTACATAAAAACAACAAAGACAAGGGAGCCACTCATACAGTGTGTTGAGCTACGAGCAGATGAGAAGATTCACAGAGCAGCAATAAGGAAACTCAACCAGAGAATCCTTGGTTTAGTTAGCAGAGACCTTGTTGCTGCAGAGGGTCACTACCACAAGTCGTGCTACAAACTCTTCACAAAAGATGATTTCCCAGCGGCCGCCAGGTCGGGTGCAGATGAAAATCAGGAAGAAAGCGAGGAAGCACGCTACGAAGAGGTTGAGACAGAAGCCCTCGAGGAACTCTGCTTGTATATAAGGACCAAATTATTCCCCAACCCAGAGGTACTGCCTATGACAAACCTCACATCTAGGCTTGAGAGATCCATGATGTCCCGTGGTATTATCCAACTGAAACCAGCGACAAAGAAACATGTTCGCCGAAAGATTGAAACCGAGTTTGGAGAATCACTACGCTTTGTCCCAGATGAGAAAGGAAAGCTTCTAATCTATCCACGCAGCCTCTCAATGGACGACCTTGCCCGGCAAGCACACAAAATGGCAAAAGACCTGCAAGAAGCAAGAGCAGCTAACTCTGAAGATGTCTTAACCAAAGCAGGAATGCAGCTGAGGAATGAGATCAATAAACAAGATGTGAGTCAGCCATGGCCTCCCGATACAGATCAGAATGTCATTCCTGCAGCAGTCACTCAATTCCTGCACACCCTGCTGACAGGAGAGTGTGAGTGTGAAACTCCCTCTGAAAGAGCTCAACGTCTTGCCACTTCCTTTGGCAGTGACTTGGTCTTTGCTGTTACCAGTGGCAAGACAAAACCACCCAAGCACGTACTGCTGACCAATGCTGTAAAGTCTTTGACAGGAAACACAGAACTGATCCGAACTCTGAATCGTCTTGGTCACTGTGTGTCTTACTCAATGTTTGAGGAGATCGATACAGCCCTTTGTATCCAGAAGCTGGAATGCTCAAAGGATGACATTCCACTGCCAGCAAACATCTACCCTGGTGTGTTCACAACCCTGGCCTGGGATAACATTGACCGACTTGAAGAGACCCTAAGTGGAGCAGGTACTTCTCATAGAGTCAATGGCATTGCTGTCCAGTCCAAGGTTGCAGGCTCTGTGCCAGAGAAAGTCCTGCCAGAGATTACCAAGTCCAAGATAAGAAGCATCACTCAGACATCATCAATGCTGCCAATATACAATGTTGGGCGGCGGGCAGGGCCACCTAGGATTGAGACTGCGTATGTCGACACTACCAAGGAAGTCCAGGATTCAAAGACAAAGAACCATATCTGGCTTCTTACTCGAATGTCAGACCATGAGGACCAGTCCATCAGCAGTTGGACTGGGTTCAACATCAAAATGCGCAGAGACATTGCAGTGGTTCAGGACACTGTAAGCTACCTGCCCACTATCAATGCTCCCGCAACAGAAATGTCCACCGTTAATGAAATCTTGGAACAAACGCATGCTATCATGCAGTCCTTACAGCTTAACAAGATTGTGTGCGTGTTTGATCAAGCACTCTATGCCAAAGCTGCCGAAGTTATCTGGAAACAAGAGAAGTTCAAGAACATTATCATCAGGATGGGCGTCTTCCACACAATCTGTAGTCTCATCTCCACCATAGGAAAGAGGTTTCAAGATGCAGGTCTTAGAGATCTGTGTGTGGAATCAGGTATCATCGCAGAAGGATCAGTGTCAGGAGTGATGAACGGCAAGAGGTACAACAGAGCAGTGAGACTACACAAGCTCGTGTATGAAGCACTGATGAGGCTTGCATGGAAAGGCTTCCTTTCATGGCTAGAAGAAAACCATTCAAGGGACATACACCATCTAGATGAAACACTGAAGGACATCAACAGCTTTCACAGCAATGTGTCTCAGGGACTCTTTCAAGAGCTGATGGAGAGTGAATCATGCACACATATCATGAAGCTTTTCCAAGTTTATCTTGAGACCCTCAGAGATGAACACAACCTCTCAGCATTCTGGATGTCATACCTGGACATGGTTGAGATCATGCTGGACTTAATTCGAGCCTCCAGAGAAGGCAACTGGATGCTCCACCTAGGAGCAATCCGACAGATGATACCGTGGTGTTTTGCCTATGACAAAGTGAACTATGCCCGGTTCCTAACCTACTACTATGCCTTGATGTCTCGACTGCCCATTGAACACCCAGAGGTCCATGAACACTTCATGCAAGGTGGCTTTTCGGTCCAGATCGGTAGCAAGAATCCCTTTGGACGGATCCCTGTGGACCAGACAATCGAAGAGACGATCAACAAAGACACCCAGACACCAGGGGGCACAAAAGGCTTCAGCCTGAAAGGCGGAGCTGTCGCCAGGTACTACCTGACATCGGAGTATCGCAGCAGGTACTTAAGGCAGCTCAGGACTATGGTAGTAGGCCAAAAGTATACTGACTTCAGCCACCCAGACCTACAGATGCCCAGGATTAGAAGAGATGAGGCCGATGTCCAATCTTTAGTTCAACTGATGGAGACCAGCTGGTTGAACCCCTTCAACGCAGAGCAAGAAGATCTTGTCAGTTTGTCAACTGCGACTATGGCACCACCAGAAGTTGTCAAAGACCTTCTAGGGGCCTACAGAATAGGAGAGGATGCATATCAAGCCTTCAAGGAAGAGCGCCTGGAGATCGATACGCCAACTATACAGTTTCATGACACGATGACGAAGACGAAACTGAGAACGTTCACTAACATCAGAATGAAGCCACGCTCACAAGACCATGCCAAGGAGGTTATCTTAAAGGCTGACAGGAACCTATTTGGCCAGATGATCCTTGTTGCCGAGAACAGAAAGCTCAAAATGAGTGATGTCTTGGCTCATCCCCTGGGGCCTTTGCCTTGGGCACTTGCCAGCGGTGATGGGTCTCTCCGCAAGACCAACAAGGCTGCCCTCGCAAAGGAGTTAGAGAGGAATGTTTCTCCTGCAGAAGTGATACCCGAGCCCTCTGCTACCATAATTGATGGGATGAGCCTGGTCCACAAACTGAAGGGAAACGACAAAACTTTTTCACAGCTTGCAGGTACAGCACTGAGTCACGCTGTTCATGAAGGTGCTAAGAGCAGGCGCATTGATGTTGTGTTTGATATCTACAAGGAGACATCCATCAAGGATGCAGAACGAGCTAAAAGAAGTGCAGGCACAGGAATTCATTTCAAGAACATTCAACCTGGGCACAACATCCAGCAGTGGAGAAAGTTACTCGGTAGTTCCTCCAACAAGGCAAGTCTTATCAAGTTCTTGGTAGAAGAATGGAAGGCACCACAGCACAGGGAGAAGCTCAAGGACAAGGAGCTGTATGTCACATGTGAGCAGCGCTGCTTCAAGATCACCAAAGAGCAGTGGGAAGAGGCTCCTGAGCTTAAGTCAACTCAAGAAGAAGCAGACACACGCCTTCTTCTCCATGCACTTCATGCAGCAGAATCTGGGAACAAGTCTGTCATCATCACTGCAGAAGATACAGACGTCATGGTGTTGTGTCTTGGCATGTGCCACAAGATCCCATCCCATCTATTCCAGAAGTGCGGGACGAAGAACCGGACAAGATTCCTGGATATCACCACACTGAGCCGCACACTGGGAGGCAGCGTGTGTGATTCATTGATTGGTATGCATGCCTTTACAGGCTGTGATACCGTCAGTGCATTCGCTGGCCGAGGGAAGATGACGACACTCAAGCAGGTGAAGATGGACAAGACATACCAGCATGCTTTTCACGAACTTGGACGCTCATGGGAAGTGTCTCCTGAACTCTTTGAGAAGCTACAGGAAATCACCTGCCACATGTACCTACCATCTACCCACACAACTAAGGTAAACAAGCTTCGGTATGAGCTGTTCTGTGCAAGACGTGGAGAGGTAGAGTCAAGTCAACTCCCTCCTTGTGAGGACTGCCTCTTCATACATGCACTGCGTGCAAACTACCAGGCTGCGATCTGGAGGAGAAGTCTTCAGAGCCAGCCATTTGTTGCGAACCCAACAGACTGCGGTTGGATGACAGATGAGGACGGTAAGCTTGCCGTCAACTGGATGCGAGGCTCACCAGCACCAGATGCTGTTATGCAGCTACTGTCTTGCAAGTGTGTGCGGTCATGCGAACTCCCTAAGTGTACTTGCCTCAGCAATGGTCTAAAATGCACGGACATGTGCAGGTTACAGACATGTCAGAACAAGGCTATTGAAGAAGAGCCGGTGGCAAAACAGTCAGATTCCGAGTCTGACGTAGATGATATTTAGGAGTAGTAATTTGCCATAATAGTATGTACAAGCCCATGGCATGCTTAGTGTGTATTTACAGGACTTGTATTAAATGTGACAATTACTATATGCATTTTGTTGACATTTAGGCATTCCTGTCCCCAAATTTGACATTTTAAAAAATTTCGGAATTTTCGGTAGGGTATGTCTATTCAAGAAGTGATAACGACCATTAAGCTACCAATGTGCAAGGGCTATCATATCAAAACATAAACTAGAGACATGTAGCAAGCTAAAAACACCTAAGAGAATTAGTCACCCCGGGTGGTACCGATATCCCAAAATTCGGGTCTTGGCTCATGGACTACAAGGGTTCAGAATAGGCGACCGGGTGTGATATGAAGGAACTGCCGGCTGACGTAGCAGGAGTGTCCTGGGCTGGTTGCCCGCAGTGCAGTGTATTTTGGGTCGTGTGTTTGGGGCATCTATTTCGGATGTACCCTCGTGGTCCTGTTGTGGACTTGTGAACTTTTTCACTGTTAGCTAGCTTTGTGATGCAGGCGGCTTTCATTACGCATTATTATTGCTTCCTTTTATCTTTCTGATGAGGTAGCTTGTTTTTACTGACGTTCCCAGCGTATTTTTCTTCACTTAGTGAAGTTTTTTTCTGGGTCCCGAGTCAGTTCTTCCCTTTGTCGGAAGTGTTTGCTACAGTGGTGTGTTGGCGGTGGTTCCTGTTGTGATATAATTCAGTGCTTTTTGTTTATATTACGACATGCTTACTTTTATGTCCGTCTGCCTAGGCCTAGCCAGCCTCTCATAGCTTTGCCACGTGTACAAGTGTTATTGATTTATGTTATAAATATGTACTACTGTGTCATGTGTGTCCTGGGTTAGTTGTGTATTGGCTAATTCCTTGGACTATGTATGTGTCCTGGTTTAGTTGTGTATTGGCTAATTCCTCGGACTATGTTGGGCCCGGCGTTAGTTGTGTTTTGGCTACGCCTCGGTCCTGTTTTGCGTTCAGATGGTATCTGGACGGGGTGGGTTATTTCCGGCGGGTTTTTCTCGGTTACACCATGAAAAACCCGGCTGGTTGCCGAGTTTTAGCCACGCCTGGTTTAAAAACAGGCTTGTTTCCCCGGCGAGTGGGTGTCTGTGGCTCCCCAGGACTGCGTCTCTGTGGTGCCTGTTTCAGGCCCCTTATGAATCCCGGCGGGATGGCTGAACCCATCTAACAGTGTTCATACGGACACGTGTTTGTAGTTTTTTCGGTTTTGCAAAGCCAATAAAAAACCTAAGCTGTTGTTGTTTTTTCCTCCCCGGCGATCTTTTACAAAGAAGTGGGGATAGGATTGTTTGGGGTTAACGTTAAATCACCCGGCGGATGCAACCTGGAAGGGTGGGATGAACGAATTTACAATAGAAATTCAGTTTAGTTGACCAGACTTTGAGGGATGCATTGTGTATCACCTTCAACATACGGCGAATTAAGGCACAATTGGGGTTAACGTGTTTATACTATTCTTCACACCTGGCGGGTGCTCCCTGGAAGGGTGGGAATAACGAATTTTCAATTCAGTTATTAACCAGACAATTGGGGGATACGTTTTGTATCGCCGCCTTCAGCTTAAGGCGTAATTGAGGTTAACAGTTTTTTAAACTAATATTCACGCCCGGCGGGTGCTCCCTGGAAGGGTGGGAATAACGAATTTACAATTCAGTTAGTTAACCAGACAATTGAGGGATACGTTTTGTATTGCCGCCTTCAGCATACGGCGATCTAAAAAGATACTTCGGGAGAAGTTAGGTCTCGTATATGCGTCAGGCGTCCCAGTTTTTTATCTACGAGATGATTCGGGGGCCGGCGTCTTTTTTAGGGGGTTTTCCAATATTGAATCTGGAAACAAACACCACCGGAAAGACTAAAATCAATTATTTAACGCCATGCGGGTCTTTATATTATGTCAGAGGGTATTCATAAATCTTTTTGGACAAGTTAAGATAATTTTAAATCTTTTACTTAGGAACCCCACCGCGTAGCGAGCCGTAGTCGTTGTGGATTGCGTCTCGTTACCCGGCGGGTTATTTAACACTTGTGTGCGGACATGTTGGATTAACCTTATGAGCATTAATTCCTGGACATTTTCTTTTTTTCCAGAGCTGGGTCCCGGTGGGTCTATACAGAACCTTGAGTAAGTTTCCCACCAGTCTCTGTCATGGCTACCTTTGCCCCGGTTTTTGCTTTATGCATTATGCCCTCCTGTTCAGGCATCCCTATTTTTGCGCACACCCTTTGTATAAAATGTGTTAAATGTCTCGACCGCTCAAGGGGTCTGTGGATGATGCGCAATTGTACCTTTTGCTCTCAGCTCAGTTTAAAGGTCTTACAAGACAATTATAAGACCGCAGCGGTCGCCTTATGGGAGGTCAGGCAGCAGATGACCGCATATACTACTATTGTGGCTCATAAATCCCTCCAATTCGATAACGTCCAGTTATGGGATAAGTTACTAGTTGAGCACCCTCCCCTTAAACGTCCCTCTAAAGTAACTGTTCGTAAACCTACAGAGACTGGACAGGGTTCTATACTTGCTCAAGCCCCAGGCACAGCAAAGCGACAGCGAGAACCGACGCCCCCGGTGGCAGCCTCCTCGTCACGGGCGAGATCTAAGTCCAGGTCCCCGCTTAGACAGCAGCCGCCGAGTCTCTCTTCTTCACCAACGAGCAAGAAGAGTAAGACGAGGGGTCAACCAGTGAAGTTAGCGAGAAATCCTCTAAACCCAAGAGCAGTTCGCGGTCACACCGTAGCCACAAGTCTTCCCGGAAGGACTCCCATGATCGAAAGGCCTTCTGGCGTACACCGGAGTCTAGTGCCTCTTGTCATACTTCTACCCCCGACAGAGCTAGTGTGCAATCTCATAGGGAGAATTTAGTACCAGTACCAAAAGATAGTTTACCTCTTAGTATTTTAACTCTAGATTTGGAGAGTTCAGTGGACAGTGATCGTCCACTGGCAGAGTCAAGTGGGAACTCCATAATTGAGGGTATGTCAGACTCCCAAGGGAGTGCAGGCCAAGGCTTGGGTGTTTGGCGGTTTTCTCAACCTATGGCTAGAACTACGCAAACAGTGGCTGATGTCCACCGGGACGCGGCGATCCCATCATCTATTCCTGACTTGTCTTTACAACAAGATGAGACTCCGACTTCGGCGGAATCCTCTCGTGGTGAGCCGGATGACAAAGACGATGTATCTATTATCTCATATATGGAAGTGCAGGAGTCAGGGTCAGTTTTAGACACCGCACAGGATCGTAATGATTCACCCTTGAGTTCATCATCGAATAAATTTGTTACAGCAGAGGAAATAGATGGGCTCCTAGTTAATGCTCTCACTAAATTTGTTGCCCACCAGCCGGAGACTCCTACAGTGGACCCGGGAGCTCCTATGACAGGTTCTAACGTCCGGCCTCTGATGACTTCTATTGCTTTGACTCAGATCCCTCACCCTCCCTCTATATCACCATCGGTGGTCACTAGGCCTGCTACGGCGGCACTGACTACTTCGAATGTAAGGGTTATAACGGATGTCAATCCACCCACTTTAGATAGAGCACCTATGAGAAAGGTGGCTATGCCCTTACTGTACGGCCCAGATGAGTCATGGGTTCACTTGATCCCCACTAATCCAGGGGTCGCTCAACCTACCTTGTCAGGGGAACTTCCGGTCCCACGTGAGTGGGTAATACAAGGCAATAAATCTAAAAAATTAAGGGCCTTGGATACTTTGGGGAATGTACTAGATGTTAATGTTAAGGCCATTCCTAATTATTATCAACAGGACTATTTTGTTTATACTGCTAAACCTGCCCTGCTCCCTGCCTCAACTTCGATACTGTTTTCTGACTGGTCCAAGCACGATGGTTTTAATGACATAAAGACACTGTCAACCATCACACCAGAACTTGATTTGCGAACTGTCACAGACTCAGCCGCTAATCCAGTTTTGAAGGTGGGGCAGTTGGGTCCGGGACCTTGGGTGGATTGGGAGACGGAGGCTCAGAACTTTGCGACCACCTTCACCTCAAAAACTTCCCACCAGATCCCTCAGGATAGTCATTCTTGGTTTTCTTTGCCAGTGTGTTCTGCCGGCGAAGTCCCCTCGGCTTTGTTTGATTTCTTAGCTGCCGCCAAAATCAATTTATGTGAACTCCAGGATCCTTTCACTACCCCTACCCCTACTCACCTAGACCGAGAATTTAGGCTACAGGGGAAAGCATTTCGCCTGTTCTCACAGTACATTGTGACGCAACAGGTGGCTAAATCGATGCTCCGGTCCACTCAGGCAATCGCAGACGCAGATGCTAGAAGATCGGTTGAACTGTCTCGGCGACTGCTCCTTCAGTCGTCAATTCAGTCATTGGGTGACATCCGCACAGCCTTGCTTGAGGCGGTGGGAGCACGACAAGATCTCAGGATGTCCTTAGTACGGCGGCTTCCTGATCGTATTGCGAATCAGGTGGTCATGTCACCAGTGCTCACTCCCTCTTTAATGTCCCCTGAGGTGTGGAGAACCGTTTTTAATATGGCTCAGGCCTTTAAACATAGTCCTGCCCCTTCTAGGAAACCTGCCTTTAACTTCCCCAAACCCAAGCCAGTCGCAAAAGCACAGCCGAGGGGATCTAAGCCCTTTCATCTACATAAGTCCTCCTCCACTCAAGGTCAGTACAGGTACAAACAGGGTAAGTTTACAGGTCAGAAAGGACGAGGCTATAATAAACCAGGTCAGGGCACGTCTTCTGCCAACGCCAGCCAGCCGGCGAAGCGTCCACCACCACCACCTCCACCACCATCAAAAAACTAATGTCTCTCTCATTCCCGGGGCCGGTCTTAAGGCGGGTGGATCCGAGGGTAGTACAGCCGGCGAACCCTTGTCTGCTAACTGGGTCGTTCCGAACGTGTCACCAAGCATGGCCGTTAAACACTTGGGCAAGGATGGTGGCACGCAAAGGCATCACTTGGCAGTGGCTCCGGCGACCTCGTTTACGTCAGCCGACAACGGCGAATCTAGTTTCTTTAGAGGTGGAGTCACTGGTCACGGAAATGATAGCCAAGAATGTCATCATCCCGGTCCCTCAAAATTACCCAGTCTTCACATCCAAGCTATTTTTGGTTCCCAAAAGGGACAGTGTTCAGATGAGACCCGTCGTAGACCTGTCGTATCTGAACCTTCACATTCACAACGAGTCATTCAGGATGTTAACAGTGCACCAAATCAGGCTAACACTTCTGCCGGGAGGTTGGATGTGTTCCTTAGACCTGACAGACGCTTATTGGCACGTCTCGGTAAACAAAAGATTTCAAAGATTTCTGGCCTTACGGATCAGGGATCAAAACTATGTCTTTCAGAGGATGCCATTCGGTTTGAACCTGGCGCCTCGCTTATTCACGAAATTAGTCCGGCAAGCACTGATGCCATTGTTACAACAAGGGATCAGGATTTTATGGTACCTAGACGACTGGCTGGTGGTGGCACAGACAGAGCAAGTATGCATAAATCATGTCAACATAACATTAAAACATGTCAAAACTCTAGGGTTCAAGGTAAATCAGGTAAAGTCAAACCTTGTTCCCTCACGAGTAGTTCAGTGGATAGGGCTGGTTTGGGGCACAGCTGCTCTCACTGAGTCAGAGTGTGGACAATCGGAACAGATTTCGCAGGAAACTGTTCAGGTTCCTTCACAGTCTGACTACGACACGCAGAATCTGGGAGTCTCTGGTCGGCTCTCTCAACTGGATTCAACTAACGGTAATATTGGGCCGGTTGAAAGTAAAGCGTTTAATATTGGAGGGCAACAGATATTTTCTGCTATTACCGGCGACAAAATTATGGCCCATACCAAAATTAATCCACAACTTACTAGCGGTCTGGGCGAAGAGGGAAATGTTGCACTCAGTAATGTCATGGACCTCTCCTCCGCCGACGGTATGGGTAGACACGGATGCGTCAGGAACGATAGGTTGGGGTTTTCAGTCAAACCAAGGGCACCAGGGTCAAGGGCTTTGGTCCCATTTCGAAATCTCGCACATCAATGTCAAGGAATTACTAGTCCCCTTATATTTCCTTCAGGCTCACGGCTCTACTTTACGGGGCAAGTCGGTGGCCTTCAGAATGGACAATCTGAATGTGGTTCACTCTATTTAGAAACAAGAGTCAACGAGATCTCGGAAGTTGCTAAAGGTGTCAGAAGAGATTTTTACTCTAGCCCACAGGCTGGATATTCATCTTCATGCATCTTATCTCCCAGGCGTAGCAAACGTCTGGGCAGACGCTCTGTCTCAGAGACAGAGCACAACAGTAGAATGGGCGCTCAAGCAACCCATTTTCAACCAAATGATTGCAGAGCTTTACCATCCACAAGTGGATCTGTTCGCATCCAAGGAGACTCACAAACTCCTACTATACCTCACCCGCCGGACGATAACGCCGGCAGGGGGGCCAGACGCCCTGGTGACAGACTGGAACAGGTGGAGTTTCATCTATCTGTTTCCGCCACCAGATGCGTCTCTAATGTGCCATGTAGTAAACAAACTACGAGGTTATCGGGGCTTAGTCTCGATAATCGCGCCCCTGTGGCCGGCGCAGTTGTGGTACCAGCAATTGAAAACGTGGTTCCCGGACCCGGTGTCGCTCCCGGTCGGGCTTTTCCACTTAGACACGATTGGCAACCTAGCGACCTCGCTGACTTTTGCATTATGGACATTCAGGAGGCCAAGTGGCTAGCACCGTATGGTAGAGAGGTGACCAATAAATTATTGAATCAATATACTCAGTCTACAAAACGACAGTACCAATCGCATTGGCAAGCCTTTACTTCTTGGATCCTTAGAACAGAACAAACGGTGCCCTCGGTGGCTTTAGTTTTTAATTATTTAAATTATCTGTTTGAGCAGAAACGTTTATCTGTGGTAACGTTAAAAAATCACTTAACAGCGATTAGAATACCATTTTGGGATCTTACCGGTCTCTCCATACCAGTTGCGGAGGAAACAGGTTTTATGAGGGCATGTTTTAAACTCCGTCCACCTCCCCGTCAGCTCATGCCTACTTGGTCTCTGGACAAAGCATTGTCATTACTTCAGTCCCGTCTGTACCAAAATACTGCAGATTTTACATTACTCTTAAAAAAGGCGGTATTCCTTTTTTTTGGCTTTGGCCACAGGGAACAGAGTGTTAGAGCTGGCGGCGATGAGCAACACACCTAATTGCCTCAGGTTTGGTAGGCTTAATGATTGTATTCACATTGCACCTTCCCCAGGGTTTGTAGCCAAGAATGAGCACAGTGCACTCGTGTTTTCTGAGTTCACTGTACCGGCGTTGAAAAGGGGAAAGGTGCACCATAATTTATGTCCAGTGCAAGCTCTAACCAAATATTTGAGGGTAGCTCCTCTAAACCCCCATGGTGCTTTATGGGTGGCAAGTACGGGTAAGCGCTTACTGAAGCGTAGATTGGCTTCTATTTTGGTCGAGGTCATTAAAGAGAGTAATCCCGGCGTTGTGGGTAGGGCCCACGATTTACGCAAATGGGCAGCCTCTTTGCGTTTCCTTAAGAATTTTTCTGTGGAAGATATTACGTCCACGCATTTGTGGGCCTCTAATCATACGTTTTTGACTCGGTACTTGTCAGTAGCTCTAGACAAACCTTCCTTGCCATGTATAACTTTAAGGCAGAGGGTCTATGTGGCCCTTAAGTCACTTTTTGTTTTAATTTCGAGGAAAGGTGGGGGGAGGGGGGGCCGGGGGTGCAGTCAGTGTAACATAGGACACCCTAGACCCCGCCGGAGTATAAAGAGATGTGATACGAGTAGGAGTATTGTGATATGAAAATTTCTCTGTTCTATTCAGGGCGGGAAATTGTGCTAGTACAATGTTAGTACAAACAACAGTGTTGTTATAATAGTTTTGGCTGTAAAAGTAATTTAGTTTTAAGTATTGGATATATTTTGCAAAATATTTCCACGAGTATTATGGGGTTATATGTGCACATGTAAACTTATAAGTTTTTATTTTTCACCACTTATGTTGAGCGGGGTGCCTTTTTAACTTACAGATCTGTTCGCAGAGTCTCAAGAGTTAACCTTTTGTATCAAGCAGGCTTCTTTGAAGCACGCCCCTGCTTGACTCCCTTTTTGTATATATGTGCTGTGCCATTAAATATATATATTTTTTTTCAAAGTAAGAATACTATGTGGTTGTTTGATTATCTGCTTTTCTAGAGTTATGATATGATTACGAATGTCCCCCTCCAGTCTTAGAAATCAGGCATGTTCGTCAATGATGGAGGGGCCACTAATAAATTATAGGTTTGACTCCTGTAAGGAGATATAGAAAACCTAATATTTAGTAGTGGCCCCGTAATCATTGACGACTGGGGCCCTCCCGACCATCCCCTTCCCATTCATTGATGTATTAAGGATTTTGGTTTACTTGATATGTCAGTGAAGGAAGAATGACGCCTGAGTCAGCGTCTGGTCAAAGATCCACACAAGTACATCCACGATATTATGGAAAGCTTATTGAATAGTTATTCTTATTTTCTTTTTCTTTTTATTTTTTACGAAGTTTTTTCGTAGTGAGAACCCAATTCATGACTGAAGCCATGAGTGAGGTCGCGTGCACTCATGATGAAGGCTCCTCATATTTTAGATGCTCTGCGCGGTAGATTCAAAACTACGGCGGATGAGTGTTTGAAGAGGGTGCCTTATGTAATAGGCATGTTCGTCAATGATTACGGGGCCACTACTAAATATTAGGTTTTCTATATCTCCTTACAGGAGTCAAACCTATAAAACTCCCGAATACGAGGATAGCCTATGCACAGAAACAAAACAATCAGGAATGCAGTACACAAAAATAGGATAATGTATCATGCAACTACTTACAACAGATTGGCTGGCTATAGGCTAGGCTAGGTTTGGGATAGGTTAAAAGCTTGGCAGGTTCAGTTAGCTAGGTTAGTTTTTACAAATACCACCCTTAACTTAACCCCTCTTTGGCGGCACCCGGCTATAGTCGGACAAGAGAACCCCAACCTAAAGAGCGGGGCCCGGCTATAGTCACATGCAATTTTGAGCATGTAATGTGCTCTGAGAGAGAGCCGAGCGGTGGGAGGAGCGTAAATCGGGCTCTGACCGTTCGCCACGGTCCACGCGGAGTACTGACGTTTATTCCACACACATCCACCCTCCCTCCCTCACTACACAGGGTATTATGTCAAGAAATTACCGTATTTTAGGGTTTTTGCACTCGTCTTGCACGATCGTTGCAAGAGAACGCGTGGTCGTAGGAGGATGGTTCTGGTGTCATTGGAAAGCTGAATTAACGCCCTTTCAGGGATACATAATTGTATTACGCTCTGGCTCTTGTTTATGCATGAAAAAGAGCACGGAAACAAGGCCATTTAGGGTAAAAAAAAAACGCTTGGCGGGTAGTAGAAATTCCTTACGGGCCCGCTTGTAAGGCGTTAAAGTAAAGTCAGTCTGAGGAGAAAGAATCAAGAATATATCTAGGTGGAAAAGATAAATACATTTACGTGGATTTGGTACAAAATTGACTGGAATTTAATATGAATAACCCCCAAAAAAGTTTGTTTACAAAATGACGTCGGCATTCGTCCCTGTAGGCAGGTTAGTTAGTAAACAATATTGTTTATCAACAAATTAATATGCAAAGCTTTAATTACATACAACGCAGTTTAATAGATACTTACTACAGTAGGTAATGGGTAAAATTAAGGGCTACAATTTTATATAAAATAGTAAGAAAGTGTTAGTTTACAAAACAAAACAATAGATGGTGTTAGTGGCGCCCTCTCCGAGCAGGAGTCTTGTGATAAACACAAAGTTTATCAGTCAATTTACAGCAAAATATCGAGTAGTGTTACTTACTAAGCTACACGATGGTTAAACGTGCTCTTAACCACCTTTCATGCACAAGAATGAAGAGGATGAGTAGTTAATACTCAAATTATGATCGAATATCCTGGAAGCGTTGAGAGACCGTCTGCAGCGTCTAGCAGTAGCGGGATGTACCATCAGAGTGGAAAAGAAGAGAGAAGAGGAGGAAGATAAATTGTTGGATTTTTTTTTTGGTCTATCTATCTATCTATTGCCTGACGCCGTGATCCCCGAAGGGGTGACCACGAACGAACCGCCCCCATGCACCTCTGTCCCCAGTCAGTCGACGCCCCTCCCCCCAACCAGCACCACCTTCGTTCATGTACTTCCTCACTCCATCCTTCCACCTCATATTCGGTCTACCTCTCCCCCTGTCCCCCCACCTCGCTCTCGTACACCCTCTTAGTCATTCTCTCGCTTTCCATACGTTCCATATGGCCGAACCATCTCAAGTTGTTCCTTTTCACACTTTCCAGCACATCTACCTCCACACCACACCTCCTTCTTACTTCCTCATTAGTCTGTCTATCCCTCCATGTAACTCCGCACGCACTCCTTAAGTAATTCATTTCCACTGCTCTCACTCTTGGTCTGAGTCTCTCAACCAACGTCCATGCTTCGCTTCCGTAAGTCAGTGTCGGGATTACCACACTGTCATGCAAGGACTTCTTCACTTCCATACTGACCACCCTATTTCTTGTTACTGCTTTTAGCGTTCCTACAACCCTCTTCCCCTGTTGTACCCTCTCCCGCACCTCTTCATCCATAGTCCCATCTTTACTCAACACACTGCCCAGATACTTAAAAGAGTTGACGATCTCCATAGCCTGACCGTTCAGCTTCACCTCACACTCTGTGACTTCACCCCTTTCGAAGACCATAACCTTGCTCTTCCCCGTATTTACCTTCAAATTCCGTTTTTCGCACACTGTTCCAAACTCATTTACCAGACCCTGCAACTCCCATTCATTATCACTCATCAGAACTGTATCATCCGCAAACAGCAGTATAGGTAGCTTCCACTCAATTCCCTCCCTTTTCAGCGATACACCAACATCCACTGCTCTTGATAGTATTTCTTTCATAACTCCATCCATATATACAGTAAACAACCACAGGGACATCACACCCCTGTTTCAAACCAACATTCAGGTCAAAGAACTCGCTCTGCTCACTCTCCACACGTACTGACGCCTTTGCACCCTCATACATGCTCTTCACTGCTTTCAGCAACTTGCCCTCTACTCCGTATATTCTAAGTACTTTCCACAAACCTTCTCTATCCACTCTGTCATAGGCCTTCTCCAAGTCCATAAAGGCAACATACACCTTTTGTTTCTTTTCCAGATACTTCTCCACAACACAATTCAGGGTAAAAATCTGATCTACACATCCTCTTCCCTTCATAAAACCTCCCTGCTCGTCGCCTATCCATTTCTCCGTTCTCACTCTCACTCTCTCAATCACTACCCTACTGTATACCTTCCCTACTACGCTTAGAAGACATATTCCTCGGTGGTTACCACACACTCCTCTTTCCCCTTTGCCCTTATATAGGGGGACTATTATGCCAGTCTTCCAGTCATCGGGTGCACTCCCCTTCTCCCATGCTAGTTTGCACATTTTCCATACCCATTCTATCACTATCTCACCACCATACCTCAACATTTCCCCACACTCCATCTGTTCCTGGTGCTTTCCCCAACTTCACTCTTTTCATGGCTTCCCACACTTCTGACCTCCTGATCCCCACCTCCTCCTCCACTACTTCTCTTCTTCTCCCTCCCATACCATATCCAGCTATGTTTGCTGGCTCTTCATTCCTTTCATTTAGCAACTCACTGAAGTACTCCCTCCATCTTTCGACTCTCTCTTGCTTCTCGGCTAGCATTCTCCCATTCTTATCTTTCACACCCTTAATGTTTCCCTTGCTACCTTCCCTAACTTTCTTGACTTCTTTCCAGAACAGTTTCTTACTCTCCCTCCATTTTACACTCAGATTCCTTCCAAATTCCTCATCTACTCTTCTCTTACTTTCCTTCACTACTCTCACTACTTCACTACTTCACTACTTCACTACTCACTACTTCACTACTTTTTTTTGGTGAGATGTCAAAAAGCTTGGGAAAAACTAGAGTTGGAAAGTTCAGAGCATTTGTTATTGATGAAGAAGTTTTTGGTGAGTCAAAGGACAGATTTGACTTGATTCCTTGTAGAAAAATATAAAGTATGGGATTCTTGAATTTGAAGGCGACAGTACCGTTTGAATGCTTCCTCCTTATTACGGACAGCAGTGGAACAAGCACAAGTAAACCAAGATTTTTGTGAGTTAGTTTGAGAGAAAGAGAATGGGATGCATGCTTCCATGGCCGAAAGGATTACTCAGTAATGTGCTCGGCACTCTCTGAGTATCCCCGGCCACAAAAACAAAAATAATTCCATGGGAAATCAAAGAAACACTGACATAGAGCCCCCCAGTCGGCGGCGCCAAAATACTACAAGCGCCTTCGGCTGGGAGGGGGCGGTCAGAAGGCCGTAGTGGAGAGACAGGACAGGTGACAGAGATAATGATATGATTGGGGGAGCCCAACTGAGGGAGAAGATTTACAGTGTAAGCAGAAGGATTAGAGGTTAGAAATAAGTAAAAAATGTTGGGCCGATCTCCAGGGCGGTCCGGGATACGGGTGGGGTAGAAAAGATGTAGGCTTGTTCACCAGGTTGGTTAGTGAAAAGATTGTTGCGTACAAACATGCAAAATCCACTTTTGGCTTTGAATTGTGGATAGAGAGAGGATACAGAGAAGGGTTTGTTGTCTATTGCCTTGGACAACTGAGTTTAGGAGGGTAAAAGTAAGTCAGGTTTGGTAGAAGAGAGATGGTGTTCTACAGAAAGGAAGTTAGAGGAAAGGCCACGAATGTTACATACATTGATTGATAAAATAGAAGGTAGAGGTCCAGGGCACTTTGAATTGTCCAGAACAGGCTGTCTGCCTGCCCCCCTCCACCCTGCGACTACGAGGGTGTGCGTTGTGACATCATCATGTAAGGTGTTTGTAGTATATTGTATCGATAGGTAGAGATGATGCTTTGGAAGGCAGACTAGGGTTGCCCTCTATATTGAGGGAATATATATATATATATATATTTATGTCCTATCTCTTCAGTACGGCCATCCGATCCTCCGAGCCGCTTGTGGCACTTTGGCGCTGCCGACTGGGAGGCTCTCCGGCAGTACTTCTTTGATTTCCCAGTTAATGACTTCTGCTTCCGTGACCGAGGACCCTCAGAAAGTGCTGAACGCATTACCGAGGTAATCCTCTCGGGCATGGAAGCATACATTCCATTTTCTTTCTCTCAGTCTAATGCAAACAAATATTGGTTTACTCACGCTTGTTCTACTGCTGTCCACAACAAGGAGGAAGCATTCAAACGGTACCGACGCCTTAAAACTCATGAATCTCATTCTTCCTATGTTTCTGCCCGGAATCAAGCCAAATCTGTTCTTCGACTTGCCAAGCACTCTTTCATCAATAATAAATACACTGAACTATCCAACTCTAGCTCTTCCCAAGCTTTCTGGCATCTAGCCAAAAACCTCTCCAACAACTTTTCTTCCTCGTCTTTTTCTCCCCTTTTCCACTATGATGGCACAGCCATCACTTCTTCTTCTGGCAAAGCTGAACTCTTTGCTCAAACTTTTGCCAGAAACTCTACCTTGGATGATTCCAGTGCTATTCCTCCCTCTCCACCCCCTCTCTCCTACTTATGCCTAATATCCTAATCTCTTCTACAGATGTACTTTCTACCCTCTCTGGGCATAATACTAAGAAGGTGTACGGTCCGGACGGTGTTCCTCCTATTGTACTTATAAAACTGTGCTTCCGTGCTGACCCCCTGCCTAGGCTAACTCTTTCGTCTCTGTCTCTCCTCTAACGTCTTTCCATCTTGCTGGAAGTATGCTCTCATTCAACCTGTCACAAAGAAGGGTGACCACTCTCAACCCTCCAACTATCGTCCAATTGCTCTCATCTCTTGTATCTCTAAAGTTTTTGAAACTATTCTTGCTTCCAAATTTCTTAAGCATTTCTCTTCTCATAATCTGCTCTCAGATCGCCAGTATGGCTTCCTTAAGGGTCACTTTATTGGTGATCTTCTTTCATATCTTACTAACTCTTGGTCATCCAACTTTCGTGACTTCGGTGAGACTTTTTCTGTTGCACTAGACATAACGAAGGCCTTCGATAGAGTCTGGCACAAACCTTTAATTTCCAAACTACCCTCCTTCGGTTTCTGTCCCTCCATCTGTGCTTTTGTCTCTAATTTCCTTTCCGGCCATTCCATAGCTGCGGTTGTGGATGGCCATCGCTCATTTCCTCATCCTATCAACTCCGGTGTTCCTCAAGGTTTTGTCCTATCTCCTGTTCTCTTTCTAAGTTTCATTAATGATCTTCTCACCTGTACATCCAGTCCCATCCATTCATTTGCAGACGACTCTACTTTACACCACTCAATTAGTTTTCCAGAACGCCCCAGCCAGCAGTCCCTCAAAAGTAAACGTAATGAAGCCATAAAATGCTTATCTGATGATCTAGCTACTATTTCCAATTGGGGTAGAGAAAACCTTGTTGCATTTAATGCTTCCAAACTCAATTTATCCATCTTACTACCCGTCAGGAACCTCCAGAGGACTTTCCCTTATTCTTCAACAATACAAAAATCTACCCTTCATCTATCTATCTATCTATCTATTGCCTGACGCCGTGATCCCCGAAGGGGTGGCCACGAACGAACCGCCCCCATGCACCTCTGTCCCCAGTCAGTCGACGCCCCTCCCCCCAACCAGCACCACCTTCGTTCATGTACTTCCTCACTCCATCCTTCCACATCATATTCGGTCTACCTCTCCCCCTCTGTCCCTCCACCTCGCTCTCATACACCCTCTTAGTCATTCTCTCGCTTTCCATACGTTCCATATGGCCGAACCATCTCAAGTTGTTCCTTTTCACACTTTCCAGCACATCTACCTCCACACCACACCTCCTTCTTACTTCCTCATTAGTCTGTCTATCCCTCCATGTAACTCCGCACGCACTCCTTAAGTAATTCATTTCCACTGCTCTCACTCTTGGTCTGAGTCTCTCAACCAACGTCCATGCTTCGCTTCCGTAAGTCAGTGTCGGGATTACCACACTGTCATGCAAGGACTTCTTCACTTCCATACTGACCACCCTATTTTTTGTTACTGCTTTTAGCGTTCCTACAACCCTCTTCCCCTGTTGTACCCTCTCCCGCACCTCTTCATCCATAGTCCCATCTTTACTCAACACACTGCCCAGATACTTAAAAGAGTTGACGATCTCCATAGCCTGACCGTTCAGCTTCACCTCACACTCTGTGACTTCACCCCTTTCGAAGACCATAACCTTGCTCTTCCCCGTATTTACCTTCAAATTCCGTTTTTCGCACACTGTTCCAAACTCATTTACCAGACCCTACAACTCCCATTCATTATCACTCATCAGAACTGTATCATCCGCAAACAGCAGTATAGGTAGCTTCCACTCAATTCCCTCCCTTTTCAGCGATACACCAACATCCACTGCTCTTGATAGTATTTCTTTCATAACTCCATCCATATATACAGTAAACAACCACGGGGACATCACACACCCCTGTTTCAAACCAACATTCAGGTCAAAGAACTCGCTCTGCTCACTCTCCACACGTACTGCCGCCTTTGCACCCTCATACATGCTCTTCACTGCTTTCAGCAACTTGCCCTCTACTCCGTATATTCTAAGTACTTTCCACAAACCTTCTCTATCCACTCTGTCATAGGCCTTCTCCGAGTCCATAAAGGCAACATACACCTTTTGTTTCTTCTCCAGATACTTCTCCACAACACAATTCAGGGTAAAAATCTGATCTACACATCCTCTTCCCTTCCTAAAACCTCCCTGCTCGTCGCCTATCCATTTCTACCCTTCATCTTCCCTCAATATTCTCGGTGTCTCTTTTTCTTCTGCTATCACTTGGAAAGACCATATTACCAGTCTCGCTAAGGCAGCCTCCCTGAAGCTGGGTGTGCTCAACCACCTCAAAGGGTTCTTTACCCCTGCGCAGCTTCTTGCTCTGTACAGGGGCACAGTGCGTCCTTGTATTGAATATTGTTCATATGTGTGGGGAGGATCCTCACACACCGCACTCCTAGATAAAGTAGAAAGGGAAGCCTTTCGTATCATAACTCCCGTCCACTCACCAACTCTTTGCAATCTCTCTCTCTTCGCCGCAATGTTGCATCTCTCTCACTATTCCATCGCTACTACAATAATCAGTGTTCCTCGGAGCTTTCCCAGTGTATACCACCTTCTCTATGTAGGGTACGTAGTACCAGCCCTGCAACACAATCTCATCCCTACTCTGTGCAATTCTCCAACCCAAGAGTGAAACGCTATTCTCAGACTTTCTTCTATTCAACCGCTGAGCTCTGGAACTCTCTCCCAGAATCAGTCTTTCCCTCTTCCTATGACTTAAATTGCTTCAAACTTCGTGTGTCCAGGCATTTTAGCTCGAACGTCCCTTGATTTCGGCCCTGTCACTCTTTGAAATCTGGGGGGAGGCACTCGCTGCAGGCAGTTATGCCTTTTGTCTCCCTCATTCACATAGAAAACAAAATACATATATATATATAATGTAAGCTAATATTTGTGTACCATATAACTCCTTTGACATGTATATGGTTACATGTCTGAAGAATGCATATTTATATATATTAATTTAAAATCAAATAATAAGAGTAGGGACTTTGGGTTTATATTATTCTCTTTTGCATACAGTGAGCTATATGTATCACATAATTTATAGCTCTAAAACACCTTATTATAATTCAGTGCACTCCCAGTATTCGCGACTAGGTCGTACCAGCCCCCTTCCGTGTATACGTGGTTTTGCGCATACGTGGGCATTAATTAACATACATGTAGGTTTCAATGGGAAATCGACTTAGGTCGTATCAGGCTCACCCTTCTTAGTCCCTCATTTTCCCCTAAATACATCCAATAAATACATATTATTTGAGGAGAATACTTATAAATACATATCATGAGGAGATTACTTACCACACAGACTTTATTTGAAATCAGTCATATAATTATAGCCTAGCGTAATTCATCGGCATAATTTCGCCACTTTCATCCAACACGGCGTCAGCAGGATTGACCGGCCATAGTTCTGCTTTGATGGACCCGGTCATTAATTCCTTCATTATTACCACCAGGCCCACTGTCCCTATCACTGAATAGAGAAAAGGCACTAATAAACGCGGGAGATATGAGGTTCGGGCAGAAAAAAAACTTGTACACAGGTAGTTTTCGGACACAATGGTTGCTTTGCTGGGTGGGCTGTGAGCTGTAAGACGGCCGAAGAATCGGGATGCGCATCGGCCTGCACAATTCTAATTCGTGAATAGCTGGTATTTTGCAGGTTTATGTTGCGGATAACTAGTAATGGTATACTTAGGGGTGTCCGCGGATAACGAGTTTCGCGAATACTTGGAGCGCAGATAATGGGCGTGCACTGTATACAAAAAGGTATACACTGTGCCCTATGCGAGAACGGTTAGGGTATACTCTTGTGTTATAACAGTTATTCATATGAAATTAATAATTGAGATAAGACCAATTTCAAGGGACTGGAGTTCTCGAAAAGGGGCTCCAGTCCTGACGCTATTCTTAACTTAGTGCGCTAGCTAAATAATCCAGATAGCTTCTGAAGTCCTATTTTATCTATGTCAAATTCTGATTGGATGTTTTAAATAAATGTGAAAAATACTTATTTCATACACATAAAAATATTGATATCACTCAAATTTATATATACGCCCTTGCGAATTCAGATGATGTTGGAAAACATGAACATCATATAAATGGCATCAAATTTATCAATGATTGTTATTTTTTTGTGGGTTTTGCTACTGTAATATTGTAGATTGGTCTTTCCTCTTTTCTATTGAGATAAAATAGATTGTAGTAAACGTAATTATTATTGCTTTAAATCGATGCAGGGTGAATATTTTGGTTACGCCTGGATATATTATGATTGCCAAATATCAATTTTTATATTATTCATATAAAATAAATATTGATAATAAATATATTCTGATGACACTTTTAGAATGAGCGTGAATAATTATCTTTATTTCATATACACAAATAATAATAAATGCTTCCAAAACCCAATTTCTCCCTTCATCTACCTGTCAAGAACTCCCAGAGGACTATCCCATATACTTCAACAATAAAAAAATCTACCCATCATCTGCTCTCAGTATTCTCGGTGTCTCTTTTTTTATAATCTATCTTGGAAAGACCATATTACCACTCTTGCTAAAAACGGCATCCCAAAAGCTGAGTGTGCTCTACCACCTCAGGGGTATCTTTACCCCTGCACAGTTTCTTGCTCTGTACAAGGGTACAGTGTGTCCATGCATAGAGTACTGTTCGCATGTTTGGGGAGGATCCTCTCACACAGTACTTCTAGACAAAGTAGAAAAGAAAGCCTTTCGTCTCATTAACTCACGTCCACTCACCGATTCTCTGCAATCTGTCTCTCTCTTTGCCGTAATGTTGCTTCTCTGCCGCTATGCTATCGCTATTAACCCATCTTTGGCGGCACCCGAAACCCCAACATAAAGAGCGGGGCCCGGCTATAGTCGCATGCAATTTTGAGCACGTAATGTGCTCTGAGAGAGAGCCGAGAGCGGTGGAAGGGGCGTAGGTCGGGCTCTGACCGTTCGCCACGGTCACCGTGGGCCTACTGACGTTTATTCCACACACCCCACCCTCCCTCCCTCGCTACACAGTGATTTATGTAAGGAAATTACCGTATTTTAGGGGTCTTGCATGATCGTTGCAAGAGAACGCGTGGTCGTAGCCCTTTCAGGGATACATAATTGTATTACGCTCTGGCTCTTGTTTATGCATGAACCAGAGCACGGAAACAAGGCCATTTAGGGTAAAACCCCCCGCTTGGCAGGTAGTAGAAGTTACCGCCTAGGCCGCTCGTAAGGTGTTAATATAATCAGTGTTCCTCCGAGCTCTCTCAGTGTATACCACCTCCTCTACGTAGGGTACGTAGCACTTGTCTTGCAACACAGTCCCACCCCTACTCTGTGCAACTCTCCAACCCGACAGTGAAACGATACTCCCAATCTTTCTTCTATTCAATAGCTGAGCACTGAAACTCTCTCACTGAATCCATCTTTCCCTCATCCTATGACTTAAATTGCTTCAAACTCCGTATGTCCAGACAATTTGCCTGGAACATTCCTTGATTTTGGCCCAGTCACTCTTTTAACTCTGGGGGAGGCACTCGGCACAGGCAGTTTTGCCTTTTGTCTCCCACATAGACAAAACACATATATATATATATATATATATATATATATATATATATATATATATATATAAGACCCTATCCCTGAGAGAGCTGCAGGCTGGTAGTGACTGTGAATGATACATGTTTACTTGACTTCATCAGTCTGTTGCAGGCAACGTGTTGAGGACCCATAACAGGCTCATACGAGAAAAAGAGAGAGAGAGGTTGACTTATA
The DNA here is from genome assembly GCA_032716605.1 of Paralithodes platypus. NCBI lineage: Eukaryota > Metazoa > Arthropoda > Malacostraca > Decapoda > Lithodidae > Paralithodes > Paralithodes platypus. Next base: position 20,453,188 of record CM064547.1, on the reverse strand, counting down.
AAATAATAGTTTAATGACCTTGCAATCCATTAATTAGATATGATAATGATAAGTAAATAGAAAGTAAAACATAGACACAAGTAGATAGAAAGGCATACATTGACATCAATATACATTAATGTTTGGTCAGACCTAAAGGATAGACCTTAGCATTGCGATATGCAAATATATGTACTTGTATACAGGGGCGGGTGCATTTTACTGCATATGCCGTGGGAACCAAATAATTCATGACATGGGTACGCCAATATTACTCACTCTTACGCTCACTCTCACTCTCACTCTCTCTCACGCATACATAGACACTCTCTCTCACACAACCACACACACACACACACACACAACCGCACACACGCATACTCTCTCACTTTTTCTCTCATTAAAATTGGACAATTATTTGAACACGATGCACAAGTCTAAGGCGATTATATATGTGGTGTAATTGAAATAACATCGGTGATCAGAGAACGTTTGAGAAATCTACCTGTGGTACAGCTAAGCTTACAGTCTCACTTCAGTTTAGCTACAACATATAGTAAGTTATCAAAGTTTTCCTACCATAAGTAATATTCTACTATTACTATAAGATTATAGGTAAGGCATAGCAAGGAAGTCATTATAGGCAGTATTCTACACTAAATATTGAATGAGTGGGGCTGGTAAGATAAAGCATCGATCTATAACCACTATCATCCATCGGTATAAATATAAGCTTAAGCGGAAAAATGTATAGGGCTTTCAGTACACGAGGTCACAACATTGTTCATGGGGCAGGCATTACCATATACCTAATCATAATCTTAAATACTCTCTCACCATATTATAATTATATAGACGTTTGGTTCTATTAGAGACATTTATATCAATACAAATACGACTTCAGACAAGAATTAATACAATACGTAGCGTTACCTGTTCATACGTATATACATATTAGTGGATTAATAAATTTCAATTGATTATTGTCTGGTAGTGAAATGCATATCGAGTTATAAACCACATTACTTGTTCATATCGAATCTTGTTATCATTGTGACGTCTACCAGCGTGGGCAGAATCGCCTTTCGTTAGCCACTAGCGCTCGCCAGGGACATCGAAATGGGCTACAGTTATCCGAGAATGTTGTTCTTTCTTTCCTTGTGCTCGCATTGTCACAGACAGTCCAGTGGTGGTCTTTGTTTTCGTCTGTGACAACGGGAAGTATTTTATATCATTAGTAGAATATAAGATGCAGGGTGTAAAGTTAAGGAGAAAGAGCGATAGAGGCAGCGTGGTGGTAGTATGTGCGTGTGTATGTATGTTGCTGCCTCCCTCGCTCGGTGGAGTTTTCCTGCCCGCGCCCTTGATTGGCTGGCGGTTCCTGGCGCGTCCCAGGGGCCTGCTGCCTTGTGACGTATCGGCCCATGATTGGCCGACCATCGCGCCTTTGTGGGCTCCTGTGTGACTTGCCTCCTGCATGAGGGTCCACAGGAGCTGTTCTCCTCAGGACAGGCTTGGCGCGCATGCTTCTAACATCCCATTGCATATCTCTCCCGATCACCCCCTTTACCACTGTCTCTCTTTCTGACCTTCTTCTTTTCCATTGCTTCTCACCTTTATTCAATTACTTGTCTCCTTGGGTTCTGCATACGGTTTCCATAGCCGGCCCATTGTATTGTATTCGCCGTCCTCTGAGATATATGCATGTACTTAGAATAGGTTTTGAGGGTTTTTAGTTAGTAGAGGTTGGGAACTTAGTGTGTCTCCATTATTGATTTAGTGTTTCTGCTCTTTAATTTAATGCTAGACTGGGATAAGGTAACTGTAGTCGTTGTCCCCGATGTGTGTATGGTTTACTTATACCTACACGACTTCAACCGGTCCTGTGGTAGCCTGTGTTGTCTTTTCGCTTGCGTTCTTTACGAGTGCAGCATTGTGTTGACTGAGGGTTTTAGCCTGTTCCAGTTCCACACTTTGCTGCCTCTTTGCTTGTCTTTAGAGGGTCGCCAGGATAGAACCAGATACTTGTGATCTAGATCTATCAAGAGAGCACCCTAGTCAATTAACGTAACTTAACCCTAGTCTAGCGGGTCCTCTGTGGCCGTTTTGGGCCTTTTCAGGCCATTCTGACTGCTATATCAACCATCAGTATGAAAGGAACTGTATTGCGCCAAAAACTAGGTGGAAATCGCTACACAATGACGCCACATACAGCTACGTAGCACTCGTGGAACACTGACAGTGTTACCTCGAAGATGGAAGTTTAGCTGATTTTGCTACCTTGCTCACTTTTAGCGAACTATTGGTTTCACTGTCATCCTCCCGTGCGGTGGGGGAACTGGAGTTAGTGTGGGCCGGGAGGCCACAGATGTCGGATGTATGGATCATTACTATCCCACCCATTTTCACTCGATTTCCACCCTTTTTTCACCCGTTTTTGGCCAGTTTTTTCAACTCGACTTATGTGGTGAGCCGCTTTTTAAGGGTTAAAGGATGCAGTCTTAAGGACATCGCTAGGCTACGAGCCTGTCTTGCTCAACCACAGTTCCTTACCTAGAGTATTCCAGCTAGACATTATTAATCGAGTAGACACTTATTAGTATTTAATATAAGCTCTTTGATATGTACGCATTATTATTCACAGCATTTATTAGTCTAGGTTGTTGTTGAGTTGCACAACCATAGCAGACTGTTTCGTTGATGAGGAAGTACTTCTTTTAGTGTCGAGCATTGCTACCGTTGCGCATTTACAGTATTATCGTGTCAGTTAACATTATATGTCCTATCTTTTAGTGTATTCCATTTACATGTGTGGTGTCCTGCCTCCTGCCTATATATAGTTTAAGATACGAGCATCTTATGAACATCAGACTTTCTTTAGAAGTTTCCAGGTCTATGCTGTTGGACTATACTTCACTTTCTATCAGATAGGAGTGCAGAGTTTATTGTTGTTTAGAGTAACTGTATTGAAGCATCTTTTTATTGTATTAAATCTTGCAGCGATTTAATTGATCTTTCCATAGATTCCTTTTTATGCATTTTAACGTAACTTGCATCCTGTTTGTTATCAGGCTATACCAGTGTAGGTTAGCCTGAAGTAGAGTACATTTATGCCCAGTTAAGGATACCCCGTTATCGCAGATTAACTCTGGAGGGTATAGGTGTTTTTGTTCGCCGGCATATAAGTTCGAGGGTTTGGATCTAGCGTACCGTTGTTGCATAGTGCCCTATTACTAGTCCACTCTTTAAGTGCCCTTGTTTTATTCGTAGCCCCGGTCGTAACATCATGAACCTTGGTAATAGTTAGTTAATAAGCGCTGCTATAGTGATAATAACTATATACACACACACACACACACACATGGTCAGTTGTGCTCAATTAATCATTTAGCCCAAATCTCTCACTTTAAATTGTCTGTCTTCCATGGATCGCCTAATTTATCACTGCAATATTTTAATATTAGTATAGTGTTCATTCTTTGTATTTACTCAGATAATGACACACACACGCACACACACACACACACCTACCCTTTATCTTGCTCCATTCATTTGACACCTTGTTGTTCCTCAGTCAGAGCCGTTCTTCTATCTGCTTGTCTTGCCTTCCACATTTATGTCCTCTCTCCCTCCGTTTTCCTCTCCGTCTCTCTCTCAGTATATATATATATATATACTGTATATATATATATATCCTTCCATCTGTGCCTTTGTCTCTAATTTCCTTTCCGGCCGTTCCATAGCTGCGGTTGTGGACGGCCATCGCTCACTTCCTTATCCTATCAACTCAGGTGTTCCTCAGGGCTCTGTCCTATCACCCATTTTCTTTCTAATTTGTATAAATGATCTTCTAAACTGTACCTCCAGTCCTTTCCATTCATACACAGACAACTCTACCTTACACTATTCAATTAGTTTTCCAGAAAGCCCCACCCAGCAATTCCTCAAAAACAAACGTAATGAAGCCATACTACACTTATCTTCTAATCTAACTATTATTTGCAATTGGGGCAGAGAAAACTTTGTTGCCTTTAATGCTTCTAAAACCCAATTTTTCCATCTTACTGCCCGTCGGGAACTCCCAGAGGACTTTCCCTTATTCTTCAACAATACAAAAATCAATCTTTCATCTTCTCTCAATATTCTTTGTGTCTCTTTTTCTTCTGCTCTCTTTTGGAAGGACCATATTACCAGTCTTGCTAAGGCAGCCTCCGAGAAGCTGGGTGGGCTGAACCGCCTCAAGGGGTTCTTTACCCCTGCACAGCTTCTTTCTCTCTACAGGGGCACAGTGCGTCCTTGTATAGAGTATTGTTTACAAGTGTGGGGAGGATCCTCTCACACCGCACTCCTAGACAAAGTAGAAAGGAAAGCCTTTCGTATCATTAACTCCCGTCCACTCACCAACTCTCTGCAATCTCTCTCTCTTCGCCGCAACGTTGCATCTCTCTCGCTATTCTATCGCTACTACAATAATCAGTGTTCCTCGGAGCTTTCCTAGTGTATACCACCTCCTCTACGTAGGGTACATAGTACCCGCCTTGCACCACAAACCCACCCCTACTCTTTAAAACTCTCCAACCCAAGAGTGAAACATTATTCTGTCTTCCTTCTATTCAACAGATGAGGTCTGGAACTCTCTCCCAGAATCAGTCTTCCCTCTTTCTATAACTCGCAAGTCACGCGACACCCATCTTGTGATGTTGACAAAAGTTTTCCTAGTGATTTGGCGACTATTCTTGTGTCTCGGCAAATAGTCGCCCGACGTGTTTCATCGTTGTAACATTTTGTTCATGCCAGGCCGTTGCTGATGCACAAGAATATTCGCCGATGCATTGGCAACGTGTTGGAAACATGTTGCTGACACTTACGATTAGTCTTGCATATCTCCAACTGTCGTGCTAAATTTTGAACTTTCCAAAGTTTGACACGAGTCACGCGACATTATTTACGAATCAAGAGACCCATCGCCAACGTAGTTAAATCATACACAATTTTTTCACTCATGCTAAGACAAAGAAAAAAAGGGTCAATCGTGTTGGGTCGCCGATGAAAATTGTACAGGTGGGAAAGCCTCTATAGTGGCATTAGTCGTGCTAAACAGATCCCCATAAGCGAACTACGGACTACAGACAAACAATTGATGATACGTGCAATTGAATATGATACATAACCACATATAATCCAACCTCAATGATCATTTTAACGAGGTAAAATCAGCCTTTAGTGTATTACAAATATCACAGGAAACTGAAAATATTTGTATAGAGGTCTCATTAATTAAGTCGAAAAAACAACCCAGCAATGTGAAAAAAGTACTAACAAAAGTAAAATTCAATATAGTAGCGAACCCAGGAGTGACAAAGTGTGGTAAGTCAAGATGCTTGTTATGCACACAGATAATAGAGGACAGTCAATTTAAATTAGTCCGGCACATTTTGAGTAAAATCATGCATTTTGTGATACAAGTATGAAATTTGGCACAGATATAATATAGCCCATAACAGTTCATTTAAGAATGGGAGCTCAACCAGATTCGACCTATGACGAAAATGATGGCCATTTTTAAATGGCCGCCATGCGAACATTGAAATCCTCGTATCTCTGTTAACCCTTCTTTGGCGGCACCCGGCTATAGCCGGGCAAGAGAACCAAGGACTATGTGGCGGGGCCCGGCTATAGTCGCATGCAATTTTGAGCACGTAATGTGCTCTGAGAGAGAGCGGAGCGGTGGGAGGAGCGTAGGTTACCTCATGACCGCTCGCCACGGTGGCCGTGGAGCTACTGAGATGTACTCCGCCCTACTCCACCCTCCCTCACTCGTTTCACACGTAATAATGTAAGGAAATGACCGTATTTTACCGATTTTGCCCTTCGGTTTCACGATCGTTGCAAGACAACCAGTGATCGTAGAAGGATGGTTCTGGTGTCATTGGAAAGCTCATTTCATGCCCTTTCAGGGATACATACTGGTATTACACTCTGGCTCTTGTTTATGCATGAAAACGAACATGGAAACAAGCTCGTTTATGGTAAAACCCCCCGCTGGGCGGCACAGTCAAATATACTCCACCACCCGCTCTTTGAGTGTTAATAATAGTGATAGGTTTCTAATCTTGACATCTATACCTATGTTTTTAATACCAAGGAATTCAAATATGTGACTATTTTCTACTTATAATGTGTCCACCATGTTGTTACCAGACATGGCTGCCATAACACTCAATTATGTTTGTTTCATCATTGGTTTAATTGTGGCGCCCCCTGCTGAAGTGAGGCAAACGACGGGCCGGATGAAATTGAGTTAGCACTTGCCTCGGATAGGCAAAGGCATGCTTGAGCCTGTGGAAGAATCATTTGCCTCAAATCGACATGGAAGTGTCTAAAAGGACAATAAACCAGAATTATTGCTGGATTTTTTACACAGCTAACGCACGACTGAGAAGTCCGTGCTGAACTGAGTCAAAGTCCCGAGACAAAAGCCGCCACCAATCAGCGAGCGCCATGATGATGAGTCATCGCCCGCCAGCCAATCAGCGTCCACCACTCCCTTTCCACCCTCCTCAGTTTTCGCGCCAGCTCGTATCAAGCGCATACCTTCCACATTTTGTTCTTGTTTTGTGTTTTTTTCTGTGCTATTATTCTCCACCATGGCTGATGGGGAGGCAAGTGACCAACCAGAGATACAGTCACCCTCTGAAGTACAAAAGAGGCCGAGAAACAAACGAAAGTGGAAGAAAAATGCAGCAAAATCAAATAGGAACTTGGGCCTTGAGTATACATCTGCTTATACAGGGAGGAAAATGCCAGAGCAAAAAGTGGGGCCTCCCTGTACCTGTGCTGCGAAATGTTATGATCTTGTGGGTGAACAGAACATTCAGTCCATTTTCACAGACTTTTGGAAGACTGGCAGCTTGGATGCACAGACAGTTTATATCCAAAAACAGACTACATCCCAGGCTGTGAAACGGAGGCGAACTGAGAATGTGGAGAAACAAAAAAGCTGCACTCGGCATTATCACGTCACCGTCAATGACATCCCTATCACTGTATGTAAGCAGGCATTTGCAAACATTCATGGTATCCCTAGAGCCCGGTTGGATCGTGCCTTGAACAACATGACCTCCACAAGTGTCCCAATATGTGATCATAGAGGCAAGCCTGGCAGTCACGGTAAACTCGCGGACGAACGTAACCGTAAGGTAGTAGAGCATGTGAAAAGTTTCCCTACTATTACCAGCCATTATTCTCGCTAAAACTCCCCAGATGTGCGTTATTTAGACACTGATATGCTAAGCAAGCGCCAAATGTATGAGTTATATAAAGAGTGGCTGGAAGAAAAGTACCCAGGTGAGGTGCCCTGTACTTGGCACTATTATGACGATGTGCTTAAGGCCAACTTTTCCAATCTTAAGCTGTACAAACCACGCCATGATACGTGCAAAACTTGTGACATGTATGCCAATACATACATGTCATGTATGCCGGACCACTTACCAGTGACCTTTAGTGACCATTACACCTACCTGTGTTTGGGGGCAGTGCACTCGTGTTATATAAAAGTGTTATTGCTCAGTTTTTAGCTGTTAGTTTACTTGTTTTTGTTTTTCTGTACTTAGTTTCTTGCTCCTCGCTAAGCTTATTGGGATCATGGCAGGTATGGAGTGCGAGTCTCTAACTGATCTGCATCATCTTATTCTCCAGGTAAGAGAGGAGATGGTTGTGGTGAAGGAAGAGGTCTTGGCTCTAAGGGAGGTTAATGTTAAAATTCAGAGGGAAGTGGATTTGATTAAAGACGAAAATCTAGCTTTCAAGCTTAGCCAAGAGGAAATAAAGTCAAGTAAGGGGAAAAGGGAGGAAGTTGATGAAAAATTGTATTCATGGCAGGTTGTTAAAAATACGGGTGGGAAAGTCACACTCAAGAAGCAGGATAGTAGAATAGGTATGCGTGTGACAAATACATTCTCTCCTTTGCGAGACGAATGTGAGGGAAAAGATAGTCAGGATAAGGGAGGGATAACCGAAGTGCCTGCCGCCGACTCAGCTCCAACCTCTGACGCTGTGCTACCTACCACCACCACTACCCCCACCACCACCACCACCAAGGGAGCTTCTGCCACCACCGGGGGTTCTCCAACTGCAGCTGCTGGATCCTCCCGAGGGAAAGGTAAGTCTGTGTCCCGAGAAGGTAAGTCTGTGTCGATTGTGGGCGACTCCATGGTAAGACATTTAGTTAGGGCTACCCGCACTAAACTTAGGAAGGTTGTGTGTCTGCCTGGCCATGGAGTTGGGAGGGTTTTAGAGAAGATGGACCACATCTTGGAAGATAGTGGAGATAACCCCATTATCTGTCTCAGTGCCGGGAGTAACGATGTTGGTAAGGGTAGAAGTGAGGAACTGCTGCAGCAGTATCGGGATGTGTTAGATAAAGTTAGGATGAAGGGAGGGATCCCTGTAGTACATTGTATCCTACCCAGAAGAGGAGTTCCCAAGGAATGGACATCCAGGGCGATTGGTGTCAATTGCCGTTTGGAGAAATATTGCAAAGAAAAAGCAATACCAATCATTGATAACTGGAATAGTTTCTATGGGAGAGATGGGATGTACGCAAGGGATGGGGTTCATCTTTCACGGTTAGGGGTTTCTACATTAGCTAGTTCTTTAGATAGGGTGGTTGTGGGGTTTTGAACAGAAATATTGAGAGTGTAAATGAGAGGTTAAATGGAAAAAAAATTCGCGTCAGGCGAAAGCGATAAGGATATTCAGTCTCATGCTAAAAATTATGACTATAATGCAAATGATGATAGTGATGGTGCAACGGAAGATGGAAATGTCGTTAGAAATAAAGGTAAATTAGGTATAAAGAAAAGAAGTAAATTGAGAGTATATTACACAAACTGTAGGAGTCTATGTAACAAAATGAACGAACTTAGAGCCCTTGTTAGCAAAGAAAATATAGACATAATAGCGCTAACTGAAACGTGGATTAATACAGAAACCAGGCATTTTTTAGCAGAATTTGATATACCAGGATATAGTTTGTTTAAATATGACCGAACAAGTAAGAGGGGTGGCGGTATAGCAGTGTTTGTCAGGAGTACATTAAAAAGCTGTATTAAATCAGGTATTAGACTAAATAACGATAATGAAAGTGTTTGGGTAGAGGTTAACGAAGTTAGTGAGACCATAGTTATTGGAGTTATGTATAGACCGCCAAATATGAGTAGAAATGACGGAACGTCATTATGGGAGGAAATTAAAATGGCATCAAGGTTTAGCAATGTGTGCATTATGGGGGATTTTAATTTTCCGAATATAGATTGGCAGCATCAAATAGGAGACTCTGGTTCTGAGGAGTTTATAGAGGTAGTACAAGATAGTTTTTTATTTCAATTCATAGATATGCCGACTAGAGGTAATAATATTCTCGATTTAGTTTTCAGTAACAATGAACATATGGTAAATAATGTAGAGATAGGGGACCACCTAGGAAATAGTGACCACAATTCTGTGTATTTTAATATACAATGGAAAGGTAATACCAGAGAGAATACAACATTAATACCTGACTTTAAAAAAGCCAATTATGGTGGGTTAAGAAGAGCCCTATTAGCTGACCCTATGGTCAAAAAATTAAGTCGATCCAGGTGTCCATATGAGAGTACCCCTTCTCAGGCACCTGTCATCTTAAGTCAGGAAGAGACGTCAACCTTGGTAGATACATACGATAATTTTATCAAGTCAGTATTCAATGCACAAAATAAATACATCCCCAAAAGAAAATTTAGATCAACACAGAACCAACCCAAATGGATGAATAATAGACTATTAGATCTTCTAGGACAAAAGAGAGGAATATATAGAAAAATTAGGAAAGGCGAAATTCACCTACTTGCTTACTATCAGAATCTATCAAGACAGGTAAAAAAGGATATTAGGAAAGAAAAAAGAAATTATGAAATTAAGGTTGCCAATGACTCAAAAAATAATCCTAAAGCTTTTTACCAACTATATAAATCCAAAGTTAGAGATGTAATTGGTCCCCTTAAAACTTCGATAGGAGAAATGACAGAAAATGATTTAGAAATGTGCAGTACATTAAATAGTCAATTTCTTTCCGTTTTCACTAATGACAATTTGGCACAGTTTCCAGAAGTCCGTAAGGTATATAGCGATAGTATAGAAAATAGGTTAAGTACGGTTACTATAAGTAGAAATGATGTGCTTAAGGAAATTGACAGACTAAAACCTCATAAATCGCCTGGTCCTGATGAGGTATATGCTAGAGTATTAAAAGAATGTAGGGATGAGTTAAGTTACCCATTAACATTTTTATTAAACAAGTCATTGGAGACAGGTATAGTTCCAGAAGCTTGGAAGCTTGCAAACGTAGTTCCGATCTTCAAAAAAGGTGACAAATCAATAGCATCCAATTACCGTCCCATTAGTCTTACATCAATCATAGGAAAGCTACTAGAGTCAATTATTGCTAGTAAAATTAGAAACCACTTAGATACATTTAATTTAATAAATTCTTCTCAGCATGGATTAACTCAGGGACGTTCTTGCCTCACTAATTAGCTTAGTTTTTTCTCAGAGGTATATGAAGCAGTATATAATGACAAGTCATATGATATAATATATTTAGATTTCAGTAAAGCTTTCGACAGAGTCCCCCATGAGAGATTGATGAGAAAGGTTGAAGCGCATGGAATAGGTGGGGCGTTGTTGGGATGGATTAGGTCATGGCTAATTGGTAGGAAGCAGAGAGTCAGCATAAATGGTACGAAGTCAGAATGGGGAGCAGTCAAAAGTGGTGTCCCCCAGGGATCTGTATTACGTCCTCTGTTGTTTGTTATATACATAAATGACCTTGATTTAGGTATAACTAGTAGGATAAGTAAATTTGCAGACGATACCAAAATGGGGAGAACAATTGATTCAGATAGATATATAGAGTGCCTCCAAAGGGATCTAGATACCTTACACGAATGGTCAGTAAATTGGCAGATGAAGTTTAACATTGACAAATGCAAGGTATTAAAGATAGGGAAGATGCATACAAATGTTAAATATAAACTAGCTAATGTGGAATTAGAAAACTCGAATTGTGAGAAAGATCTAGGTGTGTTTGTTAGCAATGATTTGAAGCCTAGACAACAGTGTATAAGCGTTCGAAACAAGGCAAACAGGATTCTCGGGTTCATCTCTAGGAGTGTGAGTAACAGAACTGCTGATGTTATCTTAAAACTTTACTTGTCATTAGTGAGACCCCATATGGATTATGCTGTTCAATTTTGGTGTCCTTATTACAGAATGGACATAGATTCATTGGAGAGAGTACAACGTAGAATGACAAAAATGATCCATAATATTAAAAATCTTCCGTATAAAGAAAGGATGAAGAAATTAGGCTTACATTCATTAGAGAGACGCAGAGTTAGAGGGGATATGATAGAGGTGTTCAAGTGGGTTAGTGGGATAACAAAGGGGACATGACAAATGTACTAAAGCTCAGTGATAGCGAAAGAACTCGTACCAATGGTTTCAAATTAGATAAATTTCGTTTCAGAAAAGATATAGGCAAATATTGGTTTGGTAACAGAGTTGTAGATGGGTGGAATGGACTACCAAGTGCTATAGTGGGATTAAAAACGATAGGGAACTTTAAGATAAAATTGGATAAGCATATGGACGAGAAGGGTTGGGTGTGAAGGGGGATCAGCAGGGTTGGGCCAATCAGCGCTCTGCAGACCCACGTAATCCTGCGTTAATCTCTAACCGTTTTGGTAAGATGATCCTCAGGGTATTAGAGTGTTGAGCCTATAATTGGGCTTTGTAATTGGGGTTGTGTGGGACAGGGATCTGCCTTGCTTAGGCCAATCGGCTTTCTGCAGACTCCCATTTTCTTATGTTCTTATGTTCTTATGTTCTTAAGTGTAAGGATTTTTTGCTGACAGAGGCCGAGAAGAGGGCAATCGAGGTGAGGCAATCTCTCCACCTGGCCAAGGCTGAAGTTGGATACAAGCTCCCCAAGAAAATGTCACTGACACTCCCGACACGACCATGGTACTCTGCATGGACCTTCAGCAAGCACTTCCAAACCCCAAGATATCGACAGGAATCACTTTTATAGAAGAAAAATGTGGACATATAATTTTAACATTCACAACTATAAGACTGGAAAGGGGCATATGTTTATTTGGGATGAAGTGACAGCTAAGAGTGGGGCACTCGAAATTTGCAGTTGCATCAAGAAGTTCATTGATAAATTTGTCCCTCCTGAAGTCAACGAGATATACATGTTCTCTGATAACTGTTCAGGGTAGAACAAAAACATTAGACTGCTGCTCTTCTACCTCTCCTTCATTCATTCTGGCAGATTCAAGGAAATTCATCAAGTCTATTTCAGGTCTGGTCATACTTACATGGCTGCAGATAGACATTTTGCCCTTATTGAAAAGAACATGAGGAAGTTGAATTACATTTTCACGCCTGATGAACACATCAAAATCATTAAGGCCACCCGGAAGACTGGAGGTTAGAGGTCTAACCCCTTTGAGGTTGTGAAAATGCAACAAACAGACTTAAAATATTATGACTGGCTTAAGAAGTTATGTACTCGACGCAACCCCACCACTATTAGGTTCATAGATGCAACCTCCATCTTAGGAGATTTCAACGTTCACCACCGCCAATGGCTCTCCTCTCACACTACTGATCCACCTGGTGAACAAGCCTACGTCTTTTCTATCCTAAATGACCTAGAGCAGTTAGTTCAGCAACCCACCCGTATCCCGGATCGCATCGGAGATCGGCCAAACATTCTTGACCTGTTTCTAACTTCTAACCCTTCTTCTTATACTGTCGATCTTTTCTCTCCTTTGGGCTCCTCCGACCATAAACTTATCTCTGTTACCTGTCCTATCTCTCCAGTACAGCCACCCGATCCTCCTAGCCGGCGGCGCTTGTGGCACTTTGGCGCTGCCGACTGGGAGGCTCTTCGGCAGTACTTCTTTGATTTCCCATGGAATGATTTCTGCTTCCATGGCCGAGGACCCGAGGAGAGTGCTGAACGCATTACCGAGGTAATCCTATCGGGCATGGAAGCATACATTCCATTCTCTTTCTCTCAGACTAATGCTAAAAAATCTTGGTTTACTCACGCCTGTTCTACTGCTGTCCGCAATAAGGAGGAAGCATTCAAATGGTACCGACGCCTTAAAACTCAAGACTCTCATTCTTCATATGTTTCTGCCCGGAATCAAGCCAAATCTGTTCTTCGACTTGCCAAACACTCTTTCATCAATAATAAATGCACTGAACTATCCAACTCTAGCTCTTCCCAAGCTTTCTGGCATCTAGCCAAAAACCTCTCCAACAATTTATCTTCCTCGTCTTTCCTTCCCCTTTCCCACTCTGATGGCACAACCATCACTTCTTCCTCTGACAAAGCTAAACTCTTCGCTCAAACTTTTGCTAGAAACTCCACCTTGGATGATTCCGGTGCTATTCCTCCCTCTCCGCCCTCCTCTCTCTTACTTATGCCTAATATCCTAATCTCTTCTAAAGATGTACTTTCTACCCTCTCTGGGCTTAACACTAATAAGGCGTACGGTCCGGACGGTGTTCCTCCTGTTGTTCTCAAAAACTGTGCTTCCGTGCTGACTCCCTGCCTAGGCAAACTCTTTCGTCTCTGTCTATCCTCTAACGTCTTCCCTTCATGCTGGAAGTTTGCTCACATTCAACCTGTCCCAAAGAAGGGTGACCGCTCTCAACCCTCCAACTATCGTCCAATTGCTCTTATCTCTGGTCTTTCTAAAGTTTTTGAAACTATTCTTGCTTCCAAATTTCTTAAGCATTTCTCTTCTCATAATCTGCTCTCAGATCGCCAGTATGGCTTCCTTAAGGGTCGCTCTACTGGTGATCTTCTTTCATATCTTACTAACTCTTGGTCATCCTCCTTTCGGGACTTCGGTGAGACTTTTTCTATTGCACTAGACATATCCAAAGCCTTCGATAGAGTCTGGCATAAATCTTTAATTTCTAAACTACCCTCCTTCGGTTTCTATCCCTCCATCTGTGCCTTTGTCTCTAATTTCCTTTCCGGCCGTTCCATAGCTGTGGTTGTGGACGGCCATTGTTCACTTCCTCACCCTATAAACTCCGGTGTTCCTCAGGGCTCTGTCCTATCTCCTATTCTCTTTCTAATTTTTATAAATGATCTCCTTAACTGTACCTTAATTCCCATCCATTCATACGCAGACGACTCAACCTTACACTACTCCATTAGTTTTTCAGAACGCCCCAGCCAGCAATCCCTCAACGACAAACGTAATGAAGCCATAGAACTCTTAAATTCTGATCTAAATACTATTTCCATTGGGGCAGAGAAAACCTTGTTAACTTTAATGCTTCCAAAACCCAATTTCTCCATCTATCTACCCGTCAGGATCTCCCAGCGGACTATCCCTTATTCTTCAACAATACAAAAATCAACCCTTCATCTTCTCTCAATATTCTTGGTGTCTCTTTTTCTTCTGCTCTCATTTGGAAGGACCATATTACCAGTCTTGCTAAGGCAGCCTCCCAGAAGCTGGGTGTGCTCAACCGCCTTAGGGGGTTCTTTTCCCCTGCACAGCTTCTTGCTCTGTACAGGGGCATAGTGCGCCCTTGTATTGAGTATTGTTCACATGTGTGGGGAGGTTCCTCTCATACCGCTCTCCTAGACAAAGTTGAAAGGAAGGCCTTTCGTATCATTAACTCCCGTCCACTCACCAACTCTCTGCAATCTCTCTCTCTCCGCCGCAATGTTGCATCGCTCTCACTATTCTATCGCTACTATAATAATCAGTGTTCCTCAGAGCTATCCCAGTGCATACCACCTCCTTTACGTAGGGCACGTGGTACCCGTCTTGCAACTCAATCCTACCCCTACTCTGTGCAACTCTCCAACCCAAGAGTGAAACGTTACTCTCAAACTTTCTTCTACTCAACAGCTGAGCTCTGGAACTCTCTCCCAGAATCAGTCTTTCCCTCTTCCTATGACTTAAATTGCTTCAAACTCCGTGTGTCCAGGCATTTTGGCTCGAATGTCCCTTGATTTTGGCCCTGTCACTCTTTCAACTATGGGGGAGGCACTCGCTATAGGCAGTTATGCCTTTTGCCTCCCTCAATCACATAGACAGAAAAAAAATAAAAACAAAAAAAACTTCCGTCTGTCCCACACCATCCCGACTGGCTTCGCTTGTGACTCGAGTTATGCCACCATTGAAGACGGTTTGGTGGAATCTGTGAGGATTGTGAAGGGTTCTGGTCCGAGGGCAGACAAAGCCTTCAACCTCTCACTCGATGATGTTCCCCAGAAATACACCAAACCCATCCCTCTGGCGAAACCCAAGTTGGTGGACCTAAAAGTACTTGTGAGAGACCTGGTGCCACCCTACATCCGGCGTAGGTACTGGGACAGTATACTGGGTGTTACTCATGAGGCTGAGGCAGAGTCTGATGGTGATGACCCAGATTCGGATGATGAGTCTGTAGCAGATGACCCTAACCCGATGGGTTATGTAGATAATGACGAGGAAGCCGAGGGTGAGAGAGGCTTCTTTGATTATCAATAAATATACAAGAACACAGAAACTGATTTAGTTTTAAGGTAATATAATAATAAGCAAAGAATAATCAATATTGAAAGTGCCTTGTGCGATATAAAGAAGTGTGTGAAGCCAACACAAGTGTATATTAAGTAATTATTTTTACATACAAGTGTGTGAAGCCAACACAAGTGTATATTCAGTTATTATTTTTACATATAATGTGGTAAAGTGTTTATCAATAAGTTCAAGTGCCTATTATACATAATGTGTTTAAGTGAAGGGTCAGGGTCACATCAGTCTCGTCACTCAGCCTCTCAGCACGCATCTCCCAGTATCTCGGCACTCATCTCCCAGTATCTCGGCACTCATCTCCCAGTATCTCTATCTCATCGCCCAGACTTCCTAACCAACAACAGTAAGTGAATACATTTTCATTGTGGTACAATAAATTTAAATATAATATATTATATAAATATTTGTACCTCAAAACGTTAATATTACTATTAATATAATTATTTACATTATAATTCCTATTATGTATTATGAGAAAACAGCGTTTGACAGTTCGTAGCGAGGCAACCGACCCCCTTACCGGCACCTGCCTCCCTCCCTCCCTTGGTGGTGGGAGGGAGGCAAGCCTCGTGGATTGAGAGGGAGAGCGGGAACTTTCAAACGGTGTTTTCTCATTTCTTTATGTTCGTCGTTTGCCTCACTTCAGCAGGGGGCGCCACAATTTCCAATGAATTAATTGTAATTAAATGAAGATTTCGATGTTATAGTTAATTAAATGGTATAATCAGATCATCAAAATGTAGCAAATGTCTCTGGTTAAACAGTTTGATGCAGCGGAGCCACCGTGCTAGAGAGATCAACATGCAGTTAACCTAAGAAGTGCGCATGGGGGTAATTAGAAACGTCCCCCTGTGCTGACGTATTTGAGCTGTTTCCATCACTAAAATATTCATTTTACCATAAATAGCATTAATACTTATCCATACGTGCCTATTATGGGTTGATTATAAAGGTATTAACCTGAAACAACAATAAAACGAGTGAAAACAGCGTTTGGATGGTCAAAATCGGAGATACAGGCCGCGATTTATATAATGTATGGGTGAGGCAACCTGCTTTCCCGCCAATTTCCCCCAAGGCCACTGAGACACAGTCGATCGATACTCTCTCTCTCTCTCTTGCACTCGCTTGATAACAGTGATGTCAATACCCTGCTTGCAACTCGCTAATGTTAGCACGAAAATATACCTCAGAATAAGGGAATAACAGGGAAAATAGGTGATAACTGAAGGAGGGGAGAAAAGTGGGGAAGGAGGGGAGGTAGAGGAGTGATATTTTGCATGGCCCAGGGGCCCCAATTTTTTTTTTTTTTTTTGTCGATGTTTAAAGTTGATTTTTTTGTGTCTGTGACTCTTAAGAGTCTTCCCGCAGTCCGCCGGGGGAACTCTTAAGAGTCTTCCCGCAGTTCCTGGGTTAACCAGGTAATGCCCTGTATATGACTCCTAGCTGCAGGAATACCTCTGTCTTCTTTTCTTTTCTTTTTTTAACTAATGGAATATAATAGTTCCTAAATATAACAATTAATAGATACTATTTCCCTGTTAGTTGAAACTAATGGAATATAATAATACTTCATAAATTAACACTTAATAGTTATTATTTCCAGGGAATTACTCACATCCACCACACTTGCATAGTCCTGTACAAGGCTAGTCTGTCTTTTTATATTTGCATTGTCCCTTGCAGCGCTTGATACATCCACACTTGATAACATCTCGACAAGCTTCCCCAGCAGCTGGAAGGGTCATCCACTTTATTTTCCAATGTGCACTTGACTCCTCCCATGACCACCCAAAGTCAGCTGGACTTGGTAATGTTGGTGACTTGATGAGTGCCTGACCCCAGACGTGACCTGCTTGATATCCTGTTCGTAAAAGGTGCTGGGTCAGTCCATCTTGAGTTGGTGGGATATTTTCAATGGCCCTGCACTTTTGTGTGAATAATGTTTGCCTTGCACTGTTCACTCTACTTTCGGAACTACCACGGTCAATCGGTCATATATGATTGTTACAAATCTGTCAATGGTAGGTAGAACAATATTTTAATATGTCTTCCACTGTAGGAGTTTCTGCTAAAGTGCACAGAGCACTAGTAACATCTTCAAAGACATTCCATGCTACCCAAGCTGTTTGTTTACCTTTTTCAGAAAAAAAGGATGTGACATCACAACAAGTCAGTGCATGGAATGCAGGAAGTGCTCTGCATTTACATTCTCGGAGAGCCTGAGTCATACTGGAAACATCTAGATACCGAAATTTACTACCTGTACCAAAAGCCACCCATAGAGATTCAGACTCAAGCTTGTGGGCTAGAGTCATGCTCAAGATAACAACATATGTATCCACAGTGCTGATGATAATTTTCTTTATACCATGCAGAACCCCAGCATTGGCATGATTAAAGATCCTTGTATCTGCCTCTTCATGATGACAGCCCTTCAGATGTGCCAGATTAGTAGGGGCTGAGGACAAAACATTCTCACCTTGAGAAATGATAACTATACCTGGGAATACTTCACTTAAAACATGATCACTGATGAGATGGAAGAGCTGGGTTTTGTTTTCATCCACACATAGAAACTCATGCTACTTAGCTGATACTTTATTGTTTTCTTTAACAAGTCTACTGGGACCTGTCCCTCTTTTCTCTCTTACAGGAGCTTTTAGACATCAAAAAACATATCTACTCTCTGTACATCTCTATTGAACTGCCTTCTGATGTATTTCATGACTTGTGGCATAGTCATCAAAAGTATCAAAAAGTCCTGGCTTAATCATGTTGATAATGGCAGTACCATCTGGAATGACCATTTGGGCCTCTTGGTGTTTCAACACATGCTAACAGATCTGATTTTGCACCACACCTTAAGTATCCATAGTCAGAAAGGGAAGGTGGATACAAATGGTTCTCATGTGAGAAAAATTCTTCCATGTTAGTTTGCCGTATCTGACATACAATGTACAGAGTTGAGAATAAGCTGCAATCACGTCTAAAAGAGTCCAGTTGTTTGTGTTGCCGTGATTTATCCTTGGGGGGTATGTGTGGCAAAAAGTGGAAGCTTAGACTTTTTGATGACATCATGAAGTGGGGTTGAACATTCAATGAGACGGTCTTGGTAGAAAGCATCACATCTGCCCTGTCCTAACTGCTTAATATTCTGAATAGAATCCACTATGGCATGGTCAGCAGCTACACCTGTGCCAATATTAATCAATTCACTGGCAGTGTCCTTGAAGGGGTTTCCAGTGCCAGATATAATATTCACCAAAGACTTAACCTGCTGTAAGAAGGCATTTTGAGTTCCAGGAGTATCTTCATGGTGATGGGCTTGTTTGTCCGATTGTGACTTGTTTAATATACTGGTGAACCCGGTCACAACCCTGGCCATCTCAGGACCTGCTACCATGCACCTCAGCAAAGCTTCTGGTCTTTCAGTCAAGCCCACTGCTCCTCCTTCATCTTTCATACATGCATTGTTCTACTCATGGCTCTCATCTAGGGACATCCTGAAGAATGGGCGAGTAGACTTCTTCACTATGAAATTGCCTTTGCAGAATTGAGAATACACTGCAGGATGTTTCTGTTCAAGTGTTGACATATCCCGAAGGTGAAGAGCCACAGCCTGTGC
Source organism: Paralithodes platypus (assembly GCA_032716605.1). Taxonomy (NCBI): domain Eukaryota; kingdom Metazoa; phylum Arthropoda; class Malacostraca; order Decapoda; family Lithodidae; genus Paralithodes; species Paralithodes platypus. The sequence continues at coordinate 20,433,913 of CM064547.1, read as the reverse complement.
ATAATGATGGACCAATGAATGAAAGAGCCACTGTAGTGCAGACAGGGTTTCAACATTCAAGGAAAAGTTCCCTTCGTGAATGGCTCTATCCTACGTCAGAATGGTTAGTTCAGTGTTCAAGATTAACTCTCAGAACCTGAAATTTACAGAAGATGCACATTCCTCCTTGACCCAATCTTCCATACAAACGTTGTAACCTCCGTACCGACCGGATGTCATGTGGCCAGACCAACCTGTTGAATGTGACTTTACAATTACCTCGTGGCAACAACTCGCCTTGCTTACGAGAGAGATAGAGAGAGAGAGAAACCAGCCAAGTTTGTGTGGACGTGGAGGGGCAAACTACCGGACGAGACGGAACCAGCCCCCTTCTCCCTACTGCCCCCAACCACTCACGGGGCTCGTTCACCTGCTTCTCACCTGTAACTGGTCGACATGTTTCCTGCCTTCTTACTGGTCCCGACACCTGCTTCCTACCTCCTGATTGGTTAGCTAGGTCCAGGGAACGATATATAAGACGGGGATTTGATAATTCAAACTAGTACATTTCTAACTGGGGGAGACGAGACAGACTTCAGAGGCTTGTATATTATTATGTGTTAAGTTGCGTCCAAAAGCAACCTCTTGCATGTTAGTTAGGGATTATTTGTGACTATTAATTAACCAGAAGTATGTCGAAAACATACACTCATTTGCTTTAAGATTTTGTGATTGGAGAAATCATTTTACTTTACTGTTTAATTTACTTGGAGAAATCATATATGTTTAATTTACTTGGAGAAATCATATATGTTTAATTTAATTGGAGAGATATATATTTTGAATTACTGTTAAATTTTGGTGATTAGAATTAATGTTTGATTCAGAGATGATTTGTGAGTGAATATTCTACTTTACATATTAACGATTAACTAACTTGATGTAAAGCTATTGTCATTCATAATTAAGGATTAAGCCTTATATAAGTTAAATACTTACCTGACTATTATTCTTTAATTTGTACTTTAGTGAAATCAGAACGTACGCAAAACGATCCTGAAACTCTATCATAACTTTCATTGCTTATTATTTTGATTAATTGTAAAATACCTTATTTACGTTTATAAATATAATTCCCTTTTATATGTGACTTTATTATATTTCCTTACCATTTTTATTTAGTCAAATGTCGTTCAGTAATAAGAATAAATAAGATAAAATACTAAACGAGAATAATAATAATAAACTAAGAATAACGAGATAACATAGAAAGAGTAAAACATTCTTTAGAGGGTTAACCAACTTAAATTAATTATATATAAAAGATCTTAATACTTTGCTGATAATCAAAATTAATTGAGATATTCTAGTGTCTTAAAATTTTGCTTGCATACGAACTTTTGTATTCGTTATAAATAGCCTATTTCATATTAAACTTTAAATGTAACTTTAACTAGTTTACTGATTAAATATAATTGAAGTGTATCAGAGTATAAAGGATAACTGTCCCAACAACTGAGGGAAAGCAAGTGACAACAGAACTAACTTTAATATTTTACGTTCTTTTGGCCTTCAGCTGTTTTGCTACACTTACACCTTAACTGTTCTATCTTCATTTATTTAGTTAACCACTTCTAAATCAAGATACGTAACAACGTCTATTCCATATTCAATGTAGGCTTATTGTCTGAGTTTGAACAGTGCACAACCTATAACTTGATGGGATCTTGCTGTTTTCTTTAAATTTACTACTTTCAGAAAAGACTCTGCTGTACCTGGAGTAGTTATTCCAGCCTGACTCAAAGCTAATGTCCCACCACTGCCATCAAGTAGATTACCCAAACATTTCAGCAATGACATCTTGATATGTAGTCCTCCCAACATCACCACATATTTGCCCTCTTCATGTGTTTCAGGCCATATCCACTGAATGTCTTTGGCAATTTTGTAGAGAGGTTGATCACAGGACATTACTGGTGTCTGTCCTTCATTGAGGTGGTGGACTGCTGTTCGCACAACATCCATTGCATGTTCGATCATTGTAATAGATTTAGAGTCCTCTCGAAACAATGGAAGAAGTGCAGTGATTACTGTCTGATTTTATGTTTGCTTGTCCTTGCTATGTGGTTTATTTGTACGGAAAGCAGCCCATGATACATGCTTATATTCATTTAAAAAATATTCATCTGGCTTGTCTTGCTGTAATAGTAAATTAATGTTATCACATACAAGATTACACCACTGACTTTCTTCTTGGAAATCCACTGTAAAATATTATTTTTTGAGACCATTTGATTTGGGAATAGGTGGATTTGTTATGCCTATAGCTGGCTTAACTATTGTGTAGTAATCTGGTAACTTGGATATCTTGCGGTTTGACTTGACCTCATGAACGAACGCAGTCTTGATCAGTTCCAAGATGGTGGGTATCAGGATGCTGGAACAGGGAAATACCAGAGTCCCATGGAATGATGACTGAGCACTAGTGGAGGTGGGATCATGATCTATATTGTCCACTGCTGATGTTGTGAAAACACCAACCTTTAGGGATGTTGGACAGACTGTGCCCACCTTTTCAAAGTGATTAATAGCAGAATTGGCAAGGTCAGCCAACCTACTGAGTACACGATCATATGGTACAGAAAGTCCCGCTTTGTATAAAGTATCAATCAGATCTTTGGATCTAGTCTTGGAATGCATATATGCCCCAAGGAACAGAGGCAGTGAAAGTTCACGCTTTCGACAGTGCCTACAGTATAGTCTATTCGACAGTGCCTACAGTATAGTCTATTCGCTGTAAGTAGGCGAGAAATCATGACCTCTATCCTCTATAACTCAAAAAGAGATACAGCAAATTGGCTGTAAATTTCCACATATATTCCTTGACTGACTCTTCCCAAATGGTAGAAATATTAGCTCGATTAATCTAGTCGTTTTTGAGTTACTGAGGTTAGAGGTCATGCTTTCTCGCCTACTTACAGCGAATAGACTATAGTATAGCACTCCTATATGATCAACAAATGGTGGACACAATATAAGTTGAAAATAGTCTCATATTTGAATTTTTTGGTATTAAAAAAATCGGTATAGATGTTTAATTATATATTATTAATAGATTAAGTATAGATTATTAACAGAGATATCTGGATTTCAATTTTCGCATGGCGGCCATTTAAAAATGGCCGCCATTTTCGTCATAGGTCGAATCTGGTTGGGCTCCCGTTCTTAAATGAACTGTTATTGGCTATATTACATCTGTGCCAAATTTCATATTTGTATCACAAAATGCATGATTTGTCACTAAGACTAAATGTCTTGATAAAAACTACACATTTAAAATTAATCATAATGTGAATTGCCCAACACTCAATTTTGTCTATGTGATTCCTTGCAATGGCTGCAATTCCATCAATATTGGCGAAACTTCTAATCTTAGACTTCGACCAAACCTTCAGTGACCACGTAAAACACAAAACAGGTCTATATGTAAATCGACACATCTCGGAAGGTGTTAGACATATATCTCCTAATTTTAACATCATGCCATTTTATAAGGTTACAAAAGATGACATTACTCTGAGAAAAAAAATACTTCATAAATACATGCAAATCTCAGTTGAATATAGACTAATACAAATACTAGCTCGAAATACTGAACAAAAATTAATTTTGAAATACTTTACGATAAGGATGAAGAAACAGGTAACTTGAAACAAAACTATTGCCGTAGGAACCAGTGTCTGGTAATCCACGCATAGGTCAGGACAAACCTACCTGACTTTGGAACCAGCCACTCTTTGTTAATACATTTTAATACTGATATTTATTCTTCTTTTCACTGCCAATAAACGTCTGTCATATTTTAAAAGATAGCATTAAACGCTATTTTAAACTTATATGAACATCTGTATTTCAATCATACAGTTCGAATCATCTAAAAAGATACTCGGACTTAGTGTTTACTCGCTTCTGTTCTATTTTTCTTTCAACTGGCGTTTAACGTCTGTCTTACTTTTTGAAGCTAACATTGAGAGCGTTTTTTTTTTTAAACTGATATTAACATCTGTATTATAAATCCTACAGTTCGACCCATCTAAAAAGATACTCTGGCGTACGTTGTATCCCCATCTGTTTAATACTCCGATGTTTTCTAGCAATTTTTGAAACTGCATGTATAAATCTCTACATTGTGTGCAGTGAAACAAACATTTCCTACACTTACTTTGGTGTGGAAATATTATGGCATATGCTCGTACCACAAGAATCTCTTTTTGCATGTGATATAATATTATATATACCGTATATATATATATATATATATATATATATATATATATATATATATATATATATATATATATATATTTATATACATATGTAGTATTTAATTCTAAATCAGTTATGCTACTACTACGGGGGATAATTCGACAGTCATTTAGAAGTTCGTATATTTTATTTAACAGACTTCCTAACTACTCTAATAATAGGTTCTTGGCTCGGGCCGAGATGAGTTCAAGACGCAGATTGAATATTACGTCGATTCATGCTAGGTTGTACAGTACTTTGGACCCCTAAAGTGCCCGTTACTCCCTAACTGAATCCCCGCTATTCAGGTATTGACTCAAGTCGGCTTCGATCCTACGACCCGTTATTAGTGATTAATCCTAAATAAATAAGTCAACCCTGCTGTGTCTTTTATTGAGACCAGGGCCCAATGAACTATATGGCCCACGTTTACTGAGCCTTCTGTATCCTTTCTCAATACCAAGGCTATAACATACAACATAATCTATCTCCTCAATACATATAATCTATCTCCTCAATACATATAATCTATCTCCTCAATACATATAATCTATCTCCTCAATACATATAATCTATCTCCTCAATACATATAATCTATATCCTCAATACATATAATCTATCTGCTCAATACATATAATCTATCTCCTCAATACATATAATCTATCTCCTCAATACATATAATCTATCTCCTCATCTATCTCCTCAATACATATAATCTATCTCCTCAATACATATAATCTATCTCCTCAATACATATAATCTATTTACTCCTTTGACACAACCGTCGTTACTACTCAAGTACCTATGTTATGTCATTACATAAAATTGTACAAATTACCGAATGAGATTACAAGGTCTCTCTCACATATAATATGGCTTCCGCCACCCAGTTACTTCACAATCTAGGTTTACAATCTTTATCTCAATAACACTATTGGGTTCCGTCACCCAGTTACTTCACAATCTAGGTTTACAATCTTTATCTCAATAACACTATTGGGTTCCGTCACCCAGTTACTTCACAATCTAGGTTTACAATCTTTATCTCAATAACACTATTGGGTTCCGCCACCCAGTTACTTCACAATCTAGGTTTACAATCTTTATCTCAATAACACTATTGGGTTCCGTCACCCAGTTACTTCACAATCTAGGTCGACAATCTTTATCTCAATAACACTATTGGGTTCCGTCACCCAGTTACTTCACAATCTAGGTTTACAATCTTTATCTCAATAACACTATTGGGTTCCGTCACCCAGTTACTTCACAATCTAGGTCGACAATCTTTATCTCAATAACACTATTGGGTTCCGTCACCCAGTTACTTCACAATATAGGTTGACATTATGTTATCTCCATGACACTATTTGGTTCCGTCACCCAGTTACTTCACAATATGGGTTTACAATCTTGATCTCAATTACCCCTTCTGAATTTACCCTCAAGTAACCCTGTTACCAACACGCTAGGTTACCTTTCACCTTAATCAATTATCGTACTAACAAAAGATGAACCGTGCCTCAGACGCATACACGGAATAACTCTTTTAGACTTAATAATAACGCAACTTACATTGGACTAGTGTCCTTCTTCACAGTTTCCTTTTTACACAACTTAATGAATGATTCATATGGACTAGTGTTCTTCTTCAGTTTCCTTTTTACACAACTTAATGAATGATTCATATGGACTAGTGTCCTTCCCTAGCTATAGCTAGTCTATTAGGCAACTTAATAAATGATTCATAGGGACTAGTGTCCATCCCTAGCTATAGCTAATCTATTAGGCAACTAAACAACTGTTTCCCTCTTTAACTTACTGGTTGCCTCATTTATTAACAAAAGTATTCTTTCCCTCCCCTCTTTACTTTTACTCTTTTAATCTTTAATCTCTCCTATCAGATCCTATATAATAACTCTTCGGCTGGTGCCGCTGCTAACAAAAATAACTAATTAATAACACATCATCTTTATATATTCAGGTAAGTCTAAATTTGTTTTCCTTTAGTCTTGTCCTAGAAGGACACATTAATTTTTATAAGTGATGGCCACCGGGTCAGTTCTGCAGTCTCTCTCTTTCTTTATCTCAACTGGAAATCTTTGCTCTCCCACTACTATCTGTCGTCCTCTTGAATCGCTTGGCTGTAGTGGTATGCAAGCCTTCGATGCGACGACAGGTGGCCAGATACTGAGGGTGTATCTGCCTTAGTAGGGAAGAGCTGCTGATAGGCCTGGGGTGTGCCTGCTGGAACAAAAGGCGAGGGCTGGGAGGCTGGAGCCGAATTCCCGTGCGTGCCCAAGTGCGAGAGAGCAAGTAGGTTGCGAGATCTGGACCCGGTGCCGTCTTGCCGGCGAATGACTTTGCAATGCGCCCCCCCCCCCCTCCCTTTATAGTCCTGACCCGCTCTCTCTCCCGCGCTGCCATTGGCTAAGGGACCCACATGGCATCCCGCTCGCACTGACTTCTTGCTTCCTTCATCTCCTCTCTCTCCTCTTCATAGTAAGTTCCAGGAAGTTGATTATAAACCTCTTTTGGTGGCTTACGGGAGTACAGAGCTGGCACCGAGGTATTACTTAGGGGATAATCAGAAGGAGCTCTTTGGGCAAAGAAAGAGAGTGACTTTTGAGGTGAAATAAGAAGTCCAGCTTCGCGCTCCGATAATGGAGGCCGCTGACTGGCTGGTGGGCGGGGCGTGGCATGTTGCAGCCATGAGCTCTCAGAATCAACTGGCCGTGCAAGCCAGTAAAAGGGGGCGCAGTGATTGGCGGAGGGCGTTTCTACTTTATCACCCCCTACTGAATTTAGGCGAGCTCCTGATCGCCGCAACACTGTTCCCCTAAAATTTATGCCCTCAGGCTACCACTCCACCAGTCCACTATGCTCACAGAGACATTTATGTAACTGGAGTGCAGGATTCTGATTTCCCACGATAGTTTAGACTATTAAAACCTCCCCGGGCTGGCTCAAAAACTGTTTGAGAGCTCGAGTGGTATTAATTCTTTGCCCTTGCCCATCGACTATTGCTACCAGTCAACGGAGTCGGTACTGAGGGTCAGAGGGGAGAGGCATGGTGCTTTGCAACTGACAGGCACGTGCCCCGGGGGTCCTATTTATATCCTCGTCCGGGTACCTGATTGGTGGGCGGCTTAACCTACAACTACGAGTGAGAGTTTCGGTGGGGCCCGTGAATTTGGTCGCTCTCGCGGGAGCCTTCTGCGGAACGTTAAGCAAGGGAGTTCCTTTGGATTCTTTCTGTGACACCTGCCAGCGTTGGCAGAATCGCCTCCCGGTAGCCACTAGCGCTCGCCAGGGCAGTGAAATGGGCTACAGTCTATCTACAATGTTGTATTTTCTTTCTTGTGAATCGTCATGTCACAGGCAGTATAGAAGTGGTCTTTATTTTCGCCTGTGACAATGCATTATATTTTATATCATGAGTTAACATAAGATGCATTGTAGTGTAGTTGAGAGAGAGAGCGAGCGGGCAGCGAGACGGTATTGAGTATTGCTTTCCCTCCTCCTTCCTCCCTCCCGGAGGAGTCCCTCGCCCGCGTGGCTTTCTCTCAGTTTTGATTGGCTGGTGGTTCCTGGCGCCTTCTGCAGGCCTGCTGTCTGGTGACGTAGCGGCCTGTGATTGGCTGACCACCATGCATTTGTGTGATCCTGGGGTCCCGAGGAGCTACTCTCTTCAGAGCTTGCCTGACCAGCATACCCTTAACATATCCCTTGTCACCTGTCCCCCGACTCCTACCTATAGAGCACTTTCTCTCTCTCTCAACTTCTTACCTCTCATTCTTCCTCTCTATTTAATATCATAACTCCCCTTTGGTTCTGCACGATTTCATATATTGGCCATCGTATTATATGCTGAAGCTCTCAGATATTACATGTTTAGTTAGGCATTTTGGAGGGGTTACCATTTTGTCTGTAGAGGTTCGACACACTCACGGTGTCTCCCTACCTATTCCTTGGCTGTCTGCTGGGCTATTTAATGCTAGACTGGGGTAAGGCTACTTGTGTTGTGATTTCCGATGTGTAACAGGTTTTGTTGAACCTGTACAATCGCAACGGAGACGTGGGAAGCCTAGGTGGTCTTTCTGACTGTGTACCTTGTGAGTTTAGCACTGTGTTGCGAGTGAGGGCTTTTGCCTCTGCCACCCAACACTGTGCTAACTCGTTTTGCTTTGACTTTGAGAGGGTCGCCAGGAGAGAACCAGATACTAGCGATCTGGATCTCTCAAGAGAGCACCCCGTCATTTAACGTAATTTGGCCGCACAGTCTTAAGGACCTCGCGAAGCTACGAGCCGCTTGCTCAGCCATTGTTTCCTAGCCTACGACATCCCAGCTAGACTTTATTAGCCTAGCAGACACCCGATTAGGATCATAAGCTCTTATGTTATGTATGCAGCATTTTTATTCACGTTGACTGTAAGCCTTGGTTGTTGTTGAGTTGCACAACCCGAGCTGGCTTTTTGAGTTGCCTGAGGAAGTACTTCTTTTGTTGTTGGAGATAATACTATTGCGCATTTATTATTATTCCCGTGCCTGTTAACCCTGTATGTCCCTACACTTGTCATATCTTGTTCCTGCTTTAGATAACAGTTCAAACCGCTTCGATCATCTTACGCAGCATCAGACTTTCTTCAGAAGATTCCTGCTCGATGCTTTAGGACTTTCATTCACTTTCTTTAATATAGGAGTGACAGTTTATTATTGTTTAAAGTAACTTTAATTATAACTTCTTCTTGTTTGCATTAAATCATTGCAGTGATTTAATGAAGCTTTCTGTCTTTTTCCTTGTATACTTTATTAACGCAATTGTATGTTGTTGTGATCAGGCTGTATCAGAGATCATCAGCCTGTAGTAGTAGTGCATTTATACCGAGTTATAGGATACCCCGTTATCGCAGATTTAACTCTGGAGGGTATAGGTGTTTTTGTGCGCCAGCATTATAAGTTCGAGGGTTGGATCTAGTGTTACCGTTGTGGCTGTGAGCCTTTCTAGTCCAATGATTAAGAGCCCTTGTTTTATACGAGTCCCGGTCGTAACATTTCACTTTAGCGGTAGGAGAACCGTTTACCCGGTTGCCGTCAAAAGATACGCCTCGCGGTTCTACCTTGTCTCGAGGACAATCTTCCTCACTACTTAAAGTCCTATTTAAATCTCTCGGGGAAACTGAAACTTCGCTGTCTGGGACCGTAGACTTTTCCTCCTCAGTAAGCTCATAGAAATCATCTTCCGCACTAGATACGATCTCTTCGCTTCCTAGGTCTCTTTCTGGCTCAACCTCAGGAAGACCCTCTCGGTTTTTTCAACTAAGTGACCACCAGAGTGGGGAATCTTCTAGGTAGTCCCGAGTCGGAGTAGGACCTCTAACGTTGGGTCGAACTGAGGAAGTATCAGGGTCGTCGACCCAGAATTCCGTTTCCTCTTCGCTCCCTTCCTCGCTACTCCACTCGCTCATCTCTGGGGGAACATTACCCTCATATCGTTTGGTATGACGAATATGTGTAACTGACAAGATATCTCTATGATGTAAGTATAACACTTGATAGGGCCCGTTTGTCTCGACAACCCTGAAAGGACCCTCGTATTTCTCCTCCAGTTTACCAGCTTGGGTGGGGTCATGTCTCTTGACCAAAATATACTCCCCTCGGTAATAAGAATGATTTAGAGAAACTTTCTTAGGCTGTTGCTGAGCAATATGATCATGCACTTGCTGTCGTCGCTCCCCTTGTTCCTTCCAATATTTTCAGGGTTGGGAATACTGCGTGTAGGACCGGGGGTACGGCAATAATCGTTCTTGAGGCAATTTTGGTATGTTGCCAAAGATAATCTCATAGGGAGAATACCCCGTAGTCCTACAGACCATGGTATTTATGCCCCAGACAATTTCAGGCAAAAGTTCCGGCCAACCCCGGACGATTTTCTCCCCTTGTGAGCTCAGAGTATATCAAGTATATCAAGTATATCAAGAAATCCTTACCGTGACTGTGCTGGAGGGAAATTATATATGGGCAGCGTAACAATAGTAGAACAAACTTTTTATTTGTGCCAACAAGAAACCTCCCGTGCCCCTTGATCCCAATATTTAACAGATAATCTGGGAAAACGACCAATCACGATGACCATTATTATTTTCAATTGTGGTCTTAGTTATTTTACCCCTCCCCCCCCCCCCACCCCCCCACCCCCACCCCCCTCCCTCCCCCACCCTTTTAGCTGCTGGGTCAGAGTTCAGGTTTTATCTCGTAAAGGATTGCTGGAATACAATACACACATTCTAAGCCATTTGTCTCTTTGAAGTAAGTGTCGATCTAGGAGTAATAAGGATTGGACAAGTACAAGATACGAAACAAACTATATTTGTAGTTGAGAGTCTCCGTTTTATGTTTTTGGGGAACAGCAAGAACAAGGTACAGGAGGTGAAAGAAAGGGCGTGATAGTGAGTACTGTTTGTTTCAGTTATTGGGCTTTCCCACTTGTACGATTTGACACAATTTTCCGTCGCCGACTGGTTATCATAACGACTTGGCACGATATATTAAAAATTAACGTTATAATAAGACTGTTGCCGATCACTCGGCAACATGTTTGGCGATACTTGTCAACATCGTCAGCAACATGCGATGGCTCGCTGATGTTGTTGGCAACAACTTACGATGACTATAAATTTGAATTTCAGAAAACCGTTACAGCACGACTTCATGCGATTATGGGACGATTCCTCGTCAAATATTAGCCGATACCTCGGCAAATATTAGCCGATTCCTCGGCAAATAGTTGCTAACGCCGTTGCCAACACGTACGTGGCCGATGTTGCAGTCATTGAACGACCGTAATGAGAGACTTTCAAATTGTTCTCAGGCAATTATCCCCCACCCCCCTTGTTTGCTGATATATAAACAGCATTTGCGAGGCCCAACACAATTATTACCTCAACCTTCGCATGTACTTGTCAAGTCTCAGCAATGTCTATGCAGGACATATGTGATTTCGAATTAATGCGGCTTCACTTGGATATAATAAATCAGCGGCTGTAGTTGTTGGCTGTTTTGTATGCACAGCAAGTGAAGGAGGAGGAGGAGGCAATGGAGAATAAAAGGAAGAAGCATAAAACACGGTCGGTGTGGACGAGGCCAGGGCTTCTACGCGAAAGAAATTTGGGTGTTACGAGAACCTAATGAAGGAAATTGAAGCACAGGATCCTGCATACTTAAGTTGTTTTATGAGAATTGACCCAGACCTCTTCCAAGAGATCCTTGGTAAAGTGGAACCATTGATACCCAAAAAGGACACACATATGAGGAAAGCGCATCCCCCTGGATTATGTTTGGTTGTCACGATGCGATACCTTGCAACTGGGGACAGCTATAAGAGTCTACAATACGTTTTCAGGATATCACATAACACTATCTCCAAAATTGTGCCAGAGTGTGTGAGGCATTAGTGTGTGTACATGTGTAAATGGATGAAGTGGTTAATTGTCCAATGACATCTGAAGAGTGGAAGCCAGTTGGATTGTTATAGGGGTAGTATTTTTTTTTTCCTGAACCCCCTTCTACTTCATGTTTAGTCCCATTAGTTTTTTAAATATGAATGTTTTCGTTCATTGTTGTGTCAATATTAAGACCTTCCGTGCTGCCAACACAACCACTACACAAGCTTGCACATCCTTAACACACACATAATATGACAAACACACTCAGATACGATTCACACACATTACTATCTCACTTATTTATCAATATTTATATTTGAGATATGGTCTCTATGGAATATGGGAATAATTTCTGATCTGATGGGCTAAATAAAATTATTAGTCTACTAACACATAATGAGCAAAATGACAGAAGTCAATTAAAATATGTTAAAACAAAAATGCCCCCAACTATTAATATCTCAGGCGAGCTCACTGACAAGTTAAATTGATCAATATGTATGCAAAAATATATGACACAGTCTTAATTTTCTGAAACAATAAATTGTCAACACCTAACGTTCAGCCTAAACAGAAACTAAAGAAAAACTCGGTTGTACTATTTCGTCATAATATTTATTATTGTAATGGTACAGTAATATTAGTTTCAATTACATGGCATTAGAAACTAAACATTGATTAAATATACATCAAGCAACAAATAATTCTGCTCATTAATAAGGGAGATAATTAGCTACAGGAGTTAGATACAGTACATAGATGGGAAGGAAGAGGGAAGAGTTCGTATGCGATAATATGTGACATTATCAGCACTTTTTCATTGTTTTCTATTTGTATTATATTGTGTTATATTTATTTCTACTATTTACTTAATTATTTACTAGGCGAAAAACAAAATATATATATATATATATATATATATATATATAGTATATATATATATATATATATATATATATATATATATATATATATATATACATATATATATATATATACCGGTATATATATATATATATATATATATATACAGTATATATATATATATATATATATATATATATATATATATATATATATATATATATATATATATATATATATATATATATATATATATATATATATATATATATATATATATATATATATATATATTTATATATTAATATCCAAATTTTAGGTATAGTTAATGTGTTATATAAAAATGGTCTGTAAAGCCATTGTTCTAATAACAAATTATCCATTTTGTCCGTTAATGTTCGAACTTGCGTGAGTTTACGGTACTCAATACAGGGGCGCAGGGTGCCCCGATACAGAGCACATGCACATAATCTCCCTTCAAACTTTGAATCTCCTCCAAGAACAGCAATAAACAACCACCTCCAACCAAAATAAACTATCACAACCAACATAACTACCACCAAACTACCACAATTACCACCACCACCACAACACAGCCAGCACAAACACCAAACTACCACACACACCACAACCACCAAACTACCACAGCCACCACCACCGAACTACAACCGCAACCACACACTCTCCCCACTAACTACCAACCACAACCACCTTATCCACGAAAAACAACCATGATTACTACAACTACCACAACGGCTATACACCACCACCACCATACGCCATCACCACGGCCATACACCACCAGTACCACCACCACCATCACAACCACAACCACCACCACACCCACAACCACCACCACCACATTCATGTGTAAATCGCCGATTTGTGTCTCAAGAATCGGCAATTGCAATTGCGAGCAATCGTTAATATCGCCAACACCCTCGTGCACCCTCGTGTTGAGCATATCTGGCCCGGGTATACTTTTGGCAAATTATGCGACAACCGTCATATATGTTGCCAACTGTTTGCCGATTGATTTGCTAACTAATCTTTTATCTCGGAAAATTGTCGTACGTCGGGTCATATGGGCATAACATTTTTTTTCTTGCAAGGCCATCGCCAATGCATAAGACTAGTTGCCGATGCATCGGCAACATGTTGGCAACATCTTGCCAACACTTACGAATAATCGTGAACATCGCCAACAGGCGTGAGTTCTTTTGAACTTTTCAAAGTTTGACACGAGTCACGCGGCACCATTGGCGACGCATGAGATCCATCGGCAACTCATGAGATTATACACAATTTATATACGACTTGATAAGACTATGGGCAGTCGTATGGAGTTACCTATGAAAATTGTACAAGTGGGACTAGCGCTTTCAACCGCAAGCCCAACTTCACAAATTAGACCACCCATCAAAAGTTATTCTATCTTAAATCTTCCTCTCATTTCCTTTTTTATTTCCTACTTATCCTCCATTCCCTTCATGTTCTCCTCCTCTTCCTTGTCCTTCATCATCACCATCATCGCCGTCATCATCATCATCACCTCTTTTTTCCTGCTCTATGCAGCCTGATAGTAACCGAGTATACCTTGCCACTCATTCTCAAGCTTCAAGTTCATTCTACTTCAGTCACGGACAAGATAGTTAGGCTGGTGGCAAGGTATATATATATATATACTGTATATTATATATATATATACTGTATATATATATATATATATATATATATATATATATATATACCCCCTGGGGGTAAGGGGGCCTCCATCTTATGATGGAGGAAAAAAAGAATATGCCCCAAGCGTCCTACTGCGTGTCGTACAAGGCGACTAATAGGGGGAATATGGGTAGATTATAGGCACCAATCGAACAGGGCTATACCCAGGAGAGGCTGTAGGCATTTTATAAGGAGTCACTGGAACTCCTGTTTCATTTGCTTGGCCTCTCTTACTGATTCCCTTTGTGCCTCACTTACATTGAGAGTAGTCCAGCATGCTCTCAAAAACACATCCTCCTCCTATCTACTTCACTACACTTAACATGCACACCACACTTCCTCCTTCAAAATTATGCAAAGATGATGAACACAGGCCCAGCCTCAGAGTCCCCAGGGGGGGGGGGGGGGACCAGAAATGCCCCCAAACCTGCCCGACCTTCCCCTGACGACCCCTCTAAATGCTCTGGACCACGGCCTGTCACTCTTACTATCAACTTTTGCAATATTCGCAGCCTTTCCTCTAATTTTCACTCGGTTGAACACCATCTCTCCTCCTACAAACCTGATCTTCTTTTCCTCACTTAAACCCAGGTATCTGAGACAACTTCCAGCAGCCCCTTCTCTGTATCCTCCTACTTTATCTATCCAAGTTTCAAAGCTAAAGGTGGATGTTGTTCATATGTGCACAACAAATTCTCTTGTTTTCGTGTTCCCGATTTCGCCTCCACTGATTTCTCAACATTATGACTCAAACTCTCCTGTCATTCTCATACTAAATATTATTGTGCTGTCTATCTGTCTACCGACTTTCCCAAATTCTTTGACAATCTAAACTCTAAAGTGGAACACATTCTATCCATCTCTCCCTTCTCTGAAATCTCCATCTTAGGTGATTTCAACGTTCACCACCGCCAATGCCTCTCCTCTCACACTACTTACCAACCTGGTGAACAAGCCTACGTCTTTTCTATCATTAATGACATAGAGCAGCTGGTCCAGCAACTCACCAGCTGTATCCCGGATCGCTTCGGATATCGGCCCAAAAATCTTGACTTATTTCTGACTTCTAACCCTTCTTCTTATACTGTCAATCTTTTCTCTTCTTTGGGCTCCTCCGACCATAAACTTATATCTGTCACCTGTCCTATCTCTTCAGTACGGCCACCCGATCCTCCAAGCCAGCGGCGCTTGTGGCATTTTGGCGCTGCCGACTGGGAGGCTCTCCGGCAGTACTTTTTTAATTTCCCATGGAATGACTTCTGCTTCCGTGACCGAGGACCCTCGGAGATTGCTGAACACATTACCGAGGTAATCCTCTCGGGCATAAAAGCATACATTCCATTTCTCCGTCACCTGTGCTATCTCTTCAGTACGGCCACCCAATCCTCCCACCCGGCGGCGCTTGTGGCACTTTGGCGCTGCCGACTGGGAGGCTCTCCGGCAGTACTTCTTTGATTTCCCATGGAATGACTTCTGCTTCCGTGGCCGAGGACCCTCAGAGAGTGCTGAATGCATTACCGAGGTAATCCTCTCAGGCATGGAAGCGTACATTCCATTTTCTTTCTCTAAGTCTATTGCAAAAAAATCTTGGTTTAGTCGAGCTTGTTCTACTGCTTTCCACAACAAAGAGGAAGCATTCAAACGGTACCGACGCCTTAAAACTCAAGAATCTGATTCCTCCTATGCTTCTGCCCGGAATCAAGCCAAATCTGTTCTTCGACTTGCCAAGCACTCTTTCATCAATAATATATTTACTGAACTCTAGCTCTTCCCAAGCTTTCTGGCATCTAGCCAAAAACAATTTTTCTTCCTCGTCTTTCCCTCCCCTTTTCCATTCTGATGAGACAACCATTACTTCTTCCTCTGATAAAGCTGAACTCTTCGCTCAAACTTTTGATAGAAACTCCACCTTTGATGATTCCGGTACTATTCCTGCATCTCCATCCCCCTCACTCCTACTTATGCCTAATATCCTAAATCTCTTCAAAAGATGTACTTTCTACCATCTCTGGGCTTAATACTAAGAAGGCATACAGTCCGGACGGTGTTCCTCCTGTTGTACTCAAAAACTGTGCTTCAGTGCTGACCCCCTGCCTAGGCAAACTCTTTCGTCTCTGTCTCTCCTCTAATGTCTTCCCTTCTTGCTGGAAGTTTGCTCTCATTCAACCTGTCCCAAAGAAGGGTGACTGCTCTCAACCCTCCAACTATCGTCCAATTGCTCTCATCTCTTGTATCTCTAAAGTTTTTGAAAATATTCCTGCTTCCAAGTTTCTTGAGCATTTCTCTTCTCATAATCTGCTCTCAGATCGCCAGTATAAATTCCTTAAGGGTCGCTCTACTGGTGATCTTCTTTCATATCTTACTAACTTACTTCCTCACTACCTCATCCTCCTTTCGGGACATTGGTGAGACTTTGTCTGTTGCACTAGACATATTGAAGGCCTTCAATAGAGTCTGGCACATATCTTTAATTTCTAAACTACCCTCCTTCGGTTTCTATCCCTCCAACTGTGCCTTTGTCTCTAATTTCCTTTTCGGCCGTTCCATAGCTGCGGTTGAGGATGGCCATCGCTCACTTCCTCATCCTCTCAATGCCAGTGTTCCTCAGGGTTCTGTCCTATCTCCTATTCTCTTTCTAATTTTCATTAATTATATTCTCAACTCTAAATCCAGTCCCATCCATTCATATGCAGACGACTGTACCTTGCACTACTCAATTAGTTTTCCAGAACACCCCAGCCAGCTATCCCTCAAAGACAAACTAAATTGAAGCCATAGAACACTTATCTTCTGATCTAGCTACTATTTTCAATTGGGGTAGAGAAACCCTTGTTGCATTTAATGCTTCCATTACCCAATTTCTCCATCTTACTACCCGTCGGGAACCTCCAGAGGACTATCCCTTATTCTTCAACAATACAAAAATCAATCCTTCATCTTCTCTCAATATTCTTGGTGTCTCTTTTTCTTCTGCTCTCACTTGGAAGGACCATATTTCCAGTCTTGCTAAGGCAGCCTCCCAGAATCTGGGTGTGCTCAACCGCCTCAAGGGGTTCTTTACCCCGGCGCAGCTACTTGCTCTGTACAGGGGCACAGTGCGTCCTTGTATTGAGTATTGTTCATTTGTGTTGGGAAGATCCTCTCGCACCGCACTCCTAGACAAAGTAGAAAGGATAGCCTTTCGTATCATTAACTCCCGTCCACTCACCAACTCTTTGCGATCTCTCTCTCTTCGCCGTAATGTTGCATCTCTCTCGCTATTACAATAATCAGTGTTTCTCGGAGCTTTCCCAGTGTATACCACCTCCTATACGTAGGGTCCGTAGTACCCGTCTTGCAACACAATTCCACCCCTACTCTGTGCAACTCTCCAACCCAAGAGTGAAACGCTATTCTCAGACTTTCTACTCTTCAACTGCTGACCTCTGGAACTCTCTCCCAGAATCAGTCTTTCCCTTTTCCTATGACTTAAATTTCTTCAAAATCCGTATGTCCAGGCATTTTAGCTCGAACGTCCCTTGATTTTGGCCCCGTCACTTTCGACTCGGAGGGGGGGAGGGGGGCGGCACTCACTGCAGGCAGTTGTGTCATTTGTCTCCCTCAATCACATAGCTAAATAAATACACAGAGAGGGAGAGAGAGAGAGAGATTAGTGAGTACAAACTGAATCACACCAAAATACATGAAAAACTTTATGAATTATTTTGGCCTTATAATATAGCCTACTGTAATAACCCCGTGCTGTGCACCCAGCTGTTACTGTGAATACTTTATGGTTCACTGATTCTTTTGACATTCGAATTGTCCAAAAGTTAATGAAAAACTGAACATTATTTTTGTCAGCAATAAAGTAGCAAAAATCATAAATATATTTGTTTGTGTCTCTTCACCTCGGGCTATAAGGTAGGAGTTACTAGAATTTGAATATACGGTAGCACGCGTACACACACACAGACCTAGGCTGGAATATACAGCAATGGTGTGGTCCCTGCATCTAAGGAAACATATCAATAAGCTGGAGCAATTCCAGAGATCAGTTTCCAGATTGGTTCTAAGTCTCGGGGAGTTGTCATTATGAGGGTAGATTGAAAAGATTGAAATTGCCTAGTCTGGAGGAGAAGAGAGAAAGAGGTAACATGATTAAGATGTACAAATGTGTCACAGGGCTTGACAGGTTGCATAAAACGATCTTATAATCAGGGACTCTGGTATAACGAGGGGTCATTGCTACAAAATATAGAAACCCAGCTGCAAAAGTGATATCAAGAAATTTAGCTTTCCATACAGAACAATTGAACGGTGGAATGGGTTGGATGAAGAGGTGGTTAATGCGAAGAATATCCAAAATTTCAAACTGAAACTGGATGATAGTAGACGGAGAGACAAGTCAACACGAGCTTAGCTCAACACCAGTAAACTACAATTAGGTAAATACAATTAGGTAAATACACACACACATACACACACTCCTCTCTATGCCATCAGTGCAGAAGATTACACCCCATGCCACATAGTAGATACTTTATATATTTGTTATTAATTTCACCACAACACCAAACACCTCCAATGAAATTAATGAAAGCACACTTATCAATCATACACATGCCTCTATTCTTTAGGCTGACATTCGAGCGCAGTTGTACCAGACAATCTAGTATTGCTATACTATGTTATACTGAGTGTGCATGTTAAAAAATTGATAGGTTATGAAGGTATGTGATAGGCCTGCACAAACAATAAAACAACACTCACACACGCTTCATATGGCCTGATGGTTTACAGCATGTGTAAATGGGTTGAAACCCATGTATCTCTCCATTGTAAACACAGTGAATAATATGACTGTAAACATGATAACTAAATACACATTGTAAACACAGTGAATAATATGACTGTAAACATGATAACTAAATACACATTGTAAACACAGTGAATAATATGACTGTAAACATGATAACTAAATACACATTGTAAACACAGTGAATAATATGACTGTAAACATGATAACTAAATACACATTGTAAACACAGTGAATAATATGACTGTGAACATGATAACTAAATACACATTGTAAACACAGTGAATAATATGACTGTAAACATGATAACTAAATACACATTGATCTTAAACAAGTGATATCATTTACATATAGAATTGTACGGTAAAATCCAAATTAAATTTGAAAATGCACAAATAGCTGTTGAAAGAACTTTAAGGCGAATCTGACAGCCTAACTATGTTAACCTTCGCAATTGATAACGAGTACTGGCCATGGATATTTATAGATATTATTAGATTCGGCGCGATGAGAGGTGTAAAAAAAAAAAATACATTATCAGATGTGTCTTTGCCTACGACATTATAACTATCATAGGCTATGATGCTCAGTTAGGGCTTGCTTTCAGTGAATGAAGCTAGACTTGTGTAAGTAAGTAAGTAAGTTTAAGTAAGTAAGTTTTTTTTTGCCACAGTAAATTACATCATGATATTACATACATTGTTTATCAGTGACAGAGCCCATTAAATAGTAAATATTGTTGATGGGCTCTTTACAAATACTTATTTGAGTAGGCAGAAGATTACAACATGATCAGTGTCATGGTATAAACACAAATACTAATACATAGGGTGATTAACAAAATAATCATTAAGATTCTGCATGATTGTAATATGAATATAACATATAGTGATGTGGACATTGCTGATGAGACGATAAGATCTCAGCGCTGTCGGTTAGTACAAGGTGTAGGTAATCATATGTATAATAAATATTAAAGTACATGTGTTCTTAACCCACTGAGCAGCAGCTAATTAATAATAACAACGCGCTGTGGGACCAGCAGATTTTGCTAAAAAAAAAAAAAAAAAAAAAGCTTAAATAGGTGATAAATGAAGAATTAAAAAATAAAAACTCACCTTGGTCATTTGGGGGTTCTAAGGGAGGGGGGCGGGGGGCAGCCTCATCCATCAGCTGATGCCGGACGGTCTTCAAACCTCCCGCTTGCCATACCACAGCTGAGCGCGGCAGCATAGCAGATGTACGATGCGTCCAGTTTTCGAGTGACGGTTATTTACACCACCCGAGCATCATGTGTGCCTTCATAGTTCATATATTAGCAACATGTATCACATAATGTCATTGTAAGTGAAGTTACAGTGTGATAAATGCATAGATTCAAGTTTTATAAGTACCGACGAGTGACAAGCCCTGCACGCATCCTGGTTACCATGGCGACTGGCAGCCATCTTGGTCCTGGACTCACGCATGTACACACCTCCCATTGTAGTAGGCTGTACCTGACCATACGGACCATATACGGACTTGAATTGCTGCACCCTCTTTACCCTTCAACTCTTTACCCTGACCATACCAAAACAGTTTCTGTATGTATGTTTGTGTGCATACGTGAGCGTTTGTGTATACGGACATGTGCACACTTACTGCATGTTATTATGTTCATATATATGTATGTATATGTATGTGCGCACGTATGTGTATATACGTATATTCTTTATATGAGTAAGTAAATAAATGTGTATATGTACTGTATATCACTTACTCTCATGGTTGTTTTATGATAATTTGTATTCTGCAAATGCATCATTATTGTATTTATTTATTTTGTTTGTAAACTGAGCTTACCATCCTCATATCTGTACATCTCATGTTCATCCACTAAATTGTAAAATGTGTATTTTCAGCTCATGAGGCTGCCATTCTTTAATAAACCGTTTATTATTATTATTATTATTATTACAAGGCCAGATGACCGACAGCCGATTACCCCATACACTTTCCCTTTCATTCAATGCCTCTCTCACGCACTGTTTATTGATTTTATACTTTACCGTATGTATTATAGTTAGAATATGAGTTTTACACATTGTTTTAGGCACTTTTGACTTAGAAATATGGGTTTTGGCATTGTATTTTTAGTGGGGAGACAGGGGAGGTGGTGGTGAAGGCAGGCGTGTTGGGTACTGGGGGAGTGGGGGAGGACCAGTGTACCACATACGCCTCGCTTGTTGTATACGTAGCAACATTTTTTTTTTTTTTTTTTTTTTTAAGAGACAATGAACGGAGGAAGGAAAAACACAGATAAAACAAAAAGGTCCATGTGCCTAAAGGCATCCTCCATTCATAAAATGTTTGTAACAACTGGATTTAAACATTTGTAGATTGTAAGTTTGTGGAAAGCAATTCGAGGGAAGTGAATTCCAAAGAGTAGTAGCTCTGGGGATAAATGAATTGTGATAAGCAGAAGTTCTGCATTGTGGAGGAGAAAGTGTAAATTCATGGGTGCTCTCAGCTGCCCTAGTTCTACGGGGAAAGATGTGGAGTGGCGGCACAATTGAAGCAAGTTCCTCGGAACAATTGCTGTGAAAATATCTGTAGAATAATGCAAGGGATGCAACGTTTCTTCGTATGGATAATGTAGGAAGGTCCTGTGTGATTGCAGGGTTATTGATTAATCTAATAGCTTTATTTTGAATTTTGTCCAACTGCCTCAATGCAACCACTCCACTTCCACCCCACAGAGGTGAACAGTAATCCATCTCAGAACGCACATGACTTTTATAGATCACGGCCAACTGCTCGTCAGTGAAGAATTCTCGAACTCTGTACAGGAGTCCCAGTTTTTTAGAGGCATTCTTAGCAATGCTTCTAACATAATGTGTCCAGCTCAAGTTAGTAGTTAATGTTACACCGAGAATGTCAATACTAGGGGAAGTGGGAATATTTACATCATTAAAAAATATATGGGAGTCAGTGAGATTCTGTCGGTTAGAAAATTGAATGTACTTGGTTTTCTGTGCATTAAAGGAAACTAGATTCTTTTGTCCCCATCCATTAATTCTAGAAAGGTCCTGGTTCAGAGAAATTGCAGTGTTTATTTTTGAATTTATAAGATCGGGTTGGGTGAAAGAATTGGTAAATGTGAAGGAACTGTGGAATGTTGAGTCATCTGCGTAGGAATGTATTGGATTATGAGTGGTAGATATGAGATCATTGATATGAATGAGGAACAGAATTGGGGCCAAAACTGATCCCTGGGGAACACCAGCATTTATTGAGTGAAATTGAGAATAAAGGCCATCTACCATTACACATATTTTTCTGTTATGAAGGTAAGAAGAAATTAGTGGAACTAATGATGCAAGGCCGTAGTTTGACATCTTCGACAATAAGGATTGATGCCAGACTCTATCAAATGCCTTTGATATATCCAGTGCTATTGTATGTGTTTCACCATGTTGGTCTGTAGCTTGGTTGATTTGATGCGTAAGAAGGCAAAGCATGTCTGCAGTTGATCGACATCGTCTAAAACCATATTGCCTATCACTGATTAATTTATTATTCTCAAGATGCTTAATTATGTGATTATTTAATATAATTTCAAAGACTTTACCAAGAGTGGAAGTTATAGCTATTGGTCTGTAGTTTGATGGATCTGAAGAGGCACCTTTTTTAGGAACTGGATGGATGTTTGCTTCTTTCCAGGGTACTGGGAAGCATGAGGTATGAGTACACAGACGGAAAATTTTGCCAATACAGGAGCGAGCACCAAGGAGCAATTCTTAAGTACTATTGGAGGAATTTCATCTGGACCAGGAGCCTTATCTACTGAGAGATTCTGCAAAATAGTTTTGACATGTCTGGTGTGGATCTTAAGTGAGGGAATTTCAGGCGAATTAAAATTAAGTACAGGGACATCTTGATTTATTTCATCTAAGGTTGAGTTGGTGGAGAAAATATCCGCAAGAAGGTTAGCTTTACCTCGTGGGTCACTTACAAGATTGCCAGTCGGAGATTTTAATGGTGGAATGGATGAAGCAGTAGTGAAGTTGATTTAAATGAGTTAAGAGTAGACCAACATATTTTGTTATCATTTGGATTATTTAGAAGTTTATTTGCCTGCTTGTGGAGAAAGTTTGATTTAGTTAGGTTTAATAAAGTTTTGGCATGATTTCTGATGTTTCTAAAGTAATTAAAGGCTTCATGTGTTTTTGATTTTGTGTATGCATTGTAGGCTATTGCTTTTTGTTCAGTTACTCTAGCACAATTATGGTCAAACCATTTAGGTGAATTAGATCTTTTACTGTACTTTTGATGAGGAATAAAAGTTTCCATTCCAATTTTTGCAAAATCTTGTAACACTCTCGTCTCTTCTTACCCCTACGATGACCTGCTTGAATTTTGAGTAATGCTATGGCGTCTGGGTCATCCTCCTCCTCCTCTTCCCCACTTGGTGGGGAGTCATCTATGTCATGGGGAGCAGTAGGAGAGCGATACACATCCCGAGGCGACGAGGTAGGTCCGACACTCATGAACTACACAGGACAACTGGCGAGTCTGGCGGCCCAGTCCTCCACTCCTCCTGCGCTCTCTCTCCCCACTCCCCACCGCGGTGGGACTTGGGTATTGCCAAGTATTGGCACTGTTGGTCAAATTCATAAGGTATATCCCATATAAATTTGAATCCTCTAGCTACCATAGGACAAGAATAAATAAGCTCGAAAGTGGCGGTGAGATAAGTGGGTAAACTGGCTTTCCCCATCCACCAGTACCCACCCGCGCGGATAGAATAGGGGGTTGCCGAGTACCGCCACTGTTCGGCAACATCATAAGGTATTATCCCATACCATCCTCAAGTCTCTAGCTACCATTGGACAAGAGTAAATAAGGTTGAAATTGTCGACGCAGGCGCTGCGGCACTGGGGTTTAGTGCTACATACATTGCTGACGCAACACGTGCGTCGCTGGGGTCCAGAGGGTTAATGAAGGAAACTACTGGAAAGGTGTATTAATTTTTTTTTTCTATGTGATTGAGGGAGGCAAAAGGCAGAACTGCCTATAGCGAGTGCCTCCCCAATAGTTGAAAGAGTGACAGGGCCAAAATCAAGGGATGTTCGAGCCAAAATGCCTGGAAACACGGAGTTTGAAGCAATTTAAGTCATAGGAAGAGGCAAAGACTGATTCTGGGAGAGAGTTCCAGAGCTCAGCTGTTGAGTAGAAGAAAGTTTGAGAGTAACGTTTCACTCTTGGGTTGGAGAGTTGCACAGAGTACAGGTGGGATTGAGTTGCAAGACGGGTACCATGTGCCCTACGTAAAGGAGGTGGTATACACTGTCAAAGCTCTGAGGAACACTGATTATTATAGTAGCGATAGAATAGCGAGAGAGATGCAACATTGCGGCGGAGAGAGAGAGATTGCAGAGAGTTGGTGAGTGGACGGGAGTTAATGATACGAAAGGCTTTCCTTTCAACTTTGTCTAGGAAAGCAGTGTGAGAGGAACCTCCCCACACATGTGAACAATACTCAATACAAGGACGCACTATGCCCCTGTACAGAGAAAGAAGCTGTGCAGGGGAAAAGAACCCCCAAGGCGGTTGAGCACACCCAGCTTCTGGGAGTCTGCCTTAGCAAGACTGGTAATATGGTCCTTCCAACTGAGAGCAGAAGAAAAGGAGACACCAAGAATATTGAGAGAAGATGAAGGATTGATTTTTGTATTGTTGAAGAATAAAGGGATAGATCCGCTAGGAGTTCCTTACGGGTAGATAGATGGAGAAATTGGGTTTTGGAAGCATTAAAGGTAACAAGGTTTTCTCTGCCCCAATTGGAGATAGTATTTAGATCAGAATTTACGAGTTCTATGGCTTCATTACGTTTGTCGTTGAGGGATTGCTGGCTGGGGCGTTCTGAAACACTAATGGAGTAGTGTAAGGTTGAGTCGTCTGCATATGAATGGATGGGAATTGAGGTACAGTTGAGGAGATAATTTATAAAAATTAGAAAGATAATAGGAGATAGGACAGAGCCCTGAGGAACACCGGAGTTTATAGGGTGAGGAAGTGAACAATGGCCGTCCACAACCGTGGCTATGGAACGGCCGGAAAGGAAATTAGAGACAAAGGCACAGATGGAGGGATAGAAACCGAAGGAGGGTAGTTTAGAAATTAAAGATTTACTGTACTTAGGTGCTAAAATATGTTTCAGATCACTGGTAGAACATCCTTGCATAGTAGGCATAAATCACTTATCCCGTGATTCAGGCGGCGTGTTAAAGTTTGTCCATAGTGTTTTTCTGGTTCCTTGGGTCATGACTAATTGATCTGAAAGGGGGCAGACATTTATTTCCCTTAGGAACCCCCTCCTGGGCCCCCCGAAACTAACATGTCTTCCTTATCGTATTTAGTTTTGCAAGCAGATGATCTACATACATGAATGATACATACTTATATATGACCAGAACGACCCTTTTATGTTAACTATATATATAATAAAATAACGTTTGACTACCTCACACATCGCTAGGTATGATTCACAATAGTTAGGTACAACTTTTTTTTTTACTTGGTTACATACAGTATATTATGTAATAGTTTTGTCTTTGTTTAATTATGTCATGAAAGGTTATTTTTAGGTATTTTGAACTGTGAAATTTGTCATATGACCTGGTTTAGTAAAATATCATCTTTTCACTCCACTTGCAGATACCAGTTGCATGCATATTTCTTTGAGTGATCAAGAATGTGTGTATGCTGAGTAGAAGAAGCAGTACAGTAGTCCAGCAGCCAGCAATGGTAAGTTCTATGCTAACCCAGAAATGTTTGGTACTCTAAGGTTTTATGATAGATTCGTGAAGATGGAAGCCTACTGAATCCAAATCCACCTCTTGCCGGAGTGGCATCTTTGGGGAAAATCTGTAATTTCCACAAATCCAAGATGGTCGCTGATGCGTTAGTGTCACACAATAAATCGTCAATATGTTTTGATAAAATCAAGCCAGAGGAATGAATTGGGTGTCTACACCTAAGTTTTCATCTATGAGGAATAACATGGCAGTGTGTAAAAGTATTTAGGATGTTGCTAAGCAACCATAATCCAAGATAGGCACATTTTGTATCTGTAATGAATCATATTTTTGAAAGAACTAAGTTGGATAAAATAACGGTGGTGTCTGCATATATGATTCGACATTTAGGACAGATAATGGACATATTTGTAATTACTGTATCTTTTGTTTCAAGCATCAACCCCTTCGACCCCAGGGATGCACGTTATGCGTTGCCTGTATATGTAACCCACAGTACCAGCGATACAACGTGTGTGACCGCTTTAATTACTCTTGTCCTATGGCACCTAGAGGGTTCAGATTTGTATGGGACCTAATTTAGGATCCCACAAAACAATACCGATGGTTGGCAACCCCCCCAAGTCCAGCTGCGTGCGTGTGGGCGCGCGCGGGAGTGATAGGCCAGTGTACCACCTATGTCGAGCAGCATTCACGTTTGTGCACTTTGCCTGGCCATACAGTGCTGAAAAGAATTTCTGGCATGTCTCCCGCAAATCTTCATGTGTAGCTGTCACCTTTCCAAAGATGGTGTATAACTGTGTGAAGTTTCCTTCTCGAAGTGTGCTGATGGCAGTGAATTTTCCTTTGTTGAAGGGATATGCCACTGTGGCACACCCTGTGACTGCATGCATTCCGAGCTGGAGACACTTATCTTCAGCTTCCACACCCAGAATACCAGGAGAGCAAAGACGTCTGTGTCGTCACTTAGGATGTGAATCGCTGTTTTTCCTCCTCGTACAGCTTGATGCATGTAGCTGACCGTCCTGACATCTGTCTCATCATGGTGGATATGTCCCTCATCTTCTCCAACTATCAGAATATTCTCACCAAATGCGCAAGTGCAAGGCAGACGTGAGCGTAGTCTTTTGTTGACTGTTTTTCATGATTAATTCACGGTTAGGAAGAGGACACTTCAGTGTGAGCTTATAAGTACTAATTCCAGCAGTACCAGAACAGTGTGATCGCTCATGGTCTGATATGTTGCCATAGCGGTCAAAGATCACCTTTGTTGCTATTCCTTTATACATCTGAAGCCTGATCCCCAAGCTGTGTAGAGACTGTACCTCCACAGGGCCAGACAATACGGTACAGCAGCTGACTGGCATCAATGATCACCTCATCTAGGGGACAAGGATCAGTTAATATGATTCCTAATTTGTTTTGGTTTTATTCCCTTTGCGAAGAAGGCCTAACTCCTCAATGATGGAATAAGGCACTCCACAGAGTACATACTCAAACACAGATGTAAGGCTGATATTCCGGGTCTGGCCAACCATCAGCAGCCGACTAAACAGTGCCTCCATATTATAGACCATCTTCTCACCTACTTTGATCCCCTTTTTTTATTGTTTCATGGTCTTCATTCTTCATTTAATGGAGCTGTGGAATCCATCAGGCAGGGATTTTGTGAAGTCCTGTTTCATTTTCTCGCCAATAATCAGTGTCAGCAACATTAATGGTGTCATCTGCAACCTTCCTATTAATGATGTTGATGAGATCAGGTGAAGGATCTGTAAGGGAAGGATCTGCTTATGGAATTCCACCATTATGCGGGTACAATCATCTGTGTCAAGGGTCCTCCTCTTTGAGCCTGGTTATCTAGGGACATATTAGGCACTTTTGATAATTCCATTGTATTCCTTATAGTGTATATGAAAATCTATGTGTAGACACCAAATTCATTCCTTTAGCTTGATTTTATCAAAATATATTGTTGATTTACTGCTTAAAACAATCACGTTGGTGGCCATCTTGGATTTATGCAAATTGCAGAAGTCCCCCAAAGTTGCCACTCCGGCAAGAGGTGAATTTGGATTCATGAGGCCTAAATCCTCACGAATCCAGCAAAAAAACTTATAGTACCAACAATTTCTGGGTTGTTGTTTTTGTTGTTCCCCAGACTGCCTGGCCGAACAGCCCCAAGGCCCCGAGCAAGGACAAGGCCATAACCGAGCCCCCCCCACAGAACCCTCCCAGCCTACCACAATAAAGCCTAAGTAACCGAAGCCACTCCATGGCGGAGAGCTGAGGAGGGTGCGGAAACGCCCGGGAAACCAAAGTCCAGGGCCCTGTGCCCCTCAGCAATTATGAAGAGATAGTTGAGAGGCAAAGGAAAAATGAGACGCTTTGGCTTCCAATCTTGGTAGATTGGGAGGTCAATTCACGGAAGAGACGCCGTCACTTGAGATCTAGAAAAATATATAAGTAAAAGGAACAGTCAGAGTAAGCTATGGGTATGGCAGATATCGCTCAGTTCTCACTCTGATAGACTAGCCCATCACCACATGACTAGAACCCAATCCTCTCAGCATCAGCTAGGAAAGGCCCTAGAAAGCCACCTTTGCCGGGGGGATAGCTCCCCTATTTCAATCCCTTTTGGGGTTGGGCACCCGCCCTTCTGGGTTCATGGGCTTGGCTACTGGACTACAGTAGTCTTGATGGGAAGAAGTTTCACAGGTAAGAACTGCATACAGTCATTAAGTAATGGAGTATTTTGAAATCGGACCAACATTAAGCATACTGCTTCCTAATTTGCCAAATTAATCCACACGAACCATAGTAATTACTTATGTGTGTAATTAGAATGTATTATAGAAACAGATAATGCCACACAGAGAAGCAACCAATAAATACTGCCATGTCGGGGAATTAACCCAGGCCCGGATTCAATCACCAACATGGTGGTAATTCTTGGTAAAATTGTATCCTTGTTCCTTTAAGTAAATTAAAATAAACTGTGTATGATCTTTACAGGTTGTGTTGAATCAGCATACCAAAATGGAGTGGTCTTGATGTCTGCTGTGTCAAGCTCCTTATGAAGGCAATCTTAAAGTCCAGCTCTCAGTAAAATTAAGAAAGACGTTAAAGGCTATGACAAATTTCTCACAGACTTATAAGCATGTAGATCAGCAGGGTTGGTTGTTGCAACTCCAACCAAATGCCAGTAACTCTTAACCCATGGGACCTAAATTACATCGGAAATCCGTAGTAACAATAATGTGCATCAAGTGTCAACTGTGTCGTATTTATCGGTATGCAATAGAATTCTCTCTCAATTTTGTACATTTTGGTGTTCAATCCTGTCCGTGGGGATGTTGTGGTTGGTACTGCCACAAGTATATAGGTAAAACCCCCAGTATGTCTAAAGCAGACAATATGTCTATGGGACAACACTGTTACCCCAAAGTGCTGGTTTACAGCCAGGTGGGGTTCCGGAGTTTGATTGAGGTGGTGGGTGGTCGGTCAGACATTGCCACATGTCTGCAACGTAAACAATGTAAATGCATGATTGCCCACACTCGCTACTAGTAAACAATTCATGATTTGCTAATGCCGCCAGGTCATTAGCTTAATGCTAAAAAACACACTCCATTATATTTAGCAGATTTTGTACTTCGGATCCTCTTCATCCTTATTTGCATATTTCTATCTATCTATCTATCTATTGCCTGACGCCGTGATCCCCGAAGGGGTGGCCACGAAACGAACCGCCCCCCTGCACCTCTGTCCCCAGTCAGTCGATGCCCCTCCCCCCAACCAGCACCGCCTTCATTCATGTACTTCCTCACTCCATCCTTCCACCTCTCATTCGGTCTACCTCTCCCTCTCTGTCCCTCCACCTCGCTCTCGTACACCCTCTTAGTCATTCTCTCGCTTTCCATACGTTCCATATGGCCTAACCATCTCAAGTTGTTCCTTTTCACACTTTCCAGCACATCTACCTCCACACCACACCTTCTTACTTCCTCATTAGTCTGTCTATCCCTCCATGTAACTCTGCACGCACTTCTTAAGTAATTAATTTCCACTGCTCTCACTCTTGGTCTGAGTCTCAACCAACGTCCATGCTTCGCTTCCGTAAGTCAGTGTCGGGATTACCACACTGTCATGCAAGGACTTCTTCACTTCCATACTGACCACCCTATTTCTTGTTACTGCTTTCAGCATTCCTACAACCCTCTTCCCCTGTTGTACCCTCTCCCACACTTCTTCATCCATAGTCCCATCTTTACTTAACAAACTGCCCAGATACTTAAAAGAGTTGACGATCTCCATAGCCTGACCGTTCAGCTTCACCTCACACTCTGTGACTTCACCCCTTTCGAAGACCATAACCTTGCTCTTCCCCGCATTTACCTTCAATTTCCGTTTTTCGCACACTGTTCCAAACTCATTTACCAGACCCTGCAACTCCCATTCATTATCACTCATCAGAACTGTATCATCTGCAAACAGCAGTATAGGAAGCTTCCACTCGATTCACTCCCTTTTCAGCGATACACCAACATCCACTGCTCTTGATAGTATTTCTTTCATGACTCCATCCATATATACGTAAACAACCACAGGGACATCACACACCCCTGTTTCAAACCAACATTCAGGTCAAAGAACTCGCTCTGCTCACTCTCCACACGTACTTCCGTCTTTGCACCCTCATATTTGCATATTTCTGATGAACATAATATGGATGTGACAAGTTATTGTTTTCTCGATTCTAAATTGACTGTCGAGAAACATCTCCGCTCTTTGTCTTCGTCAATTGATCAAAAGATAAGATGATAAGTGATAACAACTGTTTGCTTAACACTACTGTTATCAAATAATTGTCTGCTATATTGTACCACATTTTGAATAATGCTCACTTGTTTGGATGTCAGCTGCCAAATGTCGCCAAACTTTGCTTGACAAATGTCTCAATTTAATAAAACTAAATTTCCTACTTTGTCTCTGGACTCCAGTCATCGGTGTCAAGTTGGCGCCCTCAGCATTTTATTCAAAAGTGTTTAACCCGTCCAACCCCAGCGACGGCAGGGAGCCGTCAGTAGATAAATCACTCCCCAGTCCCAGCGACAGCAGGGAGCCGTCAGTAATATACCATCCTTGTAACTGCCAGTATCAGGCAGTGCCTGGTACCATGACCGTTTGAGCACTGCTCTAGAGTTGTCAACACTTCTCAGCTTATATCCAAGCCTCTACAGGCTAGGAGAGCCAGTATTCCTCCATCTTTTGAGGTGGGAGGTTTTTATATCTTGCCATTTTGGATACATTGCTTGGGACTGGGGGGGACTTTTATGGTAGTACCCTATGGTATAGTAGGGGCTAACCCTTGTCTATCGGGGCCCGACTTAAGTCCGTATCGAAAAATTTGGACTATGTGGCGGGGCCCGACTTAAGTCCGAGTGCAATTTTGGCGCAATATTGGCTCTGAGAGAGAGACGAGTGATGGGAGGAGCATGGGTTTCCTCATGACCACTCGCCACGGCCGCCGTGGACCAACTGAGATGTACTCCACTTACATCCACCCTCACTCCCTCGCTACATACGTAATTATATGAAGAAATTACCGTATTTTACCGATTTTGCCCTTCGGTTGCACGATCGTTGCAAGCCAACCAGTGATCGTAGAAGGATGGTTCGGGTGTCATTGGAAAGCTCAATTTACGCCCATACTTGTATTATGCTCTGGGTCTTGTTTATGCATGAAAAAGAGCACGGAAACAATCCCATTTATGGTAAAAACCACCCGCTGAGTGGCACAGTGAAATATACTCCACCACCCGCTCTTAAGGTGTTAACACCTTACGAG
Organism: Paralithodes platypus; assembly: GCA_032716605.1. Classification (NCBI taxonomy): domain Eukaryota; kingdom Metazoa; phylum Arthropoda; class Malacostraca; order Decapoda; family Lithodidae; genus Paralithodes; species Paralithodes platypus. Next base: position 20,402,142 of record CM064547.1, on the reverse strand, counting down.
CGGCCTAGGCGGTATATAATATGTAGCCACCAGCGGGGTGTTTTTACCCAAAATAGGGCTGTTTACGTGATCATTTTCATGCCTAAATAAGACCCAGAGCGTAAAACAAGTATCTATCCCTGAAAGGGCATGCACAGAGCTTTCCAATGACACCATAACGATCCTTTTATGATGGCTAGTTTTCTTGCAACAACCGCGCAACGCGAGTGCAAAAAGCATGTAATTCGGCACTTTCCCCATACAATTCCGTATGTAGCGAGTGAGAGAGGGAGGGAGGAGGTGGGATTCGTGTCAGTAGGTTCGCCGCGGTGGTCTGGAGCAGTCATACGCTCGCTACTCTCCTGCCACCTCTTGTCTCTCTCTCTCAGCAACAGTACGTGCTGAAATTGCCACACGACCTATGTCGAGCGCCGCCAGATAGTCCAGATTTATTATACTCGACTTATGTTGCGCGCCGATAGTTATGGGTTAATAAGGCTCAGCATCCGTTGTATAGTGTTTTACCAGAATATTTGGCTCCAGCACGTGTAACAAGGTCTACTTTGAATTTTAATGACTTTGTCATGAATTGTGTAAATGTTTCTACGACTCGGTTTTCTAGGTGTTTTATTCCATCTTGGATTGAGTTGTGGAATCATTTACCTAATGAGATAAGTGCAGTCGGGTAATGTTTCTACATTTAAATTTGATTTGATCTGTTTTTTTGTTATTGCATCAATAAGTTGTTTCTTAATGGTGTTGGGTTTTTTCAACAAGAATTTTCTTTATTGGATAATTGTGATTTTGTTTTATTAATTTTATCATTTTATTCGAGTACCTAACTTCTCCTTCTAGGCTGTCTACCTAGGTCCGTTTTTTTTTTTTTTTTTTTCCTTAGTTGCCGTTGCTTTTCTCCAGTGTCTTTGGGTATTTTGTGTGGATGCAATATTTACTGTTGTTTCTGCACCCTGTTGGGAAGCTTCAGTAGTGTTATTATAATAATAATAATAATAAAGCAGAAGTGCCACTTTGCCCAAAATCAAAACGGCATACCCAACTCTGCGATGGGTTACCATCACCACTACTATCACCACCAATATAACTACTACTATCATCATCATCACTACTGCTATCATCATCATCACTACAACTGGCACTATCATCACTACAGCAGTCAATATCACCATTACACAATTGTCACTAACACCATCACTACTGTCCATCATTATCACTACAACTATCACCATCATTACTATTATCACCATCATCATTGCTATCACCATCATCCCTGCTGTTATTACCATCTCTGCTACTGTCATCATCAGTATTATCACCATCATCACTACCACTATCGCCATCATCACTACTAATATCACCAGGAATACTGGAAGATTCGCCCTGAAAATAACTCGCCCCCGACTGGGTGTGACATCGTCGACATTAACCAACCGAATTTGCCTGCAAAATTTGGTGACGATACAATATCCCGTTCAGTACCAGTTCTGTTTTTTTCATTTTATACTGGATAATGATAAAGTAAAAGTGCCGCTTTGCCCAAAATCAAAACGGCATACCCAACTCTGTGATGGGTTACCATCATCACTACTATTACTAGAGCAGCAGCCCAGAGCATTTTGATCAAACGAACGAGGTACCAATATCTGAGTACTGGATCAATTAGAGTGTACCCTACCATATGCAGATATGAACGTCTGCCGGGGCCCCCCAGCTGCAAGTGACCCCCAGGGGCCCCAATAGGGGCCCAAAAAATCGTCTAGATCAAACATAGGAGATACCACATGAAACTTAGTTTAGAAGAATTAGGACATTCCGTGGAGTAACAAATGGTCCCTGCCAGACAAATTGTCCGCTGCAAAATGGCCGCCAGACGCCACTAAAGGGCCCCAAAATTTGGTCTGGATCAAACATTGGAGGTACCACTTGAAACAAATTTAAATTTTAGTGGAACTAGTACATCCTAAAGAGTATAGAATGGCTCCTGCCAGACAAATTGTCTGCTGCTTAATGCCCGCCAGACGTACCTCAAATGTTGGCACCAGGGACGCTATGGCAGAATTAGGCTAGATCAAACATTGAGAATACCACATAAAACTAAGTTTAAATGAACAAGGACATCCTACACAGTACGAAATCAACCCTGCCAGACAAATTGACTGCTGCATAAGGCCTGCCAGATGCCCCAAAGATGTTCCACAATTTTGGTTGAATGAAATATTGAAGGTCACATTAGAAAATATATTAAATAAAACTTACAAATGAAACTGAAACATAAACTGCATAAATATATACAAAAATAACTAATCAAACTTCAAAGCTTACGCAAAGACACTAAACTAATTAAAATCTATGTGGAAAATGCATTTGAATTTATTGGAAAATATAATCTTGAACTTGAAAACACGTAAAATATCCAATTAGTATTACGACAGATAAAGTTGGTTTCCCAGGCCACTTTCGACACAAATGTAAAGGACCATATCAAACTAGTTCTAAGTGTGATATTCGTTAGCCAGAGACGGTCAGGTACATGAAAATTCTATCTCAAGAGTGAATGAAACTAAATTTCATATAGAGAATTATCTTTAAACCAGTTAAAAATGTCAGGAGATAAAGTACAAGTATAGTATACACCATAGAATAAAACACAAAATTGCCAGATAAATTATCTATTGCACATATGGTCTGCCCGGCAACCTATGGCAGAATTGGGCTGGACGGAACATTGGGATTACCACCTCAAACATAATATAAATTAATAAGGATATCACAGAGTAAAAAATGGCCCCTGCCATAAAAATTACCTGCTGTTTATGGCCAGCTATGCCCAAACATTGAGACCGCTCCCCCAGTTATCACTATATTACTACTATATTAACTTTCCGAGTCATTACTCCAAGCTAGCATTAACACCATTTGAGCACAAACGTTACTCGATAATATTAGCATAGATATGTGGTAAATAATATGTATTTGAACAGGTAAGAGATAAATTATACTTTACCTCACATAGGAATTTGGTCAACATAACTTGAATTAAAATATATTAATTGTATTGAAGCATTTGATCACATTACTTGACATCATACATACAAATGTTATGCATCAATTTTATAAACCATTGACAAATGACTATACTGTAGCTACAGATCCCAGTATAACAACCTGAGTAAAAACAATCATTTGTTATGTTATCACTAATATTATTATGAGAACAAGGTTACAATTATATTAAAGTGTCTACTTAATTATGCATAATATTCTACTTGAATATATGTACACTTATTATTATTAATCATGTACTGTAGGTCTCGACAATAAATGTGTTTAAAACTTAGATCTCCGTTTCACTTTCCGAGTCATTACTCCAAGCTAGTTCGGAACCTGAATCATCAGCAACATCAAACTCGGTAGCAACATCACGGTCACTCTCAATATCCTCTTGACTGTCATCTAGTTCCCTTTCATCCTCAAAGAGATAATCAGGAACAGCAGGTCCTAAGTACCAGTCAGGACATAGTTTCCATCCTTTTGCTTCCAGCCATAGTTATGAGGATCCAAACCATGTCCTGGATGTGACGAATCAGCATTTCCCCACACTATACTGACAAAGTGAGCCTGTTGCAATTTCTTGTGAACAGTCTTGGCACATGGTGGAAGAAGTGCACAGTCAACCTTCTTCACGTTGGTCATCGGATTTTCCTGAAACAAAGAAAACAATTTCAAATATACAATTGGCAGTAGACAATTTCATATTCACAATTTCAAAACTATAACTATAGCCTATGGTACAGGATGTTTGCTCAGACAATACAAATTGTTTCTACCAGAGGGATGCCATGATTTGATTTCATTAATTTAGTTTAGAAGTAAAGTCGGTTGGTGGAGGGAACATAATAATTACCTGATTCAGTTTTCCAGTCATCTGGCACAATTTTGCATATCTGGCCTCATTGACATCCTTGACACTCTTCAAGCCATACAAAGAACAGAGGAATTCTTCTGCTTTGCTCTTGTGTGGTTCATCTTCAGATGCCAATCTGCTGAAGAACTGGATGAGTGTTCCTCTTGTGTCTTTCTCAAGAATTTCTAGTGGCTTGACTACCTTTTCTGTAGAATGCTGCAGTGAAATCGCAGCCAGTAAATGCATGAAGACCTGGCATGGCAGATGGTAGGCCCTTCTGCTTGGACTCCAAGGCCATGGCAATGCTGCTGATATCAATATATCTACGATTATTTCCTGACCCACATTCCATAATTATGCAACTGTATGATGTTGGCCTGGCAGTTGTCAAGTGCCTTCCTAGCATTCCGAGGAGAATCACCATGACATCAGTATCGGATGCTCTAACCACAACATTCCCAGTAACATTGGCTGCATGGAATGCAAGGAGAGTGTCAGCTTCCTCATGACTACCCTGAAGATTGGCTGGAAAACTGACAGTCATCTTGAAATCTACCTCATTGAATGTGAGATGGGCGCAGTTGCCTCCATGGGATACGATAAGTGTCTTCTTGGCTAGGATTGGCCCATACTCATCTTTTTGCCATTCATTGAGGAGAAACATTGCCAACTGATCCTTGAATATGCCATTTTGCAACAGTTTCTGACAGCTCTGTCTGGGTACTTGCGCTGGACCAGTAATGACAAAGGGGTGATCATCAGCTCCGCGTAGATTTCTCTCACTCGCTTTCAGGGACATAGATTGATAAGTGTCAAACAATACATAAATCTCATTCCCTAGACTGGTACAGATGTATGCCAAAAGCGACCTAGCGACTGTCCAATGGCAGAGAGGAATGAGTGGATTAATAGCCCACCATCAATCAGAGTGACATTGATAAGTGGTAAAGGTGTTTCTGTGAACCCATCCTGTAGTCCCTCAAGCTTATCCAGCAACTTACTCTTCTCTGTCTTGATCCATCTGAATGTGCAATTGCCAGTGGGTATTCTGTGATTGGAAAGGTCATAACATGCCTAAGATTGAAGGTTTTCCTATGAGAAACTGCAACTAATAGTCTTATAAAAACATCTCTGAGGCTTTCAGCAGCTGGTTTTCATTTGACAGTGAGATGCTTTTTGGAGTATTTCTGCGCAAAATTGGCTACCTTTCTTCTTTGGATGGGCCTCAAGAATCTTTCCTTATCTGCTATGCATTCCTTTTGAAACTTTACACAGCGTTCATGACCAGCAACAAGGCTCCCTGTCAAATAAGTTTGAGTTTCCACAGATGCTGCTTTTCCTGTGGCGATGTTCAAGAGGCAAGCAGATGTTGATGCTGGTGATGAAAAGGGGTCACATGATTCTGTTACTTCTTTGAACAAGGCATCCCTTTGCTGACTGTCTTTCTCCATTCTGCTGGCCCTTAGCTGTGATGTAGGCTGCTCTTCCATTTCCAACCCTGTCATATTCCGCACCTCTGTCACAGACATGCCCCGCTGAGTTGATGTAATACACCATCTTCTAATTGCATTATGAGTGGTGAAAGCCAACAATACCTCTCATTGGAGATGCAGCATCTCGATTGACAGTTTGCTCCAGTGTCAAATCAATTGCTGATCTGCAATAGTTCTTCTCTGTACGTCTAATGGAGAAGGCCCCTGTCTGAAGTACCATCCGGCTCTGTGGTGCTGCCTTTTCTAGCTGGTTCAAAACCCCCCCCCCCCTCCAACGAGCATAGTTTGTTCGATTTAGAGCAAAACAAAATTCAATTATAGCTGGCAGTATGGTGATGTATCCATCGATGTAATTTGGTCTAAGTGCATGCATTAGGTTCCTGTGGACTCTGTTAATCATGTAGACATACATGCTCCAGTATTGAGCAGTTGGGCCAAGTTTTCCATCCATTACATTCTTGAAAAACAACTCATACTCCTGCCAGTGTTTCAAGAAAACTGGATGTGTCTCAAGAAACTGTTCCTGAGCTTTGCGATCATAATTAGATATATCGGTAAGTAGGTCATTGATGGCATCTTTACTTTCCTGGGTGACAGCTGATGACAAGAAGCTGTCATAGAGTTTCCATTCCATGACGAGAGCAAGGATGTCATGGATTCTGACACATCGATTGTAGTACTTGCCACGGATGAAACCCATGAGTGATCCTTCAGCCAGTATCCCTGATTCTGTTAACAGGTATTCAGCACCATTTTCATTTATGAATGTCCCGATAGCCCCATAGAATGCCAGCTCCAAGTGAAAGTTTCCAAGCATGATGAGGAGCTTATCAAAAAGAGGTGCCTCTAATGCCTGGATTGAATATGCCTTGAGAGCCACAGCCAGGTCATAGGTAACAACACCATATTCTTGATGAGCTTCAATGGCTACATTCATGCTCCTTTTCATTGTTTCATGGACAACATAATTTCTGGTCGGTGGGCCAGATATTGGAGCATTGCAAAGCTATGGAACCAGTATTTATACAGCAGTTTCTGCATGTGTACCGGTACATTATTACCAAATTTGGTAATAGTAGCAGTAACACTTTACGCCTCCTAAGAAAAGCACTTACACAATACCGAAAGCCTCAGCCTCAAAAGGGTTACCGGTACCCATCCTATTTATAGTATGGTTTATTTGTGGGTTCGTTTTTTTGTTTTAGGAGTCTTTTGCAATATTTACTATTTTTAAACAATATTTCATGATGTCCATCATGCTATCGTTGACGAATTTACCTTCAGACCTCCGGTTTCTATGGACCAATTTCATTACCTAACCTAACGTAGTGTTGTTGTTGTTGTTGTTGTTCCCCAGGCTGCCTGGCCGAACAGCCCCAAGGTCCCGAGCAAGGCCAAGGCCATAGAGCGCCCCCACAAAACCCTCCCTACTTACCACTAACAAAACCCAGGTGACCGAAGCCACTCTAAGGCAGGGAGCTGAGGAGGGCGCGGAAACGCCCGGGAAACCAAAGCCCCACCCAAGGCCCTGTGCCCCTCAGCAATTATGAAGGGAAAGTTGAGGGGCAAGGGAAAAATGTGACGCTTTGGCTCCCAATCTGCCAACTTTTAGGTTGGCAGTAAGGAGGTCGATCCACGGAAAAGATGCCGTCACTTGAGATCTAGAAGATATATAAGTAAAAGGAACAGTCAGAGTAAGCTATGGGTATGGCAGAGATCGCTCAGCTCTCACTCTGATAGACCAGCCCATCACCACATGACTAGAACCCAATCCTCTCAGTATCAGCTAGGAAAGGCCCTAGAAAGCCGCCTTTGGCGGGGGGATAGCTCCCCTACTTCAACTCCTTTCGGAGTTGGGCACCCGCCTACCTAACGTAGTGTTATGGGTAGGGGCTGCCGCCCCCACACCCCCGCTGGTTGAACCAAGTTCTAACTAGGCCTAGTTTATATAAATTGATTCAACTTTGATAAGACATTAGCCTAACCTAACAACCTTACCTAACCTATCCTAGTATTATGGGTGGGGGCTGCCTAGAGGGAAGATTTAAATTTGTTTTGTATTTTCCTTATAATCAATTTGCGACGGAAATTACATATATACCAACCAAGTACTGTTTATTTAAGTGCTAAAACACACATAATTATCGATGGAGACTGTATCTGGGTTGCCTTCAAGCCTTACCTATATCACTAATACTCACCTAATCACAAGATGCTTTGTTTTGAGTGACAATGGCTCTTATGAGGACTTTCACCTTTCCCCATCAAACCTCTTATGAGGACGCTTGCCTTTCCCGGGTTAAGTAGGATGGGTCAGTGGTGACTGGTCACTCTTTCGGTAATGTGTAAGTGCTCTTTATTACCGAATATTTAACATAGGCTAGGCTAAATTAATCAACTTCATTTGGATGCATGACCAATTAGATGCTGCATTATATTCATGGTAATCAGGGCTGTCTCATTCACAATATATTATGGGTACAGTTTAGTTGATCCACCATATCAGTTCACAAATAGGCTAAACCAGAAGACGAACAACAATGTATACCTGATTAGATGATACAACATTGTCCAGGTCAGGAGGGCTGTCATCATCCATTGTGTTGCCTGAAGACTGATTAGATGATACACCATTGTCCAGGTCAGGAGGGCTGTCATCATTCATTGTGTTGCCTGAAGCCTGATTAGATGATACAACATTGTCCAGGTCAGGAGGGCTGTCATCATCCATTGTGTTCCCTGAAGCCTGATTAGATGATAAAGCATTGTCCAGGTCAGGAGGGCTGCCATCATCCATTGTGTTGCCTGAAGCCCTCGATTTACTGTGATCTTGATCTTCTTGATTGATGATTGAACGGTGGTTTGGGCAGGCCAAAAGCACCCTGCCACAGTACACGACGGGGAGAGAATCACAGGCAGCCCGGGCCAGTAGAGAGTTGTCAACAATGGACAGCATTCAAGATTGTATACAATATTAAATATAGGCTAATCTGATTCTCTTCTGGGTCTCTTATTTATTAAATTACTAAGTATTATAAATATTGTACTGTTATCTGAATATTCTGATGAAATATTAACCAGAATGTACATAAGATACAGTATCTAAAAGTGCATATAATATAGTACCGCTAACTAAAGAAAACCACCCTGAAAATAAATGCAGGGGTAACTATTTATTTTTAGTCAATGGCCTGCAGGAATTACTTGCCTATAACTATTATTTTAATTGCATGTACTGGCAGTACTGTTATTACTGTATGCATAAATAAAGACTTATCATATGATAATAATGACGAGTGGACAGACATGTAGGAAATCTACCGGTAATTGATAATAGCAGGCTACAGTATTATTTCGTATTGCTAAATAAGCTAGCCCTAACATATAAAGGGAACATATTTAGGCAGGGTATAGGAGGCCTTATGGAGCAGACAATTTGTCTGGCAGGGTTGATTTCTTACTGTGTAGGATGTCCTTGTTCATTTAAACTTAGTTTTATGTGGTATTCTCAATGTTTGATCTAGCCTAATTCTGCCATAGCGTCCCTGGTGCCAACATTTGAGGGACGTCTGGCGGGCATTAAGCAGCAGACAATTTGTCTGGCAGGAGCCATTCTATACTCTTTAGGATGTACTAGTTCCACTAAAAAAAATTTTTTTTTTTTTTTTTTAAAGAGACAATGAACGGAGGAAGGAAAAACTTCGAGGGAAGTGAATTGAAAGTGTAAATTCATGGGCGCTCTCAGCTGCCCTAGTTCTACGGGGAAAGATGTGGAGAGGCGGCACAATTGAAGCGTTCCTCGATTAATCTAATAGCTTTATTTTGAATTTTGTCCAACTGCCTCAATGCTCCATCTGAGAGCGCACATGACTTTTATATATTACGGCCAACTGCTCGTCAGTGTTTTAGAGGCGATTCTGTCGGGGTTCAGAGAAATTGCAGTGAATGTGAAGGAACTGTGGAGTGTTGAGTCATCTGCGTAGGAAAGGAAGAAATTAGTGGAACTAATGATGCAAGGCCGTAGTGTGACATCTTCGACAATAAGGATTGATGCCAGACTCTATCAAATGCCTTTGATATATCCCGTGCTATTGTATGTGTTTCACCATGTTGGTCTGTAGCTTGGTTGATTTGATGCGTAAGAAGGCAAAGAATGTCTGCAGTTGATCGACATCGTCTAAAACCATATTGTCTATCACTGATTAATTTATTATTCTCCAGATGCTTAATTATGTGATTATTTAATATAATTTCAAAAACTTTGCCAAGAGTGGAAGTTATAGCTATTGGTCTGTAGTTTGATGGATCTGAAGAGGCACCTTTTTCTTCTTTCCAGGGTACCTCCTGTTTCAAGTGGTACCTCCAATGTTTGATCCAGACCAAATTTTGGGGCCCTTTAGGGGAGTCTGACGGCCATTTTGCAGCGGACAATTTGTCTAGCAGGGACCATTTGTTACTCCACGGAATGTCCTAATTCTTCTAAACTAAGTTTCAAGTGGTATCTCCTATGTTTGATCTAGGCGATTTTTTGGGCCCCTAATGGGGCCCCTGGGGGCCACTTGCAGCACGGGGGCCCCGGCAGACGTCCATATCTGCATATGGTAGGGTACACTAAGTGATCCAGTACTCAGATATTGGTACCTCGTTCGTTTGATCAAAATGCTCTGGGCTGCCGGTCTATACCACCATTATAACTACTACTATCACCATCATTACTACTGCTATCATCACTACAACTGGCACCATCATCACTACAACTGTCACCATCATCACTACAAATGTCACAATCATCACTACAGCAGTCAACATTACACCATTATTATCACCATTGTCACTAACATCATCACTACTGTCATCATTATCTATACAACTATCACCATCACTACTATTATCACCATTATCTTACAATCATCATTGCTACTGTCAACATCATCACTACTACCATACCCGTCATCACTTCTACTAGTACTATCGGGATCATCACTACTACTAGCACTGTCATTGGAATCACTACTACTGTCACCATCGTTAATACCATCATTATCACTACAAGTATCACCATCATCACTACTATTATCACCATCATCATTGCTATCACCATCATCCCTGCTATTACTATCGTCTCTGCTACTGTCATCATCACCTGGAAAATCAAATAAGCATGCCAAATTTAATCAAAGATCAATAACTAGTTCCAGAGGTATTATAGGAATAGCTGACCTTGACCTTTGACCTTCATGATGTCTGAAATTTTAACATTTCTATTTTCATTTAAAGCACAACTGTCTCAACAAAATTATGTTGTGAAGTGTACATGATTAGTAAACAAAAATGAGCATATTGACCTTATATTTGACCTTGACCTGTGACCTTGACCTATCAAATGGAATTATATTTATTCTTATATGACCTTGGCCTAGGCATTCTGAATATGCATGATATGCCTGATGAGAATCTCACATTACATTGGAAACACTAGTAAAAATCGTATTTTGACCTTTAACCTTGACTTTTGACCTTAACTATTACAATATTTATGTGAAATTTGATATTTATGTTATTTAAGTAATAAGCAACTAACACAGCCAGTTTTGGAATTGTTTAGTAATCTTTTTAATTAATAATACAAGTTGAGCTTTGACCTTGACCTGTGACCTTGCCCTATATGTAAAAGTAAATTTGTGTTTGCATTGACATTTCCCATGAAAGTCAAATAAGCATGCCAAATGTCATAAAACCCATCATTTAGTTTCATATACAGTATATTAATCGAATAGTTGACCCTGACCTCTGACCTTTATGATGTCTCAAAATATAGTATTTTACTTTTCATTTAAAGTGGAACTAGTTCACCAAATGTGAAGTTTGCATGAAAAGGAAAGAAAATAGCATATTGACTTTTTATTTGACCTTGACCTTTCATATGGGATTTTATAGCCTCTTGTATGACGTTGGCCTAGGTATTCTGATTAACATGGTAAGCCTAGTGAGAATCTAACAGTTGGTATAAGAATTACTAGCAAAACATTAATTTTGAACTTTAACCTTGACCTTTGACCTTACCCTTTGAAATATTTATCTAAAATTTTAGCAATATGACATCAAAGTTACCAGTAACGTGCACAGTGAAAATGAAGACATTTGAGTAAAAACTAAAAATATATAGTAAAAGTTGACCTTTTACCTTGACCTGTGACCTTGACCTTAATGTAAGAGTAAATTTTTTGTTTAATTTACATTGCCCAGGAAAATCAAATAATCATGCCTAATCATTAAAACCCATCAGTTAGTTTCATATATATTAATAGAATAGTTGACTTTGACCTTTATGTGTCAAAATTTTATATTTTCCTTTTCATTTAAAGTGCAACTAGCACACCAAATTTGTGAAGTTTGCATGACAAGTAAAGAAAATAGCATATTGAACTCATATTTGACCTTGACCTGTGACCTTGACCTTTCATATGGAATGATATAGTTTCTTGTACGACCTTGGCTTATGTATTTCGAATATATAAGGTAAACCTAGTGCAAATCTAAAAGTTAGTATAAGAAATACTAGTACAAATCTTATTTTGACCTTTGACCTTACCCTTTAGAAAGTTTGGAATATTTATCGGAATATTTATCTTAAATTTGGTCAATAATATATCAAGGTTACCAGTAACTTGTATAGTGAAAATTAAGACATTTGAGTAAAAACTAAAAAATATGGTATATTGACTGAGTATCGCATTGACCAAATGGATATACCTGTGAAATTTGGTTAAAACCCATTGATTGGTCCAGGAGGAGTTTCCGGACAGACAGACGGACGACGGACGACAACGGACTAGCTGACTGGTGGTGCACAGTATATGGGCGGGATCTGTGTGCAAGGTACCACTCTGCTTCGCAGAGTTGATAATAACAATGCATATTAATAGTCAAATATGATCGACCGTTTTGATTCATGGCCATTTTAGTCAAAAGTAAGAGATCCAGCAGCAAATCAGCAAGCAGCATTTCCACTAGAAAATCAGAGAAAAAGTCAGCTAGACGGTCCCCGTGTACGTGTTACAGTGCCAGCCAATCAGAGGCAATGACTTTCAGACACATGCGCATAATACTTCGTATTTCTAACTCGCCCTCATTTGTCTCCTGTATAATATTTCCCGGTAAAAATCAGTCTATTACCAATGTGGTAAACCAGTACTCCCGTCAGTCACTTAAAAATGTGGAAAATGCTTTTCCGGGCTATTATTACAGCGAGATAACACAGGAAGAGAATTAAGAAAATCTTCAAAGATACCCCGTGGCTACCTGTGCCACCTCTCACCCGTCTCAACCAATCAAAGCGCAGCCTGACGTGAGCCAGGGGTATAAAGGAAAAAGGGCGTAGCTGGGAGAGTCTAAAAACTTCCCTTCTTTCACTTTCACCCACTTTTTCTATATTCATTAATTCATTCATTCTGGGAGAGTCATTCCGTGACACTGGCCAGAGCAAAACACATATCTCTAAAGGCACTCTACCCAAGTCTATTATCTCTCCCCACCACTCTGGGAGGATAAAAGAAGACCAGAAAGCTGAGCAGTTAAGAGTTGTTGAAGACCAATACCAGAATTCCAAAAAGAAGATAAACTGCTCAATCCATCTGAGCTATCCAGATGCGTGTTCACACATAGCACGCTTGCACACCGTATCCAGAGTCATTCATCACCATAGCTAGGTGGTGAACGAGACGGAAGAGTTTGGGAAGATACATTGGCCCCCACTCAGACAGTAGATGGTGGAGGATAGAAGAAACCTAAGAAAGCAGCTAATAATGATATTTATGGACCCTTATGAGCCCACAGAGACTTTAAGAAAGAGATACAAAGTTCTAACGGATCCCCGTGATCATAAATATTTGATGTGCCTTATTTTATTTGGCAAACCTTAACAGAGAAAAGACAGACAAATGCTATAATAAACTAAATCCGAGTCAATGTTTAGTTCTTAATTGTTCGAATAGCGAAAGCTGTGTAGTTAATGATAGCAATAGGATCTGACAGGTATATAAAAAGATAGTGAAATGTATAATTAATTTTCCTAAGACTCTAAAGATTATCTAAGCATATGTAATCAGTAGATAAAGGTACACCCGCCCAACCTACTCAACCTACTACTAGGTATATAAGTTGAGTAGACTATATGATGACATTGTATGCAAATATTCTGACTTTAAGAGAAGAGTTAAGAGTGCAGTAAAAGCTAGCCGCAACCTATGCGGGTTTGACCGGATAGTATTGTGATTAGTTGAGTTTTAGCTATAGGCCTAGTTAGGAAAATGTAATCAAGCCTGCTCATCTTGAAACTTCTTATGTTAAAAGGAAAACTGTGTTATAAATTGATAATAAATATCACCGCGTCAGATGCTAGCTATCGATTGGATTGCGCGTAATACCTATCCTGAAATAAAATATGGACGCACCTTATTTTATGTATAAGTTCTCCATTTTGATGTAATGGTTATTGAGACTTGAGACGAAGCCGGAGTAGGTCAAATTCTGAATAGCGACAGTACAAATAGATTTGTAAGGGGAATTAAACCTTCTGAAGGCGAAGTTTACATTGTGTTGTTGTATGTATTCAACTTTGCCTAATATGAACGTACTTTGACCAGCTCTCTGCAATTTCTCTCTATTCGCCGCAATGTTGCATCTTTCTCGCTATTCTATCGCTACTATAATAATCATTGATCCTCAGAGCTTTCCCAGTGTATACCACCTCCTCTACGTAGGGTACATAGTACCCGTCATGCACAATCCCACCCCTACTCTGTGCAACTCTCCAATCCAAGAGTGAAACGATATTCTCAGACTTTCTTCTATTCAACTGCTCGAGCTCTGGAACTCTCTCCCAGAATCAGTCTTTCCCTCTTTCTATGACCTAAATTGCTTCAACCTCCGTGTATCCAGGCATTTTGGCTCGAACGTCCCTTGATTTTGACCCTGTCACTCCTTCAACTCTGGGGGAGGCACTCGATGCAGGCATATAAGATATAAGATTATATAAGCCTTTTGTCTCCCTCATTCACATAAAAAAAAGAAAAAAGGATCGCGAATCATTAACTGCTGAGAGGAAAATAAGTTTCATCTATGTTTTCATTAATAAACAAGGGAAATTAAAGTTAGTCCTATGTGGATTCACTAGTTATTGCGACTAGAGACCGAAATCGAAATGAGTCAAACTTTAAATAGCGATCGTACAGATAGATTTATTATGTTATCTCCACTAACCAACTTTACTCCTAAACTCGATTAATTAAATTAACAAACACATTTGGCAGTCCGGGGATTCGAACCCAGGACGCTCACACCGAAAATAAACACACTTATGCATTGCACCACGAAGACAGTTTATAATAGGAATTCACAATTCCGAAGGACAACTTTATGCAGTATTATCGTAGGTATTCAGCTTCTTCCAGTTTGAACATATCTCGACTCAGATCGAGAACCATTAACTAAGAGAGATATCGTTTGCCTTGAATTTGATTCAATAACGCTACAAACTCTGCACAACTGTCCAATCCTAGTAATATTAGAAGTTGTAGAATTAAATACAACAATAATAACAATGCTTATTAATAGTAGAATATGATCGGCTGTTTTGATTGATTTAATAGTCGAATATGATCGACTGTTTTGATTGATGGCCATTATAGTCTACGGTCGTTTAGATCCATGACCATTTTGAGCAATGGCCAATATGGATACAGCGGAGCTAGTTGAATCCGTATTGGACGGTTAACCATGTTGACAATAATGGTTCGCAGCCGTTTTTGTTTTTTCACATGAGCCCAGCTGTTGAGTATGACGGGCAAACTTGAACTGTGGCTGTTTTTGTCCATAATGGTTCACGTCCGTCATTATCTGCATCTGTGTAGCTCTGCGGTCGATATGGGCTTTCTCTTTCACTTTCTCAGGTTACAAATCATAAAGATACCTGTATATAAGATCACATATTGCCAGATTCGGGCCGAGCAGTCTAATTGATCAAATTATATTTTGCCACTGAGGTGTATTAGAGGTCTTGTGTGTATATATATATATATATATATATATATATATATATATATATATATATCGGGATATGAGAGCGAGCCATAGTGAGGGGAGGAGAGGGTGATAAGGAGGGTAAGAGTGAGACTTAATTACTGGCCTGGAGAGTGAGACTTCTTGTGTTCTTAACCAGCTATCGGAACCCCCCTCCTCCCCTCCCTTTTGTTCACCTCAATCTCCCTTTCGTTCCCCTCCTCTTTTCTTACAACTGCTTTTCACCCCACCACCTTATTTCGTCCCTTATCTCATTTACACCCTGATTCTGTTAGTTTCCAGTCTTCCATTACTGAAACAACATTGACAACATGGAATGTCCGAGTAGAAGCGTAGGTATCCATTTGATTTATGTATAGATATATTTATTTATTCATTTATTGCATTTTATATGGACTGAAACAAGAAAGGACGGAAATTAAATATACAATTGGATTGTTTGCAATGAAAGAAGGGCAAAACGTAGGTGAGAGAGAGAGAGAGAGAGAGAGAGAGAGAGAGAGAGAGAGAGAGAGAGAGAGAGAGAGCGAGCGAGAGAGAGAGAGAGAGAGAAAAAAAGCGGGAACTAAAACGAGATAATTATGAAGAGAGGAAAAGGTTGCGCCGCTGCGTGCTTTCATAGTTTTCGAACAACATAGTTTCATGGGAAACAAGCAAAGTGAATAGAAGAGAACAGAGAGAGAGGCAATCGTATATTATTGCTCGTAAAGAATGATTATATAAGCTTAGCACCAAAATAAAAGTTGTAAAATATTCAACCTAATAATATTGCTTATGTATAATTGGCTGCAGATGTTCTATAACCCAACAACTTGCTTAACCCATTCACTTCGGGAATGGTTCTTGAATGATTTAAACATTTTAGCTATTAAAACCTGTGGAGACGTGCGTGAGTGATCAGGAGCACAGCAGGCCCCCATCCACTCAGAGGCAGGTTCACCATGGCACTAAGCGAGACATATTCAGTGTTGCCAAAGGCAAATGTAGCGGAAAATTGCTAATTTTTAGCGAATATTGCCGATGTCTGTAGTAACCCGGTGATTTCTCGGATGACCACCACCAGCAGGGTTGGGTCAATGACAAAGGGTGTCATCAAGTGAATGTGTCACCCAAAATTTGGCAACGTCCCACAACTGCTCGTCAGTAAAACAATGTTTTTTTTTTTTTTTTTTGTAATATCAGGGGATTAAATTTCAACATCAATTCTGTAGCCTACATCAATTCTACAAACAGAATCCCCCACTCTTCTCCTTTTGACAGAGACCCAAGAAACATCCACCTCCGACATAATCCAAATTATATTTTGGCTATCAATTGCTTCCGAATTTTAGGATTAAATGATGTGTATCTTGCTTTGCAAAAACTGAAATCGCCTTAGAAGAGGTTACTAGTTTTACTTGTACCTATTTTGACTATTCTGTTTACAAATTTAGTTCTCTTGGTAAATGAGATGACGGGCCCCAAACCAACGATACACCGAGTGGCCAGCATAACCACTCAGGCAACCTCAAAACCCCAGGACAGACGACGAGGACATTTACCTGAGTCCCCCCTACGAGTCTGCTGGAATCTACCTGAGTTGACCATGCCCAGCCGCCCATTCCAGTTCTCTTTCACACCCACAGCCATCTAAGAAAACGGAGGACTCTCTCAGCCAGTCACAAGCCACCATCCTCGGCCAATCACAACCGCCCTGGAACCACCAATTAGAACCCTCCTTTTACGTAGCCTCCACCAGAAGTTACGCTCCCTGTATTGTTCCGCCAGATTTGGAATATGATGAGCACTCCCTTATGCAATCTACTCACCAGCACCTCGGATATTTCAGGAACAAATGGACCTGATGACGCCTGACTACTCCAGGCCCCCGAGGATACAACTACAATCCCCTATGTGTATGTCTGAGGATAATTAGAAGACCTGCAAGACAGCTGCTCCAATTTTAGCTTTAAGTGTTTCCTATTTTTCATAGCAGCCCTGAACCTACCAGCTGCCCCATTAAATATTAAATACCTTGGAACCAGGCCCATATGATGATACCTGAGTTCAAGGCTAGAATGTATATGTACACTCACGCATACTAAAAGTTGCTCAGGGGTGGGTCCTTCCTTCCCCATAACCACCCTGGGCTGGTGGAAGGGGGGAGTCCACCCCCAAACTATCCCCAACTCCCCCACTTTCCTTCTTTAGCTGGCAGTTAGTGATTAGCGATGATTGTTGTCATGTATTAAACATTATTGTTAAACTATCATTGCACATACTTACAATGGCCAACATTTAAAATTTATTAGGAATGATTTTAATACAATATACTTTATAATTGTATTCTCAAAATAAGTCTCTATACACAACATAGGTTACAAGAATCTCGGCTTTAGTGGTTTTCTCCCCCCCCCCCTCTCTCTCTCTCATTCTCTCTCTCTCTCTCTCTCTCTCTCTCTCTCTCTCTCTCTCTCTCTCTCTCTCTCTCTCTCTTAACACGCAGACTACGAGGTCATTTCATTCAAGTTTTAAAATATATATGTAATGGGTTTGATAATGTGTATCATAACAAAATGTTTAGTCTCAATATGAATACATTACGCAACAATGGCTGGCAGTTACTATTGAAAAGGTTCAGCACTAGTATTTGTAGAAGCTGTTTCCCATTTAAGATCTGTTCTACCTGGAATAAACTTTCCTCAGATGTTGTGAACATTTCTTCAGTTAAGCAGTTCAAGAAGACAGTAGATAGTATTTTGCACTCTCTGTACGGAGTGTAGTGCACTGAAAAATGTTTCTCCTTCCACTTCGAAAATGCCCCCGAAATGGACCTTAAGGTCTTTGAGATACTAAATATTCCTTGTAATTCATTGTAACTCTCATAGCCCACACGTTCTACAACCAAGATTTAACGGGTCTGAATGTGGTATAATTCCCTTCATTAGTGTGTGTGATGAACGTTGCCTGCATTCGATACACAGAGGAGAGTTGCTGGTAAAACTGTCTATTTATCTTATTCATTATTTGAGGGTTTGTAGAGGTGAGAGGCTGGGATCACAGATGGAGACAGAGAAGGGGGAAGTGAGAAGGCGAGGCCTGCTACTCAAGGGCTCTATACTCAAACCTCAATAAAAGTTAACACCGACTTTGATAGTAATTTGTATCGAGTTCTACATTTAATTGATTGACAATAAGAAGTGCATAAGCCACATATAATTAAATGCAGGCCGTTTATACTATTTATGGTATGTATGGTATTGACTTTAAATACTGAGAAACTGATTGAAATGATAAACGAAACAATCAATAACAGTCGCAACACTATTCCAGCCAATCTTTGCCTGTAGTCCTTTCCTTTTATGATATAAAAGCCCGACTGTGTAAGTAATTTGAGAACCTACGAGTAGATCGTAGAGGGCACGTTGATGTGTATTGCAATAATGGTGAACATAATATCCTGAATACTGTATGGGATTGGATTTTATCACGGTATTATTATATTTAAATCACATTAAGTCTTGATCGTAGAAAGTATTGCAATGAGAGAGTGAGTGGGAGAGTGAGAGTGAGTGGGAGGGAGAGAGCGAGAGAAGGACAACACCACTACAGCCAAGGTTCGCGTAACCCACGTTGGGTATAGACACTTATTTTAAGAATACAATTATACAGTATATTGTATTTATATATTTCTAATATATATTTAATGTCAGCCATTGTAAGCATGCGCAATGATTGTTTAACAATAATGTTTAATACATGAGAACAATCGTCGCTAATCACTAACTGCCAGCTAAAGAAGGAAGGTGGGGGAATTGGGGTTAGTTTGGGGGTGGAAGGTGGGGGTAGACTTGGACCCGACTCCCCCCTTCCACCTGCCCAGGGTGGAGTAGGGGAAGGAAGGACCCACCCCTGACCAACTTTTAGTACGCCTGAATGTACCTCACAACAACCATTTTTCCTCTTTCCTCAATACCCCTTCCCCCCCCCCGAGTTCATTGACACCTGAAGCAAGAAAATATTTGCATAGGACCTCAGGAAAACCTGAGGAAAGTACACACCACCTCACTTACTGACTAGGCATTACCTCTCTGGGACAGGCTAGTAACTGTTAAGGTCAGTGTTGCTACGGTGCCCCCCCCCCCCCCAACCACCTCACTTACTGACTAGGCATTACCTCTCTGGGATGGGCTAGTTAAGGACAGTGTTGCTACGGTGCCCCCCCCCCCCAACCTCGCCCCCCTGGACGTTGGCCCCCCTTCCGGATTGCTGAAGGGCCACCTGTCTGTTGCCTGCACGCCCTGAACCGAGGACCCCTGCTCGAGCTATGGACGTGTAGGCCTGGACCTAGGACCCCTGCTCGAATTACGTAAACAGGCCTGGACCTAGGACCCCTGTTCGAATTACGTAACCAGGCCTAGATCGAGGACCCCTGATCGAGGAGGTAACCAGCTGTGCAAGATTGGCTACTACCCTCTACGCCGGCCAGACCAGCACTCTCGCCCCCCTGCCCTCCCAAATACTTAAGTGTTTCTGTGTCTTTCTCTGTTGGTTATTGTTGTGAGGTATTGATTATGTAAATATGTGAACCGTGTTGTGCCCTGATTTACTTGTGATCTGTGCCCAAGATCCCGTACTTGCGTAATAAGTTTCATCCTTCTGAACCTCTGTTATTCAGTGTTAATCTTGCCTTAATTCCTTGACCCTTGTTCAAGACTTTATTTAATTCATAACTTACGCATACGTTACATATCAGTGTCATTAACATATATTCAGGCCCCCACGCTCGCAGATTTACTGACTATGTGTATGTTGATTTATTACTTGTGAGTTGAAGTCCCAATATATTCCGTGATCAAACCATTATATAATCGCTATTTACCTAGAACCTACGCCCAATTTTCCAACGATTGCTCAGTGTAATTCCTAACTTCTCCATTCAGTAATCGCATATGAAATATATCTTATAGACGTGCTTTTATGTTCTTGTAAATATTGATGTTGTGATATTTCGAATAACGTGTTTAGGAATTCTTTCCTCTGTGTTTCGTGTTATTTGCATCCACCATACACTAATTGTATCTGTGTATTTTATTCACCTCGTCCCTGTTAACCCGTTCAGGCCCGAGCCTGGTACTGCCTGTTTTAAGTATCAATGAGTAGGACTTTGTCGCCTATGTCCATGTACTAATTGTGCCTGTACATTTTATTTCCCTCGCCCTGTTAACTCGTTCAGAAGCTAATCTGATATTGCGTTAAATATCAATGAGCTAAACTTCGTCATTAGCGCCAATCTAATTATTAAGTACGATCTACCGATCGATATCTGCTAATCAGTCAGTTCTCACTGATTGAGATTAAACTCTAGTATTCATTCAAGTCTGAGTCTTTTGGAACTCAGTATTTTGCTTATCTTCGTGTGTCATCTTAATTACGAATATTGAAGATTATATCTTGATCTAATTAATATCAACAAATAGACCTAATAATTTACCTTTTCTCTCTTATTAAATTCACGTTATTACTTTGCTCTACCTAAGAAAAATATAGAAACACGAATTCCTAAGTTCGGTTCGTTATCGTAGCATATGTTCAAGTAATATAATTCTGTAATACGATATAACTTCCTTGAGGGCGATTTTGATACTTCTCAATTACTATAAATAATAATCTCAGCCTTTCCTGTAAAGTAAATTAACATCGCACTGCAGCTACGTTCATAGTTGCATTAACTAGAAAATGTATTATTTACCATCTCAGTTCACCTGGTGACCTTCCCAGTGACCTGACCTGAGGGCAAGCTGATGCGGTCAGTTTTAAAAGGGTCAGCTGAGCCCCACGCGTGACTCACCTTGCCTCCTGTGACAGTATCTTTATAACCTCAACTCTTCTCATAGTCACCCTAGGATCATTATCTAGGGCATTGAAGTCTCTTTGAAAGCGGAAGATATTCGACTCTCATTTATTATTGCATTGAAGATTAAAATTGATTCTTGTACATTATGTCTCTTTGTATGTTTTCCACATGATCTGATGTAATACTAGACTCTCACGAATGAGTTTTTCTGGTATCAGTAACATTGTTCTGAAATAAGGACAATATATATATTTGCTATTATTGTGGGATTTTCCTTTATGATTATTATTCTCAACCAAATCTCCTGCTTATTCAATAACATATTCATATGTGTTCTTCCTTGTGTTGTTATTGAGTATTATATTGAACTTTTGAATCCCATTTTTACTGCTAACAGAACCTACTCGGGACGTTCCTGTCAAGTATATTTAAGTCCATCAAACCAGAACTGGATTGTTTTACGGACTGTATCAAGGGAACTAAACGATCAGAACCCGGCACAACAGTAAATTTAAGAACATCTGCTGGGATACCATTCCCCTAATATCCCTCCTAAGCTGGGTGTTTTTGGTTCGCTGTCCTCCCATCTCAGTATCCTTAATATAAATGTTGCTTCAGACATCACAATACTGGGTGATTATTATGTCCATTAATTTTAATGGCTCACTCATTCAGCCAGGACTCCCTAGTCAGTTACAGACTTATTAATGGCTCACTCATTCAGCCAGGACTCCCTAGTCAGTTACAGACTTATTTAATCTCACCCAACTAATCAACCAACCAACCCATGTGTCTGATGACTCAGACCATACTTCCCAATTACTGGAATGATTTTTAACAAACAATCCAGAACATTATAATCTTGAAGTCATGTTCCCATTTGAAACTTAATATCACTGTTTGATATAGGCCAACAGCTTATCGCCTACCACAACCTCCCACTCTGAACAAGTTTAGGTGACCAAATGGCACATGATATTGTTATCTGTTAGATTATATGATATTCTGAACAACATAACATGGATTAAATACGTCAATGAGGGTTTAACGAATACAGCACTTTATAGATATTTGGAATAAGATCATTTGAGTTAACAGATATACACAGATAAATTGCTAGCGGTACAGATATATATTCTCAATATAGTACGATATTTATATATACTGTATATATATATATATATATATATATATATATATATATATATATATATATATATATATATATAATTATATATACTGTAGGCTAAGACTTAGTTATATGAGTAATACATGAGTAAGGTGAGTCTCTCGTGTGTATAGAAGACTCACAATCAAATTTTAATGGATCTGACTGTAACTATATGACCAGATTGAAGGTGTCTTTTGAAGGTCACTTAAAGTCAGTAATGCATGTATCTATCTATTACCGGACGCCGTGATCACCGAAGGGGTGGCCATGATCGAATCGCCCCCATGCATCCAACACCGCTTTCACGCATATAATTCTTAACTCCATCCTTCCACTTCTCTCTCTGTTTACCTCTCCCTCTTTGTCCTTCCACCTCACTCTCGTACACTCTCTTAGTCATTCTCTTGCTTCCCATACGTTCCACATGGCCGAACCATCTCAAGTTGTTCCTTTTCACACTCCAGCACATCTACATCCACACCACACCGCTCTCGTATTTCCTCATTCATCTGTCTATCTCTCCATGTAAATCCGCACGCACTTCTCAAGAAGCTCCTTTCCACCACTCTCACTCTTGGTTTGTATCTCTCCAACTACGTCCATGATTCATTCCCGTATGTCATTGTCGGGATTACCACACTATCATGCAAGGACTTCTTTACTTCCATGCTGACCACCCCGTTTCTTGTTACTGCTTTTGGCGTTCCTACAACCCTCTTCCCCTGTTGCACTCTCTCCCATACTTCTTCATCCATACTCCCATCTTTACTCAACACACTGCCCAAATACTTAAATGAGCTGACACTCTACATAGCCTGACCGTTCAACCTCACCTCACACTCAGTTACTGCACCCTTTTCAAAGACCATAACATTATTTTCCCCCGCATTTACCTTCATATTCCGCTTTTAACACAGATCCAAACATATCTATCAGACCCTGCAACTCCCATTCACTATCGTTCATCAGAACTGTATCGTCGGCAAACAGCAGTACGGGCAACTTCCACTCGTTTCCTTCCCTTATCTGCGGCACA
Source organism: Paralithodes platypus (assembly GCA_032716605.1). Lineage (NCBI taxonomy): Eukaryota > Metazoa > Arthropoda > Malacostraca > Decapoda > Lithodidae > Paralithodes > Paralithodes platypus. The sequence continues at coordinate 20,378,625 of CM064547.1, read as the reverse complement.
CCAACATCCAATGCTCTTCCTTGTATTTATTTCATGACTCCATCCATATGTAAATGCAAGTGTGTCTTAACCCTTCTTTAGCGGCCTATGCGGTTTATTTATATGTACCGCCCAGCGGGGTGTTTTTAGCCAAAATAGGGCTGTTTACGTGATCATTTTCATGCCTAAATAAGACCCAGAACGTAAAACAAGTATCTATCCCTGAAAGGGCATAAACAGAGCTTTCGAATGACACCATAACGATCCTTGTATGATGGATAGTTTTCTTGCAATAACCGTGCAACGCGAGTGCAAAAAGCATGTAATTCGGTACTTTCCCCATATAATTCAGTATGTAGCGAGTGAGAGAGGGAGGAGGGAGCTGAGATTCGTGTCAGTAGGTTCACCGCAGTGGTCTGGAGCAGTCATACACTCGCTAGTCTCCTGCCACCACTTGTCTCTCTCTCTCAGCAACATTACGTGCTGAAATTGCCACTCGACCTATGTCGAGCGCCGCCACATAGTCCAGCTTTATTAAAAACGACTTATGTGGTGAGCCGCTTTTTAAGGGTTAATGGTGATAGTGAGTTATAAGGAACTCTACAGTGATTATTGTTTTGGACTTAGCTGGCTTGGTAGAGGTTGGTTAAAGCGGTCTAGGAAGTCTGGTGGAAGGGATGACTAGATTAATTCGTGGCCACTGTCAGCGTAGTGGTAGATGTGCAAATGGCGCGCATGATTCATTGTTTACCTGTGACGTTGGTTGGCTTAGGCAGCACATCATATCGCGCACCAACTATTAATTATTAACAGTAATAATGTGGATTACATATTAATAACTAGTTACTTTGATAAGGGTATTTAAAAGATTATATGTTGACTATACAATGTCTTCTACTGTATATGGGTCGCATAGATGATTTCTATATAATCAATGCATTTGACATAATTATATTATCATACTAGCAGGGGTACCCGGCATTGCCCGGGTAATCACCATAATCACCATCACTACTACCACCACTACTACTACCATAATCACCATCATCAATCACTACTACCACAATCATCACAATACTATTACTACCATAATCACCGGCCTCGACCTCCTTGTGCCTCATTAAACGGCGACCTCGATTTCGGCCGCTAAATGACCTCCGATTTTGGATCTGACCTCACCCGTACCCCCATTTTGGGGAGCTGCGAACATCATTCGTTCCATACACCTTTTCGATCGGAGGCCTCCTTCTGCCCCAAATGGCAATTTTTTTCTATTTTTTTTCGCTCCCGTATACTAGATTAAGTTCTGCCGAAAAATTTATTAAACAAAAGTGTCTCTGATTTCCATTAAACTCGCCTAAAACCATCTCCAAAGCCTGGGCTTTCCAACGGTTCCCCACACTCCCACCTGACACCAAAACTGTGGGAGGAGTTTAGTAATAAAGGTCGGGTAGGTCGGGTAACCGACAGACAGACAAACATTGACCTTTATTTATTAAGATTCATATATATATATATATATATATATATATATATATATATATATATATATACATATACCTATATATATATATATATTGAGAATATATCACAAATACACGTGAGCCACTAAATGTTTCTAGTCTCTCAGTGGGGATCGAACCATCGACCATCAGAACGATAGCCGACGCTTAATCAATTACACCACGGCAGTGGTTCGATCCCCACTGAGAGGCTAGAAACATATATATATATATATATATATATAAATATTTATATTTTTTTCTTCTATATTCGAACTACTACCTCTCGGGCATAGGCTGAGAAACTTTACATCCAACCGTTCAACACGGTGAAGCCAGCGAGGTCTTTTTCCAGTCTAGGGAGTGAGACAAGTGAAGCACTTGGAGTTCCACTCATGGCTCGAAGCAGCCACATCTCTGTAGCTGCTTCGCCTTCGACCTTCACTGTCTCACCCCCTAGACTCGGATATATATATATATATATATACAGTATGTATATATGAGGAAAAGAATGACGAGGGACATAACAACCAACATCTTTATTACACACATTTTCAAACGCTTCGACATATAGTGTATGCCATCATCAGTGACCTAAAAGTAAACAAAAACTAAAACAATAATTTATTGAGGGAGATCTCTATCGTCGCTATGTCGATGATAGGCTAGTATTTTTCCAGGAGAAAGGTCACGCTATTAAGTTCTTAGAGTATATACCTTAATTCACAGCATAATAATATTTCTTTTACCATGGAAGAAGAACATTATTCCAAACTCCCCTTTTTAGACCTTTTAATTAACAAGAAGAATGGCGGTTTAACTCTCTCGGTTTTTCGGAAACCAGCTTTCTCGGGTTTAGGCACTAGTTTCTGTCATTTTAATTTTAAACTAAATAGCATTAAGACTCTCCTCCATCGAGCGTTTAGCCTCTCATCTAATTATTCTATGTTCCATAATGAAGTTAACTTTTTGAGGAAGTATTTTAGTAATAATGGATATACTGGATCATTATTTGATAGACTACTAGGCAGATTCCTAAACAATAAAATCCAACTCAAAATGTCTATTCGTACAGCCAGTAAGGAGGTCATTTATCTTTGCATTCCTTATCTAGGGGACTGGACCATGAAAATAATTATGTCTCTTGAGATTAACTTACTTAAATTTTACCCAGACAAGATCTTTAAATTCATACCTGTAAATAAGTTCACAATTGGTTATTTTTGTTTTCATTTTAGAGACCGCCTGTCAGACAACCAACGATCATCAATTGTTTATAGTTTGAATTGTCCCAGTTGCCAAGCGGGATATGTGGGCAGCACTGTTCGCTCACTTAAGACTTGAGTTGATGAGCATTTAAGTCAGTCTTACAGGACGGGTCAACCACTCACAAACCCTCCTCACTCTGCTGTGAGGGACCATTGCACTAAGGTATGTCAAATTCCGCTAAGCAAGGACAACTTTAAAATCAATGATAGTTGCTCTTCTGTAAACTTGAGAATTTTAGAATCCCTTCACATTAAGAAAATTCAACCTAAGCTCAATATTTCGACTTCTGCTTTCCCCTTAAGTGTTGCCTAATCCCCCATATGTTTTCAAATTTAAATGTTTAGTATCTATACCTTTTATTTACTTAGTTTTTGGTTTTAGCGTTACTCATATTTAAATATACGGACTTTATATCCATCAATAAATTAATGTTTTCGTTGTTGTATACTTTTAGGTCACTGATGATAGCATACACTATATGTCGAAACGTTTGAAAATGTGTGTAATAAAGATGTTGGTTGTTACGTCGGGCGTTATTCTTTTCCTCCTGAAGTTGAGATTTCACAGGAAGGTTCCCATTTCCGATATATATCTATATATATATATATATATATATATATATATATATATTATATATATATATATATATATTATATATATATATATATATATATATATATATATATTGTCACAATGACCAGGGTCTTTTAGGATTAGCTAGACGGTAGTGGCGCCTGACTTATTAACTAAAGCAGCTGTGCCAAGTCTAGTATTAGAAGACCTGGTATTGTGAGTTTCACACCGATACCCTTCCAATTGTACATGACTAGTTTTGCCGTGCCTGTAAGCGTTTTTGTCTCAATAAACATTTATGTAGAATGAGCCAATAGAGTGTTACTTGTTTCGTATATGAAGATTAGTAAGAGTGGCAACGGTGTAATTTGCAAGCTAGCTGTGCTTAGATGAGGGATGTTGCTCCCGTCTCGGCGAGGGAGGGAGGGGGCGGCGAGTTTGCCAGCCCCACCCGTTTCATTTAATTATGTGACCATTGCAAGTTTAGTTGTGTTGCAATATCAAGATGTACTTTATTTTATCTGCCACACTGTTTTAGTTAATTTGTTAACATAGGAATACTTTAGCACAAGTTAAGCTTGTGAAGTGTCTTAGTCTTATCATATCGTGTGGTGAGATATTGCAACTCTCTTAGTTTGAGCCTGGCTTCCGCTAGCATCGCCAGGGCCAGGCCTCACCATTCTCTCGTGGGCGGCCAGACAGTATAGGTGGTGGTAGCTCTCTCTAGTGGCACACCAGTCTGCCCCTGTTTATTTTCCCTTGCTTGCATATTATTAAAGTAACGTAATTAACAGAGAATCCTAGACAATCTTTCACTCTTTTAATTCTTCCTTTTCCTCTGATCAGCATTTATTATCTTTTCCTTTGTTTTATATATTCTGAATCTCTGGTGGCTGCTTCGGGATTCTTGATAGGGAAGAGCTGGGAGGTTTGCCGGGGTCTGTACTAATAAGCACTGTTAATCCCATAGACAGTCTACACACACACACATCCATAATGCCTACATAATTTTCCCAGTGTTCGTGCTTAGGACCCGGTAACAGCCTTGACGGTTCTGCCCCAGCTCTTGTGTGTTCCCTATCTCGGGTTTCGAACTCAGGCAACGGAGTGTGTATTATTAATTAGGAATCCAGCTTCAGTCTGGACCCCCCCCCCCCCATAGTTAAGTGAGTCTGGGAGGTGGACTCCAAGATATCATAGTTTTGGGCGGTAACTCTCTGGGGGGCCCAGGTTGAAGAAGGATATACTGGTGTGATATTAGCAGTGGTCAGGGCTACTTGCTTCCACTAATATCACCCCGAGGTTAATAGTCATATTAGGACACTGCCTTGTATTGTTAGTTCATTATATGTATGCAATATTATAATGTGCAACTCTCTTGGGTTGAGAGTGGATTACCGTTGGCTGGTTTGCGCACGGTAGTACGGTAGTGTCGAGGGCGCGCATAGCTTGTTACGCTCGAAGTACACCTGCACTCTTTTTTTTTTTGGATGTCTGCTGGTAGCCTATATGTATTGTTACGATCGGGTCTCGTATAAATCAGTGGCTCTTTTACATTGGACTAGACTGGCATAAATGCAACAACGGAAACGCTAGATCCAACCCCTGATATATAATCCCGTCGAACAAAGAACACATATACCTTCCAGAGTTATATCTGCGATAGCGGGGTATCTTAACTCTCAGTATCTATGTGCTTCTACTATAGGCTGATGTTCTCTGAAACAGCCTATTACCTATAACATATGGTTGCTTAGTTATGGTACACAAGGAAAAGATAGTTAACTTAATTAAATCACAAGAGTGATCTAATGCAAACAAGAAGAAGGTTTACTTAACGTTACTTTAATCAATAATATCTGTCACTCCTTTATGAAAGAAAGTGTTGTAAAGTCCTCAAGCACCGAACAAGGAATCTTCTGAATAATGTCGGATGCTACTAAGAAGAACGTATCGGAAATGGAACCACAAAATAGCAGGAGGCAGGACAATGCACGTGTAGGCTAAATACACAAAAAGGCCGGACCTATAATGTTATTGGACACAAGAATATTATAAGCGGTGCAACAGTAATAATGCTCGCCACGAAAAAGTAGTACTCCTATTAACAAAACCGGTCTATGCTGGTTGTGTCTCTCTACAGCAACCTAGACCTCAAAATGCTTGTGTAGAAATAATGGGTATGCATAAAAGAGTATATGATCTAATCCAGCTAATCTCTACCCGGGTTAATAAAGTCTAGCTGGGATGCGCAAAGGTACAGAATTCTGGTGGAGCAAGGCAGCTCCTAGCCTAGTGTGGACCTTGGGTCTGTGCGGCCTGATTACGTTAATATGAAGGGGTGCTCTCTTGAGGATTCTCGATCACAAGTATCGAGTATCCTCCTGGCGACCCTCAAAAGTAAAAGCAAATAGAGTTAGAACAGTGTTGGGTGGATTAGGCAAGCAGCCCTCACGCACTACACAGTCTAAACTCCAAGGTACACAGACAAAAGACCCACCCAGGTAACCCACAGAATCCGTAGTGTCGTGCAGCTCAAAAGTAGCCTACACACAGTGAAAACACCAACAGCAAGGTACCTGATCCCTAGTCTAGCATTATTTAACCCTGTAGAAACATTAGTGATTGATGGAGACAGTCTGAGCAATACAATCTCCCAAAAAGACAATGACTATCTTCAACCTTAGCCTAGTACATAAGAAATGTGAGATCCAGCATATAATACAGTCTGGCCACCAATTCAAGGTCTGGATGCAGAGAACCAGAGGGGGATTGATATTAATAAAAGGTGAGGAAGTAGTGGAAATGATAGAGGCAGTAGGAGAGAAAGATTCTAAGACAAGAGTGTGGAAGAGTTCATGGGAGATGCTTAGAGTATGCTGTCTGGGACGGATCTGACAAGGATATTCCCAGGGACCGCCTCGCTGGAGTCCCAGTTCGCAGGAATGGCACGAGGGCGCGCGACAGCCGCCCAGTAAGCAGCCGCCTAGTAGGCAGTGTTAGGCAGGAGGCAACGAATCCCGCGAGGCTTATGTAAGGGGGCCAGCCACGCGCCACACTCACCACCAAGTCACACCACCTGGTCTCTCTCTCTCTCTCTCTCTCTCTCCCGCTCGCCTTCCCATCATTCAACTACTTAACACAATACTTTCAATTGACTAAATAAAATAGAAAGGATTGTGACAGACGAAAATAAAGAACAGTTCTGAACTGTCTGCAACACAAGCTTTCTCGAGAAGGAAAGTACACAATGATAGGTAGACTGTAGCTACATTCTCTGCCCTGGCGAGTCCTAGCGAGTAAGCCATGCGGTTCTGGGGGAAGCGGTGAGCGTCACACCCCACCCAAGATTTTTAAGAGGCTCCAACTATGAGCTCTAAATCTGACACGCAGAACCCATACAAAATTAGCCACTCCTAGCCACTCAGCGACAATGAAATGTAAAGCACAGTTCTCTTCAAAATAACACATTATAAAAATGAACAACCCTTCCCAACACAATAGATTAAATTACATAGTTATGCTCATAAGAGCGAGTTTCACTAGCCCAGCCTTCTGAGAGGAGTACAACTCAGAATTTCTGCTATAACATACTTAAAAAAATGTAACTATCAAAGAAAGAGTTTTTATAGGATTTTTATATTTTTAATATGTTTATGGCGGCTGCACTACAGGGGCAAGCCTAGTTTTGTTTTCTATACCAACACAGCAACTCCTACTTTACGACCCAATACGCTGGGCTACACACGCGAGCCAACAAGCACCAGACGTAAACATACTAATCAAACCAAAGTAGGAGGCTACCCTTGTGATGATCTACCCCGGGTCTTCCAGCCTCGATAAGCAATCTGCAATCACATTCTCAGAACCGGCAATATGGCATATGTCTAGGTTGTATTCCTGCAACATTAATGACCACCTGGTCAGCCTCATATTCCGGTTATGGAATTGATTCAGGAACTTGAGGGGGTGATGGTCGGTGTAGATCACCACAACTGGTCCATAGGCTGGAACATACCCCTCAAAGTGCCTGAGCACTAGCACAATCGCCAGCAGTTCCTTCTCAACTACTGAATAGTTCTTCTGCGCCGAGTTGAACTTTTTTGAGAAGAAACTGACTGGGTACTCCAGCCCATCTTCGTCTGATTGCATCAGAACGGCACCAGCCCCCACACCACTGGCATCAGTTGCCAGCTGGAATGGTCGGCTAAAGTCCGGGGCCCTGAGGATTGGGTGAGTACACAACAGGTGTTTTACTAGCAAAAAAGCAATCTCACACTCAGGCGCCCACTTAAGCTTTCTATCTTTGGCCAATAGGTCCGTCAGAGGAGCCAGCACAGTAGAATAGCCCTTTATAAAGCGGCGGTAGTAACCAATCATGCCCAAAAACCTCATGATCTGCTTCTTGGTGGATGGCCTGGGGAAGTGGTTAATAGCCAATATCTTGTTCTGTGGGAGGCACACCTGGCCCAAACCCACCATGAACCCCAGATACTGCACGGTAGCCCGCACAAAATCACACTTTCCCAGGTTGACCACCAAGTTTGCCTCGCTTAATTTCTTAAATAGGGATTCTACATGTTCACAGTGGCTCTTGAAATCGTCATCGTAGATAATGACGTCGTCCAGGTACACGGTACAGTTCGGAATGTCAGCCACTAACTCGTTCATCAAGCTTTGGAAGGTCGCTGGTGCGTTCCTTAGACCGTACGGCATGACATTACAACGATATGTAGCACCATCCACCACAAAACCACACACCTCTTTCGCCCGTTCAGACAAAGGCACCTGCCAGTAACCTTTTACCAGGTCCACCTTGGTCAAGAACTTAGCCCTGCCAATCTTGTCTACACAGTCATCGACCCGGGGAAGAGGATATGGGTTGGTGGGAGTCAAGCCGTTTAGCCTGCGGTAATCAACACAGAAGCGCACCTTGCCATCCGGCTTAGGTTGCAGCGTTACGGGAGATGTCCACTTTACCGCCCCCTTCTCGATCAGTCCCTGTTGCAACATATACTCCGACTCCGCCCGGAGGGCCGGAAGTTTAATAGGGGTACCCTATAGGGCACTGATTTGAAGGGTGGGTGGTCTCTGACATCAACGTCGTGCACCTCATGAGTAGTGAGGCCTGGGTGTTCCGCAAATACAGTAGGGTATAAACAGAATAGGCGCTCGACAGCCACACGCTGTTGCTCAGGTAGGTGTTGCAAAGCCTCATGAGCCGCCTGTCTCGTGTTTCCCGCCCACTGATCTGCAGAAACATGATAATCCCAGTTGTCATCCACCTGCGCATGACTGTCCCGTTCTCCTTCTCCACCTTGACAGCTGAAAGTCATCACGGGGACAGTGAGAGGCTCAGGTGGGCGCCTCACATACTCCTTCATCAGGTTGACATTACATAACTGATTCCTCTTACGCCTGTCTGGAGTGGCCACCAGGTAATCTAAGTCCGACAGCTTCTCTGCTACCCTATAAGGACCAGCGTACTTTGCGGATAAGGGGTGACCTACAAGAGGGAGTAGTATCAACACCTGACCAACGTGAAACTCCCTGAGTTTCACCTTGTGGTCGTACCTGTCCTTCATGAGGGCCTGAGAGCCTACCAGATTGCGGCCAGCCAACTCCAGACTACGCAACATTCGTTCTCTACTCTCAAGTTCGACAGCACCGTCACTACACTTTAGAACCTCCGGGTCTTCTAGCTGCAATTTGCGAATATCTGAGGGAGCTAGCCTGTCTAAGTGTTTGCGAAACAACTCATGCCCTCCCCCATCATCGAACTTTGCATCCCGTTGCTCTCTCCGTGTATACCGTTGCTGCCTCTGAGTCTCTTTAAGCCCTGCCTCTACACTCTCAGTGACAGGTGGTGGTGCTTCTCCAGACTCTAATAACGGTGCTAATACTGAGTCCCCGAGAAGCGCTGCTGGTACTAGACTCTCCACCGTATCAGCTTTCAGCACCTTCTCGTGACCGTTCCTCCGCTTATTTGAAGACTATTGGTTAGGCTGTGACTCCCTGGATGCGAGAGATCTGGTTACAACACACGCCATTGGTTGCACCTGACACTTCTCAACCAACTCCTGTTCCTCCCTACTCACGTCGGCCGGCTCCTCGGCAACGACTAAGGGTGAAACCTTAGAAGCAGGCACCGCAAAGTCATTGCCGAGAAGGAGGTCGACGTCCCCAACAGGCAATTTCTCCACGATTCCCATATCCAGTTCGCGAGTCATACCGTCAACTTCAAGCTCCATTCTAACAAGCGGGTATGACCTAGTTGCATTAACTCCCTGCACCACAACTACCCGCGCCGCGTTTATGGGTCTACCAGTGAAATTCTTCAAGAGTGTCTGAGAGGTACCTGTGTCACGCAAGAGCTGTACCCCGTGCTTCTTGCCCCCCAACTTCACACAGCCATGCCCTCTATGGTCGCAAAAGGCATCGCGGACAGGGTTCGAGCCTTCCGGATCCTTCTTCACTGGCGGTGCTCCATCCTCTGATCTTATGCCTCCAGCAAACACAGAAGACTTCTGGAACACCCCAATGCTGCGAGCCAAATACACAGCCGCCGAAGGAGGTCTGCTCGGACAAGCTTTTGCCATGTGCCCCTCTTTGTGACAGTGATAACACTCAAATTTCCCCTTGGACTTATACTGAGGTGTAAAAGTCCCCTGACCCTTCTTAAATGGGGCGGTGCTAGGTTTGTGATCAGTCTTGGTGTCATTGCTTTTAAATTTATGTGTGTCCATATTCCGGGGAGGGGGAGGGTAACGCTCCTTAACGCCTACATCGTTTCTCTGTGCAGAGCCGCACCCCCGAATTAGAGACAACCGAAGATCAGCCATCTCTGCTGCTTCTACGAGAGTTCTTGGGTTCTTCTCTTTAAGGTTTAAAGTCAAGTCGCCGCCCGTACACTTATAAAACTGCTCTAGAAGCATCAACTGTTTCATCTCATCAAACGTAGTTGTCTTCTCTGATCTGAGCCAGTTTCCCATAGCGTCGGACAGGTCCCGGGCGTGCTCCAAGAAGGTACTGTCTCGCCCCTTAGTCACACCCCGGAACTTTAACCTATATGTCTCGGGTTGTAGCTCATATGCCCGCAGGACAGCCTCCTTGAGCTCCTCAAAAACAACGCAGGACTCCAAAGGCAGTGCATCGTAAGCCTTGAGCCCCTTACCTACGAGTCTAGAGGACACAAGGGCCGCCCACTTAACTTCAGGCCACTGATGCTCCCGGCACTTCTTCTCAAATCTATTGAAAAACTCTGTGACACCAGACTCGTCAAATACAGGGACCAGTTTGAGAAGGTGCGACAGAGACTGATCATGCGCACGGTTTCCAGTACGGAGTTGCTGTCCCGTCGTCTCAACACGAGACTTCTCTAAATCCATGTCGTCACGGTATCTTGTAGATTCTAGTTCAGTCCTAAGCTCAGCTTCCTTCGTCTGTTGCTGCATCCTAGCCAGCTCTTTTCTCTCTTCTATCTTAGCTAGCTCTATCTGCTGTTGACTCTGATGTTTTGCCATCTCGAGCTGAAAGAGCATCTCCGGGGTCAAACCTTGAGGAGGAGGAGGAGATGCAATGATGTTAGAAATACCCGGTGATCCCCCCAGGGGTAAACCACCCTGCCAGTCACTACCCACCTGCGGAAGCGTGCTCAGGGTCGGTACTCCAATAGGAGGATTGGGAGTCGAGTGAAGGGGAGGCTCGGCCAAAGGGCGCTGAGCACTCACCCTACCTCGTACGCCAGTCACCCCACCCAGCACACACGTCATCAGGTCATCCTTGGTCATGCCACTAGTACATACATGACCGATAGCTGCGGCTAAGCACTGGAGACCGTACCGATTCATACCCACCAACCAGTCGGATGTAACAGGCCATTGTAAAAAATTCCTTGCATCCTCCTCACTGTTCACCAAGTTAACAACCTGCCCATGCTGCTGCTCCTCAGCTTCTACATCACGTACTGTGTCCTCATCCTGCACTGATCCGCTATAAGACATGATGCTCACTGAAGATTTTTCACTTTGATACACAAAAAAGAAGTACCCCAAACTCTTATACCACAATATTCACAATACAAAATTCTCGGAGACCGCTTAAGTGCTATATTACTTTGCTAAAAAAATTATTCTTGCATGTCTTCAAAAAATATTCCACAAAATCAACAAATGTTCACTGCCTAAACTGTTAGAAAAATCTGCACAATAACCTGCAATTATATGTCAGTTCACCAAATCCTGAGCTAGGTCGCCATTTGTTACGATCGGGTCTCGTATAAATAATTGGCTCTTATACATTGGACTAGACTGGCATAAATGCAACAACGGAAACGCTAGATCCAACCCCTGATATATAATCCCGTCGAACAAAGAACACATATACCCTCCAGAGTTATATCTGCGATAGTGGGGTATCTTAACTCTCCGTATCTATGTCTTCTACTATAGGCTGATGTTCTCTGAAACAGCCAATTACCTATAACATATGGTTGCTTAGTTATGGTACACAAGGAAAAGATATTTAACTTAATTAAATCACAAGAGTGATCTAATGCAAACAAGAAGAAGGTTTACTTATCGTTACTTTAATCAATAATATCTGTCACTCCTTTATGAAAGAAAGTGTTGTAAAGTCCTCAAGCACCGAACAAGGAATCTTCTGAATAATGTCGGATGCTACTAAGAAGAACGTATCGGAAATGGAACCACAAAATAGCAGGAGGCAGGACAATGCACGTGTAGGCTAAATACACAAAAAGGCTGGACCTATAATGTTATTGGACACAAGAATATTATAAGCGGTGCAACAGTAATAATGCTCGCCACGAAAAAGTAGTACTCCTATTAACAAAACCAGTCTATGCTGGTTGTGTCTCTCTACAGCAACCTAGACCTCAAAATGCTTGTGTAGAAATAATGGGTATGCATAACAGAGTATATGATCTAATCCAGCTAATGTCTACCCGGGTTAATATAGTCTAGCTGGGATGCGCAAAGGTACAGAATTCTGGTGGAGCAAGGCAGCTCCTAGCCTAGTGTGTACCTTGGGTCTGTGCGGCCTGATTACGTTAATATGAAGGGGTGCTCTCTTGAGGATTCTCGATCACAAGTATCGAGTATCCTCCTGGCGACCCTCAAAATTAAAGCAAATAGAGTTAGAACAGTGTTGGGTGGATTAGGCAAGCAGCCCTCACGCACTACACAGTCTAAACTCCAAGGTACACAGACCAAAGATCCACCCCGGTAACCCACAGAATCCGTAGTGTCGTGCAGCTCAAAAGTAGCCTACACACAGTGAAAACACCAACAGCAAGGTACCTGATCCCTAGTCTAGCATTATTTAACCCAGTAGAAACATTAGTGATTGATGGAGACAGTCCGAGCGATACAATCTCCCAAAAAGACAACGACTATCTTCAACCTTAGCCTAGTACATAAGAAATGTGAGATCCAGCATATAATACAGTCTGGCCACCAATTCAAGGTGTGGATGCAGAGAATCAGAGGGGGATTGATATTAATAAAAGGTGAGGAAGTAGTGGAAATGATAGAGGCAGTAGGAGAGAAAGATTCTAAGACAAGAGTGTGGAACAGTTCATGGGAGATGCTTAGAGTATGCTGTCTGGGACGGATCTGACAAGGATATTCCCAGGGACCGCCTCGCTGGAGTCCCAGTTCGCAGGAATGGCACGAGGGCGCGCGACAGCCGCCCAGTAAGCAGCCGCCTAGTAGGCAGTGTTAGGCAGGAGGCAACGAATCCCGCGAGGCCTATGTAAGGGGGCCAGCCACGCGCCACACTCACCACCAAGTCACACCACCTGGTCTCTCTCTCTCTCTCTCCCGCTCGCCTTCCCATCATTCAACTACTTAACACAATACTTTCAATTGACTAAATAAAATAGAAAGGATTGTGACAGACGAAAATAAAGAACAGTTCTGAACTGTCTGCAACACAAGCTTTCTCGAGAAGGAAAGTACACAATGATAGGTAGACTGTAGCTACATTCTCTGCCCTGGCGAGTCCTAGCGAGTAAGCCATGCGGTTCTGGGGGAAGCGGTGAGCGTCACAGTATTTAACTGTTTTGATTATCCAACCCAGCATTGCTAATCCCGGTGTTGGTTTAGAGTTCTCGTAGCTAGTAAGTTACATGAGTATTTCTGTTCTACTTATTATTCAGAATAGGAGCAGGGCAGTGTGCACCTTAAGCCCTGAGAAGAGCCTGGAAGCGTTCAAAGTGCTCTTATCTGTTGCATCGTGGTGTTGTTTGGTAGAGAGACTAGGTGCATTTCCATTAGTAATTATTTTCGTATACCGTCTCTAAGCAACTGAGGTCCAGATTCGTAACAGTGGCGACCTTGCCAGGATAATCAGAATAGTACCAGCAGTATTAATAAGATTTATTTTGATCAGAGGATTTTTTTTTGAATAGGTGTCTAGCATTTTATTTTACTATGTCTGAACAACAAGCAAGAGAGGAGGGGGAGAGTGTTGTGCCGTTGCATATCACCAGTGAGGAGTATGCGAGAGTGTTCCTTCGGAGTTCTCCAGAATGGGCACAGATGCAGTTGAGAAGTGTGGAGGAATTGAGGTTGATTGCATCAGTGTTGGGAGTAGTGGGGTCTCTTCTTACCACGAGGGAAACATGTCAGCAGTATATATGGCAGTATTATTACGATGTTCGAGAGGAGGCTGAGCCTGTGCCAGCAGGAGGCTATATCACACCTGCACGCTCTCCGCCGCGCACACCCAGTCCTTTTAATGAGAGCATAACGTCTTCCCAGTTTACCTGTCCTACTGTTATTCCCCTGTTGTTACCTGAAGTGCCTTCTGGTGTGCCCCAACTTTCTCAACCCCATTTTTATCCTTTACACTCTACTCCTGCCGCTGGCTGGGCGGCACAGAACCAGGTTACACCTCCCCCCCCCCATTTATCCCAGCCGGACTTTCTACGATTCAGCCACGTTACCGTCCCGCTTATGTTCCTACACCACCCCCTACTTTTGCCCCGATAGGGCTATCGAGTGATACTCTAATACAATTAGAGTTGAAGAAATTGGAAATGCAGGAGAGAAGAGAAGAGAAAGAGAGAGAGATGCAGGAGAGGTTAGAAATACAAAGAATGACAATGGAGTTACAAAGAACCAAAGTTGAGGTAGAAGGGGGTAGGTACACAAGGGGACAAGTGAGCACGGTACACAGGGAGAAATCTAGCGAGTTAAGGGGAACGTCCGGCCTTTACTCTAGAACGTGTCAGTGGATTTTGTCTGTATTTCATAAGATTTTGTACACGTATAGGGGACCGAACAACTAAGAAATTTCCAAAATTTTAATTCTCTAGGACAATTATTTTTTGAGTTAGGTGTGTAAATTTATGACTTTTTGTAAATTCAGAATCTCATTTAAATGTTGTTGCTTGATTGTTTTAATGCATTGGGGGTACTAACAATAGGTGTAGTTTCAATTGTACGTTGATACTTTTTTCCATTTTGTATCTAATTGTAGAATTAGGGCATTTACAATTAGGTACAAATTAGGTGACAAATGTCTCGGGGTGCTGTGTCGAAATGGGAAAGAAATAAAAACAAATGGCGATGTGGAGTTGTAGAGAATTTCATGCCCTTTCCAATGACACCAGAAACATTGTTGTAGCATGTTTGGTTACGTCAGAACTGCGCCGACAAGTTAACTTTCTTGCGTGAGGTACTAAGGCACGAGAGCTGTTGCAAGCCAGCCGGCCAGCCACACCCTACCTCTCTCGCGGCTTGGACCACACTGCTCTTTCTGCTCCACCACCACCACACCCTTCGTTGTTACCCGGGTTGAGTACCAGATACTGTTAGGCAAAATATCTAAGAACGTCATATTTTCACCAAAAATTCATGGTTTTAGTTTTTTTTTTTGCAGATCCGAAACCCATAATGCATTTTCTACGCGTCTGCGCGACCCGCGACCCGCGAAAACTTTAAACTATCCCAGAAAAAACATGCTTCCAGACGGAATATTGCCTCAGGATTTTAACTGAAGACAGAGGGATGGGTGATGATGCCATATATCGGGTTGCGCAATATTGCCGTTTTGAGCACTATTACGAGTATGAACCGGACGCTCCCCTTAAAGTTGTCTCGTAGCCTGAAGCTCGTTCCCGCTTTTGATGAGGAAAAAGTCACTGAATGGTTCCAGCGATTTGAAAAGAAAGCACCGGGGTTCGAGTGGCCACGGGAACGCTGGGCGGCATTGGTTCTTAAGGGAAAGGCACTTGAGGCATATGATAGGATGTCAGTGGAGGACTTAGCTGTATATGATAATTTGAAGCAGGCTATCCTTAAGGCTTATGAACTCAGACCAGAAGCCTATCGCCTTATGTCGAGAGAGAAATTTGCCAAAAGATCCGTGAGAATCGCCCCGGCAAGCTGTCTGATGCTGCCGTGTGGGCTGATCGAGTGTTGGCAACCAAGGGTTTTACTGATCGTGCCAGATATCCCCCCCCCCCCCCCCCCCCCCCCCCTCACGACTGCACGTGATGAGAAATACTGAGCAGGTGGAAGCGGATGGTACAGTAATAGTTGCCCTGGTTCCACACGTAATAATAACGGTGGAGACAGACCAAAATCACCAAATTCAGCCCGACCTGATTCTTGTGTTGTTAGGTGTTATGGGTGTAAACAGGCCGGACAAATTAAACCAAACTGTCCCCAGGCAAAGTCTTCTGCAGCGCTTGCTAAGCCTGTGTCGTTAGTGGTTGGTATCCAGGGAGGAGGGGATGAATCTTTGTTACCGAGGTTGGAGGCAGACCGAAGGGTGATGCATGGGGTGCCAACGGCCGTGGCAAAGCCTGCCCCCGACAAAGTGTCTCAACTAGGTAGCAATGCAAGTCCAGAAGCCTCGCTCGCTTGGTGCCAGGCTTTCGTTCGTAAGGGTGAAGTAGAGCTGGGTGGGAAGGTGTATCCAGTCAAAGTTCTTAGGGGTTCGGGAGCTAAGCAGTCCATGTGTTTGAACTTGACGGGGAAGCCTATAAAATCTGACGAGTTTGTGTTATGTCGAGGTGTAAACACTGAGGCCCATTATAGCCTCGTTCCTGTTCATCTTAGGTGTCCTGTAGTCATGGCGACGGCGAAAGTAGGGGTCGTGGACACATTACCTGTGGAGGGGATTGATTTTCTGCTTGGATCAGATATGGCAGGGAGTAGAGTCTTTCCACCTCCGGTAGTGGTGTCGGAGCAGGTACAGCCGGAGGAGAGGAACCAGGAGGCTAAGAAGCTGCCTCCCGATTTGTTTCCGGTGTGTGAGGACATGAGATCTATGGCCCAGGTTGCACAGCCGGAGGAATTGTTAGGGGAGGAGATAGATCTGATCGAGGGGATGTACAGTACTGAATCTGCATCACCAATAGATTCGACTGATCTGCAGGGTGCCGAGGGTGTGCAGGACGAGGAGGAAGGCTCAGCGGAAAGCTCCTCACTCGTTTCACCCGGTGCCAGAGGTGATACTGAAGGGAGCGATCGGGTCCCTACAGGAGGACCGGTTGATCCTGTATCATCGAATCAGACCGACTTGGAGGCTA
This sequence comes from Paralithodes platypus, assembly GCA_032716605.1. Taxonomy (NCBI): domain Eukaryota; kingdom Metazoa; phylum Arthropoda; class Malacostraca; order Decapoda; family Lithodidae; genus Paralithodes; species Paralithodes platypus. Next base: position 20,361,738 of record CM064547.1, on the reverse strand, counting down.
TACCTGATCTTACCACCGTTGCACCGGGGGAGATTGGTGAGGCGCCGCAGAGTGATGCTTTATTAACACACTTGTTTTCTAAGGTCGGGGAGAGTAATCCAGACAGACATAAGACCCATCAGCTCTGCCATATTAACATGTTGAAGAGGTACTGTCGTGCGGCGGGCACACAGGCGACGTCACCTAAAGGGGCTAGCCGAGAGAGTTGCCTGGGTGCCGATCAGTCACCTGCTGGTGTTAATGGGGAGTTGTCTGAGGCAGTTTGTGCTACTGTATCCACTCAGAACGGGTCAGTAGAGAAAGTTGAGTCAGAGATGGTAAATTTCTTGCCTAGGTTATTGACTGGAGAGTTGGAGTCGGAGGTGCAGGGTGAGCGTGGGCCTGGTGGATGGTGGTTGGATAACCTGGGTCCCGGGGTTAGTGGTTCATGCACTTTGGGAACGCCAGGCAAGGCTCCTGCAGTGCCTCTCAACCCCCCTCTGCACTCTCCCCAATTCTCCGGTCCCAGGGACCAGGATGCCGTGTCTCGTTGCCCTGTCCTGGTTGTAGAAGGCATGAAGGAGGAGCAGGAGGAGGAGAGGGAGTTTTTTCCAGGTGAGGCTGTGCCGACTGGGACATGGGCAGAGAACGGGTACCTGGCCCTGCGGGATAAATTGACCCATTTACCTCCGAAAAAGGGTTGAGGAGATGTTTACTACCTTGTGGGCTTATCCACACGTGTTCGAGGATGCACCAGGTTTGACATATTGGGCGGTGCATAACATCGATGTGGGAGAGAAGAAGCCTATAAAATGACCACCTTGCAAAATAAATTTACTCTCCATGACATATACCTACCCTTTACCGAGAGTTGATGACTCGGTAGACAAGATTGGGGCAGCCATGTTAATCATAAAAGTGGAGTTAGTTAAAGGCTATTTGCAAGTCCCACTACCAGAACGTGCCAAGAAAATCGCTAGTTTAGTGGTGGGGGGAGGAGTGTATCGGTGCCAGGTAATGCCTTACGGCTTGAGGAATGCTCCCGCCACCTTTCTGCGGTTAATGGACAGGGTTGTGCATGATGTCCCCAATTGTTTAGTCTACATGGATGATGTTGAGCACTCCATTTTCTACTTTTCGAAAAAGTTTAACCGAGCACACAAGAATTATTCTGTGATCGAGAGGGAGTTGCTAGCTATTATTTTGAGTTTATACCATTTCGCTGTTTATTTGCCACCATATGGGCCCGTGCTCAGAATCTACTCTGACCATCATGCTCTGCAGTTTCTTAATAGGCTCAGGGACAAGAACCAGAGACTTACTCGCTGGAGTTTGACGTTGCAAGAATATCATCTCGATGTTAGGCACATCCGTGGTGTTGATAATGTCCTGGCAGACTGTTTGTCCCATGAGTCCTCTGAGGAATGATAGGAGAGTACGAGGCTATTTAGTTAGTAAGTCATATTTACTCATGTTAAAAAAATATCTATAAAATGTAAAAATACAAAAGACTGTCAATGTACATATTTTGCAGTTGTAAACTAATAATGAAAGTTTTGTTTCAAAGCTTCAAAACTCCCCCCCCCTCCCCCCCCGCGTGAGGATGTCACAATGACCAGGATCTTTTAGGAGTAGCTAGTTTCACCCCGATACCCTTCCAATTGTACATGACTAGTTTTGCCGTGCGTCTAAGCGATTTTGTCTCGATAAACATTTGTGTAGAATGAGCCAATAGAGTGCTACTTGTTTCATATATGAAGATTAGTAAGAGTGGCAACGGTGTAATTTGCAAGCTATCTGTGCTTAGATGAGGGATGTTACTCCCGTCCCGGGGAGGGAGGGAGGGGGCGGCGAGTTGTCCAGCCCCACCAGTTTCATTTAATTATGTGACCATTGCAAGTTTAGTTGTGTTGCAATATCAAGATGTACTTTATTTTATCTGCCACACTGTTTTAGTTAATTTGTTAACACAGGAATACTTTAGCACAAGTTATTCTTGTGAAGTGTCTTAGTCTTATCATATCGTGTGGTGAGATATTGCAACTCTCTTAGTTTGAGCCTGGCTTCCGCTAGCATCGCCAGGGCCAGGCCTCACCATTCTCTCGTGGGCGGTCAGACAGTATAGGTGGTGGTAGACCTCTCTAGTGGCACACCAGTCTGCCCCTGTTTATTTGTCCTTGCTTGCATATTATTAAAGTAACGTAATTAACAGAGAATCCTAGACAATCTTTCATTCTTTTAATTCTTCCTTTTCCTCCATTTATTTCTTCCATTTATTATCTTTCCCTTTGTTTTATATATTCTGAACCTCCGGTGGCTGCTTCGGGATTCGTGATAGGGAAGAGCTGGGAGGTTTGCCGGGCTCCTTACTAATAAACACTGTTAATCCCATAGACAGTCCACACACACATACAGTACATCCATAACCCCGACATATTTTTCCCAGTGTTCGTGCTTAGGACCCGGTAACAGCCTTGACGGTTCTGCCCCAGCTCTTCTGTGTTCCCTATCTCGGGTTTCGAACTCAGGCAACAGAGTGTTTAATATTAATTAGGAATCCAGCTTCAGTCTGGACCCCCCCCCCCCATAGTTAAGTGAGTGTGGGAGGTGGACTCTTAAGAGTTCATAGTTTCGGGCGGTAACTCACTGGGGGGCCCAGGTTGAAGCAGGATATACTGGTGTGATATTAGAGGTGGTCAGGGCTACTTGCTTCCACTAATATCACCCCAACGTTAGTAGTCATATTAGGACACTGCCTTGTATTGTTAGTTCATTATATGTATGCAATATTATTATTATATTATATTACTCTCTTGGGTTGAGAGTGGATTACCGTTGGCTGGTTTGCGCACGGTAGTACGGTATTGTCGAGGGCGCGCATAGCCTGTTATGCTCGAAGTACACCTGCATTTTTTTTGTTTTTTTATGTCTGCTGGTAGCCTATAATTATGTATTTAACTGTTTTGATTATCCAACCCAGCATTGCTAATCCCGGTGTTGGTTTCGAGTTCTAGTAGCTAGTAAGTTACATGAGTATTTCTGTTCTACTTATTATTCAGAATAGGAGCAGGGCAGTGTGCACCTTAAGACCTGAGAAGAGCCTGGAAGCGTTCAAAGTGCTCTTACCTGTTGCGTCGTGGTGTTGTTTGGTAGAGAGACAAGGTGCATTTCCATTAGTAATTATTTGTGTATACCGTCTCTAAGCAACTGAGGTCCAGATTCGTAACAATATGTATATATATTATTACATCTGGAGACACCAAGATGTGATCCGTGACTGTGCAGGGACCGTGAGGCCTTTCTCTCCTTTCTTTCTCCACCTGTCTACGTGACCGTAGAGAGAGATGACCCTGCCTACGTGACCGTGAATGATGTGGTTGGTGAGAGGGTCCGACTAGACCCAGTTTTGTTACTCTCCCCTGTTGACGAGCTGCTGACCGGTGAGCTTGAGAAGGAGATGTCAAAGGATTTCCGTGTGTGTGCTGTCACTCGGTCTATGGGTCAAGTAGCAGTTCCCTCTGATCGAAATGTACCAACTTTGAACGTAGATGAAAGGGATGAAAGAGTGGTAAATGATGCTCCAACTGTGCCTGATGTTGTGACTGAAGTAAATCTATCTGATACTTTTATGGCTAATCTTGAGCTCCTAATTGTCCTAGTGGCCTGGTAGAGTTACAGCGTGATGACAGGTAGTGTAAGGAGTTAGCTGCCAGTGCTGTGAGTCAAGAGGAGAGTGAGAAGGAAAGGGGTGAATGTTTTCACATGAAGAAAGGAGGTTTGTGGCGTAGGTGGAGACCGCCACACAGACCTATTGATGACGGGGCATGGGACGCCCATCAGGTAGTCATTCCTAAACCTTGTCCATATACTAGAAATGCCTCATAGTATACCCTTAGCAGGGCACTTAGGTGTGAGAAAAACCTTAGATCGTATTAGAGCCCACTTTCACTGGCCAGGAATGCGTGCAGATGTAGTGGAGTTCTGTAGAGGGTGTCACACCTGCCAGATAACAGGAACACCTAACCAAAAAGTACCTGTACATCCTCTGGTGCCCTTGCAGGTGTTTGAGAACCCTTTCACTCAAGTGGTAGTAGATATACTGTAGTTGGCCCATTGCCAAAGACATCCCAGGGACACATTTATTTGTTAACCATAATGGACATGGCAACTCGCTACCCAGAGGCTATACCTCAATGTAATACTTCAGCCCAAACTTTCATAAAGGAACTACTCACATTCTTCACCAGAATGGGTTTCCCCCATGAGGTGCAAAGTGATCAAGGAACTAATTTTACTTCTAATATATTTCAGCAGTCCCTGAAGGAATTGGGAATCGAGCATGTAAAGTCAAGCTCATACCACCCAGAGAGTCAGGGGTCTTCGACCGGTATCATCAAACTTTGAAAACCATGTTAAAAAAATATTGTGAGGAAACTGGAGGTGATTTGGAATAGGGGGCACCTTTTCTTTTGTTTGCCACCCGTGAGGTTCCGACTGAATCTCTAGGCTTCTCATCAAATGAACTAGTTTTCGGTCACCAGGTACAGTTACGCACACATAACACAGAGACGCCATTCAGCCACGGAGAATCCCCCCCCCCCGTGAACCCAATCTTGGTGAAGAGTTACGATGGGGTAGAAGGTGGTGGCGGGGTGGGAGTGGTGGTAATAGGTGGGGTAGCAGACACCACTGTAAAAGGTGGAAAGAGGGGGGGGGGGGGGGGGGGGGGGGGGGGGGGGGGGGGGGGGGGGGGGGCATAAATGCCAACCCACTTTACATCGAATGAATTATTTGAGAGTTGAACTTAATTAAAGTGTTCCGTGTTGTATTATCTGATAAGCTAAAGTTGTTAAATCTGTAACGCAGCATTAGCATTAATAATTGGTGGAAATTGTTCAAACAATTGTTTGAGGATTCACGCAAAATGGTGCAGAGGAGAACAGGGCAACCAACTGTACTGATTTTGGTATTTTATAAATGCCAACCCACTTTACATCGAATGAATTATTTGAGAGTTGAACTTAATTAAAGTGTTCCGTGTTGTATTATCTGATAAGCTAAAGTTGTTAAATCTGTAACGCAGCATTAGCATTAATAATTGGTGGAAATTGTTCAAACAATTGTTTGAGGATTCACGCAAAATGGTGCAGAGGAGAACAGAGCAACCAACTGTACTGATTTTGGTATTTTATGGTTGGCAAGATTGGTAACACCAAGTATCGAAGTGATACCGTATTTATATAATAGTTTTGTTTATAACCATTAGCTATAATTTTATAATAACTTTCTTACCTCATGAATTACTCAATACATATGATGAAGTTGACCCCACTGTCATATGCCGTTGCTGCCATATGCATGGGGCCAAACGAAGTAGCTTCTGGATCAGTCAGAATGAAATTGCATGATGTTTTAATATGTTCAGAGTACTGTGATCTGTACTGCATAATTAATTAATAGTTTCATAAATAATTATTTGCATAGGCTACTCTTATTATAATAAAGTAATATGTTTACACTGAAAGAGGCAATCACGAACATCTGTATTGTTTTCAACATTCGATTCCTCATCTATGAGTCAGCATTAGGATGCAAAGTTACCAACAAGCATAATATCAGTATTAATAGTTTATTTTGTTCATACATTAAACCTAAGACTCCTATTATTTGACCTATTGTTATACTTGTCCATGAAACTTGATTTAATAGAGTTCAATACACTAAACAATGTATTTGATGCAAGTAATTCGGGGAGTTTGAACTAACTATTAGCTGAAGTAAATATAAATATAATAAGAAACAGGAAATCATCTTTCATTACTTAAATAAAATATCTTTGCAGTCCGTGATTACCTGGCCCTTCTCTTTCTCCTAACCTAAGGGGACTTACTTGTTGTCGTCCTACGACCTTTGGCATGGAATTGTCATCTCCCTATCACACTGGCTTAACGCATTTTTTTGTTCTATGTATATGGAGGAGACAAAAGGCAGGTTGCCTGTAACGAGTGTCTCCCCAAAAGTTAAGAGTGACAAAGCCAAATTCTCAAGGGACGTTGGAGTCAAAATGCCTGGACTCATGAAGCTAATGTCATAGGATGAACGAAAGATTGGTTGAGGGTGAGTCCGTCGTCATCAACCAATATCGGCTGAACTCGCTCCTCGGCTTTATTTACTCCAATGTTGATTTACATTAATTCCCTCTGTATCATTGATTCGTAATCGCTAATAAAAAGCAGAGTGTATATATTATTAACGCAATTATGATCATTTTAACCGATAATTCACTGAAAAAAGTTGACACGAATTGAAGGTAACAACTCACGCGTAAGATAATTATAACGATAATACATCGATGATTGTCAGTGGTAAACGTAATATGAATAATTAAAAGTGTAAGAGTTCGAACCCCTCGGACGACGCCTTCTTTATTAATTTATAATTTATATATTTTTAAACAAATTAATGGTAGACTATCATGTTTAGAATAGGTTAAAGTATAATGAATTCATACAAATAAATGTATTTTTGTTACAGTAGGCTTACAATATTTGAGGTTCTGATGTTATTACATTAACTACCGTAATTTAACTAACATAACTATGCTAACCAAACTTTATATTTTCGTAACTTAATTTATATCCTAACTTGTTGTTATATCCTAACCTAGATTACCACATCCTAAACTGCAGTATTATTGTATACAATAACCCAAGCCAATTAAAACGTATTGTATATAAAATTAACTCAATAGCTGTTAGTGATTGTATTTAATTTCGTAACATGCCAATCGAAGTAAAAACTAAAAGACACAAAAATAATAAAATAATACAAACATATCGCATCCACGGGAGACTCGATCCCGGTTAATGATATCACAGCCTGTGCTTCCCGTAATAAGCCACCAAATACGATTATTGAAGATAAATGCAATTACATCAGTATTGTATAGCGGTTTAATGGCATGCCCATTTAGCTGTTTTGCAATTCATAATAAATACATTTCGCTTTATATCATTAGTTCGGACTTCAGTTGAAATGAAGGACCACGCATATCGTGGATTTGATGAAGGTCGACGGAGTATAGGCCAGTGTCATAGCCCCTTAAGACTACGATTCCCAAGGAACAAGCCAGTTTCTCAGGTAATATATAGTAACTTTGAATAAAGACAGGTCAGAGCATATCTCAGGTTGCAAATCTTTCCGCAATGAATTAGACCAGCTAGCAGTTATTGGAATTGTTGAAGGTTCCTTTTGTGAAATCACCATTTCTGCCACTACTGTTTGAAGCTTAATCCTCCTGGCCCGGGCTGTATTTCCAAAGGACAGGGTGGGCTACCCGTGCGATCTGGCCGAAAAACGTCTAGGCCTAGGCTACCGTATTTTGGTTAATTTTAACTGCTAGAAATTTCCCACACATCTATAATTGTAGTGCGGTTTCCAATCTGTAGACTGGCGTTGAGTAGAGCTCTCTAAGCCAACTGGTTCAGTTGTGATGACGATTTTAGTGGAGAGCATTTTCAGGCGATGTTAGCAATACGATGATCTTTTCACTACTGAAACAACGACATACAGACATACAATAACAAACGAGTCTTCTCCTTCTTGTTTTCGGAGGTGCGGTGATGCAACGATCGGCTTTGTTTACATGCGTCGGACGCACAGCGTTCAGAACAAGCTGAATAGGCTTTCAAGCTTACTATTTCCTGAAAGGACACCCGGGCACCAGCCCTTATTTCGTGGTGTCATATTAAAATGACACCCGGGGAGGAAGGGCTAATGATATACTATGATAAATGACGATTAATTATTAATGGTTATATTATAGCATACTGACATATTAAGCAAAATACAAACATATCGAAATACACAACATTATAGGTTCAAAGTAAGCCTGAAAATGTTGTTGCATAAAAAGGGGGGGGGGAATGCTATATCTTGGTGTATTTTACCCTATAGTCGGTTTAATTTAAGATGACGGTAAATTAAATCCCTTAGCAACTGATTCCTCGATACTTAATCAATACTTAATGGTGAAATATTAAATTACTATATATCTATGCCAAGTCCTCAGAATTAACCACCTATTTCGTTTTACAATCTTCCTAATAGTTGATTACTAAAGATGAGGACATGACAATTTGCCATCAGCTGAAAATAAAGAGACAAGGCTATAGTTATATATCACGGTAATATGAATATCAACACAAATGTATGGCGATTTTATAATAATTGTCACATATTACCAAAGCATAAATCATGCTTATATAATCGCTATTTGTCAAAGCATATTACGTAATTAATAGTTTATTTGCCACAGATCAACGAATTCCAATACTCCCTTGCTCCCACCTAAACTTTGACGGCGCCCCAATCACACCTTCTTTTCCATCCTCGCTAACACTTCTACCACACTCCACCAACCATCACCTTCCCACCATCGCCTACTTTCAACCCCCTTCTCCCCCATCATAACTCTCCAGCCAGAAAGAACACTGACTGAGTAGATAGCCTGAGGCGGCGTCTCTGTTTCATATACTCGGAACTATACGTGGCCCATTGCAGTTGTTACAAGATAGCCTAGTTAGCCAGGATAAGAAACCAAAATGTTCTCAAATATGTGGCCGAGTTCAAAACCCGGCTAAGGTCCTTGTGTGAGTTTGCAGCCCAGAATCTGAAAGTTGCTAAAAACACCATGAATGTATGGTATGATAAAAGAGCCCGTGTGAGGGAGTTTCAGCCTGGTGACAAGCTTTTGGTTGTAATTCTCCTTTTTGGCCAACCTTTATCAGCAAAGTTTAGAGGCCCATATAAAGTAATAAAAAGGGTGAGTCTTACTGATTATCTAGTGGCTACCCCAGACCGGAGAAAGCCTAAGCAAGTTTTTCATGTTAATATGTTAAAACCCTACCATAGAGCCCCTGACTCCTCTCCTCCAGATTCTCCCTCTGTGGCAGTTATAGATATAAGGACCTGTGGTCACCCTGGTGCGGGCAATGAAGTTAGTAGTTCTGCTACTGACCCACCGAACTCGCAACAGACTGTACCAGAGCCCGAAGGTATCAGTTCTGAATTTGACTTGTCATGTAGTCTTTCAAACTTTCAAAATAATTCTGTAGCATGGGGGGAATTACCAACCAAATTATGACATCTTCCCTCTGATAAAGCTAACCAACTGATCTATGTTTTATCCCAGTATCCTAGTGTGTTCCGTGATACTCCAGGCCTCACCTCATTGGCCGTGCACTACATAGATGTAGGGGATGCAGCTCCTATTAAATTATCCACATAACGTGTCTCGCCACAGCGCAGGAGTATTCTGCAAGTAGAGCTAGACTTCATGTTGTCAAATGATTTAATTACTAGGGCCTTAAGTCAGTGGAGTAGTCCAGTCATACTTGTGCCGGCTAAGCCAGACGAGAGTTATAGGTTTTGTATGGACTACAGACAAGTCAATGCCGTATCCAAAAATGATACCTATATATCCACTGCCACGGATTAATGATTGTATTAACCAGATTGGCACAGCCAGGTACATAAGTAAAATTGACCTTATGAAAGGATATTGGCAGGTACGTCTCACTCCCCGAGCAAGGGAGATCTTGTGTTTTGTAATTAATAATCAAGCCTTCTGCTGTGAAGTAATGCCTTATGGCTTGAAAAACGCTCCAGCTACCTTTCAGTGCCTAATGAATCAGGTAACTGAGGGAGTACCTGGATGTGTAGTATACATTGATGATATCCTGCTCTTTTCTCATACATGGGAAGAACGCCTACATCAATTCAGATTGCTTTATTCTAATCTTGCTAAAGCAAATCGAGTTGTAAATCTAAAGAAATGCACCTTCATAAAGAGTACCGTCCAATATCTTGGATATACAGTAGGACAGGGTCAGGTTGCACCTCTTTAAGCAAAAGTAGAATCCATTGTAAATTACTATATAACTATGCCAAGTCCTCAGAATTACCAACCTATTTCGTTATACAATCTTCCTAATAGTTGATTACTAAAGATGAGGACATGACAATTTGCCATCAGCTGAAAATAAAGAGACAAGGCTATAGTTATATATCACGGTAATATGAATATCAACACAAATGTATGGCGATTTTATAATACTTGTCACATATTACCAAAGCATAAATCATGCTTATATAATCGCTATTTGTCAAAGCATATTACGTAATTAATAGTTTATTTGCCACAGATCAACGAATTCCAATACTCCCTTGCTCCCACCTAAACTTTGACGGCGCCCCAATCACACCTTCTTTTCCATCCTCGATAACACTTCTACCACACTCCACAAACCATCACCTTCCCACCATCGCATACTTTCAACCCCCTTCTCCCCCATCATAACTCTCCAGCCAGAAAGGACACTGACTGAGTAGATAGCCTGAGGCGGCGTCTCTGTTTCATATACTCGGAACTATACGTGGCCCTTTGCAGTTGTTACAAGATAGCCTAGTTAGCCAGGATAAGAAACCAAAATGTTCTCAAATATGTGGCCGAGTTCAAAACCCGGCTAAGGTCCTTGTGTGAGTTTGCAGCCCAGAATCTGAAAGTTGCTAAAAACACCATGAATGTATGGTATGATAAAAGAGCCCGTGTGAGGGAGTTTCAGCCTGGTGACAAGGTTTTGGTTGTAATTCTCCTTTTTGGCCAACGTTTATCAGCAAAGTTTAGAGGCCCATATAAAGTAATAAAAAGGGTGAGTCTTACTGATTATCTAGTGGCTACCCCAGACCGGAGAAAGCCTAAGCAAGTTTTTCATGTTAATATGTTAAAACCCTACCATAGAGCCCCTGACTCCTCTCCTCCAGATTCTCCCTCTGTGGCAGTTATAGATATAAGGACCTGTGGTCACCCTGGTGCGGGCAATGAAGTTAGTAGTTCTGCTACTGACCCACCGAACTCGCAACAGACTGTACCAGAGCCCGAAGGTATCAGTTCTGAATTTGACTTTTCATGACATATTGTAGTCTTTCAAACTTTCAAAATAATTCTGTAGCATGGGGGGAGTTACCAACCAAATTATGACATCTTCCCTCTGATAAAGCTAACCAACTGATCTATGTTTTATCCCAGTATCCTAGTGTGTTCCGTGATACTCCAGGCCTCACCTCATTGGCCGTGCACTACATAGATGTCGGGGATGCAGCTCCTATTAAATTATCCACATAACGTGTCTCGCCACAGCGCAGGAGTATTCTGCAAGTAGAGCTAGACTTCATGTTGTCAAATGATTTAATTACTAGGGCCTTAAGTCAGTGGAGTAGTCCAGTCATACTTGTGCCGGCTAAGCCAGACGAGAGTTATAGGTTTTGTATGGACTTCAGACAAGTCAATGCCGTAACCAAAAATGATACCTATATATCCACTGCCACGGATTGATGATTATATTAACCAGATTGGCACAGCCAGGTACATAAGTAAAATTGACCTTATGAAAGGATGTTGGCAGGTACGTCTCACTCCCCGAGCAAGGGAGATCTTGTGTTTTGTAGTTAATAATCAAGCCTTCTGCTTTGAAGTAATGCCTTATGGCTTGAAAAACGCTCCAGCTACCTTTCAGTGCCTAATGAATCAGGTAACTGAGGGAGTACCTGGATGTGTAGTCTACATTGATGATATCCTGCTTTTTTCTCATACATGGGAAGAACGCCTACATCAATTCAGATTGCTTTATTCTAATCTTGCTAAAGCAAATCGAGTTGTAAATCTAAAGAAATGCACCTTCATAAAGAGTACCGTCCAATATCTTGGATATACAGTAGGACAGGGTCAGGTTGCACCTCCTTAAGCAAAAGTAGAATCCATTGTAAATTTCCCAACGCGTAGCAGTAAGAAACAAATCCAAAGATACTTAGGAATGTTTGGGTATTATAGGAGATTCATTCTAAATTGTTCAAAGTTAACAACACCTTTAACCCCTACTGTACCGTAGGATAAATTAATAAAAGTCCGCCCCCCCCCCCCCAGTCCATTGGCAACAATGTGGCCAAAATGGCAAGATAGAACAACCATTCACCTCAAGAGATGAAGGAAGACTGACACTCTCAGCCTTCAGAGGGTTGGATATATGCTGAGAAGTGTTGCCATATCGAGAGGAGGTCTCAAGCGATCGTGGTACCAGGCACAGCCTGATACAGACAGTTACAAGGAAAGTACATTACTGACGGCTCCCAGCCGTCGCTGGGACTGGGGCGTGACTTATCTACTGACGGCTGATAGCTATCGCTGGGATTGGAGGGGTTAATAGATTTTCTCCGTAAGGATGTGAAGTTAGAATGGTCCTCAGAATGTGAAGAAGCTTTCAGTGCTACTATGTATATTCTATCAAACTATCCTGTTCTCTGTGCCCCTGATTTCACCAGACCTTTCTCCCTAGCTGTTGATGCAAGTAATACCGGGGTCGGAGCAGTGTTGCTACAAGAGGATGACTGTAAAGTATTGCATCTTGTTTGCTATTTCAGTAAAAAGTTAAATTCTGCTCAACGTAATTATTCAGTTATAGAGGAGCTGTTAGCATTGATTTTGTCACTTCAATATTTTGGTGTTTATGTTCAATCTGTCCCTGGTTCCATCACTGTATATACTGACCATCACCTATTGAAATGTTTACACAAGTTCCAAAATAAGAATCAACGACTGACCAGGTGGAGCTTGTTACTGCAGGAGTACGCCCTAGATGTAAAGCATATTACGGGTGTACAGAATGTGCTCGCAGATTGTTTGTCGCAAGCCAAAAATATTGTCATATACTTTCCTCCTCATGACCTCTTTTCAAGCGTGGGAGGTATTACATCTGGAGACACCAAGATGTGATCCATGACTGTGCAGGGACCGTGAGGCCTTTCCCTCCTTCTTTCTTTCTCCACCTGTCTATGTGACCGGAGAGAGAGATGACCCTGCCTACGTGACCGTGGAGCGGGCGAGCGGGGCGAAGGTGACGCAGAAAGCAATTCCCCCCCCACCTCCTTCCGCCATTTATCGAACACCTGAATGGACAACGCACCTGCCCCTCACATGTAATTGTCAAAACAAGCAACCTGTCCTCCGAAATTCGTACCTGCATGTGTGGCCTGGCCTACGTGACTAGATATTCAAGCTCTGATTGGACTAGTGTGGTGATACACTCTTATATAAGGCCGGATATTTGAGTGGTTAGCCAGTCACATTCTTAGTTGGAAAGACGGCAGCATGGTGGAGACGGAACTATTAATCAGGCTTGAATAGCAGGGTTCGAGTTGAGTGCATACCTAGTAACCACTGTACTCGTTAGTCAGTGAGTTTGTGACTATGAATTAACCAGAGGTATGTTGTAAATAGTTAACCTCATTTGATTTAGGATTTGTGATTGGATATAGCGACTAATATATCTGGCTGACATTGTATTAAAGCTAAGTTACTTAATTTATTTGAAGTAATACTATTGTTTCATTAGTAATTAAGCATTGATGTAAGAAGTCTTACTAATCTGTATTGTGACTTAACTAAGCTAAACTAAATTGAGCTATAACTTTATTTTATATAATTAAAGTGAAACCTGAAAAGGATACGAAAACGATCCTGAAATATTAAATGTTAATTTCTTTCATATACTCCTAATGTTTTGTGTGGTTGTATAATACTTTATTTCTGTTTATAAATACAATTCCATTTTATGTGTGACTTTCTTTCCTCATTATATCATATTTATTAAAGGTTCACCATAATAAGAAAAGGATAATGATAATAATTTAAGATACGTAATCTTATATGATGATCTTAGTTAGTAGACACTAGTAAACTTATACTTGTAGTAACGGTAGCGGTTATCGCTTGCCACCACCCATAGTATTTAACCCTTTCTCTGCGGGCTTATTTGCGCTATTTAGGCCATATTCAGTCACTCCTGAATGATTAATCAAGCATCTGCATTAAATGAACTGTATCCTGCCGAAAATTATTCTAAATAGCTTCAAAATGAGACCAGAACGAGCTTCGTAGGTGGCGGGGTTCACCCGCAGCGTTGCCATAGACATTCGGGAAAACTCGCTAATTATTAGCTCTCACTCGTTCGGCAACACTGTTGTGAGACACCCGCGCGAGACACAGTCTCGCTTAGTGAGCGGCTGGCTGCTCTGAGGGTCGGAGTGAGGTCCCACATGCTCCCACCTACTGACACTCAATTTCTACGGCTTTTACAGGGAAGTCAGAATCAATACAACTGTAGTCAGCCTGGTATTTATTGAGTAAGTAAGTGTTGAATCAGCAGCAGTTAGCAGTAACAAAGCAGGAACAAAGCAGCAACAATAATAGTTATATCTTGGGTTATACAGGAACAATTGGTGATTCTTCAATAGATGTAATGGTGAATGGTGATCTACCTAAGTCTCAAACTGTGAGGACTAAGTAGGTGAAGTGGTCTCTAGCAAATGCGAGACACTTCTGGCTATGAGCAGGATCTATGGTAGAATGATCTGTTCTCCAGGCTTGTGGAAAACCGCACCCCATTCTCGGCCATTTTAGCTCGAGTGTGAATAATGCATAACATGCATTTTACAAGTGTGAATAATGCATAGCATTCATTTTACAAGTGTGAATAATGCAGAACCTGCATTCTAAGGCAGTGGCGTGATGTGAAGAAACGAGTCCGCATAGAGATATGTCGGCTTATAACATCCTGTACAACCCAGCTTCCACCACGGCTTGTAGCAAAGGTACAGTCGTGACCAATAATCACGTTTCCTATAAGAACTAAGATATTTCTGTATAATAAAGTAGATGAGGAAACTAGATATTATGATACAAATGTATTGTATGACAGTAACTAGGACAATGAATAATGAATAACAAGGACAATGGAACATAATAAATCATCCTAATCTTTAAAGGGTTAATGAATGGAAATAATTCTATAACGGAAAGGTATCTTAATATCTATCTTTCAAGACTTAATACAATATAACATTTATTGTCCTTAATTAAATATAATTTTTGTTTCTGTTCGTAACTATTTAGCATACTGAATATTAAATTAAAGAATCCTATATGACTTTAAATGGTTTCATGATTCATCATAATTGAAGTGTATCAAATTATAAAGGAACACAAGTCCTAAGGAAAGGAAAGGAGGTAACAACATAAAATACTTTTAACAGAATTTAAATTAGTTTTGCCTTCAACTGTCTGATACCTTAAATATCCTCTCTGTTCGATCTAGTTTCATTAAGTTAACCACGTTTGGATCAAGATACATAACAAAATATATATATATATATATATATATATATATATATATATATATATATATATATATATATATATATATATAAAGGAAAATAAATGACAGGGCGCCAGGCAACATCATTATTTTCCAAATTTTCTGCTAACCTTAAGCCATCATCAGGAACAACAAGAAGTAATATACTAATAGAACAACGCAATTTGTAAAACATAGGGTAAATGATTATCGAATCTATATAAGGTAAAACTTACTAAAATACAAACAATTCTATATTAATATCTTACTAGATACACAATTAAATTTCGTACACAAACCATGTAAAACCAGTGAAGATACCGAAAAGCAAAATAGAGACCATCAAAATTGAACTATAACAAATATTTTAACCGTTGAATACAATTTTGTTTTCTTAAATTCAAACCAAGTCACAACACCGGCTAATACCATACAATGGATCAAGAAACGATCTCCCAATAAATCTAACACCTTTGATTTATCAGTAAGAAAACAATATATGTAGTAATATTTCGATAACTAGCATTAACTTGCATAACCCCTGACCAAAAATCCAAATAAAAAAATATAATCTTAGCCAAAAACATGAAAACCTATCAATAAACTAAGTCCAATCAATCTTATCTATCATAGCAAAATGAGACTGAAATACAACCCAATATAGAGATTCCCCCCCCCCCCCCCCCCAAACACGACACTCACAATGACTAAAGCAAAAGTATTTATGTTTAACCCCAACATTATACTAGACTTACCCTGAAAGGAGTTCTCATCAGCACCAGGAACAAGAGAGAACTGAGGAACCAGGACCGAAAACCGGCTAAAACAAACCTCATGACCCATTTTCCAAACAAATGAGCCACTAACCCTGTTGAACATACCCTTGAAAATTGACCAAAACTATATCTATGAACAATTATTTGCAAGATTGATTTCAGGATTTAGCTTACTAATTAACAACTTCTCACCAATCCATGCATCAGACTGGCTACCCAACCTAGAGACTATCTCAAAATCACCCTCACTAAAGAGATGATCCTCTTCACGCGAATGATTTCGAATAGCCGAAAATGCCATCGTCTGTAAAAACTTACCCGATCGGTGGCTCCTACCCAGGTGTTCAAATATCCTAATTTTGAAGGACGACTAGTACATCCCAAATACCTAGCCTCACAGCTAGGACAAGTAAATTTGTATACAATATTTGAACACAGAAGGTCAGGCACGCGATCTTTGAAGCTAAAAAATTACCCAATTCTAAAATTATTGGTGAAAACAAATCTAAAGCTCACAGCAGGACAACTATTTTTCAGAACATTTAGTGCAATTTTACGAAATTCATTACTGATAGATCCATAGTAAGGCATTTTAACATAAATTATCTTCTTTTTTACATCAAAATTTGACTGAACACCCTGAGCTTGTTTTACATACAAAAAATGTCTAAGTATACCATTGAATATATCGTCCTTATAGTTATTAAGCATAAAATATTTCATTAATTTTTCAATATCAACATGTAGCGAAACATAGCTAGAGCAAACAGCATAGGCTCTTTCTAATAGCATTTTTATTGAATTAATCTTAAAAATCTTAGGGCAGTAGCTAAGCCTGTTTAAACCTAATCCTGTATGAGTGGGCTTTCTATAAACCTCAGTAGCTAATCCTTGATCTGTCTTGATCACTTTAATGTCCAAAAATGCTAGTGACCCATTCTCTTCATTATCACATGTAAATTTAATATTGGGATGTTGTTTGTTCATATATTCAAAAAAACGTTTATTACTTTCTACATCTCGAAATATTAAAAATGTATCATCCACATATCTCCTATAAAATATAGGTTTAAATGATAAGGGACAATCATCAAGCCACTGAACCTCCTTATTGCATAAAAATGAACCTGCAAACAATGGACCTAGACTTGACCCCATTGAAACCCCATCAATTTGACTATACAACACTTTGTTAAACAAAAAACAAGATTCTGTAGTTACAAACAAGAACAATTTCTTAACAATATCCTTACTAATATTGAAAAAGTTGTTAGAATCATACTTATCCAAAATAATATCTAAAGTCTCACTCAGAGGAACGTTTGTGAATAGTGACTCTACATCATAACTGGCAAGAACAAAATGTTTAGGCAACACAAGATTTGAAATTTCCCTCACAAAATTACTAGAATTGAGTACTGTTTGTTCATTAGTTGTAAGAGGAGCAACTAAGGGTTGAAGAAATTTTGCTAATTTGTACCCCGCTGTCTTTATAGATGAAACAATTGGCCTGAGTGGAACTCCCGGTTTATTCACCTTTGGTAACCCATATACAACTCCCGGAGCTGAGCCAGACGCATATAAGAAGTTGAAGCTGTCAATACCTATCCTGTCCTTAATAGATCGTAGAATCCTATTTAATTTATCCTCCCCTCTGATAATTACATCAAATAATTCACCTTTTATTAGTTTAAATCTGTTTCGGTCACTTAGAAGTGTTTCCAACTTGTGCAAATAATCAACATTATCCATGATAACAACTCCCTTACCCTTATCCGGTTTGACAATGACAATTGAACTATCCTTACCCAATTCCCTAAGCAAATCCAAGTTATCTTTCCTAAACACAGACGATTCTACATTTGTACCCGTACTGCCAATCTATAGTTATTTATTACCAAATTCCCTAAGTTTGTTGATTATACCATCACCATCCACCCCATTTCTCAACAACCCCGTTTTGACACACTCTTGAACTGTATTACAAATTGTTTCCACTGAAACACAATGACTCAACCAATCCTTCTTATAAAAAGGAATACAAAAATCTAGACCCAGCATTAAAACTTTCTATTCTCTTGATGAAAGTCATCTGCTCGACTCATTGAAGATACAACCTTCATTGTACTTAAGTTGCTGAATACCAAGACACTTGAGCTTATTATCATGACGGATCTTTACCTTTTTCAGAGATTGCTTTCGAATGCTCAATGATTTTATATAATTTATATAATTTGAAAAATAAAGATGTTG
The DNA here is from genome assembly GCA_032716605.1 of Paralithodes platypus. NCBI lineage: Eukaryota > Metazoa > Arthropoda > Malacostraca > Decapoda > Lithodidae > Paralithodes > Paralithodes platypus. The sequence goes on along the minus strand of CM064547.1, from coordinate 20,343,482 downwards.
CCTGGCGCCCTGTCAATTCTTTTCCTTTTGATATGGAGGTTCAAGTGCCCAAAATCTACTGCTGAAGTACTCATAACTATATATATATATATTTATATACACACTGTTTATCTGATTATATTTATCGTAAATACGATTTTGTATTTACATGAAATTCTGTGTTATAAAAATGAGGAGGGATTTTTAAATACTGTCAAGCTCTGACATTATGTATACACTAAATACATTCAGTTCTCTAACAAACATATCCCACCTGAATCCTACATAACTTTAAATTATACAAATATTACAATTGTATCGAGGAGGGATGTCTTTGGAGTATGCCAACTTCAGTTGGGCGTCTTATGTCAGATCTATTCCAAAATATGCCTCAAAGAATCTAGGAAGAACGTCCTTTAGAGTTTGTGAATTATGTTTTGACGATCAGTTAAACCCGCCGTGCAGTCTTGATAAAATTTAAACGAAGCCCCACCCTCCTACCACCTACACATTCACATCTTCTACCATGCCTATTAATTTGAGTATAGCTAGGTTATGTATTGATATAAACTGTAAGCTTCTTCATTTCATATTCCTTTATTACATAGCATCATTTTAGAACTTCTGTTAAGTTAACCCTCCATCAATGAATATATAGGAAACAATCGCTTCTTCTCAGAATATGATAAATTCTACTTAATCATTTCAATAAGATTACGCAAATATTAGTGTATCTCCTAGCAATCTTCATAGTATATTATTTAACTTAGTAAGGACCAGTCAGTTAAATGATTAACTGAAATTTGTATTTGCCCCTTTGACCCATAGAGACCCTTTCTAAGCTTAGCAAGAACATTTAGTAAGTAATAGCACCAATAGCGTCTGATTGAAGGAGTTAAGGAGAACAAAATACAATATATGCTGTAGCTGGAATTACAAAGTCACCATTGGTTTCAAAAGGGTTGACTAATTATGTTTACCATTCTAACTATGAGAGGTGTTTCCAAATCTGAATAAAGTCGCCTAATTTGATACTAAAATTGTATATATATATATATATATATATATATATATATATATATATATATATATATATATATACAGTGCGTTAATGTATTAACATAAAATAACAGGTAAATGCAGACAAAACATGATTAGAACAACAACTGTTGAAGGCCCCAAATAGTTTTGGTATAGTTCATGTGTATTGTGCAGACTAATATCACCATTAGTTGTAATTGCAACTTTTTTAGCTGAGTGTATACGATGGCCTATATAATACATATCATGGAAATATAATATATTATATTAAATTAATCGTCACGCTTCCTAATTCGAAATACCATTTCTATTTCTTCAGACATGTCAGTCTTTTGCAATGGCAATTATATCGACTTCACCAAGCCCCAAAGAACCCTGCTCGTCCTTCACACAATCATGATTTTGGTGGTGGAGTTGGTGGTGGAAGTGTGGGGAGGGCAAACGAGCTAATAGTCTAGTAAAGGGTTGCCACTTATATACAGTATAATTGGAGCAATTTCATTGCAGAATGTTTACTGGTTAAATTATTATGCTGTATAGTAATAGCAGGGCTTGATTATCAATACATTTGTTAGTGCATATCAGTACAGATTTGCTGACATCTAGCATCTAGCCAAAAACCTATCCAACAGTTTTTCTTCTTGGTCTTTCCTTCCTCTTTTCCATCTCATGGCACCACCGTCACTTCTTCCTTAGACAAAGTTGAACTTTTCTCTAACACTTTCACTAAAACTCCACTTTGGATTATTCCAGTGCTATTCCTACCTCTCCACCCCCCTCTCTGCTACTTATGCCTAACATCATAATCTCTTCCAAGGATGTACTTTCCACCCTCTCTGGGCTAAATACTAAGAAGGCGTACGGACCGGACGGTGTTCCTCCTATTGCACTTAAAAACTGTGCTTCCGTGCTGACTCCCTGCCTAGGCAAACTCTTCTGCCTCTGTCTCTCTTCTAATGTCTTTCCTTAACCTATTAAGCGCGAGCTATATGTAGTGAACACCCTACCGCAAGGCGACGATATTAAGCTTCATTCCCACCTAAAATCGTCATTTTACAATAAATATCGTTATTACTTATTCATATGCGCCTATTTTACGTTTAATATGAAGATATTAACATGTAACAGCAATAAAACAAGTGGGAATAGTATTTGGGGGGTGAAAAATTTGAATTATTGCCGACCGTCCAGTCATGAGGTGAGAGATGCGCGAGCCCTACACCATCCTCTCTCGAAGCCTAGAGGCAGACTGAAGCTATCTCTTCCCACGCACTGAATATGCGCAAGAACACACCTTGGAACCAGGTTGGAGATATTGGTGCGGTAAATAAACCGATATACAACGGAATATGAGGAAAAATAGGTGATAATTGAAGGGGGTGGGGAAAGGAAGGGGGTTTTGACAGATGTGGAGGAGTGATAGCAGGTATGGAGGGGAACTATCTCACTTAATCACATATTCCTTTGTTTTAAATTGCTACTGGGGCTTTTTAACCCCTCTAATCTCAGCACCGTGTATATACGTCAGTAGATAAGTAACTCCCCAATCCTAGCGACATATATATCCGTCAGTAATGTACTTTCCTTGTAACTGCCTGTACAACACTGTACACGTTACCACAACCTTTTGAGCACTCCTCCCGTGTTGACAACACTTCTCAGCTTATATGAGAACCACTGAAGGGTAACAGAGCCAGTGTTGCCTCATATTTGGAGGTGGATAGGTGGTCTCTCCTGCCATTTTTGCCACATTACTTGGGACTGCTGGGGACTTTTATTACTGTATCCTATGGTACAGTACAGGTTAAAAGTTTTTTTTTAGGCCTTGGATCTTAAGAGGTTCGTCGCCTTTCACCACCAAATCCTCTTAAGGGGAGATGGTTCACTTTTTGGGCTATTTTGGCATGTATTCGTTATTTTTTCTAGTTTCCTCCCTAGACCTCCATCAAATTTAATAAAAAACATCCATCTAGATTAACTTGTACATTTTTGGGTAGAACATTTTTCCGGCCAAAGGCCAGTTCTTCCAACATTACAGGCTCACTATTGTTCGCCAGGGAAAAAATATGCACCTAAATAGCACGGAAGGTCTAAATATTGACAAAGAAATGGGGCAAAAGGTCTTAAAATCGACTAACTAATGGGGCAAACATATTAACATCTGAAAACTAATAGGGCTAAACATGAGGGAGAAAGTGGTCCAGGAAAACCAGCTCATCCCCCCCTTAACCTGACAAGCGCGATATAGACCTAGGTGCTAGGGTAGTTATTTGTGCATTTCTAGCCCTGGATTCTGACAGAATTCGTTATATTTACAATATAAACCATTATTTGTTTTCGGTATGCTTTTATTTTACATATATGATGTATATATGAACCTTCAAGAGTGCTAAAATAAGTGGGAAAAGCATTTGGGTGGTGAAAAACGAAGATATTGGCCACCCGGTCATAATCTCAGGCGAGAGAGAGACACAGGCAGCCCTCCCCTCTCGCTGTCTGGGAGTCAACTGAGACGAGCGGGGCGGTGTGTGCCGGTGTCTGGGTGTTGCATAACGATCTTTTATGCAACCCACTTGTGCTACATTATCGCGGGAGAGAAAAATAACCGATAAATTATGATAATAAGAGGAAAAATAGGTGATAATTGAGGAGGGGGGGAGGGGGGAATAAGGTGGGGAAGGAGGGGAGGGGGAGAGAAACACATGGATGAGTACTAGAGGGGAATTATCTCACCTAGAGACAAAATCCTTTGTTTTGATAGGCCCTTTTTTTTTTTGGAAGGCTTTTTTTATGGTCCTGCTTCCGTGAGGCCTATCACGTTCCCTATAGGAAGCCTTCCGTGAGGCCTATCGCGCTTGCCGGGTTAAGAGTCTTCTCGCCGTTCCCGGATTAATGCTGGAAGTTTTCTCTCATTTAACCTGTCTTAACCCTCCTCTAGCGGATGCTCTGTGGCCGTTTTGGGCCTTTCTGGGCCGTTCTGACTGCTATATCAACCATCAGTATGAAAGGAACTGTATTGCGCCGAAAACTAGGTGGAAATCGCTACACAATGACGCCACATACAGCTACGTAGCACTCGTGGAGCACTGACAGTGTTACCTCGAAGATGGAAGTTTAGCTGATTTTGCTACCTTGCTCACTTTTAGCGAACTATTGGTTACACTGTCATCCTCACGCGCGGTGGGGGAACTGGAGTTAGTGTGGGCCGGGAGGCCACAGATGTCGGACGTATGGATCATTACTATCCCACCCATTTTCACTCGATTTCCACCCTTTTTTCACCCGTTTTTTGCCAGTTTTTTCAACACGACTTATGTGGTGAGCCGCTTTTTAAGGGTTAAAGAAGGGTGACCTCTTTCAACCCTCCAACTATCGTCCAATTGCTCTTATTTCTTGCATCTCTAAAGTTTTTGAAACTATTCTTGCCTCAAAATGTCTTATGCATTTATCTTCCCAAAACCTACTCTCAGACCACCAGTATGGCTTCCTAAACTCCCAACCTGTGGGGGGGTGGGGACTGGGGATGTATCTTGGTAGCGCCTGGCGGACTTATTTACCAAAAATGAGAATCATTCCATGCTCTTTGTCATGCATAGGCAACAACCAAAGCGTAATACAATTATATATCCGTGAAAAAACAAAAAACGAGCTTTCCAATGACATTTGAATCATCCTTGTACAACAACGGGTTCTCTTGCAACGATCGTGCAACTGAAAGTGAAAATACCCTAAAATAAGGTATTTTCCCGGATTTGATCTTTGAAAGATAAGAAGGTTGAGGATCGTTACAGTAGGTCTCAGTTCGGGTCTCGCCCCTGTCGCGAGCGGACCGAGCCCACCTGTTGTCCTTGCAATGCTCGATCTCTCTCTCATCGCTCATAATGGCCTCAAAAAGACACGAGTCATATGACAGGCACCGCAGGGGTGGCCAATATTCTCTCTCCCGTCATATGACGGTCACCGTCGGCTGAGGGTTAAGGGCCGCTCTACTGGTGACCTTCTCTCTTATCTTACTAGCCCTTGGTCATCCTCCATTTAGGACTTCGGTGAGACTTTCTGTTGCGCTAGACATATCGAAGGCGTTCGATAGAGTCTGGCACAAATCCCCTATTTTCAAACTATCCTTCTACGGTTTCTATCCCTCCATCTGTGCCTTTGTCTCTAATTTCTTTTCTGGCCGTTCTATAGCTGCGGTTATGGACAGCCACCGTTCACTTCCTAAACCTATCAACTCCAGTGTTCTTCTGGGTTCTGTCCTATTTCCAATTCTCTTCCTATTATTCATTAACGACCTTCTCAACTGCACCTTCAGCCCCATTCACTCATATGCTGACAAGTCTACATTTCATTATTCAACTAGCCTTCAACAACATTATTCACAGTAGGAACTCCGAAACTCACGTAATGAGGCTGTAAAACACCTATCTTCTGATCTCTCTACTATTTATAATTGGGGCAGAGAAAACCTTGTTACTTTCAATACTTCCAAAACTCAATATCTCCATCTGTCTACTCGTCGCCCCATTCTAGAAAACTATGATCTACTCTTCAACAACATACAAATTAACCCATCATCTTCTCTTAACCCTCAAAGAGCGGCTGACGACTTAAGTTGGCTTAGAAAACCTAGGCCCAAAGAGCGACTGACGACTTGAGTAGCAAGGGATGTTGCGCACATTATCGGCATTATGAGAGAGAGTCCACGGGGTGGGATGACCACAGGCGGGCTCTGACCGTTCAGTATGGCCCTATTCCCGCCACTGATACCACCACAACATGTGTACATATCCCTCGTCTCGCTAGATAGGGTAAAATCTCGGGAAATTACCGTATTTTAGGGTTTTTGTACTTGCGTTGCAACATAGTTGCAAGCAAACCCGTTGTCGTACAAGGATGATTCAGGTGTCATTGGAAAGCTCTGTTATCGCCCTTTCATGGATACATAATTGTATTACGCTCTGGCTCTTGTTTATGCATGAAAAAGAGCATGGAATGATGCTCGTTTAGGGTAAATCTGCCTGCCACACAGGACGTAAAAGTAACAAATGTTTCCGTCCAACAAGGGTTAATGTTCTTCTTGGTGTCTCTTTTTCTTCTGATCTCTCTTGGAAAGATCATATTACCACTCTAGCTAAAACAGTTTCCCAGAAGCTGGGTGTGCTCAATAGCATCTAGGGTTTATTTACTCATGTGCAGCTTCTTGCTCTGTACAAGGGGACAGTGCTTCCATGTAATGAGTATTGTTCACACGTCTGGGGAGGATACTCTCAGACAGCACTACTGGAAAAAGTAAAAAAGAAAGCCTTCCGTCTCATTAACTCACATCCACTCACACATTCTCTGCAGTCTCTCTTTCTTTGCCGCAATGTTGCATCTCTCTCACTATTCTACCACTATTACAATAATCAGTATTCCTCGGAGCTCTCACAGTGTTTACCACCCCCTCTTCGTAGAGCACATAGCACCTGTTTTAAAACACAATCCCATCCCTACTCTGTGCAACTCTCCAACCCAAAAGTGAAACATTATTCTCAGTCTTTCTTCTATTCAACAGCTGAACTCTGGAACTCTCTCCCAGAATCAGTCTTTCCCTATTCTTATGGCTTAATTTGCTTCAAACTCTGTGTGTCCAGGCATTTTGGCTCGAACGCCCCCTTGATTTTGGCCATGTCACTCTTTCAACTCTGAGGGTGGCACTCGCCACAGGGAGTTCTGCTTTTTGATCCCTCACATAGAAAAAACAAATACAATAAAATATAAAACATAAAAACAACAGCATTAGTTTTCAGTTCGACCGATGGGGTACATTTCTCGCCCAACCAGATGTGCATGGCTTTAGCGGAAAGAATGAGGATGGGATTGTAACATATTGTAGTTCAACAAATGTCAAATGTCCCCCCCCCCCCAAAAAAAAAGGGAAAAAAAAAAAGGAGGAAAAACATTGAAGAACTTCGATGTCATTAGCTCTATTAGAATACTTAACATTCAACAGTCACTACATATAGTTCAAGTGTAGTATGTCCTAGAATGCAGCTACCACCTTGATTTTCATTGAAACAGGTAAAAATTTACTTTTAGAACACATTTTGCATTAGTTATGCTATTAACAGCTGAATTGCGAATATGATTATATTCATTTAATCTCGAACTAGTAGACGCTTAAACCGAATGCAATACTATATAAGTAACACACTATAAATAAGTGGTCAGTGTATAGAATTTTGTTTATTGAATTTGTATATTATTACTCCTTTTAATATAGGTCTTATTGAAACTTAAAGTAATATGTTGGCGGTAACTGAAAACACATATATATATACAGTATATATATATATATATATATATATATATATATATATATATATAAATATATATATATACAGTATACACATAAGCTGTAAGTTAGAAGGTGTATATCAATATTAATTGATGATAAGGAAGCGTGTTTAGTCGAGGGATTATTCTTTATAATGAACACATGCTAACTTATGATACCGGTACCTATTGTTTGTATGTCTTTCATGTTGCGTCTCTCTCTGTCTCATAGACATACATATATACAAAGAAATGTGAACAGCAACAGACACTCAGCCAGACAGGCTGCTAATTTTTATGAAAACGGAGAGGTAGAAGTAACTCGGTTGACTTTATAGAACAATGAATTGATGTTGATGGGTTTTGATCGAGGAAGTTTGTCCAAGCAAATATTGATATACGATACAGTCTCGCAATTAATATTAGTACTGGCCAGCCAGATACAAGGTTGACTGATATTGGCATGTATTCTTTGATTCTTAGAGGTCCTTCAGAAACTGAGTATGAACATTATTTGTAGCATTAACAACATTCAATAGTGTTCGTCTGCTTAGGCCTATAAGGGTTAATCTTTATAAAAAATATATTTCGATTGTAGCTGGAATTAATATGCCATCATCGTGTCTGTGATAAACACGCTCCTTTGTAGGGATGCAACCGACGCCATAAAGAAGTTGGATGCTTACGCTTCATATACTATGTGTGCCTCGTTACAGAACATACATATAGACTTACAAGATGTCTCGTACATGAAACACAAATAATACATGAAGCATAAAAAATCCGACATTATCATCATACGAAAAGAAGCAAATTACAGCCCTACACTGGATGGTGTATTTCAGGGATATGTTTTCGCCTTACTTTCTCTTGAATCCTGAGGGTGTAGATGGTGTAGCACAGTTAATCTAGGGTTAGAAGTAGCCTAAGAAGGTATTATAAATTTGGCGAAAGCTATTGTATGTTTGGGGTCCCAGTATTGTAAATAATTATGAGTTGGTGTTGTGAATTATAAAAAAAACATGCTATTTTAATCATTGCTCCCCATTTAAATAAATGGTTTCTTATTCAATATGAATACCTACTACTATGGTATAACATCGCTAATGTGTCAGGTAGAGGTAATGATATTCTGAACTCTTAATGCGATGATCTAATGTTAATGGTATGAGTGACGGTAACCTGATCATGTTAGATGCTGTTGAGGACCCTACCATCGGCGCCAAGTTTTCCATAACATACATACAGTAAATTATGTTAGATTGGTACTGTTCATTAATTATGTTAGATTGGTACTGTTCATTAATTATGTTAGATTGGTACTGTTCATTAATTATGTTAGATTGGTACTGTTCATTAATTATGTTAGATTGGTACTGTTCATTAATTATGTTAGATTGGTACTGTTCATTAATTATGTTAGATTGGTACTGTTCATTAATTATGTTAGATTGGTACTGTTCATTAATTATGTTAGATTGGTACTGTTCATTAATTATGTTAGATTGGTACTGTTCATTAATTATGTTAGATTGGTACTGTTCATTAATTATGTTAGATTGGTACTGTTCATTAATTATGTTAGATTGGTACTGTTCATTAATTATGTTAGATTGGTACTGTTCATTAATTATGTTAGATTGGTACTGTTCATTAATTATGTTAGATTGGTACTGTTCATTAATTTAGGATTTTATAATTGTATTTGTGTTTTTATAATAATGTATTGTTTGCATAGTTATGGGATAATCATAGATAAAATAAATATAATTTTGCAATATATATTATAATAATCTTTTCATGTTTTTGTTTTAGAAGTCTGTTACACCTGTGGAGCATTTAAGTAATTGTAAACCTAAACTATCGGGATTATGTTATACCTATTTTACATAGAGAGAGAGAGAGTGAGAGAGTGAGAGAGAGAGAGAGAGAGAGAGAGAGAGAGAGAGAGAGAGAGAGAGAGAGAGAGAGAGAGAGAGAGAAGTAATATGGGAACTATATATAGATGTTTAGGTTACTGATATCAACTGATTTGTGTTCTCATTATTAATGGAACAAATTCTCGAGTATTATGCATTACCTCATTATCCATCATTATTTACTAAGATCTCAACCTCTTGCAAACAATGTCTACATTTATGTGTTTCTAGGTATCAAATGCATAAGACATTTAGGTCCAGATTTATTTATGGTTCCAGTTACTTTATTGCATTGTACTAAGCTAAGGAAACGCCTCTAATAGTACGAGGTTTAAGTAAAATGAAAAGGATTATTATTTATCTTTTTGGCAATATGAAATAATTAAAGTATGAATCGAATGTCTATTTATGCGGTATATTAAAACATTGTAGGTAGTAACGGTATTCTAGGACAGATGTAACATTTTCAAAATAATTATTTTAATACAGCTAATAACAGGTAACGATATGTGTTGACCTGGCAAAGGCACAGATGACTCTTGGCGTCATCCAATTTCATATAATTAAGAAGGACCTCTCATACACTGAGGAAAACTCCATACTTTACCGGGAGCTATTTTATATAGTTTATTTGCCAACGTTATAAAAGGAAAGCGTAACACGGTAATTCAGATATATTAAAAACTATACATTCAAAATAATCTTACAGATATAAGTTCAGACCTCAATACTATTGGTAATACATACGTAACATATATTATTACTGAACATTTAATTTGTATAGACGTTTTAAGCCAAACTATTATAATCCGTATACAGGCATCTTGAAAACAACCATTCAGTTGTTAGTTATGTAGTCTCGCGGCGCCGTTTCGATTAAACTGATTTGAATTCCCACCCTATTGCCACTAACACACTCACAATCTTGCCATGTTTATAATTATATTTATGTATAGTTATGCATTTATCATTATTGTAAAGTGTTAATTTCATAATCCTTTCATACTCAACGTCTTTCTGGAAGTTATATTTACCCTGCAGTAATGCAATATAAAAGTATATGGAACTTTACGATTTTCCTCACCTCGACCAATCATGTTCCTTCTTTCACACGCCTTTCGGTTTGAATGATTCATTCATAAAACTACGTTGTTTATTATGGGTGAAATGCCAAACACCTCCACACACCATAACATTTTGTCGCAGGACTAAGTTGGCCAACTGTACATCACATTAGGCTATCACTAGGTGATAATGATGAGTTCACAAAATATTGGACACACCACTTGAATCAAACTTTGTACGCGATTAAAGATTCAGTTTGTAAGATCATGTTTGAATTGCTTTACGTCATTTTTAGGCGGAGAATCGACTTACAAGAACCAGGGATATGGGAGAGAGATATAGATTAGGAAGGGACTGGATTTCTCGAAAAGGGGCTCCAGTCCTGACAATTCTTGACTTGCAGTGTGATAGCCTCTGAAGTCCAATTTTAACTAAAGAAAGTAATTGAACGTGACAGACAAAGTCAACCCTTTATTGGTTCGAAACATGTGTTCGTGCGTGCGTGGCCTCGTGATAATTATAATTGGATGCCGTTCAGAAAGAATCCTCCACAAATCTCTGGCCCGACGCAGGTGGGCTAGGGAGTGTAGTTTCCGAGTGTACCACCAATTTATAAATATGCCGGTCGAAACAAACAGGACACGCTCTATCTCTCTCTCCCAAAAAAAACAAAAAAAAAAACACGGAAACGTTTGTGGGAAACATGACCCAAAACATTTCCCAACAATGGTCGATGTTTTCCCCAGCTCTTCGGAAGTCGGCTTTTGAGAGGTCCAGAGTTTATGTATGGGTGAAGGTTGCATTTTGTCGGTTTGGTTACGGTTGGAGAATTCTCATTTTTGTATCGAGTAGTTTATTTTGTAACATGTTTGAGGTTATTTTTATTTTTATTTTCAGAAACTAAAAAAATGGTGTTCAGTATACTTCCTAGAAAAATATAATGGCAAAAACCTATAAAATATAAATATGTGGCCCAATTACCCCATTAATATTTAACACACACACACACACACAAGTAGGGAGGGCTTGCAGCTCAGAGAAGATAAGGGGTTAAGAATGATTAACAAGTGAATATGCGTTCAAACAAATAAAATAAAATATCCAAACATTTATAAGGTCAGAACTACGGAAACTCAAGCCAAGTTTAGTACTTACCAGATGTAAAACAAGACATGGTAAGAGATGCGTTAGGGGCATAATGTCTGTTTTGTTTACATAAGTCGTTTTTTGTTTTGTGTTTTGTTTTGCAAAATTATTGCAGGACCAGCTGTTATTTGTCCCCTGCTGGTAATATAATGATATGATGATGACAATAAGTCATAGGGGGTGAAAATATGATATCCCACGGCCGGTAACAACAAAATGTACCAAACAGTTGGCCGTGGCCGGGATACAATAGTGGGTTGAGGGGAACAAAGCCTACCCTAACCCCCCATGACTTATTATCATCATCATAAATATTACCAGCAGGGTGTAAATAACAGCTGGCCGTGGAATAATTTTGTAAATAACATTAAATCAAATACAATTAGAAGCGAACGCAAGTGCGAGCATACGACTTATGTAAAAAAAAACACGGTATGCTCATTAACACAACCCTTACCAAAGACATAATAGACGAAAAATGCGAGTCAATTTGGACTCCAGCATCACCTGTTAATCAGCTTAAATACTGCACACAACGGCAGGCGGATTGCCAGATATATCCAAAATTAACCAAACACAACATAGGCCAATTGATCAACCAGTTAAACTTGGCGGGTGCCCAACCCCGAAAGGGGTTGACATAGGGGAGCTATCCCCCGCCAAAGGCGGCTTTCTAGGGCCTTTCCTAGCTGATGCTGAGAGGATTGGGTTCTAGTCATGTGGTGATGGGCTGGTCTATCAGTGAGACCTGAGCGATCTCTGCCATAACCATAGCTTACTCTGACTGTTCCTTTTACTTAAATATTTACTAGATCTCAAGTGACGGCGTCTCTTCCGTGGATTGACCTCCCAATCTACCAAGATTGTAGGTCAAAGCATCACATTTTTCCTTTGCCCCTCAACTTTCTCTTCATAATTGCTGAGGGGCAGAGGGCCCTAGGTGGGGCTTTGGTTTCCCGGGCGTTTCCGCACCCTCCTCAGCTCCCCGCCATGGAGTGGCTTCGGTCACCCAGGCTTTATTGTGGTAGGCAGGGATGGTTCTGTGGGGGCGCTCGGTTATGGCCTTGGCCTTGCTCGGGGCCTTGGGGCTGTTCGGCCAGGCAGTCTGGGGAACAACAACAACAACAACCAGTTAGACCCAAAAGTAAGCAAAAATGCAAGAAATCAAGGCAAAACTTGGCTCGAGTTTTCATATGTTTCAAGCGGGCTTGATTAGGGATCCCGATGTGTCGAGGGGGGGCTCCGCCCTCCCTCACCCTCCCAAGACTTATTGTAATCATCATCTATGTCTATATTACCAGTAGGGGGCAGAACCAAAAGCGAGTATGATGATCAAGTATACATCCCGTGCGCGAGTTGTTACAAACGGACCGACTAGGTCTACAACAAACCTGGAAGACGAGAACATGAAGAAGTGGATTAACACAGACTTCTTTATTATAGGTGCCTCTAATACAAAGCATTGTGCACATATTAGTAGGTGATGCACTAGTGCCAAGGATGTACATTGTATTTCGTGGGTAGGAGTACCGGAAAGTGCATTCACGGCAAAAGTAAGGCGGTGATGAACCTGCACCCACAGTACTTTACTATTACTTTTATTTACTAGGGATCTTCCAGCATAGAACAGAGTATCTAGTCCAGTTGGCGCGGTTACACTTGACCAAATTGCCGATAGCGGGTTCACTTCCGCCATCCTAGGGGACTCATTTGCGGCCCCAAGTGGCAAATTCAGAACCCATTTGTCACTGATATCTGGAATTATTGCGCCCAAATGTACAGGACTCAATGGGCCGTAGAGGCAACTAAAAATATAGACAATAACTGTATCCTATTTTTTGACGAATAATTTTTTTATTTTGAACACTTTTCACGACTAGCAAATAATACAGTGTCATATAAATATACGATATTATGGAATAATTAGGAAACATTATAAGGATCTCTTTTGGCACTCCCGTTCCCAACGTAAACTTAACATACGTCAACCTGACTTATTCCCCGAAATTGAAAATGAAGCCAGCACACCTTTCTTCTCAATGGACAGGACATTAACCCTTAAAAAGCGGCTCACCACATAAGTCGTATTTAATAAAGCTGGACTATGTGGCGGCGCTCGACATAGGTCGAGTGGCAATTTCAGCACGTAATGTTGCTGAGAGAGAGAGACAAGTGGTGGCAGGAGACTAGCGAGCGTATGACTGCTCCAGACTACCGCGGCGAACCTACTGACACGAATCTCAGCTCCCTCCTCCCTCTCTCACTCGCTATATACGGAATTGTATCGGGAAAGTGGCTAATTACATGCTTTTTGCACTCGCGTTGCACGGTTATTGCAAGAAAACTAGCCATCATAAAAGGATCGTTATGGTGTCATTCGAAAGCTCTGTTTGTGCCCTTTCAGGGATAGATACTTGTTTTACGTTCTGGGTCTTATTTAGGCATGAAAATGATCACGTAAACAGCCCTATTTTGGCTAAAAACACCCCGCTGGGCGGTACATATAAATAAACCGCATAGGCCGCTAAAGAAGGGTTAACATTGTGTCTCATCGAGCAAGTGAGTGAACATGCATGCCTCAGGGACTTCATACAGCCGAATTACCACTAAAGTGTCCTGAAGAGGAAGGCTTTAGAACTTGTAACCAAAGCTTCGCAAGAAGCCTTTCCTGACGAATGTCATATGACGATAATATGGACAATTGATGGTATATATTAAGGAAACTGGCCACTTTTTTCCTGGAAATTTGTATCCAAAGCACATAAAAACACAGGAAACTCTGATGTTGATTCAACATTTGTACTGGCAACCTCCTCAGTTATCTTGACATTCTTAAAGTTATTTTGCCACACATAATATTATGAACATAGCCAACAATGTGATTCCTTGAAGGGGGTAGGTGACTGGATGTTGTACTTGTGGTCAATCTCAGATTTAAACAAAAAATGATTTTATCTCTTATCACCAAATGTTGGTATGTTGCCACGTCTCTGTCAGTCTATGTAAGTGGCAATCAACATTTCTGTTGTTTTCAGGACTATGTTTGACACTATAACAGCTGCGATGTTGACGTCGCTAGGGTTACCTTTCACCACCGTCTTTATCTGTCTGTCTTTCCATATTGTGTGAACAGTTGACTCGTTCACTCCATGTTGTCTAGCACCTCACATTGCTTCTTTCCTTCCTCCATTCCATCACGGGCCACGGAGGGAGGCATCACAGTTACGTAACAGTGGAGAGTTCCTTCAAGCACACAAGAATGTTTCGCCAGCCGCAGACTGACACAGTGGGGTGAATCTCTAACATCTAACACAGGATTGGACCTGTAGTCGAATCTACTAGTAAGTTCATTATTTCAATGTATTCAATATCCAACACAGGGCAACAACATTATTGATCTAATCTTTGTGACTAAAGATGACTTAGTAAACCAAGTGAGAGTGGGAGATTAATTTAGTACAAGTGATCATCATTCGATCAGATTCAACATCAAATTCCTAAACAATACATGAAATGAGAGTAATGAAAAGGTACCCAATTTCAAGAAAGGCAAATTCAATAAACTACGGACTATTTTTGCCAAAACAGATTGGAACTTCATAAACCACATCAGTGATGCTAATTGGATATGGAACTCCTCCTCAGAAATATATAATAATGCCATTACTTCTTGCATCCCTATGAAGAATTGACGCCCAACTCGAAACAATAAGCCAAAATGGTGGAACACCGAAATTATAATTTGTCTACATACCAAAGAAAAAACTGCCCACAATACTTTCAATAGAACGAATAATGAATCAGACAGGTTAAGCTATCTTATTCTCCGACGTAATGCTAACAAAACTTATTAAACGAAGTAAGAATATCTTGGAATCCCGTATTGCATGCTTCAGCAATTCAAATCCAAAATAATTCTATGGATATATTAGAAGTAAAAAAGTGATAACATCTTATACCGGACCACTTACTAATGAAAATAGAGATCTTGTCGATGATGAAGTCCAGATGAATAATAGTCTCAATAACTTCTTTGCATCAGTCTTTACCGAAGAAGATCTGAATTCAATTCCTCAAGCCACAACATCTATAGTAAACAATATTGAGTTTTCTAAGTGATATCGTATTCACGGAAGTAGATGTACTAAACAGCATAAATAAACTAAATTCTAATAAATCCTATGGACCTGATACTATTTCTCCCAGAGTTTTAAAATAATTAAGAGACGAGATATTAAAACCAGTACCGCTACTTTTCAACAATACAATGCGAAGTGGTATTGTACCCAATGAATTTAAATTACCTAATGTAACGTCTATATAAAAAAAAGTAAACAAATCACTACCTTGCAACTACCGTCCAATAAGTTTGACTCCAATCATATGTAAATTGCTCGAAGCAATCATCAGAGATAAACTTGTAATCCATTAAGAAGAAAAACAAATATTAAAAGAATCATAGCATGGTTTCCGAAACAAGCGTTCATGCCTAACAAATATCTTTGACTTTATTCACAACATCTTCAACATGTATGACGAAAGTAAAGCCGTCGACATTGTCTACCTTTATTTTTAAAATGCATTTGATAAAGTCCCCCACAAGCATTTCTTGATAAAATTAATAGCTCTTGGCAGAGAAGGGAATGTACTTCAATGGATTGAGAATTGGCTTACTGGGTGTAAGCAACGAGTAGTAATAAACGCTAAACCTGCGGACTGGAAAATTGTCACAAGTGGTGTGCCGCAGGGGTCAGTGCTCGGACCCTTTCTTTTCGTAATACCATAGACTACAGTAGATCTGGACTGGACACGAAAATGGAACTTTGCAGTAAGGGACCCAAAATCGAAGAACGAATCCCCAAGTTCGATCTCCGATTTTGGGTCCCTTACTGCAAAGTTCAATTTTCGTGTCCAGTCCAGATCTACTGTAGTCTATGGTAATTCATAATTTTATTTATGACATCGATGACAGTTTTTCATGTACAATTTCAAAATTTGCAAATGATACCAAAATAGCAACAGATCCAAAATGATTTAGATAAATTAGCATATTGGGCCCAAACCTGCAAATGAGTTTTAATACTGACAAATGTACTACATATAGGATACAAGAATGAAAATTCAAACTACTCAATGAATGGTAGTCCACTCAAAAATGCTGATAAAGAAACTGACTTAGGAATAACAATATCAAGTACTTTAACACTTACGGTGTGGGCATATTTTTGTTATATTAGGGCTTATTCAGGCACTCCTGAATGATTGAGCAAGTGTCGGAATTAAATTAAATGTATTGAGCCAATAATGGAAGAAAATAGCTTCAAAATTACACCACAACGAGGTTCGTAGCTCGCAGGGTTCATCCGCACCGTTACCATAGATATGTCAAATATTCGCTAATACTGAGCGATTATCGATAAAGTCGTGCTAGATTTGCCTTTGGCAGCGTTGCATATGTATAGCGAGATGTGGTTGATATCCGTCAGTGCCGCGGCCGCCTGGCTGGAGAGCGGACGGGGGCCTGCCGTGCTCCCGCTCACTAGCATTCGTCTCCACAGGCTTTCAGAGCCTGTAAATTGTTATAAAGTGCCATGGCATTCCAGAACGGTCCCCGCAGCCAATGGGTTAAAACCCAGCCAACAATGTACCAAAGTAGTTAAGAAAGCAAACAAAATTATTGGCTTGATTGGAAGACCATTTGAATACAAATCTGAAAATGTCATTCTCACCTTATACAATTCTTTGGTTCACCCCCATCTGGAATACTGTGTACAATTTTGGTGTCCATATTATCAAAAGGACAGATAAACTGGGGAGAATGCAGCGAAGAGTGACACAAATTATCCCTAGTCTGAGAAAAAAATCATATGAAGAGCGTATAAGAATATAATCTGTTCAGTTTAACAAAGCGCAGGCTGAGAGAGGACCTAACTCAAGTGTTTAAAATTATGAAAGGTATTGACAATATGGATGTCGACAAATATTTCACAATCGATCATTCGAATTAAACTAGAGTAAATGGTTGTAAGATAATCGGAAAGCATTTTAACTTCCATGAGGCAAAGCACTTTCTCAATCGAGTTGTAAATCTATGGAATGGACTCCTCGTCATGTCATTGAATGCAGTACTGTTGAAACTTTCAAAATACGCCTATATAAATATCTCGCTCTTAATCCACGATTAACTACGTTTACAATCGAATAGCAGCACATGTTAATGAGCTACCGTTATTTTGTTCTCACATTGGTTAGGTAGTTTAGCTACAAGCATCCTCAAAAGGATCAATATACATGTTGTTGCTTGTTTTTCTTTGTACAGATAACACGGACAGTAGGAGGGGATTCTACTAGGCGGGGGAGGCCGGTTAGCCGAGCGGACCCGAGTGTGACGTCACCGAGCCAAGCGTGATGTAACACGGACGCTTCCCAAGCCGATTTGAATCTTTTTAGTTTGAAAATGTTCCATGTTAGAATAGAGCTTCCGCATTTAGTGTATCTGCATTAAAACAAAAACGCGTTACTCAACAGCGCATTAGCGAGAGTCTGTTTGTATATATAAATATATATATTATATATACTGTATATAGAATATATATATATATATATTTTATTTGATGCATACGAGGTTAAAAGAAACAGCAATATCAGCATTAGAGATTTTATTGTTCAAGTTTTCTAGGGCTCTGACAATTTTGCGTTGATGGGCAGTAAGGAGGTATAGTAGATTGATGAAGTTCATGATGAAATGGATACAGGATACAGGTACATGGTTAACAGTGGATACGACGTTTTGCTAAACAATTAGCATTTTCAAGTAATGAATGGTATAGTGAATAATATGAGCTTATATAGGGCTGGGAAGGCTGAGGTGGCGAAGAGAAGGCAGGCTAACGTCTATCATTGGTGGAAGGTATTTTTGCTATGCGGGCACTTCTCCTGGTCTGTGATTTGCCAGTAGGTGATGACGTCAGGAGTTGCGCATTGGAGTCAATTGTGGCTGGGGGTGTAGGGGGGTGGAGAGAAGGGGGGGCCGAAGTCATCGCTGGTTGGCTGGGAGCTGGGTGGCATGACGTGAGATGCGCGGATTCGAGGGGCGTCTCTCCAGGGGCACCCTGGTTGGGTAGTGTCTCTTCAATAGGGGAGTGTCTGTAGGTCTAGAGTTTGATTATTAATACTGGGATTCAGGGCTTGTATGTATACGGCTTATAGTATTGGGAGTCGTCTGGGGTAACTTTCTTTATCTATTATGGTGGTTAGTTTTTTTTAAATCGTTACATGTGAGGGGGTTATGCAAGGTTGAGCACACAGGTAAACATAATGGTTAGTTTATTGTTAACCTAAGAAAGCAACGATGGTGGTTTGGGGTCAGGTAGTGATCTTTTATGGCTCCTGCCTGAAGGTGAAGGGTTAGCCGTCGGGATAGATGAGTCCGCGTCATACCAATGTATGATTGAGGTCCACAGTCCTCAAAATTACAAGTAAATTTGTATATTACGTGATCGTCAGTCATCGGGCTTTTTGTTTTGGTGGGAGCAGGTCTGTTGCGGAGAACAAGGTTGGAGGTCTTAGGGGTTTTGTAATATATGATTAATTTGATTTTGTTTTCCGGGTTGATGGGGAGGACATGTTTAGCTACTATTTCTTTTATGACTGCCTCGTCATTTTTGTGGTCGGAGGACATGTAATTATGGTAGAATATTTTTATTTCATTAGGGGGGTCAATGTTGGGGGCTTTTGGGTGTACCACTTTTCCAGGTGGTGGTTGATGGTGCTGGAGACGTCAGAGTAGGAATATCCATTATTTACTAGGACTTGTGATAATCTTTCCAGTTCCTGGTGGGTGTCGGCCCAGGTAGAGCAGTGTGTGAGGGTTCTCCTGACGTAGGCGGAGATGGAGGATAGGAGATAACGACGGAGGCATTCGCTGTCACCATTGAGGCATTGTCCTGTGTTGGTAGGTTTAGTGTAAACTGTGGTTTTGAACCCAAGTGTGTTCAGGATGACGAGGATGTCGAGGAAGGGGAGTTGTCCATTATTGGATTTTTCAAAGGTGAAGTTGAGTCCGGAGGAGGTCATGAAGCGATGTTGGAGTTCTTGGAGTTTGTGGAGGTCCTTACTTTGCACGAAGATGTCATCCACGTATCTACAGTAGATGGCCGGTCGCTGGGCGGCTAGGAGCTCTTCCTCGATGGTACCCATGAAAAAGTTCCCGAAAAGAACTCCCAGGGGGCTGCCCATCGCTACACCGTCTATCTGTTGATACATGTTGCCTCGGGGGCAAAGAAAGGGGGCTTCCTTAGTGCAAACCTCCAGCAGCGTCTTCAGAGCCTTCTCCGGGATGTCTAGGGTGGGTGTGTCAGGGCAATGGTATACTCAACGTAGTATCAAGTCGATGGTCCTATCCACGGGCACGTTGGTAAACAGGCTTTCTACGTCGAGGGAGGCGATGGTGTGGTCGTTATTCCGGGGGGCGTCTCGTTGAATTTCCAGGAAGTCGTGGGCGGAGTTGAGGTTGAATTGGCAGGGCACGTAGGGGGTGAGGAGGCTGTTCAGGGCCTTGGCGATCTGGTAGGTGGCGGTGAGGATCTGAGAGATAATGGGGCGGAGGGGGTTTTCAGGTTTGTGGGTTTGACTGTACCGTAAGCATAGCCGGGGGTGTATTCTTCGATGAGTTTTTTAAGGTGGACTCCTCCTTGTTTGGCATTGATGGCGGTGATGGTGGTGTTGGCGATGCGTTTAGTTTCATCGGTCGGGTTGCGGGTGATCTTTTTAAATTTGTTATGGTCGCTTAAGATGACCTCCATTTTCCTAAGGTACTCCTCCTTGTTGAGGATTACAAGGCAGGAAGCTTTATCGGCATGACGGATGATAATATTGGGGTTCTCTCTGAGTTGTTTAGCGGCTAGGAAGTGTTGTTTGTTGAGTATTTTGCTGTGGTGTGTTCCTCTAGTTTTGGCCGCTTCAGCTAGAAGGGTGGGTTGTAGGGCGGGGGTGGTGGTGACCTTGCCTTCCTTCTTCAGTCGTAGGATGTCGTCCAAGAGGATTTCAGTTTCTAGGCTTTTCCGGTAGGGGCCAGGTTTGGAGGTGTAGTGGCAGTTGAGGCCCTTGTTGAGTAGGTCTTCTTGCTCCGGTGTCAGAATTGTCTTTTATAGGTTTATATAACCTTTGGTCGGTTTGGGAAGTTTTATGTTTCCGCCGTAGAGGTGAGAAAGTTTTTTGATTGCCGTGTTTTCGGTTTTTCGCCTATGTTGTTCGAGGAGTTGTTCAAGGGCGGTGTTGATTTCTGCTTTGGTGTGGTTAGGAGGGGCTTCATTTTTCCATGTCCGTAGAGGAGCATCGCGTTCTTATCGTAGGTTGTTGGCGAGCTCTCGTTTTTCAATTATTTTGTCTTTTACCACTTCTTCACGAAAAAGGTGGGTGCTGGTACGCCGTCTGGCATTCTCGTTATGTAGTTTTATGTTAGTAAAGCCAGGTAATACATTTTCTTTGATGCATACAAGGTAAAAAGAAACAGCAATTTCAGCATTAGAGATTTTATTGTTCAAGTTTTCTAGGGCTCTGACAATTTTGCGTTGATGGGCAATAAGGAGGTATAGTAGATTGACGAAGTTCATGATGAAATGGATACAGGATACAGGTACATGGTTAACAGTGGATGCGACGTTTTGCTAAACAATTAGCATTTTCAAGTAATGAATGGTATAGTGAATAATATGAGCTTATATAGGGCTGGGAAGGCTGAGGTGGCGAAGAGAAGGCAGGCTAACGTCTATCATTGGTGGAAGGTATTTTAGCTATGCGGGCACTTCTCCTGGTCTGTGATTGGCCAGTAGGTGATGACGTCAGGAGTTGCGCATTGGAGTCAAATGTGGCTGGGGGTGTAGGGGGGTGGAGAGAAGGGGGGGCCGAAGTCATCGCTGATTGGCTGGGAGCTGGGTGGCATGACGTGAGATGCGCTGATTCGAGGGGCGGTGCTGAGGGGCGTCTCTCCAGGGGCACCACGGTTGGGTAGTGTCTCTTCGCAGAGGGGAGTATCTGTAGGTCTAGAGTTTGATTATTAATACTGGGATTCAGGGCTTGTATGTATAGGGCTTCTAGTATTGGGAGTCGTCTGGGGTCACTTTCTTTATCTATTATGATGGTTAGTTTATTTAAATTGTTGCGTGTGAAAGGGGGGGGGGGGGTTCGGGTCAGGTAGTGATCTTTTATGGCTCCTGCCTGATGGTGAAGGGTTAGCCGTCGGGATAGACGAGTCCGCGTCATACCAATGTATGATTGAGGTCCACAGTCCTCAAAATTACTAGTAAATTGGTGTATTACGTGATCGTCAGTCATCGGGCTTCTTGTTTTGGTGGGAGCAGGTCTGTTGCGGAGAACAAGGTTGGAGGTCTTAGGGGTTTTGTAATATATGATTAATTTGATTTTGTTTTCTGGGTTGGTGGGGAGGACATGTTTAGCTACTATTTCTTTTATGACTGCCTCGTCAGTTTTGTGGTTGGAGGACATGTAATTACGGTAGAATATTTTGATTTCATTAGGGGGGTCAATGTTGGGGGGCTTTTGGGTGTACCACTTTTCAAGGTGGTGGTTGATGGTGCTGGAGACGTCAGAGTAGGAATATCCATTATTTACTAGGACTTGTGATAATCTTTCCAGTTCCTGGTGGGTGTCGGCCCAGATAGAGCAGTGTGTGAGGGATGTCCTTCACATAGGAGGAGATGGAGGATAGGAGATAGCGACGGGGGCATTCGCTGTCACCATTGAGGCATTGTCCTGTGTTGGTAGGTTTAGTGTAAACTATGGTTTTGAACCCAAGTGTGTTCAGGGTGACGAGGATGTCGAGGAAGGGGAGTTGTCCATTATTGGATTTTCCAAAGGTGAAGTTGAGTCCGGAGGAGGTCATGAAGCGATGATGGAGTTCTTGGAGTTCGTGGAGGTCCTTAATTTGCACGAAGATGTTATCCACGTATCTACAGTAGATGGCCGGTCGCTGGGCGGCTAGGAGCTCTTCCTCGATGGTACCCATGAAAAAGTTCGCGAAAAGAATTCCCAGGGGGCTGCCCATCGCTACACCGTCTATCTGTTGATACATGTTGCCTTGGGGGCAAAGAAAGGGGGCTTTCTTAGTGCAAACCTTCAGCAGCGTCTTCAGAGCCTTCTCCGGGATGTCTAGGGTGGGTGTGTCAGGGCAATGGTATACTCGACTTAGTATCATGTCGATGGTCCTATCCACGGTCACGTTGGTAAACAGGCTTTATACGTCGAGGGAGGCGGTGGTGTGGTCGTTATTCCGGGGGGCGTCTCGTAGAAATTCCATGAAGTCGTGGGCGGAGTTGAGATTGAATTGGCAGGGCACGTAGAGGGGTGAGGAGGTTGTTGAAGGCCTTGGCGATCTGGTAGGTGGTGGTGGGGATCTGAGAGATGATGGGGCGGAGGGGGTTTTCAGGTTTGTGGGTTTTGACTGTACCGTAAGCATAGCCGGGGGTGTATTCTCGGATGAGTTTTTAAGGTTGACTCATCCTTGTTTGGCATTGATGGCGGTGATGGTGGTGCTGGCGACGCGTTTGATTTCATCGGTCGGGTTGCGGGTGATCTTCTTAAATTTGCTATGGTCGCTTAAGATGAAGTCCATTTTCCTAAGGTATTCCCCCCCCCCCCGCAAATCTAACTACACCATCTATGGGACATAACATGCAACAGATTCAGGGTGGGGGGGAGTGATGATCTTACTAATATCAGAGCGAAAGACTCCCAGCAAAATTACCATAGGTGGCCCAGTCGGAGAGGTGACCGACTGTACCTATATCCTGTATCCATTTCATCATGAAATTCGCCAATCTACTATACCTCCTTACTGTCCATCAACGCAAAATTGTCAGAGCCCTAGAAAACTTGAACAATAAAATCTCTAATGCTGAAATTGCTGTTTCTTTTAACCTCGTATGCATCAAAGAAAATGTATTACCTTACTTTACTAATATATATATATATATATATATATATATATATATATATATATATATATATATATAATTATATATATATATATATTTATATATATAGGGTGTATTGAAAAAACACTTACAGACTTCAAGTGCTAAGTACAGATTAAAAAAAATATATAATGAAATATTAAATAATTAAGCATTAATGATTTGCAGGATATACTGTACAGTAAAATAATCAATGTCGTCCAAGCATTTGCTATAAACCGAACAATGGTATTGGTCTCCCCCTTCTTCCACCGCCCCCTTCATCCCCCCAATCTACTAGTTTATACCCAGGAATGTTGAATTATAAACATAATTCGTTTTCGGGTTGACATAATGTAATTTATGTTCCCTTTATAAACCGTTTACAACTAAAATTTTTTTCTGTTAATATCAAACATTTATGTATCTTTCTTTCAACATAGGAAACAACGAAGGTTTCTTGGATCAAACAAATTACGATCTTCAAGTGGTCTGCAGATATTACTGTAATATGTTAGTAATTATTACCAATGTTGAATGATAAATAGAACCACAAAATGTGGGCATTACGAAGTTATTGCCCAATGTTATTTAATGTATTGTACAGTTGTGAACATTTATTTATATACAAACATATTCGAAGGGTCTCGGGTTGAATTGAACCTCTTAACTAATTTATACTGGGTATTTGAATTTCAGAGATTCTTTTAATCAGTTCGACACTTCTAAATCGATCAGAATTAATTACCGCTGCTGTACAGTCACGAGCATAAATGCTGCGACATCAACCAGATAACGTCAACTCCTTCATCACTAGGGATTTATAATAAGCTGAATAAAATTATTTGACAGTAGCTAGAATGAAATACAGAAATAATTGTGAGTTTGAATACAAAGTTTTGCAATACCTTTGGAGACAAAGGGGCGAAAATTATTTGGTTGGTGTCGCAGTATTTATGCTCGTGACTGTACATGGTCATTACAGTGTAATAAGAAGATTCATTGAAACAACTACTGTATAATTCCCACCAAGTGATGTAATACAGTTCTGACAAATTATTCGAGGCGTTTTATGAA
Organism: Paralithodes platypus; assembly: GCA_032716605.1. NCBI lineage: Eukaryota > Metazoa > Arthropoda > Malacostraca > Decapoda > Lithodidae > Paralithodes > Paralithodes platypus. The sequence goes on along the minus strand of CM064547.1, from coordinate 20,318,968 downwards.
GCTTCGGATTCCACTCTAATCTGCTCAAATATCGAATTATCGGCGTGGATATGATATCATGCCTATTTTCCAAATATCCAACCTATTATTTGTACAGTACAAGTGTTACACACCAATATTGTCAGTAATAGTCGATGACGTTATAATTGAGACAATGAGCAATGATTAAGGAAACTTCACTTCACACACACACACACACACACACGTATACCTTTGTCACGCTTATTTTATTTACCTTACATAAACATGGAAATGAGAGGTTTATGTGTGTGTGTATGTATGTCTGTGTATGTCATTAATTTTCTTTAACCTCACTCTTTTATAACATGAGGGTTTGGTCAGGTATGCGTGGTCACAATTGTACGGTATGTAACATTTGGCTCCTATAACTTTTCGTATTGCTCGATGACTCTTCATTCCTGAACATAACTGTACATGCAGTATACTATCTTCATAAAATACGTACCAATTGCGCGAGAACGATCAGCCCCCAATAGAACTGCGCTTCATAAACGATTGAATTACCTTCTGCTTCGTTCGGATACCCGACCCAGACTTGGGCATCAGCATTATGTCCCATGCCCAGAGTTACAAATGTTGCATATTTTTTTTACGCTAATGTGTTGCTAATAATTAGTATTTTTCTGCTAACCACACAATATCATCACCACATTCTAAGATACTTTTATTTCGTAATTACTAATGTGTGAATAGGAAAACCCATGCTTTCCCTTAGGTAAGTCGATAATATATAGGTTTATCATGTATTACTAATTTTGTGCTTTACTTGTAACCCTGTTTTGATACATTTCTAAAAAGACATTTATCTCTAAAATAAAATAAATTATAGGAAAAATGTGATACAACAATATATGTTTATTTTCCATTTTACAATGTGTTCGTCATAGTCTGTAACAGTTGTTTCAATACACCCTTAATACTGTATATATGTATATATATATATATATATATATATATATATATATATATATATATATATATATATATATATATATATATATATATATATTTATATATATATTATATATATTTTTTTAGGTTATAATATTTACTAAATTCATATTGGTAATACAAACGTTGTATAATCAAGATTTAAACAGTTCCAGAAATGCATTATATAGACTGAACACGGTATTGCCCAGACAGGAGAATATTGCACAAATTTAAGTCCAGTCCAGCGTTATTCATAATATTTCTGCATCTGTTATTACCGGGGTTCATTAAACTCATCATAGCAAACTTATTGGAAGCGAAATTATGAAGCTACTGTATATCTTAGTGAGGAGCTAATAATTTGTTTTCATCGGATAAAACCGCATATAATATATTGCAGCATATTTGCGAGTTGGGGGATGTAGTCAACTGCAAAAGGCATGTATTCTAAATATCTATATTTGCTATTTTAGTGAGCAATATCTCAAATTATGAACTTTTTAAAGCTCAAGTAAGGACCATATATGCTTTGCCTTAAGACTGGTTGGTTCATTTTAAGAGTCGGTATTTGATGCAGATTTCATTGTTGTATCTGTTTCCATGGTGTGTTGTACTATTGCCATTGTGTTAGAAGTTTGATTATACACGTCAGAAGCTGATTATGTTATCCCTACAACCTAAACATAAACAAATGTATGACTACCAGATGGTTTAATGCGTAATCTATTGTTTATTCTTTCACATGCCATGCTCATATTATCTGAGTGAAAAATAATTGTATCCCTCAACATTTTCATGATTACTTGACTAACTACTGTATATACTATATATCAAATATATATATATATATATATATATATATATATATATATATATATATATATATATATATATTGTGTGTGTGTGTGGCTTTTGTTTGTACTAGTTATGGGGTTATTACTGTTACACAAATATAATTTAGACATTATCCTAGGAAACTCTTATTTTTGCATAAATATAACAATCAGTAATCCAACTTGAAAAACTATACTAATTTATATTATATTTTCAATTGTTGTCCTTCTCACACACTCTTGATGTTATTCACCTTATATGTTACTGGTAGAAAACACACGCAATCTAAAAGAGAATAATAGTATTATCTTCATCTCTATAACTTGGAACACATATTTTCCGCAAAGGACATGAACATATTGCTGCAAAATTAACCTCGTTTACAATCAAGCCACGTAGTCAAACCTAACCAATTATAATAATTTGTATTTCATGAGTAGGGACCCTCAATGTGTGTAAAACATATCCCTGGTGCCCTGTAATACTGGTGGAGGTAGAGTTTAAGTACAGAGTGTAAAGAGGTAGGTTGTCAATATGTGTTTTTCTTCAACGCTTTTTTTCAGGAATACTAAGTCTTGATTCACAAAGTTTTTCGTATATGTTTTTAGGCAATGAATTGTGAAATTTATTATCGAAATCCACCTTGGAACTTAATTATGCAGGGAGAGCAATTTGTGTGATCGCATTTTTTTAAATTTATGGGTACTTCACACATGCACGGTTATAGTTCTGACGGCCTACGACTGGGCAAATGTTGCGCAATCATGGGACTAATCTGGGGCGTCGTAGGGGCGTCCCAGAGCGGCATGGCGGTGGCCTAGCGGCATCACAGCGCATCCCCTCTGGTCGTCGTGGTACAAACAAATTTTTTTTTAAATGTTTGGTGCCTTCATGGCCCCATCATTGGATCGTCAGTTACGTCTTTGCTCCGTCACTACCTACCGTTGCAGCACCATGTTGTCACCGTCGTTCGCCAGTGGCATAAATTGGGGGTGCATAATGTAGCATAACAGTACAGTAGAACGATGTTTATCCGGTATTCAGATAACCGGAAATCATGACAGAAGTCAATATCTCATATTCACTCATCTTTTAATACTGCACTGTTAACCTATTCAGAACCGCTGACCTCCTTTTCATTATATTCTGGCAACTATTAGACTATTTTGTTTCTTTATTGTGTATCCATATCTTCAATATGGCTAAAGATTGTTAAACCAAATTGAGTTATATATGTTATATTCATTCTCATAGGTTTATATACCATATCATTCATTGCGATTTGTAGAGTCATTTCCATACTAATATCCATTGTATTCTTCATGTTCTGTAATCATTACTTCTAATAACCTGAATTATTGGTTTCAGTTCTACTTATTATTGTGCTTTCTTTGCCAAATATATATTTGTTATTATATTTGTTTATATTTCATATTATATGATTATATGATATTATATTTATATTACAATACTATGAATAATATATTATTGTATTACATTTCAGATATGCATATTTGTATACTATATTATATTATTGTTACACTGATCTGGGGTGCGTGGTGTGTGCGCGCATTTGTGTCTGGCTATGTTCCAGTTCAACATAATTAACTTTTAACAATGTTACATCCTTAAACCTTTTATTTGGCCTATAATGTATTGCAGGCTGTATTGGTAGTTATTTCGGTATCGTATGGCTAATGGTACGTTATGGTGTTATAATGATTAAGGCAGAACAAAAATATACAAGTGAGTCGCCTTTTAAAATACATTAGGAGCCCATAGTATTATGATAGTTTTCTCTCCATACTGCCTGTGATGGGAAAGGCTAGGATCCTCATAAGAGGTTTAGTGGGCGAAGGCGAGGGTCCTCTTAAGAGCCAAGGCATAAAAGTACCCTTACAAAACACCCCACTGACACTTAAAACAAAGCAATATGTTATTATGTGAGATCATTCCCCTCCATACCTCCTATCACTCCTTCACCTGTACACCCCCCCCCCCCTTTCCCTCCTCCACCCCCTTCCCTCCCTTTTTCCCCCATTCTCAATTATCCGGTATTTTCCCTATTACTCCCGATAATTATCGAGTATTTTCGCGCGAGGACGGCTGGGAGAGACAGGTGAGGATGGGGGAGTCTTTCTCCGACTCTCTAGCCAGTCTGAGACATCCCCTAGTCTCTCGGTAGCATACGAGACAGGAGAGAGGAAGGAGGTATCTCTCTTGGCGGTTCGACTGAGATTACGACCGCGGGGCTAATATATACGTTTTTCACCAGCCAATTCCTGTTACCACTTCTTTTATTGCTTTTCAATGTTCATATGGTCATATTAAAAGTAAAATAGGTGGATATGGAGAAGTAATTGTTATATGTGGTAAATATGACGATTTTCGTCAGAATAATAGCAAATACCTTCGCCTGGCGGGCACTTTGAACTACCATGGCTTCTCCGTTTTTGGGTTAATACACTATCTATCAAACTCTAGCTCTTCCCAAGCTTTCTGTCATCTAGCCAAAAACCTCTCTTAACAGTTTTTCTTCCGCATCTTTCCCTACCCTTTTCCAGTCTGATGGCACAACTATCACTTCTTCCTCTGATAAAGCTGAACTCTTCGTTCAAACTTTCGTTTGAAACTCCACCTTGGATGATTCCGGTGCTATTCCTCCCTCTCTCCTACTTAATTTGACTAATCACGTAATCTCTTCTAAAGATGTACTTTCTACCCACTCTGGGATTAATACTAAGAAGGCGTACGATTCGGATGGTGTTCCTCCTCTTGTACTAAAACAGTGTGCAACCTTGCCGACTCCCTGCCTAGGTAAACTCTTCTGTCTATGTCTCTCCTCTAACGTCTTCCCTTCTTGCTGAAAGTTTGCTCTTATTCAACCTGTCCCAAAGAAGGGTGACCGTTCTCAACCCTCCAATTATCGTCCAATTGCTCTCATTTCTTGCATCTCTAAAGTTGTTTAAACTATCCTTACTTCAATATTTCTTAAGCATTTATCTTCTTATAATCTACTCTCAGATCGTCAGTATGGCTTTCTTAACCCGGGAACTGCGGGGAGACTCTTAAGAGTTCCCCCGGCGGACTGCGGGGAGACTCTTAAGAGTGAGTGAAAAAAAAATCAACTTTTGACATCGAAAAAAAAAAAAAAAAAAAAAAAAAAAAAAAAAAATATATATATTTTTGTTTGGCCCCTGGGCCATGCAAAATCTCAGTCCTCTACCTCCCCTCCTTCCCCACTTTCCTCCTCTCCTTCAGTTATCACCTATTTTCCCTGTTATTCCCTTATTCTGAGGTATATTTTCGTGCTAACATTAGCGAGTTGCAAGCAGGGTGTTGTCATCACTGATGACAAGCGAGTGCAAGAGAGAGAGAGAGAGTATCGATCGACTGTGTCTCAGTGGCCTTGGGGGAAATTGGCGGGAAAGCAGCTTGCCTCACCCATACATTATACAACTCGCGGGCTATATCTCCGATTTTGACCATCCAAACGCTGTTTTCACTCGTTTTATTGTTGTTTCAGGTTAATACCTTTATAACCAACCCATAATAGGCGCATATGGATAAGTATTAATGCTATTAATGGCACAATGAATATTTTAGTGACGGAAACACCTCAAATACGTCAGCACAGGGGGACGTTTCCAATTACCCCCATGCGCACTTGTTAGGTTAAGGGACGCTCTACCGGTGATCTTCTTTCATATCTTACTAACTCTTGGTCATCCTCCTTTCGGGACCTTGGTGAGACCTTTTCTATTGCACTAGACTTATTGAAGGCCTTCGATAGAGTCTGGCTCAAATATGTAATTTCTAAGCTACCCTCCTTTGGTTTCTATGTGGATGAGGGAGACAAAAGGCAGAGCTGCCTGTGACAAGTGCCTCCCCCAGAGTTGTAAGAGTTAAATTTGTATTTATTTAATTTTTTTTTGGGGGGGGGCAGAATAAAGCGTGGTGTGCTTGTTTAGTGCAGTGAAGTAGATAGCAGGAGCTATCTGGATCACTCTGTGTAGGTGAGGTCTTTATCTCTAATTTCCTTTCTGGCCATTCCGTAGCTGCGGTTGTGGACGGCCATCGTTCACTTCATTATCCTATCCACTCCGTTGTTCCTCAGTGTTCTATCCTATCTTCAATTCTCTTTCAAATATATATAAGTTATCTTATCAACTGTACCTCCAGTCTTATCCACTCATATGCTGACGACTCTACCTTACTCTATTCAACTAATTTTCCAGAACGCCCCAGCTAGCAATCCCTCAAAAACAACATGATGAATCAATAGAACAATTATCTTCTGATCTAACTACCATATCCAATTGGGACAGAAAACCTTGCTTTCAATGCTTTCAAAACCCAATTTCTCCATTTATCTATACTATATGTCAAGAACTCCCAGAGGACTATCCCTTATACTTCAACAGTACAAAAATTAACCCTTCATCTTCTCTCAATATTATTGGTGTCTCTTCAAGCAATCCCTCAAAAACAAACACGATGAAGCCATAGAACAATTATCTTTTGATCAAAATACCATTTCTAATTGGGAAAGAGAAAACCAGCTTTTAATGCTTCCAAAATCCATTCAAGAACTCCCAGAGGACTATCCCTTATACTTCAACAGTACAAAATTCAACCCTTCATCTTCTCTCAGTATTCTCGGTGTCCATATCACCACTCATGCTAAAACGGCTTCCCAGAAGCTGGGTGTGCTCAACCGCCTCACAGGGTTCTTTACCCCTGCACAGCTTCTTGCTCTGTACAGAGGCACAGAGCGTCCTTGTATCAAGTATTGTTCGCATGTGTGGGGAGGACCCTCTCACTCAGCACTTCTAGACAAAGTATAAACGAAAACCTTTCGTCTCATTAACCCCTCCAATTCCAGCGCCGTATATATACGTCAGTAGATAAGTAACTCCCCAGACTATCCCTTATACTTCAACAGTACAAAATTCAACCCTTCATCTTCACTCAGTATTCTCGGTGTCCATATCACCACTCATGCTAAAACGGCTTCCCAGAAGCTAGTTGTGCTCAACAGCCTCACAGGGTTCTTTACCCCTGCACAGCTTCTTGCTCTGTACAGAGGCTCAGAGCGTCCTTGTATAAAGTATTGTTCGCATGTTTTGGGAGGACCCTCTCACTCAGCACTTCTAAACAATGTATAAACGAAAACCTTTCGTCTCATTAACCCCTCCAATCTCAGCGACGTATATATCCGTCAGTAATGTACTTTCCTTGTAACTGCCTGTAAAACCCTTTACCAGTTACCACAACCTTTTAACCCGGGAACTGCGGGAAGACTCTTAAGAGTTCCCCCGAGGGACTGCGGGAAGACTCTTAAGAGTAAGGCTTTTGATCACGTACCAAAACCGCGGGTTTATAGGCAGGCGGCTACAAATTGGTGTGGGTGTATTACTACATGGCAACTCTCGATACCACCCCGCCACACGCTCGCCCCGCACTCGTGCAAGCGCCACTGCGCCAGAACCCAAGCACTAGTCATTGAGCCCACACGTCCCTCACGCTCGCGCCCTCATGACACAACCAGCCCTCCTTCTGGTGGTGTCAGCCGCCGTGGAAGGCAGAGGGTGGCTACCAGAAATCCTAGCTACCAGTACGACACGCCCTACAGCTCGGAGGACGAAGCACCAGCACCAAAAGCACGTAAAACACGTGCAAGCAGGGCAATGGTACAGAGGTCATTGGACTTTAGGGACACTGCCACGATGACCCAGGCCACTGCAACAACCACTACCACCACCACTGCCACCAGTACCAGCGACGCAGGAGTCCGCCCTAGGGCTGCAGAACCTGCGGGGGCAGGCAGAATCAAAAGCACAGGCGTAGGGAAGAAAACCTCTACGCCTGCCACAGTGACCCTGCCACCACCACCACCACCACCACCAGCTGCCCCTGGCCCGGCTGCCCTGCCCCTGCCGCCCCTGCTGCCCCTGCCCAAGGAAAAGGGAAGGGAAGGGGAAGCGGAAAGGGAGAGGGAAAGCGACTGCTGGCCCTGCCGGCCCTGCTGTCCCTGCCGGCCCTGCTGCCCCTGCCGCCCCTGCTGCCCCTGCCCAAGGAAGAGGGAAAGGGAAAGAGAAAGGGAAAGGGGCGACAGGCACCACCATCATCTTGCCTGCCTCCAGGCCCACTGCACCACGCACCACTGCCGCCCCTGCCGGCCCTTCTGCCCCTGCCCCTGCCCATAAGACGCCCCTACGTGCTAGAGTGAGCAGAAAAATCTGACACCATCCAAGTACGCCGCCCTACTGTTTGGTGGTGATTCGCAGGGCATTGGCAGCCCTGCGGGTTTCGACGACGACGCCCTAGGACGGGACCAAGGGTGGGGGGATATGGGAGTGGACAGTAGAATTGAGTCAGACGTCGGTGATGAAAATGAAGAAGGGCGTCTGTCTAGTGAAGAGGAGGGTGATGATGATGCTGTGTTGTATCGCGAACATGACAGCGATATTTCAGAAGCAGAAGCAGACGGAGACGACATTCCGATCCCTGGCATGCCTTCGTTTGAGTGGTATGACGGGGTAAATTTTGTGCTTGACGTGCCCGAGTTCAATCCTGGTACGTCAGGTACAACTTGATGACTCGCAAACGAAAGCGAGTTCTTCCTCGCTTTTTTCGATTTGGAGGTAATGACTTACATCATTGCCCAAACAAACGCCTACTACAGGTGGGTGTTTGGCAAATTGGACATCATTTCTCCAAAAGCGAGAATACGAGGCTGGGTGGATATGACTGTTGAAGAATTCATGACGTTTTTTGCCTTGTTGTTCCTCATGCCTTTTTGCAAGAAGCATGTGTTGCAACACTACTGGAAGCACGACCCTCTCATCGCCACCCCAACTTTCAATAAGTTCATGACTCGTGACAGATTTTTGTTGCTGCTAAGATTTATGCACTTTGCAGACAACGAAAATCCTAACAGGATTGACAGGATATGGAAAGTTCTGGGGGTGTTCACCATGTTGTTGGAGAAGTATAGGAAATACTTTTACCCCTTCCTCAATTTGGTGATTGATGAGTGGCTCGTGCTCTTCAAAGGACGTCTTGTTTTCAAGCAGTATATCCCCTTGAAAAGGCATAGGTTCGGAATCAAGCTCTTCGTGTTGTGCGACTGTGAAACTGGAATAGTGCTTGACATGATCGTGTATACAGGAACTGACATTGACGTACCGAAAGCCGCTCCCGGTGACCCCATGGGCATGTCAGGTGCCATCGTCAGGAAAATGTTGGCACCTTACCTGGGCAAAGGCCACATCATCTACACTGACAACTGGTATACTTCTCCTGCTCTCTGCCAGTTTCTTCATGACAACCAAACAGGGTCATGTGGGACTGTCAGAAAGACAAGAAAGTTTATGCTCTAGTTCACAGGTGATGTCATTCCTCTGTCAGATGCCTTCTCCATTGACACACTTTCTGAAGACGAACTGGCCCAGGAACACCGCGAGAGGCATGTCCGAAGAAGGCGACGAAAGGGGCAGAAGTACAAGCAACTTGAAGTCCGGGAAAGTGGTAGCCCTGAAGTGGAAGGACTAAAGAGACGTTCACCTGCTTTCCACAGTCCACACCAGATGGAATCTGGTAAAATCCACTACCGAACCAGGAAGACCATCTATAAGCCCGACATGGTAGTGGACTACACAAAGAACATGCGCCTGGTGGACAAGTCTGACTGTCAACTGTCAGGCGTTGAGTGTCTGAGGAAGACTGTGAAGTGGTATCACAAGCTCTTCCTCCACCTAGTTGACATCATGATGCTCAACGCCTACAACTTGTGGTTGGTGAAGAGAGAGATGGCCCCAAACCAGAAGCTAATTTTCCGGGAGTTTGTGTACAACGTTGCATATCAACTCCTGGAGAAGTATGGCACCACCACTCACAGACGTATGGCATGGCGTAGGGATCACGTCCCTGACCGCATCCAGCTGGGTGTGGAAAGACACTACCTAACCAACACCGAGCTGGTTGGCACTCGTCACAGGCAGGTGCAGTGCCACGTCTGCAGCACCAGTGTCAGGAAACCCCACGTAACCAAAAGAGTCACCTCAATGTGCGTCGAGTGCAAAGTTGCACTCTGCTTGGGTGACTGCTTCAGGGACTACCACATGTATAAAAACTACTGAGTACCGCCCCCAGCCCTGCCCTGCCCTGGACTCGCGCCCTACCTTACCTGACCTGACCAAATTGATCACGCTACCTCATAATGTTACATATATATTATATAATGTATAAGTCCAAAGATGTCCCTGTGATATAGCTTTTTACATTATATAATTGTATCTTTCATTATTTAGTTTAAAAGTTTCAAAGATTTCCATGTAATATGCCTTCTTTTTTAGTATATCAATATATATGTTTGTTATAGCCAAAGTAATGTGTATATATTTTCTTACTCAAATGAATTGTACCAAAATAAATATGTTTCAATAAATCCTGTCAAACCTACTAAGATAATAAAAAAAAAAAAAAAAAAAAAAATACAAGGTCATGTCATTGTATTCTTACAATATGATATATTCTATGAATATTTCATATTGTTTGAATACAATGGCATGATCTTGTAAAAAATGTGTTTATCAAAATGTATCTAAACATTATAAAACCTTCCCCATAACCCCCTCTTGGATTCGATCCCACTACCCTACCACACTTTGAGTTTTCCAGTCCGCGACCTTACCAACCATGCCACAGGAGCTCATACCAAATGTCACTCAAAACTTTGTGTCTACAATCGAAATGACAATATACAAAAAAAAAAAAAATTATCCCACCAATTTACGTTTGTAAATTGATGGGATTATCAATTATATCATGCAAAGGTTTATAAAAGTTTGTCTCTGTCAAGAATTAGTAATTATATAACTTTATTCTGTCAAAAATTGCCCAAACACAGCAAAATTGCCCCTCTCAGTGTGACTCCAGTCATTATCACACGGTCAGTGGGTCAGTGGGTGACCCTTCCCTCCCTCCATCCACAACACCTCTCTCTGTCTGAGTTTGGCTACCAACTAAATTCGTATAAATACAGCATGCATAAATTACTCTTCACAAATACATTTGTATTGTATAATATTGTAAATAATAATGAATAATAACTGTGTGGGTGTCGAAAATTGCTCAACCATCTTTCTTATATCTCGCCTACGCCCTTACGCGCGTATATTGGATTATACATAGTCATGACTGTCATACAAATACTTGCAGTAGGTCTCGAATATACATTTAGATTGCATATTACTTGGAAATAAATAAATATAAGTTTTCTGGTGGCAATCTACCCTTTCACAAGTGTCAGGCGACACCAGTCTATATTTAGCTATCTATCAAAAAAGGTTAACTGCCGATGTTTACTGACCACCCTCGTTCCTGGTCTATAATATAGTACTTTATTTACAGTCAATGGCCTACATATTTCTGTGGTACTTCACATGTGTCTAAAATGCAATGTCTGCTTGCATAAAAATGCAATTCTGAAAGCTATTTATACGTACGACATACGCATGTCTCACTTTCTCTCTCTCTCCATTCCTGACTCATGATATTATAGACCTCTGGGTGGCAACGAACCCCAGACACCTGGTAGACATAAGGTTCAAAATCCCAAGATATCCATACGCCTCGGGCGCCTCCACAATTATCACACAGCTGCGTATGTTTCTTGATAAATCTCCCTGTCTTCACTCTCTCCACGACCCACTCCCTGCCTCCCTCCCACCAACCCACCCCCACCCACCCTTTTAGGCTTCCGTCTGCTAGAAACTCATTGATAATGTGCGTAAATATCGCATGAATTGGTCTATATGCGGTATATATATTGTTATATGGGACGTCTACATACGTACAAGTCTGTGTTATAGAATGACAGTGCTCTAAGTACGAGATATACGTGATATTTATGGCGCAAAACACCCTCTCCCCCTTCCATTCCCAGCACAACTCAATCACACCTTGGTTCACGCATAGAAACTCATTGATAATATGCGTAAATATCGCATGAATTGGTCTATATGCGGTATATATATTGTTATATGGGACGTCTACATACGTACAAGTCTGTATTATAGCATAACAGTGCTCTAAGTACGAGATATACGTGATATTATAGCACAAACCACACTCTCATCTCATAAATTGCCGCCAAACCTCCAACCCGTCTTCATCCCCGCCTAAAAATTCATTGATAATTCCCTTATATATTGCAATTTTTGGTCACTATGAGGCATATTCCTAGTTATATGGGTGGCCTACACACGTATACGTACTCTACATAGCCTAAAAGGGATAAAAAAAGGAGATATACGTGATATTACGCGGTAACCCACCCCCTCCTCCCTCAGGTTCTATCCCCTGGGCGCGTGAATATTCGGCCGGGAAATCTCGCCGCTTGATGACAATCTAGCCGCGCGGTGCCATTCGCTCCACATTTTTCAACTACGGACCGTTCCCCCACCCCCCCCAGACATTTTTGGGGGGTCAAATATATATGGGCCGATGCACGCAAACATTCCCTACACGCTGATGGCAAATTGGCAATGGTTCCCAAAATCATCATACATGCGCACAGTATGTAGCTGTAAAAAAAAACCTGTGCGCCGCGGAGAGGTTAAGCACTGCTCCCATGTTGGCAACACTTCTCAGCTTATATGAGACTCACTGAAGGGTGACAGAGCCAGTGTTACCTCATCTTTGGAGGTGGATAGGTGGTCTCTCCTGCCATTTTTGCAACATTGCTTGGGACTGCTGGGGACTTTACTGTATCCTACAGTACAGTACGAGATAACTCCCACTCATTCACCGATTCTCTGCAATCTCTCTCTTTGCCGCAATGTTGCATCTCTTTCACTATTTTATCGCTATTACAATAATCCATGTTCCTCAGAGCTCTCTCAGTGTATACTACCTCCTGTACATACCGTAGGGTATGTAGTACCCATCTTGCAACACAATCCCACCCTCTGTGCAACTCTTCAACCCAAGAGTGAAATGATACTCCTAATCTTTCTTCTATTCAACAGCTGAGCTCTGGAACTCTCTCCCTGAAACCATCTTTCCCTCATCCTATGACATAAATTGCTTCAAATTCTGTGTGTCCAGGCATTTTGGCTGGAACATTCCTTGGTTTTGGCCCTGTCACTCTTTCAACTCTGGGGGAAGCACTCGTTACAGAAAGTTTTGCCTTCTGTTTCCCTCATCCACATAGAAAGAAATTTATTTTATGATACTATTATAATTGTTGTCATATTATTATCTTCAGTTACAAAGAGTTGTGATGTAAAACAAAAAATGCTGGTGGAAGTGTACAACACCAATATAAATAAACCCTTTCTTCTCCACCCAACATACAACAAAAAACGTTATTTTTGTTACGTCACTAACAAAGTGGTAAGCTAACTGCCCTTGCACCATACTTGTATCATTATTTTGCTTTCGTTTTACGGTCATGTATTGATGTGGGACCGTCGGTGTGTGTCGGCAATGAAGCCATGCAGCCGATGGTGCAACAATTATAAACAAAGGTGGAACGACTTTGCCTCAATGATACCGACGGTCCAACGATGGTGCCACAAAGACACAGGTACTGTGCAAAGATGAATAACGGCCTCTGAACGGTGTGCCCAAATTTCACACATTTAGTGTGCGGAATTTCTGTGTGAGTATCCTTGGTCCAAATCCTTGGAGTGCCACATGTATTCATTAGTTTCATTGATTTCATTAAATAGGTTTATTTGTAAGTTAATTTTATCGGTTGGTGATAATATGAATTCAATCAGGTTCAGGAGTAATTCCTAGGGAGACCTTCCCTTGAGATTAACCCTCTCACGACCATATGACGCAGAGCTTGCCAGATTTGCAATAAGAAATTGAGTTCTCTCACTCTTATAATTACCTCTCCAAGATTAGTTTTCTGCCCACAGCTAACTCAAAGACAACTGCAGAGGTTAAAGTAACTAAACTAAAGGTTTCTAAATACCCCTGATGGTAACAAAACATTTAAAGTATCCCTAATAGGCTCAAAATTACGTCAAGAACGTGAGAGGGTTAAGGCCCCATCAATTACCCCTTCCATTCGTGTAATCATTAGGCTATAAGAGTGCAGTTGGGTATATGTACATGCTTATATTAATATCCAGTATTCGAGAATGGATAATGTATTGTGAGCTTGTGCATAAACCTTTAACTGTCTTGATAGCGTAATGGTTAGTGCGCAGAATTTTGGTGTAAGTATCCTAGGTTCGAATCTTTGGAGTGCCCCATGTATTAATTAGTTTCACTGATTTCATTAATTAGGTTTATATGTAAGTTAATTAGTGGGTTGGTGATAATATGAATTTCGAAGATTTTTCGCACCGCGCTGACCTGTGGGAACGTGCTAGGACCCTGCTAGAGCATCGACAAGCCGCCCCAGGATGCCCCTACGACTACCCCGATTAGCCCAACGATTGCGCCACGTTTACCAAGTCATGAGCCGCCAGGACGAAAATCGTCCATGTGTGAAGTACCCTTTTTCAAACATTACTGACTGAGGTCAAAACAACTCGTTTCCTTTAACACCTTACGAGCGGCCTAGGCGGTAATTTATATGTACCGCCCAGCAGGGTGTTTTTACCCTAAATAGGGTTGTTTACGTGATCATTTTCATGCCTAAATAAGACCCAGAGCGTAAAACAAGTATCTATCCCTAAAAGGGCATAAACAGAGCTTTCCAATGACACCCCAACCATCCTTGTACAACCTCTGGTTTTCTTGCAATGACCGCGCAACACGAGTGCAAAAGCCATGTAATTAGGTAGTTTCCCTACATAATTCCCTGTGTAGCAGTGTGTGAGGGTGGGGGAGGGTGGGATTCATGTCAGTAGGTCCGCCGCGGTGGTCTGGAGCAGTCATACGCTTGCTACTCTCCTCCCACCACTTATCTCTCTCTCTCAGCAACATTACGTGGTGAAAATGGCACACGACATAAGTTGTGAACCGCCACTTAGTCCATATTTATTTCACACCACATAAGTTGCGCACCGCCAAAGAAGGGTTAATGCAAATGACAGTAAATGCATTCAGTTCACTAATAGACAAAATCAACCGGAATCCTATAATACTTTCAATGAAACAAATATATCCATCTCGTCCAGTATTGAGATCCTTCATGTATCCCTTAGTTCTAGCCTCAGTTGGAAATCTCACGATATATCCATTGCTAAAAATGTCTCAATATATAATATATTATAAAAGTCAAGTGCGTTCTCAGCTCGAGTATTGCTCGCCTTTGTGGAGTGGATGTGAAGAGGTGGCGCTGAGACAGCTAGATTATATACAAAACAGAGTCATTAGAATAATATATCAATAACTAAATGTTTACAAATGAATTACCCCCTTTATATATACAAACAATGTTGCACATCTTGCAATGGTTTACAAATATGTTTATGGTTATTCGTTCCGTTGAACTTGCTACAATTGTGCTACCTCTTCACATCTTTCCCTGTAGTACTAGGGCATCTGTTAGACCCATGACTTAACAACCACTCTACCACATTAAAGAACTTCTGCTTATCAATATTAGTGTATGCCCAGGACCACACCTCTTTGAAACTCTCTTCCCCAGAATACATTATCACCATCTTTCAATCCTCTCCAGTTTATATCCAACAGTTATAGTTCTTTATTTTATTTTTTTCATGAATGGAGAACACCATTAGGTGAATGGATTATTTCTTAATGCTTATCATTTTTCTTTTACTGTTATTGTCAATATAAATAATATAAAAGTAAGAAATGATGTTGTGATTGAATTAGGCCAATAAAACGCGCCAATACAGAGAGAGAGAGAGAGAGAGAGAGAGAGAGAGAGAGAGAGAGAGAGAGAGAGAGAGAGAGAACAAAAGAAAAGAGAGAGGGAGAGGGAGAGAGGAGGAAGTGGGAGCGAGAAGTTATGAGGAGATAAACTGTACCAGCTCCAGTGATGATGGGGAGCAGGGAGAAAGAGAGTGAGAGACTGAGAGTGATTGAGAGTGAGAAGTCTGTATGACCATAACTATTTTACTGTATCTCCTTAATATAAGTGTTACGACTGAGGTATAAATATATCAGGGCTCTTATTCATTGGACTAGTAATGGCATAAATGCTACAACGGAAAGCGGAAAGCGCTAGATCCAACCTCTGATGTATATTCCCAGTGAACAAAGAACACAAATACTCTCCAGAGTTCTATATGCAATAATAGGTTATCAAACTCTCAATAAATGTGCGTCTACTCTAGGCTTAATGTTATGTGAAAACAGCCTATTACTACCTATAACCGAAGGTGCTTGGTTATGGTATGCAAAGTAAGGTGGTAAGAGAAGTTACAGCTTACGTTACTTTAATCAATAAATATCAGGCACTCCTGCATGAAAGAAAATGCACTAAAGTCCTTCAACACCAACAAGGAATCTTCTTTAAATGTTAGATGCTATCCAGATGCTCGAATCGGAAATGGAACCCAAAAAGGCCGGCAGCGGAACAATGCTCGTGCAGGCTATGCACACAAAAAGGCAGGATATATAATGCAGTCGGAGCCAAGAATATCCTAAACGCTACAACAATAATAATAATCGCCACGACAATGCAGTATTCCTATCAACAAAAAGAGCCTAAGTCGTTTGTGTCTCAATACATCAAACTAGGCTGCAAAATGCTTGTGTAATCATAAACGGGTATGCATAATAAGAGTAATTGGTTTAATATACTTAATGTCTACTATGACTGATAAAGTCTAGCTAGAGTCAATGATACGAGATACTGGTGCGCATGGCATTCCGCATAGCCTAGTGCAAATCTCAAGTCTGTGCGTCAAATATTACGTTATAGGGAAGGGTAACTCTCTTGAGAAACCTTAATACCGAAGTATTAAGCGTTCTCCTGGCGTACCTCAAAGACAAACAACCAAGCCTAGAACAGTGCAGAATGGTATAGGCAAAAAGCCCTCATTCGTGCATGCTCTATTCTCAATGGCACACAGACTAGAATTTACCCAATCAACTCCAGTTCTCAGGTATGTTGTGCAGCTTTTAACTAAAGCCAGCACCCCTTGGAAACAATACATTATAATATCAGACTCCTAGTCTAGCATTATCTAAACCAACAGAACACTAATAATTACAGGAAGCAGTACTGAACAATATGAATGCCAACCAATGCTTCGTGGTCAACTTATCTTAACAACTAAACATACATGGGTTATATAAGACCTTAACGCACAATACAACTGGCCAGCATAAAGCTGATTATGCAGAGTTAACCAGAGGGGGTATAATATTAATAAACGGTGGTGAAAGATATGGAAAATGAGAGAGATAGGCAGAGGAAAAGGTTCTCAGGATGCAATGAGGGAGACAGGTATCAAAGGGATAAGAGGGATGCGTTCTAGAAACCAGATCTGAGGGAGAAAGTGGCAAGAAAGCTGTATATATACTAGCACTAGCTCGAACCGTGTAGGAAAAGCGGTAACAAGTCCTCCAGCCAATGCCAAAGAAGCCAGCCAAACATGACATCACCAAGCATGGTAAAAAACTCCTCCAACCAATCCCCAAGAGACCAGCCAGCTATGACGTCATCGAGTATAGCAAAAAATACTGCGCGCCTTCCCACACTCTGTTCTACTCTCTCTCTCTCTCTCTCTCTCAAATCCTATCATTACTACTTAATGATAAAACATATACTTTGCAATTAAATATATAAAGCCTTGACATGGGTGAAAACAAAGAGCCTTTCTGGACTGCCCATGACACAAGCTTTCATACGAAATAAAGCACACAACAATACATCAACTGTAGCCACATCCACTGCCCTGGCGATCCTAGCGAGTCACTGTAGGACAAGCCATGCGGTTCTAACGGAGTGGTTAACGTCACATAAGTCATAAGCCTCAAACATTTAACACAATATGATAGGTCGAGAAAATGGGAGAATAAAATGCAGGAAGAGAGATATGCTGCAGTGGAAATGCCCATATTGAATCATTATGTAGTGTAATATCTATCTCCTTAAGCCTATGTTGAAATTGTCTCTTGGTATGGTCATTTACTATCTTAGATTTCTTCTCCATTCCAATGCATTCCTTTACTATGTTTATCGGCGGTAATGACCCTTGCTGTTGCGCTGCCGTGTACAGTTTCTTTCATTCATTCAATTTAATGTCAATGTTTAAGTCACAGTTAAGTTGATCACTGCATATTTTCCAATAGCTAGTAACCTGTATTTGTATGGGCGATTTGCATTATATTTCACTATATAAGTTCAATGGCATCTATCACATCTCGGAATATTCTCCTATTATTTATTAGTATTCATCCCTCCAGATCTACGCACATTTGCTACATGTATAAGGCAATTTTCAGACGAACATAGCATACTCTTCAGAATGACATTGACGATTTAGGCATGTTATGACCAATCAATAGAAGTTATCTAAGGTCAACTAGCTGTAAATTTGTATCTATAATAATATGAAGATAAATGCACTTGTTTCCTACCCGTTGTTGTCTCCCAGTTAGTCTACGTTCTATCAAGTTAACCCTCTGTACCAGCAACGTCTTCTATATTTTTAGTCTACCTATATTGAGACGATTTTATGAAGCTTACAAAGGATATATGCTAGTAAAAAGGGTTGAGTGAGGTAGTTCGAAGCCTGTTGGTCTTATTGTACTGAATATGATCGTCTAGTAGTAGCCAGAACAAAATTAAAAGGATGTCGACGGTACAGAAAGGGTTAATGACTAATGTATGCATGACAATTGCAATAGTGTGCCGAGACAATTAAATATAGATATTATGGATGAAGAAAGACTTGTTATTTTAGGAAGGATGGTCTGTTATATGTAAATGGGTGTAGTGACAGACGTGGATAAAGCAAACTGTAAATATCAATTATACTTGAAAAGAGAAGAAGACAGATTAAGTGAACCAAAATAGTAGAACTAAGCAAATAGGTTAAGCTACGATCAAATAATGTGATTTTGGACACCCAGATACTCAGGCAGACGGAAAGATAGAGCATATGAGGTATCACTGCAGAGTTGTATTGTTAGTTTTCGATGGTCAACATGTTTCCGGCAACTTATATGGGATCTTTTGCACGGTTATTGGTAGCTAGACCCAAAATACATGGTCCTAGGAGATAATTATTTTAAAAGTTTATCTAAGAAATACAAGACCAGTGTTGAAGACAAATTTGAGGGGGAAAAACTCTCGTCTGATACCGGGTGAAGGCAAGTAAACATACAAATACAGACAGACTAACAAGTAGATAGGCAGGAGACAGCCAAACCAAGGGACAGGCAGACGGAACCAACGTAGACAGACAGACACAAATACGAATCTGCAAATAAAATACACGCAAACAGCAAGTCCAAAGAACCAAAGGGAGCACCGAGTCAATTGTGAGGAAAAGAGAAGAGTTGACAATGGGAAGATGATGAGGCTCGCAATAGCTGAGAGTGGTAGGGTGGCGGAGGAGAAGGACAAGGTGGAAGATGAAAGGAAGAGGAGGAAGGTAAGGAGTAAGAGGAAGATGTAGAGGGAGGGGAAGGAGAAGGCAGAGGAAGCACATGAAAGGGAGGAGAGAGAGGAGGTGAAAATAGGAGTATGATAAGGAGACAGATAATGGGGAGAAGGAGGAGGAGGAAGAGTATGAAGAGGAGGAGGGCAAGACGAAGGAGGCAGAGGAGGAGGTAAAAACAAATACAGGAAGAGGAAGGGAGGAAAAGGATGAGCAGCAAGAGAAGAAACAAATAACAATAGGAGGAAGATGAGGAGAAATGTGATGGAAGAAACAGGTAAACGTAATGACACACAGATGATTAAACCGGTGTGTTTTACCAGTGTTTGGTTTTATCAGTGTTTGGTTTTATCTGTTTGGTTTTATAAGTGTTTGTGTTTAGCAGTGTTTGGTTTTATCTGTTTGGTTTGATTAGTGTTTGGTTTTATCAGTGTTTGATTTTATCAGTGTTTGGTTTGATCAATGTTTGGTTTTATCAGTGTTTGATTTTATCAGTGTTTGGTTTCATCAATGTTTGGTTTTATAAGTGTTTGGTTTTGTCAGTGTTTCGTTTTAACACTGTCTGGCTTTATCAATGTTTGGTTTTATTAGTGGTTGGTTTTATTAGTGTTTGGTTTTATCAGTGTTTAGTTTTTTCAGTGTTTGGGTGTATCGTGTTTGGTTTTATTAGTGTTTGGTGCGACGAGTGCGAGGCACCCGCCTTTCAAAACAGTCCCATTTTTATTCTGTGAAACTCTCCAATCCAAGAATTAGCTACTTTTCTCAGTTTTTCTTCTACTCAACAAGTGAACTCTGGAACTCTCTCCCTCAATCAATCTTTCCTTCATCCTATGACTTAGATTACATTATACTTGTGTGTCCCGGCATTTTGATCCCAACGTCCCTTGCATTTAGGTTGGATGGAAAATATACTCCTAGAATACTGAGAGAAGATGACAGGTAGTTTGTGTTTTGTTGAAGAATAATTGATAGTCTTGCAGAAGACTGCAATGGAGAGATATAGGGAGAAATTGGGTTTTGGAGGCATTGAATGAAACAAGATTTTCTCTGCCCCATTCAGAAATAATTGATATATCAGAAGATAGGCATTATATGGTCCTTTTACGTGAGTTTTGGACTGATTGCATGCTGGGTTGAAGTGAAAAATTAGTTGAATAGTGATACAGCATATGAGTGGATACGACTAGAGGTACAGTTAAGGAGATCATTTATAAATATTAGAAAGATAATTGGAGACGGAAAGAACACTGAGGAATATCGGAGTTGATAGGTTGAGGAAGTGAGCGATTGCCGTCCACAACTGCAGCTATGGAGCGGTCTGAAAGGAAATTAGAGACAAAGGCACAGATAGAGGGTCAGAGAGCAAAAGGAGGGTAGTTTGGAAATTAGATATTTTTGCCAGACTCTATCTAAGTATTTCGATATGTCTAAAACTCTAAAGCAACAGAAAAATTCTCACCGAAGACCCGAAACGAGGATGACCAAGAGTTAGTAAGTTAAGCAAGATGATAACCAGTAGATTATGGAAATATTAATGCTTAAGAAATGTTTAGTTTAGAAAAGTTTGAAAACAATTAGAGCTGCAAGAAATGAGAGCAATTGGACGATAGTTGGAGGATTGAGAGCGGTTACCCTTCTTTTGGACAGTTAAATATGAGCTAACTTCCAGCAAGAAGGAAAGACGTTAGAAGAAAGACAGAGACAAAAGACTTTGCCTAGGCAGGGGGTCATCACGGAAGAATAGATTGTGAGTACAACAGGGGGAACACCATCCAGTCTGTACGCCTTCTTAGTATTAAGCCCAGAGAGGGCATAAAGTACATCCTTAGACAAAATTATGATATTTGGCATAAGTAAGTGAGAGGGGGTGGAGAGGAAGGAATAGCACCGGAATCATCCAAGGCGGAGCTTTTAGCAAAAGTTTGAGCGAAGAGCTCAGCTTTGTCAGAGGAAAAAGTGACCGTAGTGATATCAGAGGGGAAAAGAGGAGGGAAAGACGTAGAAGTAAAATTGTTATGGAGGTTCTTGGCTAGATGTGCTAGAGTTGGAAAGTTCAGAACAGTTTTTATTGATAATAGAGTTTTTGGCTAGTCGAAGAATAGATTTAGCTTGATTCCAGGCAGAATCATATACAGCACAGAATTCTGGAGTGTGAAGGCAACGGTACCATTTGAATGCTTCCTCTTTATTGCGGCCAGTAGTAGAACAAGCGTGAGTAATCCAAGATATTTTTGCATTAGATTGAGAGAAAAACATAGAATGTAGGCCTCCATTCGCTCGCCACACTCCGAGGGTCCCTGGTCACGGAATACAAATAATTACATGGGAAATAAAAAAAGTACTGCCGAAGAGCCTCCCAGTCGGCAGCATAAAAGTGCCACAAGCCCCGCCGGCTGGGAGGATCGGATGGCCGTACTGGAGATATAAGACTGGTAACAGAGATAAAATTGTGATTAGAGGAGCAAAATGGAGAGAAAAGTTTTTAGGAGTAAGTAGAAGGATTAAAAGTTAGGCTTAAAAAGGAAAATATTAAGGTACCTCTATCAGGCTGTGGCAGAGTTGGTTAAAGCATGAACAATCGTCCTGGCTGTCGGTAATTCAAGCCCCGCTACAAGTATATATATATATATATATATATATATATATTTATATACTGCTATATATATTTATATACTGATATATATATTTATATACTGATATATATATTTATATACTGATATATATATATAATATATATATATATATATATACTGTATATCTATATTTATATATATATATATATATATATATATATATATATATATTTATATATATATATATATATATATATATATATATATATATATATACTTGTAGTGGGGCTCTCTGTCAGCCATAGGCTGAGAGCCTGTACATTCAACCATTAATCATTGAACAGTGAAGCCTGTGAGGTCTCGTTCAAGTCTAGAGGGTGAGACATGTGCAGCACTTTTAGCTGCATCCAGCCCCTGCCATCTTGCCTTTGCAGGATGAATGGCGCTAAGTTGCCCACTCATGACTCTAAGGCCACCTCGCTCCAGTGATTCACTCTCTCACCTCCTAGACTCGGACCTTCACTCTCAGAACGCCACCTATTGAACAATTAACACATTTATATATATATAAAAAATACAAAAATATTGTTATGTTATTCCTGAAGAAGCCGTGTCTGGCGAAAAGTTGAATACACTTGGGTCCTACTCTGCATTTGTGTCATTATCTCATCTGTCACAGCCAATGCTGATTTTCACCATTTGACATTTCTCATGGAGTAATGGGGTTAGGACTAATATAAAGGGGCACGTGGATTCTCGCCACTTAAACTGTGTATGCAAGAGGGATTGTGATTGGCTGATGAAACACTATAGCTATCATGTTCTTATTTATTGAAGTATACAATATGTAGATGACAACAGTATCGATTTGGTGATTTAGATATTTTTTGTAACGACCAGATAAATCTATTTTATGAAGCAAAACGAGCTTAATCGCTAACGAGTTACCATAGCGTGCAAGTGTCGGCAAGCGAAATAACTTGTGACGAATAGACCGTCAACCATCTCAACAGCCTCGGAGGCTGGAGTAAGTCTGGTAACCGGCAGTAAACGTATAAATGCCATCCTTTATTAGCGTGTTTATTGTTGCTTCCGGATATTAAAGTTATGGTATAAATCTCTCTCTCTCTCTCGTTCAATAAATAAGGATACATTTAATTGAGTTTGAAGCGACGTTACCGTTTAAATGCTTCCTCCTTGTTGCGGACAGCAGTAGAACAAACGTGAGTAAACCAAGATTTTTTAGCATTAGACTGAGAGAAAGAAAATGGAATGTATGCTTCCATGCCCAAGAGGATTACCTCGGTAATGCGCTCAGCACTCTCCGAGGGTCCCCGGCCACGGAAGCAGAAGTCATTCCATGGGAAATCAAAGAAGTACTGCCAGAGAGCCTCCCAGTCGGCAGGGCCAAATTGTCACAAGCGCCGCCAGCTGGGAGGATCTGGTGGCCGTACGGGATAGATAGGACAAGTGACAGTTTATGGTCAGAGAAGCCCAAAGGAAAGAAAAGATATATAGTATAAGCAGAAGGGTTAGAAGTTAGAAATAAGTCAAGAATATTGGGCCAATCTCCAAAACGATCCGCGACAAACTGCTCTAGGTCATTTAGGATAGAAAAGATGTAGGCTTGTTCACCGGGTTGGTCAGTGGAAAGAGAGAAAAGCCATTGGCGGTGGTGAACGTTGAAATCTACTAGGATGGAGATTTCTGTGAAAGGAGAGATGGATAGAATGTGTTCCACTTTAGTAGTGTGACGCACCCCAGTGCTGTGTAACGCAACCTGATTGTATTCCTTGGTACTCGACTGTACCGCCCGTGATCTGGCTACCGTCAGCCGCAATGTATATTGAGTGTGACAACTTATAACTATGTTCTTTGTATCTCTGCAAAGGTCTCGTCATGTGCTAACCAGTGGTGGGTTTTGTTTTAAGCCATGTCGAGACCTTCCATTTAATATGTAGTATCAATAGAGAAGTTGATAGATAATACAATAGGAGTTCAGAGAGAGAGAGTGAGTTAGGCTTCAGAGCAAGAGGGTAGCAACGCGCCGCGCTGCCGGCCGGGTGGTTGCCAGACGTATGGACTGGTTGGCAGCCTTGCCCTTATAGCTAGGCGCGATAGGGTTGGTAGTCCATTGTTGCCTGCCTGGGCTGGGCCCATGTTGTCGTACAGCACATTGCCTGGAGGCTGGCTGTGTGTTCTATGACCAGGTTGCCTAGAACCTTTGAGATTCTAACATCCCTTGCCCTCTCTCCCAACTTCTCATGGTTGCACTCTTTCTCTCTGACGACATTACTCTCATTTCATTCTTCTCTCTATTTAAATGCATAACCTTCCCTTGAGGTCCTAAAGGAGTTTCAGCACTCACGTCTCGTATTACTCTTAGGACAAGCATATATTTACATGTATTAGATTTAAGGGGTTAATGTGAACAGCGATCTTCTTGATGAGGATAGTTGGTGAACGTTCTACATGTTCACGAGTTATATGCCCTGCTCATCATCCCATTTGTGACTAGACTGGTGCCATGTGTAAGAGCCCGACCATGCCCAGGAGTTGTCTGTAGAGGGACGAGGACTTAGCCTTGATTTGCATACCGAGCCAGGAGCGAGTGTAGCACCCGAGACTACAGCTCGCTCGTAGTGCCGGTATAGTAGAGTAACGTAATTTATCTGTCCTTGTGTTCTCCACAGTCTTCTCCTGGGTTCTCGCTTTCGGTGCTGGGACTCGTTGTTCCTGTGACTTGGCCTGCTAGCTAGAACACATGGGGATGATGAGTGGGATATATCTTTATTTTACTATGCATTGCAGCTCTCTTTAAGTATATATCTATAACACTTTACAATACACATTACTCACACACAAGACAACACTATTAATACTTTCATGTATCAATTAACTGCACTGTCGTTTTGCTGCTGTGTCCGGAGTTCTGTTGCGTAGGGCGCATACGGACTCGGAGGGGAGACAGAGTGAGAGAAGCGAAGTAGCCTATGCGGTAGTAGGCTACCGGCGCAGTACTGTTGCCTGCAACCTTTTAGTTATTCCAAGTATAGATTCATTATTATAATAAGTGACTACTGTTTATGTTCCTCCCATGTGTATTATTAGGTATCTACTGGATCATGAACATCTTGTATGCTACATGCTAGTGCATGTTAGTAGGGGACAGTTAGTGTAGTGCACGCGCTTTCAAGTAGGCGTGTACATTTGTCATTTAGCATTTCACTGTCATACCTTTAGCCTGCTTCTATTCTACATTATTAGAGGCTTAATATTAACGTAGTTTCTTGAGTATTGCATTTCTTTAGTAATAACGTAACCTATAAATGTCTGAGGGAGTTTAGCCTCATAGCCTACCCCTGTTGTACACTTTCGCCGAGTTAAGGTACCTCATTACCGTAGACGATAACTCTGTAGGGCGTTG
This sequence comes from Paralithodes platypus, assembly GCA_032716605.1. Classification (NCBI taxonomy): domain Eukaryota; kingdom Metazoa; phylum Arthropoda; class Malacostraca; order Decapoda; family Lithodidae; genus Paralithodes; species Paralithodes platypus. The sequence goes on along the minus strand of CM064547.1, from coordinate 20,293,625 downwards.
GTGCTTTTGTTGTCTGGAGCATATAGTATTTGGGACTGGAATCGAGCGTGTCGTTGTCACTTAAGCCATTTCTGTCCTACGATCAAGAATCCCGAATATGTATTGCCGATCCAGCCGTAACAAAATGGCGACCTTGCACAAGATTCAGTAGTATCCTATCACATGTTTTTTGGAGAACTATTCTATGCTACCTAGTAGAGCTGGCTAGAATTTTCTTGCATATTGGAGGAATTTTTATTGTGTCATTATTGTATTGGTGGACTTGCAGATTGTTTCGTTTGGTGTCTAGAGTAGAGTCATTCAAGCATCTTTAACATTTTGTGAGTCGAGACTGCAATTAGTAATAAGCACTTTTTTTTGTTTATGAACAGCAAATGTATAACCAGCACTATGTCTAATGACTCATCATTTACGGGGGAGGATAACACGGTACAGCCTAGTGACCAGCAAGTACAGCAGATATTTAGGGAGGGGAGTGTTATAAGGGGAGAGAGGGATGCCCGGGCATTTTTGCAGACACCTTTGACCGAACAGCGCCTGCAGGCTATTGATTGTTACGGTCTTCGCTGTTTAGCCACGGTTTTGGGGTAGGACTGTCCTGACAGTTGGCCCAAGAAGAATTTGGTGGCATGTTTGTTGGGTGATGGCGATGGGGCGGTGGGTGGAGTGGGGTCTTGGGGGGTTCCCTCCAAGCCTCCATTCCACTCTACCCCTGAGCTGGGCCCTCAGCCAGCGAGTCTTAGCACGATGCAGCAGGAGGGTTCTCAATGGCAAGCTGGCTTACCCGTAAACACGTCTCGGTGTGGATCCCCCATTTTGTGCTCTCCCCCCCCAGGCCTGTCTCCTGAGATGTTATTTCAGCTAGAACTAGCTAAGCTTAAGTTGCGAGAGAGTCAACAGGCTAGTATAGAACGGATTAAGCTGCAGGAGACTCAGATACAACAGGCTAGTATAGAACGGATTAAGCTGCAGGAGACTCAGATACAACAGGCTAGTATAGAACGCATAGAGGTTGCTAGAATCCAAGCCAATCAGGATGCAACCAGGTACCAGGCTGAAATGGATGTCGAGAAGTCTAGAGTAGAGACCATGGGGCGTCATCTCGGTGGTGGGCACCGGGTTACAGACTCACTTTCGCATTTAACCCTTATTTAGCGGCGAGCAACATAAGTCGAGTTAAATAAAGCTGGACTATGTGGCGGCGCTCGACATAACTCGAGTGGCAATTTCAGCACGTAATGTGGCTGAGAGAGAGAGACAAGTGGTGGCAGGAGACTAGCGAGCGTATGACTGCTCCAGACCACCGCGGCGAACGTACTGACACAAATCTCAGCTCCCTCCTCCTTCTCTCACTCGCTACATACTCAATTATGTACTGAAAGTACCGAATTACCTGCTTTTTGCACTCGCGTTGCACGGTTATTGCAAGAAAACTATCCATCATACAAGGATCGTTATGGTGTCATTCGAAAGCTCTGTTTATGCCCTTTCAGGGATAGGTACTTGTTTTACGTTCTGGGTCTTATTTAGGCATGAAAATGATCACGTAAACAGCCCTATTTTGGCTAAAAACACCCCGCTGTGCGGTACACATAAATAAACCGCATAGGCCGCTCGTAAGGTGTTAATTAAGTTAGTACCCGCATTTGAAGAGACAGCAGTGACTGAGATTTTGCTCGTTTCGAAAAGAAGTGTCGTGAGTATGACTGGCCGGAGGTTAAATGGGCAGCATTAGTTTCATCACGTCTAGTGGGTAAGGGGTTGAAAGCCTACGATGCACTGTCACTGGACGAGAGTGTCGTGTATGGACTGGTGAAGGAGGCTGTGCTCCGGGCCTACGAACTGCAACCCGAAACTTATAGATTGAAGTTCCGTGGCGTGAATAAGAAGAGCGACGTCAGTTTTATGGAGCACGCACGGGACTTAACAGATGCATGTAATAACTGGTTTCGGTCCGAGCACGCAGAGTCGGCTGAGGAAATTAAGCAACTTTTCTATCTGGAACAGTTTTACAAATGTACTGGAACCGATCTAACGCTGAACATTAAGGAAAAATATCCCAAGACAGTAGAGGAGGCTGCCAAGATGGCAGACCTCAGATTATCATTGATTCGTGGTTGCGGTGCCGCTCAGAGGGCTGAGTCAGGGCAGAAGGGTGCTATACCCCACCCACCAGAGTTTTCGATAATAACAAATCCTATGACACACATAACCACACTAAAAGCATTGCACCTAATAACACCTACAAACACAAGCCTCTCCCGTTTACTAAAGGTCAGGCCCCTTCTTCGCCCGCACAAGGGAAGAAGCCCATTGGGGATGTGAAATGTTACAAATGTCAGAAGCTAGGCCATTATTCACGTGAGTGCCCTAGTAACACTCCCGCTAAGCCGGTGTCATTGGTTCACAGTATCGGTGTGTCTCTGAAGGCTGCAGCAACTGCCCGGGGTAGGTTGTCAGCAGCTGAGGCACACGCGGTAAAGAAGCGTACGGAAGGCTCGACACCTGTCCGGGACACTTTCTGTAGCCATCGGGGACACGGGTTTGTGAGCTGGGGGAGTGAACTACGGAGGGTTGACTTGTTGAGGGATACGGGGGCTTCGCAAACTTTGTTGAGGAACTTCACAGGGAAACCGATAAATGCGGCCAGAGTTGTTGTGGTGCAGGGTATAAATGCTACGAGGTCATACCCACTTGTGAGGTTGGAGTTGAGAGTGGGAGAGGTGTGCAGAGAGCTGGATGTAGGGATCGTTGAGTGTTTGCCAGTTGAGGGCGTCGACCTTCTTCTCGGCAACGACTTTGCGGTGCCCACTTCCGGGACTCCACCCTTAGTCGTTGCCGAGAGGGCGGCCGACGTGGATGGTGAGAATCGGGAATGGGTTGGGAGGTGCCAACAGGATGAGATGGCCTGTGTGGTAACCCGATCTCGCTCTGCGGCTCCTGCACAGCCTAGCACTCAACCTCGGGGACAGTGGAGGAAGGATCAGGAGAAGGTTGCTAAGGGCAGGAAAAGGGACATTGATTCTGCTGCACTTCTCGGTGATTCGGTACTTGGACCTATAATAAACACGGGAGTTGACTCTGGCCCAGAGATGGTGTGTAACAAGGCAGAGTTGGGTAAGACTTCGCGTGAGGCAAGAGCTGTAGCGAGAGCCACTAAGGCAGTAGAGCCTACTAGCCGGGGTAATGTCTTATTACAAAACCATCTTGATGCATTGACGCCCGGGGACATTAGTGAGCAGCAGCTGCAAGACGCTAGCCTAGCTCGTTATAGCAATGGTGCCATAGAGTTGGAGGAAGATGGGGATGCGAAGCCGGGAGATTTTTTTAGGCTCGACAGGATATTGTACCGCAGATTTTTAGACCCCAAATCGAAGTGGGAGGGCGGTGCGAGGGTAGTAGACCAGGTGGTTGTTCCAAATAAGTATAGAGAGTCCTTATTGTGTCTGGCGCATGATGTGCCGGTGGCGGGTCATTTGGGGGTAACAAAAACATTGGCGGCATTGGGCAGGGTTTTCTGGTGGCCGGGGTTCAAGGCTGATGTCTGTGCATGGGTGGCTGGGTGTGCGACCTGCCAGACAACGGGGAAGCCTAACCAGACAATCCCGAAGGCACCTTTGTTTCCCATACCTGTCACCGGGCCTCCGTTCAGCAAAGTTGTAGTAGATTTGGTTGGCCCTTTCCCGCCTACTAGTAGTGGCAATAAATTCCTGTTGACAATCATGGATGTGGCTACGAGATACCCCATGAGAAACGGCTCGGCAAAGGCAGTTGTTAAAAACTTATTATTGTTCTGTTCCCGTTATGGATTTCCACGTGAGATGCAGTCAGACCAGGGGAGCAATTTTACATCCAAATTGTTCAAGCAAACCCTTCAGTTGCACGGTATATGTTCTGTAGTGTCGTCAGCCTACCATCCCGAGAGTCAGGGAGTCTTGGAGCGGTGGCACTCGACCCTGAAGAGTATGCTACGCTGTTACTGTGCAGAACATGACACTGATTGGGATTTGGGTCTGCCGTATGTTCTGTTCGCTGCACGTGAAGTCCCAGGAGAGAGCCTGGGGTTCAGTCCAAATCAGCTAGTCTTTGACCATAATGTGAGAGGACCTTTAAGTATGGTGAAAGAGATCTGGGAGGGCGAAGAGAAGCCGGGGTCTGTACTTAAATATGTCCTTGAGAGCCGGGAGAGACTTATAGGTTGCATGGCAGCGGCAGGTAATAACTTGGTTAATGCACAGGCGGTCATGAAGCACCAGTATGACGCCAAGGTGAAGCTTCGGGAGTTTTCGGTGGGTCAGGAGGTAATGTTGCTTTTACCTTTGCCTGGACACCCCCTTTCTGCCAAGTTCATTGGGCCGTATGTGGTGGCTAAGAAACTGTCCGACCTTGATTATCTCGTTGCAACACCTGACCGTAGGAAAAAACATCAGTTATGTCATGTTAACCTCATGAAAGAGTATGTGAGACGCCCCTCAGAGCCTCTCACTGTCCCTGTGCTGGCCTGCAGCGGCCAGGGTGGAGAAGGAGGTGGGGACAGTCATGCTGCTGAGGAGGATAGCTGGGACTGTGTCATTTCCGCGGAACAGTGGGCGGGGAATACTGAACAAGAGGCTAGGCAAGCTGTAAGTCACCTGCCTGAGCACCAGGGTGCTGCTGTCCTAGGCCTGTTCAGGTCATACCCCTCTGTTTTCGCCGAACACCCAGGTCTCACTACTCAGGTAACGCACGACGTGGACGTCGGTGATAATGTGCCCTTCAAGTCAATGCCCTACCGTGTGCCCCCGGTAAAGTTGCCAGCTTTACGGGAGGAGTTAAAGTACATGGTTGAGAGAGGGATGATCACTGAAGGTTATGTGAAGTGGACATCACCCGTCACGTTGCAGCCAAAACCTGACGGCAAGGTGCGGTTCTGCATAGATTTTCGTAGGCTAAATGGCTTGACCACTACCAACCCTTACCCTTTGCCTCGAGTTGACGACAGCGTGGACAAGATAGGGAATGCAAAGTACCTTACTAAAATTGATCTTGTAAAAGGCTACTGGCAAGTACCCCTGTCGGACCGAGCTAAGCAAGTTTGTGGTTTTGTGGTAGATGGCAAGACCTACCAATGTAACGTAATGCCTTATGGGCTTAAGAACGCACCTGCCACGTTTCAGAACCTGATGAACGATATTTGTGACGAAATCCCTAACTGCACGGTCTACCTTGATGACGTGATAGTATATGATGACGATTTTGAAAATCACCTAAGGCACTTAGAGACCCTGTTTAGGAAGTTGCACGATGCTGGGCTGGTGGTGAACCTGAGGAAGTGCGAGTTTGTAAAGGCTACTGTGCAGTATCTTGGCTTTGTGGTCGGGTTAGGCCGGGTGTGCCCCCCCCAGAGCAAGATACAGGCTATCAATATGTTTCCCAGGCCCACCACTAAGCGCCAGGTCATGCGGTTCCTAGGTATGATAGGCTATTATAGGCACTTCATCCGGGGATACTCTACTGTCTTAGCACCGTTAACTGATCTACTGTCGAAGTCAGTGAAGTTCTGTTGGGCTGCGGAGTGTCAGAGGGCTTTCGACCTAGTCAAGCACCTGCTGTGTACACATCCGATTTTGAGGGCCCCAGACTTCTCCAGGAGTTTTCAGCTGGCGACTGATGCCAGCGGTGTGGGTGCCGGGGCAGTGTTACTGCAGACTGATTCCGAGGGCTTGGAACACCCAGTGAGCTTCTTTTCTCGCAAGTTTAATTCGGCACAAAGGAATTACTCGACTATAGAGAAGGAGCTTCTGGCTATCGTTTTGTCGCTCAAACATTTCGAAGTTTATGTTCCAGCCTACGGCCCGGTAGTGACGATTTATACGGACCATCATCCCTTGAAATTCCTAAATCAGTTTCACAATCGGAATATGCGGTTGACCAGGTGGTCCCTAATGCTCCAAGAGTATAATCTCAACATTCAGCATATTGCCGGGAGTGAGAACGTGATAGCAGATTGTCTATCAAGGGTTGATGATCCAAGATAGTCGTGCACGGTGTGAGGGTTGAGCAGGAGTAAAATTAGGCTATCATAACGCCGTCCAAAAAGATTATAAAACAATAAAATAAACGAGAAAACTCTTTCTATTTTTTTTAGTTTTGTAAGTCTTTATTGTTGTAGCATGATGCATGCGATATTGTGTTTTATGTATGATTCACACTTCAGTTGTTGTGCACCTTTTGCAATTAGTGGCAGCTAAGGGTAGCAGGTCGGTTGGTTGCCTGTCAGATTTTGATAATGCTTCTAAGGTCGATTATCTAAAATCTTGGGGGGGCTGTGACGCACCCCAGTGCTGTGTAACGCAACCTGATTGTACTCCTTGGTACTCGACTGTACCGCCCGTGATCTGGCTACCGTCAGCCGCAATGTATATTGAGTGTGACAACTTATAACTATGTTCTTTGTATCTCTGCAAAGGTCTCGTCATGTGCTAACCAGTGGTGGGTTTTGTTTTAAGCCATGTCGAGACCTTCCATTTAATATGTAGTATCAATAGAGAAGTTGATAGATAATACAATAGGAGTTCAGAGAGAGAGAGTGAGTTAGGCTTCAGAGCAAGAGGGTAGCAACGCGCCGCGCTGCCGGCCGGGTGGTTGCCAGACGTATGGACTGGTTGGCAGCCTTGCCCTTATAGCTAGGCGCGATAGGGTTGGTAGTCCATTGTTGCCTGCCTGGGCTGGGCCCATGTTGTCGTACAGCACATTGCCTGGAGGCTGGCTGTGTGTTCTATGACCAGGTTGCCTAGAACCTTTGAGATTCTAACATCCCTTGCCCTCTCTCCCAACTTCTCATGGTTGCACTCTTTCTCTCTGACGACATTACTCTCATTTCATTCTTCTCTCTATTTAAATGCATAACCTTCCCTTGAGGTCCTAAAGGAGTTTCAGCACTCACCTCTCGTATTACTCTTAGGACAAGCATATATTTACATGTATTAGATTTAAGGGGTTAATGTGAACAGCGATCTTCTTGATGAGGATAGTTGGTGAACGTTCTACATGTTCACGAGTTATATGCCCTGCTCATCATCCCATTTGTGACTAGACTGGTGCCATGTGTAAGAGCCCGACCATGCCCAGGAGTTGTCTGTAGAGGGACGAGGACTTAGCCTTGATTTGCATACCGAGCCAGGAGCGAGTGTAGCACCCGAGACTACAGCTCGCTCGTAGTGCCGGTATAGTAGAGTAACGTAATTTATCTGTCCTTGTGTTCTCTACAGTCTTCTCCTGGGTTCTCGCTTTCGGTGCTGGGACTCGTTGTTCCTGTGACTTGGCCTGCTAGCTAGAACACATGGGGATGATGAGTGGGATATATCTTTATTTTACTATGCATTGCAGCTCTCTTTAAGTATATATCTATAACACTTTACAATACACATTACTCACACACAAGACAACACTATTAATACTTTCATGTATCAATTAACTGCACTGTCGTTTTGCTGCTGTGTCCGGAGTTCTGTTGCGTAGGGCGCATACGGACTCGGAGGGGAGACAGAGTGAGAGAAGCGAAGTAGCCTATGCGGTAGTAGGCTACCGGCGCAGTACTGTTGCCTGCAACCTTTTAGTTATTCCAAGTATAGATTCATTATTATAATAAGTGACTACTGTTTATGTTCCTCCCATGTGTATTATTAGGTATCTACTGGATCATGAACATCTTGTATGCTACATGCTAGTGCATGTTAGTAGGGGACAGTTAGTGTAGTGCACGCGCTTTCAAGTAGGCGTGTACATTTGTCATTTAGCATTTCACTGTCATACCTTTAGCCTGCTTCTATTCTACATTATTAGAGGCTTAATATTAACGTAGTTTCTTGAGTATTGCATTTCTTTAGTAATAACGTAACCTATAAATGTCTGAGGGAGTTTAGCCTCATAGCCTACCCCTGTTGTACACTTTCGCCGAGTTAAGGTACCTCATTACCGTAGACGATAACTCTGTAGGGCGTTGGTGCTTTTGTTGTCTGGAGCATATAGTATTTGGGACTGGAATCGAGCGTGTCGTTGTCACTTAAGCCATTTCTGTCCTACGATCAAGAATCCCGAATATGTATTGCCGATCCAGCCGTAACAGTAGTTAGATAGACAAATAATTTTAGATAGTCAGTAGAATTAGGAGAGATAAACAGCGTAGAAATAGTTAGTTTGAGAGTGACAAGAAAGCTTTAGCCAGAGAATTGAGAATTCAGAAGAGTCAAAGTTGGGAACACGAGAGAAAGCGAGATTGTTGCACACATATACGTAACATTCACCTTTGGCTTGAAACTGAGGATAGAGATAGTAGGAGGATACAGAGAAGGGTTTGCTGTCAGTAGTCTTAGACACATGATTTTCGGTCAGATGATCAGGGTTGGCAGAGGAGAGGTGGTGTTCCACAGAGTGGAAGTTAGAGGAAAGGCCACGAATGTTGCAGAAATCTTCATAGCCCAGGGTATTTTTGTTTTCTTACGTTTTTTTTCTATTTGGATGAGGGAGACAAATGGCAAAACTGCCTGAGATAAGTGCCTCCCCCAGAATGAAAAGAGTGACAGGGCCAAAATCAAAGAATGTACAAGCCAAAATGCCTGGACATATGGAGTTTAAAGCAAATCGAGTCATAGGAGGAGGGAAAGATTGAATCAGGGAGAGAGTTCTAGAGCTCAGCTATTAAATAGAAGAAAGATTGGAAATATTACTTCACTCTTGGGTTGGAGAGTTGCACAGAGTAGGGGTGGGATCGTGTTGCAAGACGGGTGCTACGTGTTCTAGGTAGAGGAGGTGGTACACACTGGGAGAGCTCTGAAGAACATTTATTTTTATTGTAATAGTGGTAGAATAGCGAAAGAGATGCAAAATTGCGGCAAAGAGAGAGATTGCAGAGGATCGATGAGTTGACGGGAGTTAATGAGACAAACTGGTTTCTTTTCTACTTTGTCCAGAGGGATGTGTGAGAGGATCCTCACCACATATCCAAACAATACTCAATACATGGCCGAACTGTATCCATGTACAAAGCAAGAAGCTGTGCAGGGATAAAGAATCCCCGGAGGCGGTTGAGCAATCCCAGCTTCTGGGAAGCTGTTTTAGAAAAAGTGGTTGTTGTTGTTGTTGTTGTTCCGCAAGCTGCCTGGCCGAACAGCCCCAAGGCCCAGAGCAAGGCCAAGGCCATAACCGAGTGCCCCCACAGAACCCTCCCTGTGGACCACAATAAAACCTGGGTGACCGAAACCACTCCATGGCGGGGAGCTGAGGAGGGTGCGGAAACGCCCGGGAAACCAAAGCCCCACCCAGGGCCCTGTGCCCCTCAGCAATTATGAAGAGAAAGTTGAGGGGCAAAGGAAAAATGTGACGCTTTGGCTTCCAATCTTGGTAGATTGGGAGGTCAATCCACGGAAAAGACGCCGTCACTTGGGATCTAGAAAATATATAAGTAAAAGGAATAGTCAGAGTAAGATATGGGTATGGCAGAGATTGCTCAGTTCTCACTCTGATAGACCAGCCCATCACCACATGACTAGAACCCAATGCTCTCAGCATCAGCTAGGAAAGACCCTAGAAAGCCGCCTTTGGCGGGGGGATAGCTCCCCTATTTCAACCCCTTTCGGGGTTGGGCACCCGCCTTTTCGGGGTTGGGCACCCGCCTTTTCGAGGTTGGGCACCAAGAGAGATCATAAAACAAGGTACACCATGAATACTGTGAGAAGGTGAAGGGTTGATTTGTGTTTTGTTGAAGTATAAGGGATAAACTTGTCGGAATTCTTGACGGACGGGTAGATAAATGGAGAAGTTGGGTTTTGGAAGCATTGAAAGTGACATGATTTTCTCTGCCCCACTTGGAAATTGTTGATAGATTAGAAGATAAGTGTATAACGGCCTTATCACATGAGTTTTTGAGTGATATCTTGATGGGTCGTTCTGAAAAACAAGTTGAATAGTGTATGGTAGAGTCTGCATCATATTATTAACACCTTACGAGCGGCCTATGCGGTTTATTATATGTACCGCACAGCGGGGTGTTTTTAGCCAAAATAGGGCTGTTTACGTGATCATTTTCATGCCTAAATAAGACCCAGAACGTAAAACAAGTACCTATCCCTGAAAGGGCATAAACAGAGCTTTCGAATGACACCATAACGATCCTTGTATGATGGATAGTTTTCTTGCAATAACCGTGCAACGCGAGTGCAAAAAGCAGGTAATTCGGTACTTTCGGTACATAATTGAGTATGTAGCGAGTGAGAGAGGGAGGAGGGAGCTGAGATTTGTGTCAGTAGGTTCGCCGCGGTGGTCTGGAGCAGTCATACGCTCGCTAGTCTCCTGCCACCACTTGTCTCTCTCTCTCAGCCACATTACGTGCTGAAATTGCCACTCGACCTATGTCGAGCGCCGCCACATAGTCCAGCTTTTTTTAACTCGACTTATGTTGCTCGCCGCTTATTAAGGGTTAATGGACATGACTGGAGATACAATTGAGAAGATCATAAATGAAAGAGAACACAAGATACGACTGAACTCTGAGGAACATCAGATATGATAGGTTGAGGAAGTGAACGATAGCCATCCACAAACGCAGCAGTGGAACGGCCAGAAAGGACAGATGGGGGGATACAAACCGAAGGAAGAAGGGAAGATGTTAGAGGAGAGACAGAGACAGAAGTTTCCCTACGAAGGGAGTCACCACGGAAGCCCAGTTTTTTAGTATAACAGGAGGAACACCATCCGGTCCTTACGCCTTCTTAGTATTAAGCCCAGAAAGTGTAGAAAGTACATCTTTGGAAAAGATTAGGATACTAGGCATAGACCTCATCCCATAATCATTATATATTAGCGAATTAAATATAACATTTAGTATAACCTAGCATTGTTCAATCCCACCCCTTTTACTACCCACTAAGTCCTGTTCAGCCCAGCTTCGTTATGCATCTTGCTTATCACCAATCATACAATCGGCGATAACAAAACTATCAGGTACAAGTTTTTCCTTTGTGTGGTTTCTTGCCTCCAGTCCACTATTTACATCATGAATAACCACACTCTCCGTACAGGAGGAATTATACACTAAAGCATGGTTCACACATAGACGAGTCGGTGCCCGAGTCCAACACGAGTGATGAAATTTTGTAATTCGGCAATGACTCGTCAATACTCTGCAACACTCGTGTAGACTCGCTCACACACCAATACCAATCCCCACACCACCTACCCTTCTCATCCTCCCCCACTCACTTGCCTTGCAATCCGAACTACTCTGTCTGTGTGTGGTGTCTGATAATAATTTATGGAGTTTTCTGGGTTTGGATATATTAATTCACATACACCACACACAGACAGAGTAGTTCGGATTGCAGGGCAAGTGAGTGAGGGAGGATGAGAAGTGGTAGGTGGTGTGGGGATTGGTTTTGGTGATAGTGAGGGCCTAGCTATGGTGTGTGCGGGAGTCCTGGGGGACTCCTCGTCCTCCATGGCCCTAATGTGCACTGCGGTCCCCTTCATTGTGTGGGGCTTCGAGGTCCTCTTCCTGCACTGACCAGTCCCCAGCCTTGAATGGCACAGCCTACACCCTCTTCCCCCTGATGTATAAGTCAGGGTCCCCGGGCTCCCCAGAAAGAGTTTGGGTACATCTCCTCCACTCTTCCCCTATAGGTTAGGGTTGTCTATGGTGCTAGGCGGTCCCCCTGTAATAGGGGTGTCTCTGGTGATAGCTGTCCCCCTGGTATCTGAAAGAGATGTGGTCCCCCTGTATTAGGGGTGTCTTAGGTGATAGCTGTCCCCCTGGTATCTGAAAAGGGTGTTTCCGGGTGGATGGGACTCGATAGCCTTGGTGGGCAACCTATCTAGGGGAAAAAACCCTACACAAATTACCGATGGGCGACACGCTAATCTATAACAGATAACTTGTGTTACACTCGTGTTGACTCCGTGTATCGGGGTGTGTCCTGGGTAGTCGCCATGTGGCCCAAAAATGTCATACATGCATGAAATTTCTTGTCCCTGTCATGAGTCCGAGGGAAATACGTGTAGACTCTTGTACATACGTGTTGACTTGTGTGAATTCTGCATAACTCTGGACTCTGCATAACTCTTCGCTACTCGGGTTAACTCGTGTAACACTCTTCGGTGATTCGTCCTCGATCGTGGACAATTCGATGTTGGCGAGTCACCACGACTCAACACGTGTCTACACGTGTGCAACACGAATCAACAAGAGTTGAAAATATGAGTCTGGGTGCCAATATTGCGGGCAAGCACGATACAAGAGTCTACACGAGTCAAACACGAGTCACCCAGATCCACTTAGAGTAAAGCACAAGTGTATCACGAGTAGGCGAGAGTATAATTTGGATGACCGTCATCAACTCTGCATAAGCAGAGTGGTATCGCCCCCCGTATAGTGGTACATGCCGGCCGAAATCTCTGTCTGTCTGTCTGTCCAATAACTCCTCCTAGACCGTTCGAAGAATTTTCACCAAACTTCACGCGACCATTCGGTACATGAATGCGACGGTAATTCAATTTTTTGTTTTTAATTTGTGCAATAATTTTGATTTTAGGTTAACAAAATGGTTTCCCCCCCTCCCTCGGCCTTCCACCAGCCTCTCCTCCCCCCCCCCCCCCCCCCCGCCCGCCCCCCCCTCCCTCCCCAGCAATGATGATAGCGTTCTGGGGGAGAAAACAACTCGCCCCACATTTGATAGGCTAATTTAGTTTAGTTGACATTAGAACCGATGGTAGTAATAGTAGGTGACCCATCGCAGAGTTGGGTGTGCCGTTTTGATTTTGGGCAAAACGGCACATCTACTTTATTTTTAAAATGTTGGACGAGTCGCCGAGTTAACACGAGCTTACACGGATGCAACACGAGTCTACGCGTGTGCAACACGGATCCAACACGAGTCAACACTGATCTACACGATCCAACACGAGTGGTGGAATGTAGCCCGAGTGCTGGCAACACCGCATGAAGAGTTGGCTGCCGCACCGCTCACACAACCGCCTCACACCCCCTATAAATGGACCCCCCACACTGCCTCCTCCCATTCTACCAGCACAGCACACACCGTCAACAACCTGACCTGCCCATCTACCCACGCTGCCCTTCGCCATGCCCCTGGACAAGAAGAACACCGCCATGAAGTGTACCAACCCTCGACAGGGGTTGAAGGGGCAGCAGGAGAAGCAATTTAAACGTTTCGTCAAGCCGCTGCCTGGGCCTTTCCAACCACGTGACACACCAGCTACACCACGCCGCCAAACCCAGGCCAAGCAGACACGTGATGTGTCGTCGCCAGAGATAAACTCGGACGACATTGTAGAGGATGTCCAGGCCCCAGGTCCCAGTGATCGTCAGAAAATCCCAGACTCGTTCGATGCCAATGCAACGTACTTCGACGAGGACGAGGCGCAGATGCAAGACACGGAACATGACCCCACAGCCACAGTGTAGGGCGATGAGGCAGAAGCCATGTCTGGCAAGGACGACCCCGGCAACTCCCAGAACAGCATGGCCGAGGACAGACCCATGTATGGGGCCATCAAAAAGAAGAAACTGACCCGGGTCCTATTCGACGACGAGACGGAGGACATGCTGGTTGACTGGGTGAGGGATAACCCCATGCTCTACCAGAAACGCATGAAGGAATATAAGGACAGCCGGAGGAAGGTGCACATGTTCGACGAGAAGGCTGCCACCCTGGTTCCTCGTGTCACAGGTAAGTACCCCAAACATAGCTTGCATTATGTTATTTTAGTGTTATTAAGTGTTTTAACACCGTATTGGCGGGCTAGGCGGTCTATTTGACCGTACCGCACAGCGTTTTTTTTTTACCCTAAATAGGGTTGTTTATGTGATCATTTTCATGCCTAAATAAGACCCAGAGTGTAAAACAAGTATCTATCTCTGAAAGGGCATAAACAGAGCTTTCCAATGACACCCGAACCATGCTTGTACGACCACTGGTTCTCTTGCAACGATCGTGCAACACAAGTGCAAAAACTCTAAAATAAGGTAATTCCCTTACATAATTCCCTGTGTAGCGAGTGAGAAAGGGGGGAGGAAAGTAGAATACAGTTCAGTAGGTCCACGGTGGTCGTGGGGAGCGGTCATAAGGTTACTACGCTCGTCCCACCGCTCAGCTCTCTCTCTCAGCAACATTACGTGCTGAAAATGGCGCTCGACATCTGTCTTTCACCGCCACTTAGTCCAAATTTATTTCACTCGACATATGTTGCGCGCCGCCAGTTAAGGGTTAATACCTTGTTGTTGTGTTCTTGGTTCGATTCCAGGTGTTTCATACGTTAAATACATCATGATTTGGTTAAAATGTTAAAAGTCCCATTTATGATAATTATGCTGTGTTGCCAATATCACCTACATTCCATGAAATTTCCATGTTTTCATCCTTGAATCTATAATTTGATCATGCACCTATCTTTTACCTGTTCACAACGTTATATAAAGCATTTATACAATATGTCCATTGCCTAATAAATGTTTATGTTTCCCCTGGAGCAAATCTGAGCAAGTGGGTGACGGGCATGCGGACGCGGTATGCGAAAATAACCGACGAGAAGAGTGGTGCGGGGACACCTGGGACTATCGAGGGGCGGCCAAGGTCAGCGAGGGACGACTGGATCCTACAAAAGTTCTCCTTCCTGAAAGGGCACATTGCCCTCGTCAAGACCCGGGTCACAGCTACGGTGAGAACACTAATATACATACATAATATTATGTGTGACAATAATAGATACATGGGAAAATATAAGAACAAGTAATAACCAGCAAAAATATATATATATACGGTAAGTTCTCGTTTTAAAAACAGACAAGTGTAATAATATTCTCCCATTTACCTAATATTGTCGGTTATAACATATTTATCTCTCCATATATACTTCTTTTGTGATTTATTGTAGGTATACATTTATAAAGGAAGGCTTCATATAAACATCACACGTATTTACATATCAATATTTATCAACTCTGCGTAAGCATAGTGGTATCGCCCCCCGTACATGCCGGCCGAAATGTCTGTCTGTCTGTCTGTCTGTCCGATAACTCCTCCTAGACCGTTTGACGGATTTTCACCAAACTTCACATGAACAATCGGTGCGTGAATGCGACGGTATTTAATTGTTTGTTTTTGAATTAGTGCAAAAGTTATGATTTTAGGTCCAAAATATGGTTCCCCCCCCCCCCCTGTACCTATTCCCAAGCAATGATGATGGTGTTCTGTGTGTGTGTGTGCCCCGTAGGGGCACGCTCACACAGAATGCCATCGTTCAGGGGGCGAAAAAAACTTGCCCGTATTGGTTAGGTTAAGTTAGTTTAGTTGCCATTAGAAGGTGCCAATTGTAATGATGATGATAGTAGTAGTGATGATGGTGGTAATATTAGTGATGATGGCAGTAGTAGTGATGATGGTGACAATTGTAGTGATGATGGTAGTAGTAGTAATAATGATGGTAGTATTAGTGATGATGGTAACCCTTCGCAGAGTTGGGTAGGCCGTTTTGATTTTTGACAAATGGCACGTCTACTTTATCAACTCTGCGTAAGCAGAGTTTGGTAACGCCCCCCGTATAGTGGTACATGCCGGCCAAAATGTCTGCCTGTCTGTCTGTCCGAAAACTCCTCATAGAATAGACCGTTCGACGGATTTTCACCAAACTTCACACGAACCTTCGGTGCGTGAATGCGACGGTAATTAAATAAAGATTTTTTGAATATGTGCAATAGTTATGATTTTAGGTCTAAAATATGGTTTTGCCCACCACACCCCACCCTGTACCTATTCCCAAGCAATGATGATGGCGCTCTGTGTGTGTGTGCCCCGTAGGGCACACTCACACAGAACGCCATCGTTCAGGGGGCAAAACAAAACTCGTTAGGTTAAGTTAGTTTAGTTGACATTAGAAGTGATGGTAGCAATAGTGGGGATAATGTTGATAGTAGTGATGATGGTGATAATAGCAGTGATGATGGTTGTAGATCTAGTGATAATGATGAAAGCAGTGATGATGGTAGTGATGATAATGACAGTGGTGAGAGTAGTATTTATGATTGTAATAGTAGTAGTGATTATGATAGTAATGGTGATGATGATAGTAGTATTGATGACGGTGACAATTGTAGTGATGATGATAGTAGTAGTGATGATGGTTGTAGTAGTGATGATGGTGGCAATTATTGTAGTGATTATGATAGTAGTAGTGATGATGGTGGTAATATTTGTGATGATGGTACGTAGTAGTACTGATGATAGTGACAATTGTAGTGATGATGATAGTAGTAGTGATGATGGTGGTAATATTAGTGATGATGGTAACACTTCGCAGAGTTGGGTATGTCGTTTGATTTTGGGCGAAACGGCACTTCTACTTTATTTTCAAGGTACATATCAATTATAGATAAATTTAAGTAAATCTCATTGTGCAAAATATATATAAAGCTAGACCTTCGTCTGCGAAATACTATACAACTGATATTCATAGATGAAATAGTAAATATATGACTTTCTTTCAGTTCCAAGAATCCGAGCAGGACGCCACTCAGCCCTCTACTTCCGGTGTCAAGGAGACGACGGATGACCCTGAGAGTGGTGGAGAGGATTCTGGCATGCCCCCTCTATCCCAGACACCTCCCGCTACAGGCTCCAGCCAGAAGAAGCGCTGCAAAAGTACTGACACAAGCTCACCTGTGGAGGTAAATATGAAAGCATTGTTAACATAATTCATAACGAGAGTATTCATATAAATTATATTTTGTTGGAGGCTGGAAACTGCTGATAAGTGCTGTAAATTAAAAGTCATACATTTGTGTACTATTTATAATAATGCCTGTAGAATAGGCCTCAATTTTGGGGGAAGATAATGATAAAAGCTTAATTATTATAACTTACAATGGCGTGAATGTATTAATATATAATTACAACCTTTATTTAACCTACAAACTTTTGTTTCTCTAGTTGACTGACAAGCGGGGTGAACTGCGGAACAACATGGTCAGGCTGATGACAACCCTGGCAGTGAAGTAGACGCGATTCTCCCAATTTGTGGCCTAGTTGGAGCACCAGTTGGACATACTCGCCAACCAAGTAGGAGACTCATTGTCTAGAAAGATGATGATGCTCGTGCTGCAGGCCAGGGAAGATATGAATGCCACCTCATCCGGGTCACCCTCTCAACCTCCTCCGCACTACAACAACAGCAGCCCCCAACACCACCAAAGCAGCCAGGACCGTCATCGGGGGTACCACGTGCGGTCCCAGGTTTCACCACCCCCACGTTCTCGGAGATGACGGCGGCCTCATTCAGGACCCCTGTACCTGAGTGGTGGGCGGGGTCTCTAACCCCCTCACATGGCACCAACCTACTGGCCCCTTCAACCCATAGCAGGCCGCCAACACCTGGAAACTTTCTCCAGTACACCCGGATGAACACAGCAGTCAGCACACCCAGGCATGGGGATGACGAAGTGTGAACAATTTTTATGTACAAGCTAGTAAAAAAACCCAGTGATGGGGATGACGATGAATGATATTATTATGTTTAGCATTTAACACCTTACGAGCGGCCTATGCGGTTTATTTATGTGTACCGCACAGCGGGGTGTTTTTAGCCAAAATAGGGCTGTTTACGTGATCATTTTCATGCCTAAATAAGACCCAGAACGTAAAACAAGTACCTATCCCTGAAAGGGCATAAACAGAGCTTTCGAATGACACCATAACGATCCTTGTATGATGGATAGTTTTCTTGCAATAACCGTGCAACGCGAGTGCAAAAAGCAGGTAATTCGGTACTTTCAGTACATAATTGAGTATGTAGCGAGTGAGAGAGGGAGGAGGGAGCTGAGATTTGTGTCAGTAGGTTCGCCGCGGTGGTCTGGAGCAGTCATACGCTCGCTAGTCTCCTGCCACCACTTGTCTCTCTCTCTCAGCCACATTACGTGCTGAAATTGCCACTCGACCTATGTCGAGCACCGCCACATAGTCCAGCTTTATTTAACTCGACTTATGTTGCTCGCCGCTAATTAAGGGTTAAGGAAACTTTATATTTTGTATGTACAAATAAAATGTATGTGACTCCTGGTGTTTTTTGGCATCTAATTAATATTTATAGTTATTTTATTCATAAGTTTAATTTACAATTTTACTTTACTCAACTTTTAAATAAAGTAGACGTGCCGTTTTGCACAAAATCAAAACGGCATACCCAACTCTGCGATGGGTCACCTACTATTACTACCATCGCTTCTAATGTCAACTAAACTAACTTAATCTATCAAATGCGGGGCGAGTTGTTTTCTCCCCCAGAATGTCATCATCATTGGTGGAGGGCCGAGGGAAGGGGAGGGGGGCAAAACCATTTGTTAACCTAAAATCAAAATTATTGCACAAATTCAAACAAAAATAATTTAATTACCGTCCCACTCACGCAGCAAATGTTTGTGTGAAGTTTGGTTAAAATCAGTCCAACAGTCTAGGACGAGTTATCGGACAGACAAACAGACAGTCAGACAGACATTTCGGCCGCCATGTACCACTATACGGTGAGCGATGCTACTCTGCTTACGCAGAGTTAATAAAGTAGAAGTGCCTTTTCGCCCAAAATCAAAACGGCATACCCAACTCTGCGATAGGTCACCATCATCACTACTAGTCACTATCACCATTACTATCATCAGCACTACTACTATTATAGGCATCGGTACTACTCTTACCATCATCACTCCTACTCTCATCATCACTACTACTGGCAGCATCACTACAATTTTCACCATAATCACTACTACTCACCATCATCACTAATACTGTCACCATTGTCACTACCATCATCACTACTGTCATCATTATCAGTACAACTATAATTTTTACTTGACACCATCATCACTACTATTATGACTATCATCACTACTACCAGTACTATCACCATCATCATCACTATAACTACAACCATCATCACTACTATTATCACCATCATCACTATTATTAACATCATGCCCACTATTATTACCATCACTTCTATTGTCAACTTAACCTAACTTAATCTAACAGATGCAGGGCGAGATGTTTTCGGCCCCAGAACGAATGCGTTCTGTGTGTGAGCCCCTTCGAGGCACACACACACAGAACGCCATCATTGCTGGGTAGGAGGGAGGGGTCTGGATAAAACCATATTGTTAAGCTAAAATCATAACTTGCACAAATTCAAAAAATATGTTTTTAACCCGTCCAGCCCCGGCTAGTTTTGTAATGTTTGTTCACCAGAACCCGGACAGTTTTCAAAAAATGGTTTTATTCCAGAAACAATAGCGAATGGGTTAGGAATGAAGGAAAAACCACGAAAAACCGCTCAAAAAGCTTAAAGAATCGTTCTACAGAGCCCCCGAAAACGTATTTTACAAGAGTAAAAAATTGAAGGCAATTACCCCAAAAAAACAGGTTATTGCGCGCTCACGCGCACGCACGTCGACTTTGAGAGTTTTCAACCATCGGCACGGTTGCGTGGGATACGTACACAGTTCCCATACAAATCTGAGCCCTCTTGAGTGGCTACACCTGAGGTTACGGTCGGCGCAATTAGGGTGACGCGCCAGGCGCGTCTCTGGGGCTCTGCGTTACATACATCGCCGACGCGTCAGGCGCGTCGCTGGGGCTGTACGGGTTAATTACCGCCGCATTCACGCACCGAATGTTCGTGTGAAGTTTGGTGAAAATCCGTTGAACGGTCAAAGAGGACAGACAGACAGACAGACAGACAGAGAGACTGGCATGTACCACTATACGGGGGGGCGATACCAATTTGCTTACGCAGAGTTGATAATGATTAACTCCTTCAGACATTATAAGTCCAAATAAGTCCGAGGAGGCGGTTGACATAGCTTTTCAGTCTTGAATTTGGCTCATGAGTGTTGTCGAAGCCTTACATATTTCTCTATTTCCATCCACCAGAATACTGTTTATTGTGATGTATCATAATATGTCAATGGAAAGAGGAATATTTATAGTACATGATAAACATTTTTTTTTTTTAAATAAATCGAAATATGAAAGTGTAAATGAGTCCGGAATACAATTATTTCCCATGCAATTGTCTTCACACCGTCCTATCTCTAAATTGTGAGTGATGACCATCTATTTTGTATTTGCTCAAATAATAGTATTTTTTCTGCTCTTTCCAAATCTGAAAACAGAAATTGTTTATCTTCAATAGTTCTCAAGCAGTGAAAAAAAGTATGATTTTGATTGATGTGGTTTATAACATTTTCGATTTATTTCGTTGTTACGAAGTGTATGGTTTTAAATTTAGGCTCTATGAATACGGCAAATAATGCTGAGGAGTATAAAGAAAACTAGAGGTTCCTACGACAAATACTTTTTGCGCTATGAATATTTGAAATAAAGAGCCAAAATGCGAATATATACGCTTCACCGGTCTCTGTTCCGCCGACACTAGCCGGGTTCCGAGCTGTTCCCCATCTCGTCGTTGCGTTATTTTCTCGGATACGTATATAACTGTATATAACACCGGAATTTGGAAAATTGTGCTCTTTCTAATGGTGAAAACCAAAATAATATAGCGTAATTGGTTCGCGAGCTATGCACAATTGTTTCCATGCATTGTTATTGTTATGAAAATATATGAGAATGTTTATACAGTTGTATATCTTTGCCACAATATACAACACTTTTATATAATTTTCCTTTCCAATAATTGTATAATGTTCATAGAAGACATGTCAGTCATGAAGGTTGTCAATTTTACTTACCTGGTAGGGCCACTATACTTTCCAACGAAAAGGGAAATGGCTCCTGGGTTGACACTGAAAAAACAAAACAAGAAAGCCAGGTTATCTTCAGGTAATAAATTCAGAAATAATTCTATTGTACACGTAAATAAAATAAAGTAATGCATATATATATATACAAGGTGTCAAACAAAATATAAAGAATCGTAAATGGTAATGGTAGTGTATGTGTGTGGATATATTTATATATATAATATATATATATATATATATATATATATATATATATATATATATATATATATATATATATATATACAACGTGTCAAAAAAAATAATGGTAAAAACAATGTGAATGTGTGTATTTATATATAGCCTACATATATATATACTGTATATATATATACAAGGTGTCAAACCAGAGAAATATGTGCAAATTTCCAAGCCACCCAAATAGGTACTGCACTTGACTCGTTATTTTTTAGAGTGGTTTCCCCAGGAGGCCTATATCCACTGTAGTGCAAGATGATGGGTGAATGAAGGTGGGTGAATAAAGGTGGGCCCCGAACCTCTGAAGTGATGATTGAATGAATGAATGAGTGAATGATTGAATGATTGAATGAATGAATGAATGGGTGATGAAGGTGAATGAAAGGGTGATGAAGGTGAATGGAAGAATGCATAAAGACTGAATGAATGAATGGGTGATAGTGATTGGAAAGGAATAATGAAGGTGAATAGGAGAATGCATAAATTTGCAGACCCATTTAATCTCACTCAACTAGTCAACCAACCCACCCGTGTACCAGATAATCCTAATCATAATTCCCACCTACTGGACTTATTTTTAACAACCAATTCAGAAAATGATGATGTTACAGTGAGGTCCCCGCTTTGATCTTCTGATCACTGTCTGATACAGGCCACCTGTCTATCACCTACCACACCTTCCCACTCTGAACCTGTTTTGGTGACTAAATGGCATTACGATAGGGCAGACTGGGAGGGTCTTCAAGGTTTCTTTATTGATATTCCCTGGACCTCTTTCTTTTCTAATGATGCACACTCCACCTTGAGCCACATACAAGATTTTGTAAAAATTGGAATGGAAACTTTTATTCCTCATCAAAAGTACAACAAAAGATCTAATTCACCTAAATGGTTTGACCATAATTGTGCTAGAGTAACTGAACAAAAAGCAATAGCCTACAATGCATACACAAGATCAAAAACACATGAAGCCTTTAATTACTTTAGAAACATCAGAAATCATGCCAAAACTGTATTAAACCTAACTAAATCAAACTTTCTCCTCAAGCAGGCAAATAAACTATAAATAATCCAAATGATAACAACATATTTTGGTCTACTCTTAACTCATTCAAATCCAACTTCACTACTTCTTCATCCATTCCACCATTAAAATCTCCGACTGGCAATCTTGTAAGTGACCCACGAGGTAAAGCTAACCTTCTTGCAGATATTTTCTCCACCAACTCAACCTTAGATGAAATAAATCAAGATGTCCCTGTACTTAATTTTAATTCGCCTGAAATTCCCTCACTTAAGATCCACACCAGACATGTCAAAACTATTTTGCAGAATCTCTCAGTAGATAAGGCTCCTGGTCCAGATGAAATTCCTCCAATAGTACTTAAGAATTGCTCCTTGGTGCTCGCTCCTGTATTGACAAAATTTGTCCGTCTGTGTACTCATACCTCATGCTTCCCAGTACCCTGGAAAGAAGCAAACATCCATCCAGTTCCTAAAAAAGGTGCCTCTTCAGATCCATCAAACTACAGACCAATAGCTATAACTTCCACTCTTGGTAAAGTCTTTGAAATTATATTAAATAATCACATAATTAAGCATCTTGAGAATAATAAATTAATCAGTGATAGGCAATATGGTTTTAGACGATGTCGATCAACTGCAGACATTCTTTGCCTTCTTACGCATCAAATCAACCAAGCTACAGACCAACATGGTGAAACACATACAATAGCACTGGATATATCAAAGGCATTTGATAGAGTCTGGCATCAATCCTTATTGTCGAAGATGTCACACTACGGCCTTGCATCATTAGTTCCACTAATTTCTTCTTATCTTCATAACAGAAAAATATGTGTAATGGTAGATGGCCTTTATTCTCAATTTCACTCAATAAATGCTGGTGTTCCCCAGGGATCAGTTTGGCCCCAACTCTGTTCCTCATTCATATCAATGATCTCATATCTACCACTCATAATCCAATACATTCCTACGCAGATGACTCAACACTCCACAGTTCCTTCACATTTTCCAATTCTTTCACCCAACCCGATCTTATAAATTCAAAAATAAACACTTCAATTTCTCTGAACCAGGACCTTTCTAGAATTAATGAATGGGGACAAAAGAATCTAGTTTCCTTTAATGCACAGAAAACCAAGTATATTCAATTTTCTAACCGACAGAATCTCACTGACTCCCATATATTTTTTAATGATGTAAATATTCCCACTTCCCCTAGTATTGACATTCTCGGTGTAACATTAACTACTAACTTAAGCTGGACACATTATGTTAGAAGCATTGCTAAGAATGCCTCTAAAAAACTGGGACTCCTGTACAGAGTTCGAGAATTCTTCACTGACGAGCAGTTGGCCGTAATATATAAAAGTCATTAGCGTTCTCAGATGGATTACTGTTCACCTCTGTGGGGTGGAAGTGGAGTGGTTGCATTGAGGCAGTTGGACAAAATTCAAAATAAAGCTATTAGATTAATCAATAACCCTGCAATCACACAGGACCTTCCTACATTATCCATACGAAGAAACGTTGCATCCCTTGCATTATTCTGCAGATATTTTCACAGCAATTGTTCCGAGGAACTTGCTTCAATTGTGCCTCCTCTCCACATCTTTCCCCGTAGAACTAGGGCAGCTGAGAGCACCCATGAATTTACACTTTCTCCTCCACAATGCAGAACTTCTGCTTATCAGAATTCATTTATCCCCAGAGCTACTACTCTTTGGAATTCACTTCCCTCGAATTGCTTTCCACAAACTTACAATCTACAAATGTTTAAATCCAGTTGTTACAAAAAATTATGAATGGAGGATGCCTTTAGGCACATGGACCTTTTTGTTTTATCTGTGTTTTTCCTTCTTCCGTTCATTGTCTCTTAAACAAACAAAACAAAAATTAATGAATGAATCGTGCAAAGATCCTGGCTATAGAACATCTGCATCGAGTCGATGGAACTGATTGAAGCAATCAGTGACATCGATGCAGAGGCAAACGAGACAAGACTTGCATCGAAAGCTCGTGACCTTGCGACTTTGGTCCTTCATGTAACACAGATGGCACCACCGTCGCTTGCCGTCAGGGATCTTCTCGAGAACGTGTTCCAAGGTCCTGTTGTACCGGTCATGGTCCAGTACAACAGGACGTGGCTTGGAACCCTTTCCTCGAAGAGGACTTCTCCGACTTCCTCTTGGTGCCTGAGCACTAGCTTGGACGTCCATTACTAGTGGACCCCGGTTGGCATTCATGACGGGTGCTTCTCGAGCGCCACCAGCAGCAGCAGCTGCACCTGGTACTACTGGTGCGGGGGGGTCAAGTGGTAGGACATCCACTTGCTCCTCAGCATCAGCAGACATCGTCCGATACTGGTGCCGCCTGGGGTGCATTCTCAGCGAGTGCTCCCCCGACGGCAACAGCAGCAGCAGCAGCATCTGGACCTGGTGAGGGGGGGGGGGGGTCATGAAGGAGTGCTCCCCCAACGCCTCCACCAGCAGCAGGAGCACCAGGAGGAGTGCCAGGATCATCAGCAGGAGCGGCTGGGGAGTCTGGATTGTCATCCGGTGGGGGCGACCCCGCTGAGCTTCCGGAGGATTGCCGACGCCGCCTGCCTCGCCTGAGATGGGCGCATGGCTCATACCGACCTTCCGGCAAATCCTCTGCACGCCGGATGTGTCTCCCCGACAAAGGCCACTCTGTAGGGTTGAAGAACAACAAGGAACGGACTACGCTTTCCTGGAACGCCATCATAGTCATCTTCCTGCGGGAGTTGCACTTCTTGAAGAGTACGAAGGCATTGAAGAGGGCCATTTGGATGAATTAGAATACGATCTTCTTCGTCCATTTGACCGTCCTTCGCTGGAGGGGGTAGTACTGGATCATCTGATCGAAATGATCCACCCAACCCATGTGGCGGTTGTAGTCGTCAATACAAACGGGTTTCATGATATTCTTCCGAGTCCGCTGCCACCTGCCTTGTACCTTCTTCTTGACAAAGGACTGCTTTGGTATGGTGCTCTGGTCGTGGAAGGTGGACACCATGTTGACAATGCGTTTGTCTTTCCAAAGCAGGACTAGGGTTGTGCCATTGTTCATTGCCTCTATTGCATCGTCTTCTAGTGTCGCTGCATGGGCAATGTCGCGCAACCGCTTCGGAGCCCCTCGTGCAAGCCTCATGGTGCCACACACATAGATCTGGTGGTGTGTGAGCATGTGCTGGCACAGGTCAACTGAGTAGTAAAAGTTGTCCATGAACAACATGTAACCCAGGCCTTGCAGGGACTCCGTTAAACCCTCAACCGTTTTCTGGAGAGTTTGACCAATACTAGTGTAGACTTGAAAGTCCTACACGAAACCAGTCGTGGACTCTGCCAGGATGTACAGCTTGATGGCGTACTTCTGAGGCTTCATCGGGTTGTAGCACCTGAATGAAAGGCGACCCTTCCACCCAAGGCAGCCTTCGTCGATGGACACCTTCCTCTCCGGGACGTAGGCAAGCTTGAAGCCAGCAAGCAGGTAGCGCATCACCGTGCGGATCTTCACTAGCCTGTCTTTGGTCTGCTTGATGACTGCCTTGTTGTTGAATGTGTGGAAATTGCTTAGCAAGGCTTGGAACTTGGAGACCTGCATGGTCTTGCGAAACGTTGGGTAATCATGGACTCCATCATTTGCCCAGTAGTGACGCACAGTGGGGAGTTTATTCACACCCATGAGGAAGTACAGGCCAAGGAATTTGGCCATGTCCTCCTCACTGAATGTTGTCCGGAGAGAACCAACGAATAAGGCATATGCATTGGTCTCACTCACCAGGAACCTGAGCAGTTCTCTTGTAAAGAAGAGCTGGAAGTACTGCAGTGGTGTCACTGGTGTCGGAACCCGCAAGCCAGGGGTTCCAGTGAAAGGATCAATGTTGGGTGTGAACGGGTCTGAAGTCCACTCGAGATCCTCAGCATACACGGTGGGGGGGCGTTGAGGTTCACGTGCTGAGAGTACAAAGGAAATCAAGCAACATCAGATCTAGTGACCCTTCTAGGCTGCTTGTCCTCCAAAACACTGAGGATCAAGTGTCCAAACAGTGGTTTAGAGTTGGTAAGGGAACATTGGAAAGGGAACTATTGCCCTGGAACTAAAGTCCGTGGCAGGATTAGGAAGTTAGTAGGGGACAGATGGGATAGTAACTGAGGGGGGGATAAAATAAAGTTATTCATTTACAAACGCAGTCAGTCGCGGGTTTGATGCGAGATATTTGTCTAAGTGGAGTTTAAATGAATCAACGGTGCTGCATTCTACAACGTCTCGGGGAAGCCCATTCCACAAGTTGACAACTCGATTGAAGAAGAAATTCTTAGATTCGTGTGAGTTAAAAGATTTACCAATAATTTTGCAACCGTTTCCCCGCGTGTAATTAGATTGGTCGATAATGAAGTACTTACTACAGTTCACATTGTCGATGCCTTTGATGATTTTGAACACTTGAATTAAGTCACCTCTTAATCTGCGCTGGGTTAAAGGAAATAGATTTAATTCTCTAAGACGCTCTTCGTATGGTTTGTTCTTTAGGCTAGGTATCATTTTGGTAACTCTACGTTGAACTCGTTCTAGCTTGTTTATATCTTTTTGGTAATAAGGTTCACCAGGATTGAACGCAGTATTCCAGAAGAGGGCGGACTAAGGAATTGTAAAGGGTTAGGATAACTTCTTTGGATTTATGCTCAAATGACCTGCCTATAAAGCCAATTATTTTGTTTGCCTTCTTAACAACTTCTGAACATTGTTGACTCGGTTTTAGGTTACTCGACATTGTTACTCCCAGATCGGTTTCTCTGTTTACATTCTTAAGCTGAGTGCCATTCATCGAATAGTTTGCTTTCTCATTTAGGTATCCGATATGTAGTACTTTACATTTATCCGCATTGAAACTCATTTGCCAAATTTGGGCCCAACATGACAATTTATCTAGATTGTATTGCATATCGTCAACTTGTTCTTTTGAGAGTACGCTATTTGCAATTTTTGTATCGTCAGCAAATTTTGAGATTGTACAGGTGAGACCCTCATCTATGTCATTGATGTAAATTAGAAAGAGAATTGGTCCTAGTACCTATCCCTGGGGTACCCCGCTACTTACATTGGTCCATTTAGATGCCTTACCTTTTATGACTACTCTTTGCTTTCTGTCGCTGAGCCAATTTTCTATCCATTTCAACACACCGTCTTGTATTCCATGCGCATAAGTTTAAGCAGTAAACGTTTGTGGGGAACTTTGTCAAAGGCCTTTTGAAAATCAAGGTATATAATATCTACAGCTTTACTCTCATCGTAGAGGTTGAGGATATCGTGGAAGAAGTCTAAGAAGTTTGTTAAACAGGAACGTTTTTTACGAAAGCCGTGTTGAGTATCTTTAAGTAAGTTATTTGCCTCTAAGTGATTTACGAGTCTGTCTCTTATGACCGTTTCTAGCATTTTACATACAATTCAGGTTAAGCTAATCGGACGATAGTTACTGAGTAGGGATTTGCTGCCTTTTTTTAATATCGGTGTTACGTTGGCTGATCAGGCATAGTCCCAGACTGCAAGGATTCATTGAATAGCAATGTCAGTGGTTTGGAGAGCTCATCCTTAGCTTCCTTTAGAACTCTAGGCGAGATTGTATCAGGTCCCGGCGTTTTATTTACCTTGAGTTTATCTAAACAATTCAATACTTCTCTCTCTGTAACGGTGATATTGCTTAGAACATCTGAATTATCAATCTGAATCGGCGATGGTGTAGGGATATCACTGAGGTCTTCTGTTGTAAAAACTGATGCAAAGAAGGTATTGAGGGCATTACTAATTTGTACTTCGTCTTTGGTGTATTCTCCATTTTCATCGACTAACGGTCCAACAGTTGATGTAACTAGTTTTTTCTTTCTGATATAACTATAGAATTATTTCGGGTTTGATTTACTTTGATTCGCAACATGTAACTCCAGGGTCATTTTACTTTGCTTAATTAACTTTTTTGTCTTTGCGTCGTAGCTCTACAAATTTCATATTTTTTTTTTCTTTTTTTATGTTTGACATAAAAAGAGTTGAACAGACACAACCGGGTGCGCCTTTATCAATTAGGAGTCTTATTGGGATGCCTCGAATTTTGGCGAGGTGATAGATTGGTGGTGGTTTGTCAATTGCAGACTCCCCCGCCTAAGCCATGACGAGCAGGGGAGGTTTTAAAAACCCTGGGGATTCTCGTCGGAGTCCTCCTGGATTTCCTCCTCTTCTTCTGCAATTTGGGCTATCTCTTCGGTCTTGTACTCTTCTTCGATTTCTTCTTCCTCTAATTCTTGAGATTCTTCTGCTGCTGATACATGAGGGACATTGCTTCTATTGTTTGCTTGATCTCGGATGTAATGGAGGGGGCAGGTTGAATTACATGCTCGAAAATCAAAGGGGTTGATGGTCAGTAGTGGGTGGTCTCTCGGGTTATATCCGGACGTGGATCTTTGAGGGAAACGTCCGGGCTGTTTGGATGCTGGATATATCCGTTTTTGGTTGGTTTGGCCGGAATTGTTGGGGGCGGTCGGGGTAGTAAGGCTGAGGGTTGCTTGGGGTTGGTCTGGGGTTGTACGTTTAAAAATGTCTTTGCCGGCTGTTGTGTTGCGGGTGTTTGGTGAATCTTTTTATGGCCGCTACCTTGGGCATCTTCTCTACACCATAGAGAGCGTTGATTTACGATGATAGATTGTGCTGCTTCCTTTTCTGCTCTCGTCTGTGCCCTTCGTTTTGCTCTTTTCCTCTCCTTGATGTTGGCGAGCCTGTCTCTCCATAGTTTGTGAGAACAGCTGATTGGGTTGCTAATTTGTTTTCTTGCAACCCCGTCATCTCACCACCTTCTTCCAAAACAAAATCTTGACCCCGAGACTTGAGTTGGTACGTCCTGTAGTTCTTCGTCAGGATGCATGGTTTGAGGTCGTGGAGTAAGCGGCACCAAACTACCGTTGAAATATCCTTTGGTGCGTTTAGTGTCATATGTCATGGTCAGCTGGAGTGACACAGGAGATAAGGTAGCCTCTTGAATCAACTGCGCTGGTGATACTATGGTTGTCTTGGTCATTCCGTTGGACACGGAAATGCTGCTTATCTTTATGTTGGACTCAGCAGGAACAGTATTGGAAGGTGTTGGTGATTCAGCTGTTGTCTGAGAGATGATTGGAGAAACGGTGTTACTGGTGGTGTTGTTGCCCTCTGTCACAGAGGGGAGGAGTTTGCTGCCCTTTAGGTCGCTCCCCATTTTAGGTGACGTCGCAGTAGGGATGTGTACAACTTGGACAGGGTGTGAAGTTGGCATCTTCATGGTAGGTGAGGTGACAGATGGGGGCGACAGAGTAGGACTTGCTGGAGCGGCAGGTGTGGCGGGTGACCTCGCAACAGGTGGGGTGGCGACCTGGTTAGGTTGCGACAAGGTGCTTGTGATGGTAGGTGATCTGACAAGTGTAGTGGCCTTAGTGGGGGCCCGCCTCCTAGTGGTTGGGTTGAAGGAAGGTGCCCAACGTTTTGGTGGAGTCACACAGCCAGATTTCCTACATGGAGGATTTGAAAAAGATTGGGTTAATAATGAAGAAGGTTTTGACTTGGTAGTTTGCATGCGTGAGGGTGAGGAGATGGATGTAGTGCGTGGTTTGGATGATTTAGAGATAGTGTGTGAAGAAGTAGAGGGTTGTGGTGATATGGCTGTAGCAGTAGTGTGAGGTGGTATTTTATGGCTAGAGTTAGTTGGCTGAGGATATTGAATAAGAGGTTAAGGAAGTTTTGAATGAATTTGTTTCTTAGGTGAAGCTTGATTGATTGCATTAGGAGGAAGATGAGAGGTTATTGGAGTGGTTGGTTGAGTACTGGGTGAAATAACAAAAGTAGGAAGATCTGCTTCGGATGAGGTGGTAGAGAGAGGAGTAGATGGTTGTGGAGGCAGAATAGATTTAGTCTGAGTTGGTAGGGTAGGTGGAGCAGAACAAATGCGAACAGGAGGAAGTAGATTGCTAGATAGGTTGATGCGATAGGGGTTAGAGGAAGGAGGAGGAGGAGGAGGGGTAGGAAAATGAAAAGTTGGGTCTCTCACATTATGTACAGGTGGTTGTACAGGTGGTTTTATCACCACTGGAGAAGGAGTGATGGGTGAAATTAAATGTGGTGTCAATAATTCTGTGGAGCCTAAAGTTTGGTTATTAATTGCAGTCAATGTGTCATTATCATTTGGGTCAGCAAGCATAGTGATATTGTCATCAATGGGCTGAAACCTATGGACATATCTATTTCAGTAGGTGCGTGACTCGCCGTAATAATTTAGGTGACCTGGTAACAGTTTGGTACAGTGAGTATTTCAAAAGGCCCTTTATATCTTGGCTTGAGTTTGGAAGGTACAGGAAGTTGGGCAACCATGACTTGATCGCCGACATGGTGAGGACTGACTTTAGGTGTTTCGTCAGGTTGAAGATCCTGTATGTATTGGAGTTGTCGAAGTCGGTTTTTCAGGTGGATTAAGGATTGGTAAATATTTGACGAGAGCTCATATGGGACAGACAGGTGACGTAATGGTAGTAATAGGGGAGGTATCCAAAAAAGTCGTTCGTGGGGTAAAACTCTGTCTTGGCGGGGACAAGTATTTATGCCCCACTGTACTATTTTGACTTGACTGGGCCAGTCAGTGGTGTTCATTTGTTGTAAGCGAGTCCGGATTTGATTTGCAATGGTGCGGTGACTTCTTTCACAAATAGAGTTCCCTTGAGGCCAATAAGGGGAGGAATGGCTTATTCTGAAACCGCACATCTTAGAAAGCTGTGACAATATGTGACCTGTGAACTCGTGGGCATTATCTGAGTGAATAGCTTCAGGTAGGCCAAAATAAGGAAATATGTGCTGTATCATGGCTTCAGCTACGGCTAAGGCAGAGTGTTCTATTGCTGGACAGGCAATTACGTATTTGGAATACGTGTCCACGAAATTTATAATATATCTGAAACCTTTTATACCTTCCATGGGTCCAATTACATCCCCTGCTAGCAACTGCCATGGTTTGGAGGCTACTAACTTTCCTGTAGGTCCGGCGGTGCGGGTACAGTCTTTGCTTAAAGCACAGGCCCGACAAGCTTCAGTGATTTTCTTGGTGGTGATATATGGAGAAGGAGTCCAGTATACTTGTTGGAAAGTGGATGTTAATTTTTTCTGAGCCAAATGAATGCCATTGTGAGAGTGCAGGGATTGTATAGTTGGTAAGGCAGAGCTAGGGGTAATTAAAATTTTACCCTCTGGAGTATATCAATTATCTCCTCTTCGTTGTAGTTGTGAGAAAATGTGCCTAGGTATCCAATCTGGTTTGTCTTGTTGTTGAAATTGTTGCAGGTGTTGTTGATCTTGGTCTGCATAATTTTGGTGGTGAATAGCTCGAATGGTTTGAGTATCCAGTTCTGGGTTGGATGTTGTTGTTGACTCAGTTGGAAGTCTAGATAGAGCATCGGCATTTGCATGCAACTTTCCAGGCCTGTAAGCAATTTCAAAGTCGAATTCTTCCAACGATTCACGCGTGGTGGTCCGTGAT
Source organism: Paralithodes platypus (assembly GCA_032716605.1). Classification (NCBI taxonomy): domain Eukaryota; kingdom Metazoa; phylum Arthropoda; class Malacostraca; order Decapoda; family Lithodidae; genus Paralithodes; species Paralithodes platypus. The sequence goes on along the minus strand of CM064547.1, from coordinate 20,262,006 downwards.
GATGGTGACCTTGACACCAGCTAGATACGCTTTGAAATGTTGTAGAGCCCAAATTATTCCCAAACATTCTCTCTTTGTAACGGGATAGTTTATTTCAGCTGGGTTGAGAGTTCGGCTGGCACATGCAATAATGTATTCTCTTCCTTCTCTGGTTTGACCCAGAACTGCTCCAATACCGTAATGTGACACATCAGTGTAGAGACAGAACGGTTTGGTATAATCAGGAAAAGGAACAACTGGAGAGGCCACTAATAATTATTGCAAAGAATTAAATGCTTGAAGGCGTTGGTTTGTCCATAAGAATAGTTCTTCCTTCTTGGTTAAATCATGGAGAGGCTTGGCAATGGTGGCAAATATTTTCACAAAGCGACGATAGTATGACGCTATTCCAAGAAATGCTCGGACTCCCTTTACATTGGTGGGAGGGGTTATGGTACTTCTTGCTTGCAATTTTTATGGATCTGGTGCAATTCCTTCTGAGACTATGTGGCCTAGAAATGTTACTTCCTTTTGAGCTAAAGTGCATTTGGAAGGTTTGAGCTTTAATTTAGCATCTCGTATCCGTTGGAATACTTGTCGGAGTCTTTGTATATGCTTAGCCCAGGTTTTGCCGAAAACAATGATGTCATCTAAATAGGCTAAACAAGTTTCCCAGGTTAATTCTTGTAGTACAGATTCCATTAGTCTAGAAAATGTGGCTGGGCCGTTGTATAGGCCAAAAGGCAGTACTGTGAATGCATATAGTCTTCCTTGGCTGGTGACAAAAGCCGTTTTCTGTTGATGTTCCGGAAGTACAGGTACTTGCCAATATCCGGCCTGCAAGTCAAGAGTGGTAAACCATTTGGCGCCTAGTAAGGAGTCTAATGCCCCATCAATTGGCACATTCGTGACATGTCAGGCAGCAATCGTATAACCTCGCATAATAATCGTATGACTCGCAAGGCTTCGCATGAGGCCCTCGCGGGTCGTCGCAAATGTTCGGTTTGTTCAAAATTTTGTACGAGGACTGATGATGGATCATAGACCTCGCAAGCATCGGCGAGCATCGCAGATGGATCAGCGGGGCCGTCGGAGATCATCGGCGACGTCGGCGAGGGAGTCGCACGAAAAAAAACGTTATAATTTTCCAAAACGTCGCACGATGGCTTGCCGATGCTCTCAGATGTTCCGAGAACATCGCCGGTGCACAATAATCATCGGCGATTTCCTCGTCAATTAATCGCCGGCGTGCGGACGAATACTCACCTAGGGTATACCCACCAGGGGTATACTCTGCACGAGGCATGCGAAGGCATGCGAAGGGCCTTGCGACGTCGCCGAAGGCTCACGACACACCTCGCCGAGGCCATAGAGCATGTTCTGATGGTGGGTAATAAAAAGGGATTATCACCCGTTTTTTCCCGGAAAAGCGCTCGTGTTTACTGCAGTTTATTTGACCGGAAAAGCACTCAGGTCTCCATTGTATCCATTGTATCCATTGTACATCTGTCAGAGGTGAGGTCAGGTCAGGGGGTATATACACCGCAGTACAGGTCAGAAAAGGTTATTCCACAGTTTCCAGTCAACAAGCCACCTACCACTCTCCAAACTTACCAACACTCTCCAATTGAAAATGGGTCCCAAGGCACAACCAACGCTGAAGAAAGTGGCGAAGAAGGTGGACAAGAAGAAGGCGACCACGAAAAATGTTCAGAGTGAGACGCCCATCATCCAAGCACATGACATTTTGGATACCATGCAGGGTCCTGAAGGAGAGGTGGCGTCAAAGGACGTGGAAGGCCACCAGGACAACCAGCAGAGCCAGCAACTGTTCGCCACACAGGACGACTTGGTGGTTAAGGTCCACAGGGCCGAACGTGACAGCGACATGACCCAGGTGACCCCCGAAGAGAAGTCGTCCTCCGGCACTGACGAAGGTCCCCAATACGGAGTAATAACTGCCGCGATGGAGAACGACCTGGCCGAATGGGTCCACAATCACCCAGCCCTATGGGCCAAGTCTGACCCACGTTACCACGATAACATTTATAAGTGCCGCATTTTCGAGAAGAAAGGGATACAACTGAATTTACCAGGTAAGTGGGTATGAGTTATTTGGAAATATATATAATGGTTTGTGTGATTAACGTGGTGCTATGACCACATTTACACAATAATATAACAACTTGACAAGTGAAAAATTAAATATTTCAGTAGATTTCTTGTGCTTGCCCATTACTTTGTTTGCTAAATAATCTCCCCTCAATCTCACAACATATTTACATATTCTCATGATGTTTTTAATGCACTCTCTCTCGTTCCCTTTTCAGCGGCTCTTATGTCAAAATTCTACCTAAACATGAGGATACTATACAGCAAACTTCTTAACAAGAAGAGCGGTTCCAAAGCTAAAATACTAACAATGAGGGTTCAGTGGATTTGAGATACATTTTCCTTCCTTAACGAAAATGTATCCCAAAAGGAACCCAGGATAAGCAGCCAGAAGGTATGAACAATGATATAATTATGAAACCATTGGCTACATATAGTAACGTATATTTACTTCTTATATTAACTTTTTGTTGTGAGTAAGATTATTAATATGTTTGACTTTATAACGTTGTATAAGTTCGATATGGTATTTATTGTATTTGACTCTCAGATCCAGAAAAGATCGCGGCCACAGAAGAACTTGGAGGAGGACGAGGAGGAGAACGAGGAGGAGGTGGTCGTCGTAGAGGAGGACGTATCACAGGTCGAGGAGGCAATGGGCCAGGCAATGGAGGAGCTGTCAAACTCTCCTGTCATGCCCTCAACCCACAGAAGGGGTAGGGGGGCAAAACGTGGACGTCCGGCCCCGGCCCCGGACCAAGATGATCCCCTGTACTTGAACAAAGTAAGCACTTAATCGTAATCTTTACCGCAATAGTAGTCCACAAACAAATGTCATGTCCACAGTCAATGTGGATATAAAACTATTAATGTTCTATACTTCCAACAATTTCCATATCTGTCTACACACATATATATATTAAAAGTAGATTTTTATATATATATGAATATATATATATATATATATATATATATATATATATATATATATATATAATATTATATATATATATATATATATATATATATATATATATATATATATATTTTTTTTTTTTTTTTTTTTTTTTTATTACTATTTATGTGGCATTAATGTATGTTTTTTTACTCCTTCAGCTCATCTCCCAGCACAAGGCATCCATCGGCGAGTTGGAGAGGGTTAAGGCGAACTCGTTCGACTCCCAATCCGTGCTCCACACACAGATGCAGAGCTTCTGTGAGTATTTGGAGTGTAAGATGATGAGGATGGACCCTCTCGTGGTGGATGATTTCATGGGGGATGTTTATCAGCTGGCATTGCAGAGAATTAAGGCATCAAGACCTCAAGCTGTGGCTGCACCGACAACCATAGTTCCTGTGGTAGCGAGCCAGGCGGACCCACCAGTATCGGTGTTGCACACACCTGTGCCAAGTGTGTCAACCACCAACACCTACGTCGCACCGTTGAATTATCCGCCTGTCCATTACCAAGTGCCACTTGCGTATGCATCGGGCGACCCGCGGGCGGCGATGACACAACTGCCGGGTCAGATCCTTCATCCTCCACATCTTCAGGGACAACCTCCTCATGTTCCTCTTGCGGGTCCATCAAATCAGCCTCAAGTGAATACAGTGCCCTACCCTGTGCAACCTCCATGCTAGCCTCACACAACCCAGTTGATGCCAGTCACAACACCTTCACCTTCATCTTCACCTGGGGCCTTCCAAAAATGTGTCGCCAGGGGGACCAACAGTGGCCCTGTCACCTGTCAAAACGATGGACACCATGCTCCAAACCCCTGCCGCTTCATGCAACATGGTCGCCCACATCAATTGAATGAAATAATATGTTTTTTTGTTTCTTAAAATAAAGATATTACAATAAAAACTACAAATTTCTATTGTTTTCCACTCTTCCCTGTTCCATTGTTGATAAACTATATTTTAAAATTGAGTTAGGTTATTTGCTTAAAATTTCTCAAAATTGTTGTTCCGCTTCAGTCAAAATGGAAATTGAGTCAGCAAAGACATGTATAAATAAACTCAAATTATTTCGGATACATTGAGGTACAATATCTATATATAAAATGTTAACAAAGAAAACGAATCATATATATTTCTTATACACAAAATTAAATTCATAAGAAAAACTTAATAAATGAATAATAAATAATAATATACATGAATGTTAGTGGTTGAGGTATTTTATGAGTATAAAATATTATTAATATATTGTTAAAGCTATGAAAAAAGAATGAAAATAAGTACTCGGGCACCTTCGCAATGACAAAAATTATAAATAAGAAAAATGAATCTAATAAATGTTTTTATACAAAATCAAATTCATAAAAATATTAATCAATGAATAATAAATAATAATGCTAAACATAAATGTTAAGAGTTGAGTAACTTTAGGAATATAAAATATTATGAATATATTAGTATACCTATGAAAAAGGAAATTATAACTATGAAAATGATTCTAATATATTTCTTATACACAAAATAAAATTTATAAAATATTAATCATTGAATAATAAATAATAATGATATACCGGAATGTTAATAGTTGAGTTACTTTGTGAATATAAGATATTATTAATATATTAGTATACTTATGAACAAAATACGAAAATAAATACTCAAAGATTTTTTTTCTTTTTCTATGTGATTGAGGGAGGCAAAAGGCAGACCTGCCTATAGCGAGTGCCTCACCCATAGTTGAAAGAGTGACAGGGCCAAAATCAAGGGATGTTCGAGCCAAAATGCCTGGACACACGGAGTTTGAAGCAATTTAATTCATAGGAAGAGGGAAAGACTGATTCTGGGAGAGAGTTCCAGAGCTCAGCTGTTGAGTAGAAGAAAGTTTGAGGGTAACGTTTCACTCTTGGGTTGGAGAGTTGCACAGAGTAGGGGTGGGATTGAGTTGCAAGACGGGTACCACGTACCCTACATAAAGGAGGTGGTATACACTGGGAAAGCTCTGAGGAACACTGATTATTATAGTAGCGATAGAATAGCGAGAGAGATGCAACATTGCGGTGGACAGAGAGAGATTGCAGAGAGTTAGTGAGTGGACGGGAGTTAATGATACGAAAGGCCTTCCTTTCAACTTTGTCTAGGAGAGCGGTGTGAGAGGACCCTCCCCACACATGTGAACAATACTCAATACAAGGACGCACAATGCCCCTGTACAGAGCAAAAAGCTGTGCAGGGGAAAAGAACCCCCTAAGGCGGTTGAGCACACCCAGCTTCTGGGAGGCTGCCTTAGCAAGACTGGTAATATGGTCCTTCCAACTGAGAGCAGAAGAAAAAGAGACACCAAGAATATTGAGAGAAGATGAAGGATTGATTTTTGTATTGTTGAAGAATAAGGGATAGTCCGCTGGGAGATCCTGATGGGTAGATAGATGGAGAAATTGAGTTTTGGAAGCATTAATGGTAACAAGGTTTTCTCTGCCCCAATTGGAGATAGTATTTAGATCAGAATTTAAGAGTTCTATGGCTTCATTACGTTTGTCATTGAGGGATTGCTGGCTGGGGCGTTCTGAATAACTAATGGAGTAGTGTAAGGTTGAGGCATCTGCGTATGAATGGATGGGAATTGAGGTACAGTTAAGGAGATCATTTATAAAAATTAGAAAGAGAATAGGAGATAGGACAGAGCCCTGAGGAACACCGGAGTTTATAGGGTGAGGAAGTGAACAATGGCCGTCCACAACCGCGGCTATGGAATGGCCGGAAAGGAAATTAGAGATAAAGGCACAGATGGAGGGATAGAAACCGAAGGAGGGTAGTTTAGAAATTAAAGATTTGTGCCAGACTCTATCGAAGGCTTTCGATATGTCTAGTGCAATAGAAAAAGTCTCACCGAATTCCCGAAAGGAGGATGACCAAGAGTTAAAAAGATATTAAAGAATATCACCAGTAGAGCGACCCTTAAGGAAGCCATACTGGCGATCTGAGAGCAGATTATGAGAAGAGAAATGCTTAAGAAATTTGGAAGCAAGAATAGTTTCAAAAACTTTAGAAAGACAAGAGATGAGAAGCAATTGGACGATAGTTGGAGGGTTGAGAGCGGTCACCCTTTTTGGGACAGGTTGAATGTGAGCAAATTTCCAGCATGAAGGGAAGACGTTAGAGGATAGACAGAGACGAAAGAGTTTGCCTTGGCAGGGAGTTAGCACGGAAGCACAGTTTTTGAGAACAACAGGAGGAACACCGTCCGGACCGTACGCCTTATTAGTATTAAGCCCAGAGAGGGTAGAAAGTACATCTTTAGAAGAGATTAGGATATTAGGCATAAGTAAGAGGGAGAAGGGTGGAGAGGGAGGAATAGCACCGGAATCATCCAAGGTTGAGTTTCTAACAATAGTTTGAGCGAAGAGTTTAGCTTTGTCAGAGGAAGAAGTGATGGTTGTGCCATCAGAGTGGAAAAGGGGAGGGAGAGACGAGGAAGAGAAATATTATTGTTGGAGAGGTTTTTGGCTAGATGCCAGAAAGCTTGGGAAGAGCTAGAGTTGGATAGTTCAGTGCATTTATTATTGATGAAAGAGTGTTTGGCAAGTCGAAGAACAGATTTGGCTTGATTCCGGGCAGAAACATAGGAAGAATGAAAGTCTTGAGTTTTAAGGCGTCGGTACCGTTTGAATGCTTCCTCCTTATTGTGGACAGCAGTAGAACAGGTGTGAGTAAACCAAGATTTTTTAGCATTAGTCTGAGAGAAAGAGAATGGAATGTATGCTTCCATGCCCGATAGGATTACCTCTGTAATGCGTTCAGCACTCTCCGAGGGTCCCCGGCCACGGAAGCAGAAATCATTCCATGGGAAATCAAAGAAGTACTGCCGGAGAGCCTCCCGAGCAAGTGAGTTTGTTGTGCACATATGCACAACATCCGCATTGGCTTTGAAACTAGGATAGATAAAGTAGGAGGATACAGAGAAGGGGCTGCTGGATGTTGCTGCAGACCCCTGAGTTTCGGTGAGGAAGAGAAGTACACAATGATAGATTGTATTTATAAAGAAATGTATGAGTTAATTCAAGCCGTGTGATAACCCGGGTTCGAATCCCGGTGGATCATATATAATTTAATTAATTTCATTAGGGGTGTTTGGTGTCGTGGTGAAATTAATAAAATATAGAATACAGAGACTATTGCATGAAAATGCGTGCGTGTTTGTGTATGTTTGTGCGACATTTCATCGACTTTCCAATCCAGTGTTTCTCCAATATTACCGAGGAGAAAGAGGTACACCGAATCGTTCGAATTCGGGAAGTCGTGAGAACTCCCGACAGATACTTCCCCCATTATCACCAATTATATGCCCTCATAGTGGTAGCCAGGTCTTCCAATCCAGTGTTTCTCTAATATTATCGAGGACCGAATCGTTCAAATTCGGCGAAGTTGTGGGAACTCCCGACAGTTACTTCCCCCCATTATCACCAATTGTATGCCCTAGCCAGGACTTGAATTGGACCTCAACATGTGTAAATATGGACACTCATACCGATATACAAGATATGTCACATAAGTCATCCGCATCCCAATCCAGCGCTTCAAATTCTCCAATACTTTGGAGAAAGAGACAAAAGGTAAAACTCAACAAACTAAAACTGAAACAAAGATATAATTATATATTAAGTCAAAATCGCTACGTTTACTAAACTGAAATTACAAGTTCTTCTCTTGATTTTACGACTGGTTCTGACAAGAGTTTTTAGTGGTGGTAAATTTTGATTAGCTGATAAAGCTAAATATTTGTAAGGTCTCTTATGACTGACATTTAGGTATACATTTAATATTCAAATTATATTCAATTTCGTAAACAGAATATTTATTTATTTTTAACCCTCTCGGACATATGATGCAATTTTGAGCCTATTAGGGATACTTTAAAGCAGTGGTTCTTAACCTTTTTTTAACAACGACCAAAAATCCTGCCCCGAATCTACTATGCCGACCCATACCCTAAATACCTAATAAGACTTTAACTTAATGTTTTCAACATAAATATAACCCTTTCAGTATGATTACATTTTTAGGTCTGGCTACCACCAAGCTTGAGAAAGAGCAGCTCTAGGATTCAAGGGGTTCACCAAAAAAAAATATATATATATATTACGTAAATATGATTAAGATTGACAATACAAGGAATAAATAACGAACATTAATGACAATTATAGTCTAATAATATGTATTTTGTAACCTGAAAAATACAAATAGAATTGAGAAATCCTTTCGATATGACATACAAGAACAAATATTTCCTGGTTTAATATTACTTTTGAGAAAACCAAAATATGATTAGGCATGATTTATTATTAGCTTCTTCTCTCCAAATTAGGTTCCATATTGTGAGAGACACAGAGTGAATGAAGACGCTTTAAGAGGGTGATCGGAGTGAACAAGTAAATAATTAATAATTAATCATTATTGAGAGCCCTGACGCTACATGGATTTGACTAGCTTCTCAAATTAGAGGGATTCTGATGATAGGCTGCATATTAGGTCATGCTCTGGTTGCAAACGGTTTCGGTACTTTGTCTTCGTGATCGTGAGTGCTGACAATCCTGCCTCACACCGGTAAGTTGTAGCAAAGGGAAGGAGCACTTTTTAGGGATTCAACGTCCATAATCGTCTAAAACTTTAAATTATTTGCATATGCAAGTACACTCCTATAATGTCAACCCCTTGAAGATTATTACTAATTTTAAGTCTGTTTTGGTAATTATTTGACGATTTTATTCAGATTAGGAAATATATATTATATATATCCAGTGATAGCCAGAATAAACTGTCAAAATGCGGCATGATCCTCAAGGCCCAGGAGCTAAGTGAAAAATATTAATACACAAATAGAAAACTAAATATAAAATAGACGACAATTCACGAGTCGATCATGTGTCTCACCTTCCCATTCGAGCAGTTCAAACATAACTCACACTTAAACCCCGCTTCCATGGTCTGTACATTTTTAAACTATTCATAAAGTTCTTCTTGGATGGAATGGCTTACGAGAGTGTGCCAAATCATCATAAATATTCGTTTGCGATCCAAAAGTACACACATTCTTATTTTTACTGCAAACTATCGTTACCATCGTCTTCTAATATTAATTTAATGTCGTCGCTTTTTTTACTATCACCATCTTTAAACCCCCGCTATGGGGTATGTGCCTGAGTATATATATTTTTGTTTTTCTATATTCCAAATACTCCCTCTCGGGCATTTACACTCTACCGCTGAACACGGTGAGGCCCGTGAGGTCTTGTTCCAGTCTAGGGAGTGAGACATGCGAAGCTTCACGGCTCGAAGCAACTCCATCTCTGAAGCCGCCTCGCCTCAGTGCTTCACAGTCTCATCCCCCACACTCGGACCCTCACTCTAGGAACGCCACCTATTGAGCAAATAACTCACCAGGCATTCCCCCCCTGTAGCATATTTTTGAATATGGGAATATTCATACAATGCTATTTAATCAGGGAACAATGAGGGTATTTTGTTTCGGCATTTCGGTGTGCTGTGGTAATGCACTGATACTAGGTACAGCACAAATTCCATCCCAATAATATCTTCCCATTGACATATTGGGATTCGAACCCGGGTCCATTGGATTACCAGTCCAGTGGCAAGACCACTCTGCCACACCTCCACACATACATACCATCTTTGACAGCTATGCAATGTTAACCTGCGAGATTTTCTTAATAATGCACTGGCAAGGGTTACCAGGGCTTCAGCTATCTGCTAAATGTTTGCAGGACAACCTTTAAGTTACAAAACTGGCCCTCCACCTTAATTAAGTCACTCCCTCCCTCCACCTCCCACATAGGCTACCAACGGATATATATAAAATGTAATTGCAGAGTAAGTGTTGGGGAGTATTTCTAAGCCGAAAAAGTCATCTGACTTTATCGAAATCAACATAAATATTAGTTGGGAATCAAAGTATTGAATAACAACGAGTTATTCAACATAATGATATTAATTATACGAAAATATGAACAATAATAGCATAAATTTCAGAGAGCATTGGCGACCCATTCAAATTGGCTTGCGACCCAATGTTGCGTCGCGACCCAGAGGTTAAGAACCACTGCTTTAACACCTTACGAGCGGCCTATGCGGTTTATTTATGTGTACCGCCCAGCGGGGTGTTTTTAGCCAAAATAGGGCTGTTTACGTGATCATTTTCATGCCTAAATAAGACCCAGAACATAAAACAAGTATCTATCCCTGAAAGGGCATAAACAGAGCTTTCGAATGACACCATAACGATCCTTGTATGATGGATAGTTTTCTTGCAATAACCGTGCAACGCGAGTGCAAAAAGCAGGTAATTCGGTACTTTCGGTACATAATTGAGTATGTAGCGAGTGAGAGAGGGAGGAGGGAGCTGAGATTTGTGTCAGTAGGTTCGCCGCGGTGGTCTGGAGCAGTCATACGCTCGCTAGTCTCCTGCCACCACTTGTCTCTCTCTCTCAGCCACATTACGTGCTGAAATTGCCACTCGAGTTATGTCGAGCGCCGCCACATAGTCCAGCTTTATTTAACTCGACTTAAGTGGTGGGCCGCTTTTTAAGGGTTAAAGCCTTTATGTGCGTCATATGAGTTTGAAGGGGTTAATAATGATTTTGTTTAGAGATGTGGAGATATGAGGGACGAAGAAGACACCGAACCACCACTAGAAGTTGTGAGAACTCCCGACGGTTACTTCCCCCCATTATCACCAATTGTATGCCCTATGAATTGGACCTCAACATGTGTAAATATGGACACTCATACCGGTATACAAGATATGTCGCATCAGTCATCCCAATATGGACACTCATACCGGTATACAAGATATGTCGCATCAGTCATCCCAATTGGACCTCAACATGTGTAAATATGGACACTCATACCGGTATACAAGATATGTCGCATCAGTCATCCCAATTGGACCTCAACATGTGTAAATATGGACACTCATACCGGTATACAAGATATGGCGCATCAGTCATCCCAATTCAGCGCTTCAAATTCTCCAATACTTTGGAGAAAGAGGCAAAAGGTAAAACTCAACAAAAACTAATACTGAAACAAAGATATATAAAGTCAAAATCGCTACGTTTACTAAACTGAAATTACAAGTTCTTCTCTTGATTTTACGACTGGTTCTGACAAGAGTTTTTAGTGATGGTAAACTTTGCTCTGATGATAAAGCTAAATGTTTATAAGGTCTCTTATGACTGACATTTAGGTATACATTTAATATTCAAATTATTTCCAATTTCGTAAACAGAATATTTATAAATTTTTAACCCTCTCCGATATATGATGCAATTTTGAGCCTATTAGGGTACTTTAAAGCCTGTATTACCATCAGGGTATTTACAAACCTTTAGTTTAGTTACTTCAACAAACTCTGCAGTTGAGTTAGATGTGGGCAGAAACCTAATTTTGGAGAGGTAATTATAAGAGTGAGAGAACTCTATTTCTGGCAACCTCTGTACGTCATGTGAGTTTGAAGGGGTAAATAATGATTTTTTGGTTTAGAGATGTGGAGCGATGAAGGACGAAGAAGACACCGAACCACTAACAGAAGTTGTGAGAACTCCTGACAGTTACTTCCCCCCAATATTTCCAATTGTATGCCCTATGGACCTCAACATGTGTAAATATGGACACTCATATCGGTATACAAAATATGTCGCATCAGTCATCCGCATCCCAATCCAGCACTTCAAATTCTCCAATACTTTGGAGAAAGAGGCAAAAAAGGTAAAACACCACAAACTAAAACTGAAACAAAGATATATAAAGTCAATATCGCTACGTTTACTAAACTGAAATTACAAGTTCTTCTGTTGATTTTTACGACTGGTTCTCACAAGAGTTTTTAGTGGTGGTAAATTTTACTCCGATGATAAAGCTAAATGTTTATAAGGTCTCTTATGACTGACATTTAGGTATACATTTAATATCCGTATTATTTCCAATTTCGTAAACAGAATATTTATTAATGTTTAACCCTCTCCGATATATGATACAATTTTGAGCCTATTAGGGATACTTTAAAGCCTTTATTACCATCAGGGTTATTTACAAATCTTTAGTTTAGTTACTTCAACAACCTCTGCAGTTGTCTTTGAGTTAGATGTGGCCAGAAAATTAATTTTGGAGAGGTAATTATAAAAGTGGGAGAACTCTATTTCTGGCAACCTCTGTGTGTCATATGAGTTTGAAGGGGTTAATAATGATTTTTTTTTTTTAGAGATGTGGAAGACACTGAACCACTAGAATTTAGGATTGGAGAACACATCCAAAGAGGCTCCAACAGGTATACTATAATATTGTTTTTTTTTATAAAATTGTTTGTTTATTGATCAGCAGACAAAAAGCCTTCAATAACATATAAATGTGTAAAGGTCCAATTCATCACCTGTCAGAGCAACGACGCAAATATACTGATTTATATATCAGAGGAATCACTTGATAATAAGAAACAATTTATGACTTATTCTGACAGATTTGTTAGTGGTAGTAAATATTATACTCCGACCATAAAGCTATATTCATAAAGTCTCTTATGACATTTAGTCTTATCAGATTATAATACTGATTTATATCAAAGTAAATATTGCTCCAACGATAAAGCTATATTTATAAGGTCTCTTATGACCTTTAGGTATGTATTTAGTTACCTACATATGATGCAATGTTTAGCCTATTAGGGATACTTTAAGGCCTTTATTACCAGAGGTGGGCAGGTGCGCGCCATTTGGCGCTCTGCGCTCTGCGATCCGGTGCGCATTACCAATATAGAGGAGCGCGGAGCGAGGAGCGGCAAAATTCTGAAATCGGAGTGCAGGCGGGGAGCGCAGCTAGAAATTCGCGCTCCTTTCTGGCGCTCCGGAGGCGATTTTTCCTCAACAACAGGTACAAGAACGTCATTATCGTGTACAGTCATCGTACCGTTCGTACGGTGTTACTCACAGTGTTAGTGAACTGTGATACAGTGATACTATGATAGTGACAGACTGACAGTGATACAGTTGTTAACTTGTTATTTTTTTTTTTTGGCTTTTGCGAACTCAAAGTAAACCTTACGGGCAAGTTACGGCTTACGAAGGGGCCTAAGGGTAAGTCTGGCAGTGGTATAGCCCGAGTCTGTCTGACTGTCTGATAGTCAAAAGACACTATAGACTTCAGAGATTTTTATCATGTTATGGAATCGATACTATCGGAATGTTACTTGAATGTATGGGTGGGAGGGTGGTTTGGGGGATGGTGGGGGGAAGGTAGAAGCGTAATTGACTCGTGTTACAAATATGAAGCCGATTGGTGAGGTAGTTTCGCCACCACAGATTTTATTTGTTTTCCTTTTCTTCGTACGGATACGCTGGAAGTGGGTTGTGGGAGGCAGTTGGGGGTGTGGTGGAGGGAAGGCATAAGGGTAAGGCACTTGTCACACAAATATGGAACCGATTGGTGCAATCGTTTCGCCGCCACAGATTTTCTTTTGTTTTCCTTGTGAGGCGACCGATAGTCAGCGAGTGGGTGGGAGGAGGGGTTTGGGGTAGTGGTGGTGCCGTGGTGGGTATGCAGAAGGGTAAGGTACTATTGTAGACAAAAGTCCTGAGACACCTGCCTGCTAGAGAATCGCAAATTGTTTTGGTAACACTGTTACCCCACCACCCCCATTCCATCCCCGCTTATCCACCCTCTCTCAGCTAAGCCCCTCCTTCCCTCTCTATACTTCTTTCTTGTTTCACGTCTGCGAGCCCCTTCCCTTGATCACTTTCCACCACTATAACCAAGGTCAAGATACACACTGTATTTTGACCTTGACTATAACCACACAATGACGATTATCTCCTTTCTTTCTTTCTAATGCTCCATCTCTCATCGACTCGTTGAATGTGTATAAAGGTTTTCCGATTATTCTTCCATCTATAGTCTATTCGCTCTAAGTAAGCGAGAAATCATGACCTCTAACCTCCGTAACTCAAAATCGACGAGTAATCGAGCTAATATTTATACCAATGGGAAGAGTTAGTCAGGGAATTAATGTGGAAATATACAACCAATTTTCTCCAGTCCGTTTTGAGTTACAGAAGACAGGTCATGATGTTTCGCCTACTTACAGTAAATAGACTATAGAACGGCTTTCACACATATACTTCTGAACTCTTTCCCATATGATTATCATTATAATATGATACAGTGCAGTTATTATTATTTGAAGTTATAGCTTATTTGTTGTTTACAAATATAATTATGAACGTGCACTTAAATATAACACATAATAATTGAAAGTACCGGTAATATCTCAAAAATGACAACATAACCAATGTGACCTCATGTGATCATAATAACTAAGGTAGGTGATGGCGTGAGTGAAAACAAATGTGTATGAAATGCTAGTAAATATAGGAGTATATAGATGAAACAGATTATACTTGTCAATTTATTAATGTTATGTTATCTCTAATTATGTTAATACACTTGCGAGAATGTTTACATAACTTAAGCTACTTCACTCATGATCAATATATATATAAATATTGTTTATATAATTTTATATTTTACATAAGAATACATAAACTTAAAAATAATAAACTTTCATGTGTTCCTTAACATGAAGTTACAAAACAAATACAAATATAATACAAACATCTTCCTAGTAGTGAGTCCAGTAGCCTTCACGAAGGATAACCTCCTGTAGTCGGCTGGGCATGGAAGATACCAGGTTGTAGATGAGGTGTGGTTTACCTCGGAGCACCTCCCAGACTCGTTGAGTGTGCTGCAGAAGCTGTTGCCGGGTCCGTTCCATCTCGGGCTCCCAGCTGTTCACAATGTTGCCCCACACAGACTCAATGGGGTTTAAGTCTGGTGCCTTACTCGGCCAGTCCAGCAGCTCAACCTCAGCACGATGTTCTTCAAATCAAGTTCGCACGATCCTGGCAGTGTGGACTGGACAACGGTCCTGGGTGAAAAGAAGTCAACATAAATATTGGAATGCTGGTAGGCTATCTTAAATGATACCAGGAAATGTTGCAATAACATTACAATTCCTCCATCAACGAAGTTGGAAGGATGTTATATTTCTGCCTCCATTGGTTTGTTTGTCTATAAAAAAGGCATCTCACAATGTAAATAACTAACGTTTATGAAATATGGTGGGCACATTGATAATTATGTGGCAAGGAAGGAGTTATTATTATCTACCAGGCAATCGGTACAGTGCATACCTCAGCCAGCAAAAGTGCAGGTATTCCCAGGACTTATTCGAAGTGTATGTAATTCAAATACAAATAGGTAAATATTGTAGTCGGTACACTATCCAACCATAGTTATAGTTATCGATAATAGTTTAGCATTTACTTTTAATTTTGGAAATGTTTATGAAATGGGGTAGTTTCGTTCGTGGCCACCTCTTCGAAGATCATGGCGTCTGGCAATATATAGATAGGTTTCATTATATAAGCTACCATACGCCATCACCACTAAGGAAATCTTAATAGTTAAATTACAGGACATGCACAAATGTCAAATACAGTAATGTTACTACTTAAGTTAGTTTTGTGTTGTTTGCTTTGTTATATTATTTGTGTTTATATAAATTAGGATTTATGTAATTAGCAATATCGATTCATACCTGCATAAACACTATTTTTTCAGGATATGGTAGGGAGTATGCCCGTACTGTTGGGAGCATCACCTCATCTAGGATTTCTATATACTGGTCAGCAGTAATTCGTCCATTGATCTCCACCAACTCTCCCATGCAGTTTAAGTTTACCCAGCCCCAAACGTTGGCCGTCACGTGACCACTCCTCGCTTCTTGGTAGACGTGATGCGGGTCATAGCGGCTATTATCAGGCCTCCAACAATGCAGCTTTCCATGATGTGTTGACTGAAACGTTTTCTCGTCGGAGAAAATCACGCGTCCCCAGTAATCCAAATCATTATCCACGTGCTCCCTTGCAAACTGCAGACACCCTTCTCGATGTCGCTCTTGTAGCATCTCCTTCACAGCTGGGACCCTACAAAAGTAATGAAATATCATAAGGGTAGTAAGCCTCGATGGACATATATTTATTTTTCCGTTAATACAATGTTAAATGATGAGTACAAAATCAATTAAGTAAACTGAAATCATGTTCCCTCAAAACATTTTATCTAGACAATGATAAATGTGTATGATACTCTATGTGAATGATTTTCAGATTCGTTTTGATGACACCAAAGCAATAAAACGTCTTGTTCTTGCACTCAACTAGCAAGTGTACGGTCGCTTACCAACAATCACGTGACTAATATGAACTAGGGTATATCTGTATATAACATAATGAGGAACCTAAATATCATACAATTTGATACAAATATATTGTATCACACGTCCCCACTACGAGAGTTTTGCTCGTACTGCAAAATAACAATAGCAATGGAGCCCTAAACATTATATAGTGAACATTGAATCCAGAATACACTTTCAACATGCGTCATGAACCTCAGTGGGTTAGACTTACGTAATAACAAATGGGTTGTTTTTAACCCGTTCAGTACCAGAGACGTCCTTTTAACTTTATTCTGGCTACTATTTAGACGATTTTATTCAGTTTAAGTAGAACCTCTAGTAATAATAAAGACTTTAATATATCTAAACCAACCCTTTTAATTGCCACAGATCCTTCCTAAGCTGCATAATATCGTCAAAATATAGCTACAATAAATGATAGCACACGTCGCTGGTACTCAAACGGTTAAGGAAAAGCACTTTTAGTGACGATCAATTTCCTGTATTAGATTTAGTATGCAAATTAAATTATATTTGTTGACGATATTATGATTCCCATCAATATATTATTCACCTTTATAATGCTGGTGATGCCATTTTCATTTAATTATGGTTCTCATTAGGTCATGTTATTCATTTTAGGATGAACTTCTATTCTACCAATAATCTAAATAAACGATTGCAATACCACAGATGGTTCCTCAGCTGAATTTAGACATTTAAATATAAATTAAAGCCAACCAAAAATACATTACCGGCTCTGAAAGGTATAAGTAAATGTTGATATTACCTGTGGTGGATGCCAGCCGCATGGAATCGACGTCTGACTGTTCTGGCGGCAACATCAAGCTGGAGCCGTTCCTTAGTGGCCCGAGAGTTTGAGAATGGTTGCTCCCGAATGTCAGCTTGGATCCTTTGGTCTTCTTCTCTGGTCGTTTCTCGAGGCCGGCCTGATCTTGGGAGATCTTTTAAACTCCCAGTTGTCGCCCACCGGATGCGCCAGCGCGAGACGGTGGACCTGCTGACCCCCATCATCCTGGCAGTAACACTGTCACTTTGACCAGCCTCACCCATTCCAACCATCCTAGCGCGATGGGCTATAGTGTCGTGGTGGCGTCCATCCATCTTGCTGCTAGACTTGGATAATTATGATGGCAGAAGTAGTGGAGGAATGATTTAACCTCGGTATAATCAAGTTCTGCCGATCCCCTAACTGCACCCTCCACCCTCTGTTCCCCTTATAACTCCAAAGCGGTTTTTCGGACAACAATTTTTCACCTCTCATTCATGGCCGCCAATTTGTCAAGTAACGTTTAACCCTCTACTGACTTGGTGTTACACAGTTCATCTTATCAAGTGTTGATAAGACTTATATAATGCATACAATGGTCTGGAGGTAACCATTAATGACAAGTGAGGCTAGACAATTTGTGATCATTAATATTATTGATATTATTTATTTAATATGTTCATACATTATTGTTAGTTATTATTACTATTATGAATTTTATTATTATTGTTATTATTATTATTATTATTATTATTAGTAGTAGTAGTATCTATATTATTATTATTATTTTGTTTTTTTATTATTATTACCTTTAGTCGTATTCTAATAAACGCAACCATATATAATGTATATTCCCTCTGTATATTAAATACAATTGGACCACGGAACCAAGTTTATGTGTGCGTCAATGATAATTTTTCAAAATTCTATATACTTGAACAATGGAATATATGCTTACCCCAGATATAAGAATATATTTCCTTATATGATCATAACTGATTTGAGATATGAGAATGCAAAAGTATATTTAAGTCTCAATTATATCTAACTTAGATAACATAAATTGATTATAGTCTCCCATCATCGAAAGGATCAAAAGGTTTATATTGTGTTAGTTTATGTTCATATTTGCCATATTTTACAAACCTATGTAACGTAATACACATTTCACGATATGATATTGATCTATAGAAGTTAAATTTGGAATATATACAAAGCAATACAAAGATTCGACGGGAGTGAACAAATAGGGAAAGAAAGGGTTATTTTGTGTTTTTCGTCCCGTGGTTCTACATAGTGATGGAAAGTGATCAAGGGAAGGGGCTCGCAGACGTGAAACAAGAAAGAAGTATAGAGAGGGAAGGAGGGGCTTAGCTGAGAGAGGGTGGATAAGCGGGGAAGGAATGGGGGTGGGGGGGTAACAGTGTTACCAAAACAATTCGCGATTCTCTAGCAGGCAGGTGTCTCAGGACTTTTGTCCACAATAGTACATGTGGTAAAAAACTAAAAATATGAAAGCCATAGGTGCAGTCGTTTCGCTGCTACGATTTTTTTTCGGCGAGTCAGTATATAATTATATACGGACCTGGCACTGGGCGTGACAACTGACATCTGACAAGACCCTAGTCCCGGCCGTATATATATAATTATTATAAATTATATACCGTCGGACCTGGCAGTTTCGGACCTAGTTTCTCAGTTGGGACAGTTTCTGAAATTCTTTATGTCATATCATAGATATCAATGGACAGTCACAATGTCACAAACTCACAATGATATCAATCATATCATATCATTGAGGAAGTCAGGGAGGAGTACAGGAGAGCAGTGGAAAGACGACTAGGTGGGTTCGACCTGGAAGTTATGGAGGAAGTGGAGGAGATGAGCAAGGTGTTTAAGGATGAGATCTGTGCAGCATGTGAGGAGGTGTGTGGAGTGAGGAGAAGAGGGAAGGGAGTGAAAGGTACAGCATGGTGGACAGAAGAGGTAAGAATAGCTGTGGAAGAAAAGAAGAAAGCATATAGAGAGTGGTTGGGTAGTAGAGGGAATGAAGATTCCGAGAGACAGAAACGAGCGAGGTACGTGGAGAGTAAGAGGGTGGTGAAGAGAGTAGTGAAGGAAAGTAAGAGAAGAGTAGATGAGGAATTTGGAAGGAATCTGAGTGTAAAATGGAGGGAGAGTAAGAAACTGTTCTGGAAAGAAGTCAAGAAAGTTAGGGAAGGTAGCAAGGGAAACAGTAAGGGTGTGAAAGATAAGAATGGGAGAATGCTAGCCGAAAAGCAAGAGAGTCGAAAGATGGAGGGAGTACTTCAGTGAGTTGCTAAATGTAAGGAATGAAGAGCCAGCAAACATAGCTGGATATGGTATGGGAGGGAGAAGAAGAGAAGTAGTGGAGGAGGAGGTGGGGATCAGGAGGTCAGAAGTGTGGGAAGCCATGAAAAGAGTGAAGTTGGGGAAAGCACCAGGAACAGATGGAGTGTGTGGGGAAATGTTGAGGTATGGTGGTGAGATAGTGATAGAATGGGTATGGAAAATGTGCAAACTAGCATGGGAGAAGGGGAGTGCACCCGATGACTGGAAGACTGGCATAATAGTCCCCCTATATAAGGGCAAAGGGGAAAGAGGAGTGCGTGGTAACCACCGAGGAATATGTCTTCTAAGCGTAGTAGGGAAGGTATACAGTAGGGTAGTGATTGAGAGAGTAAGAGTGAGAACGGAGAAATGGATAGGCGATGAGCAGGGAGGTTTTAGGAAGGGAAGAGGATGTGTAGATTAGATTTTTACCCTGAATTGTGTTGTGGAGAAGTATCTGGAGAAGAAACAAAAGGTGTATGTTGCCTTTATGGACTTGGAGAAGGCCTATGACAGAGTGGATAGAGAAGGTTTGTGGAAAGTACTTAGAATATACGGAGTAGAGGGCAAGTTGCTGAAAGCAGTGAAGAGCATGTATGAGGGTGCAAAGGCGGCAGTACGTGTGGAGAGTGAGCAGAGCGAGTTCTTTGACCTGAATGTTGGTTTGAAACAGGGGTGTGTGATGTCCCCGTGGTTGTTTACTGTATATATGGATGGAGTTATGAAAGAAATACTATCAAGAGCAGTGGATGTTGGTGTATCGCTGAAAAGGGAGGGAATTGAGTGGAAGCTACCTATACTGCTGTTTGCGGATGATACAGTTCTGATGAGTGATAATGAATGGGAGATGCAGGGTCTGGTAAATGAGTTTGGAACAGTGTGCGAAAAACGGAATTTGAAGTTAAATACGGGGAAGAGCAAGGTTATGGTCTTCGAAAGGGGTGAAGTCACAGAGTGTGAGGTGAAGCTGAACGGTCAGGCTATGGAGATCGTCAACTCTTTTAAGTATCTGGGCAGTGTGTTGAGTAAAGATGGGACTATGGATGAAGAGGTGCGGGAGAGGGTACAACAGGGGAAGAGGGTTGTAGGAACGCTAAAAGCAGTAACAAGAAATAGGGTGGTCAGTATGGAAGTGAAGAAGTCCTTGCATGACAGTGTGGTAATCCCGACACTGACTTACGGAAGCGAAGCATGGACGTTGGTTGAGAGACTCAGACCAAGAGTGAGAGCAGTGGAAATGAATTACTTAAGGAGTGCGTGCGGAGTTACATGGAGGGATAGACAGACTAATGAGGAAGTAAGAAGGAGGTGTGGTGTGGAGGTAGATGTGCTGGAAAGTGTGAAAAGGAACAACTTGAGATGGTTCGGCCATATGGAACGTATGGAAAGCGAGAGAATGACTAAGAGGGTGTACGAGAGCGAGGTGGAGGGACAGAGGGGGAGAGGTAGACCGAATATGAGGTGGAAGGATGGAGTGAGGAACTACATGAACGAAGGCGGTGCTGGTTGGGGGGAGGGGCGTCGACTGACTGGGGACAGAGGTGCATGGGGGCGGTTCGTTCGTGGCCACCCCTTCGGGGATCACGGCGTCAGGCAATAGATAGATAGATAGATAGATATCAATGGACAGTCACAATGTCACAAACTCACAATGATATCAATCATATCATATCATTGACATTTGCAATGATATCAATCATATCATATCATTGACATTTGATTCATTGATATGACATAAAGAATAACAGAAACTGAGAAAGTGAGAAACTTAAACAGTTAAACTTCAGAAAGACACCATGACTTGAGTTTGTTTTAATGTTTTGAATTCTTGGAATTTAGTGAAGTGAAAGACAAAGGACAAAGGTAAATAATTAAATAACTTCTAGAAGCTGTTTTGTTTGTTTTGTTTTTTATATACATATTTTTGGGAGCGCAGGAGCGCGGAGCGGGAAGCGCATCGGGTCTGCTGACAAAAGGAGCGCGTGAGCGCTGCCGCATTACCTTACGTCTGATGAGCGCGGAGCGCTGCCACATTACCGGTCCCACCGGAGCGCGCCCACCTCTGTTTATTACCATCAGGGGTATTTACAAACCTTTAGTTTTAGTTACTGCAGCTGTCTTTGAGTTAACTGTGGGCAGAACACTAATTTTGGAGAAAAGTGTGAGAGAACTCTATTTCTTATTGCTGATCTGGCAACCTTTACATTATATGAGTTTGAAGGGGTTAATATTCAATTATTTTGTTTTATTTCATAAACAGAATATTTATCTAATTTTAATAATGATTTATTTTTTCAGAGATATATTGATTTATATATATATATATATATATATATATATATCAGAGGAATAACTTGACAATAAGAAATAATTTACGACTTGTTCTGATAGAGGTAGTGAATTTTGCTCCGACGATAAAGCTATATTTATAAGGTTTCTTATGACATTTAGGTATGCAGTTAGTTATCAATATTCATTTTTTTTTGTTTTAATTAATTTCATAAACAAAATATTTATCTAATCTTAATAATGATTTATTTTTCAGAGAGGTGATGGATGAAGAAGACACCGAACCACTTCAATTTGTTGAACTTAGAGTCTCGAATTATCTCATACGACAAAATCAACTAAATGAGGTTCTTGGTAATATTCGATGAAATCAGTTATCCAAGGGCTGGCGGGTAGTGAGGGTCATTTGGTACTGCAACCGGCGGACAACCAGAAAGAAGAATTTGTGAAATAATAGAAGATATGGTCAAGAATTACGGTAAACATTCTCAAAAATCCTCTCTGTTGATGAGGGAGAGACTTAAATTATATATAGATACACTAAAGGATCAAAATATAAAAAGGAAAAATCATACCGTATTATATATTTAAAAAGTATACAACTCCGGGTGGATGGGACTCGTCAGCCTTGGTCGGCAATCATCTAGGGGAGACAACCTTATACAAATCCGGGTGGATGGGATTCGTCAGCCTTGGTCGGCAACTCATCTAGGGGAGACAACCTTATACAAATCCGGGTGGATGGGACTCGTCAGCCTTGGTTGGCAACTCATCTAGGGGAGACAACCTGATACAAATCCATACTGCTTATCTAAGGGTAAGGCAGGTTAGTGGATGGATTAGCCGAACACCACTGTAGAAAAATAGTGCCTAACAAGATACACAAGAGGGTGGGGACACAAAACTTTCAATGAGCCGAAAAAAGGATACTCGTTAGCCTTGGTTAGCAACTCATCTAGGGGAGACAACCTTATACAAATCCGGGTGGATGGGACTCGTCAGCCTTGGTTGGCAACCTGTCTAGGGGATTAAACCTGATACAAATCCGTACTGCTTACCTCTAAGGGTAAGGCAGGTTAGTGAATGGATTAGCCGAACACCACTGTAGAAAAATAGTGCCTAAACAAGATACACAAGAGGGTGGGAACACAAAACTTTCAATAAGCTGAAAAAGGACATTGCAAATATTAGCGGATTATAGATATACAAACATGTGCTGTCTGTAAAAAAACATGAGGACGAAATATATACAAGAAGAGGTTATTATTGGCCAAGGATTCCGATATGTCCAATGTCAACGATTTTAATACAATTTTGATATATATCACGACCATTATTCACAATTTGCCCTTATCACGACCGGTTAATTAAGCAAAAGACACACAGTTGAGGTAGCCTCACATTTATTTCAAATATTCACATTACTCAGTATACCGAAAATTCTCCTGTCGAGTGAAAATAGAACTTTTGTGGCAGAGGCGATTGCGGAAATGGGGTCCAATTCATCACCGCAGGGGTAGGTAAGATGATATAGACGGGTGAGTGGTAACTCGACTGATGACGGCGATCTTATCATGTTCCTTTGACTTTCTTAAAGCCAAGATATGCCGAATTACTGGCATGTCTTCCTCATAACCCTTGGGCTCTGCTATAGCAAAATGATCTGCTACTGCAATAGGTAATATCCTCAACAGTGCTTTGAATACTCCTTTCTTTCGTTGAGCTGTAGTATCATCAGGAAATGCTGTCACGGCCAGTTGATTCAACTGACTAATCGCGTCATCTAAATTTCCTGCATACTTCACCTCGTGAAAGTGACGGTCTGCTATCGTCGAACCTAATGATGGGTTGATAGCTAGCTTGGTGTACTCTTCAAACTGTGCCCAGGTTAACTGAGTTGTGTCCCGCACATATCCGGATACGCGAGCCGCATGTTTCCCTAATTTCATCACCATTGTATGAATCTTTGCACTTTCATCTTCCCTGAATACAATGTCTAGGACAGGTTTGACAATTTCTAGGTATGTATTGATGTCATGGTCTTCCTGTATGAAAGAAATAATGTCTAGTGCTTTACTAGCATGATGCATCTTGTATCTGAGGTAATTGAGCAATAACTTTAGAAAACAAAGCTGTTATGCCGTATCGAGACACCGCTGCCTCTAGTGTTATGCCTCGTTGTAAACCGACTTGCAATAATATTTGTTTTCATAAGCTCCTTGTTTAGGATAACTCAGAACATAATCCTGCTCGACAGGAACACAACTAGCATTACTAATAAGGTTTCTAATTTACTCAATCGCGCCCCAAACACAATAAACACACAGAGTAAGTACAAATAACTGTTAATTTCTTAAACACTAGATACATAAATTGGGCGCATCCGGATCTTAACCCTTTACGAGCGGCCTATGCGGTTTATTTATATGTACCGCCCAGCGGGGTGTTTTTAGCCAAAATAGGGCTGTTTACGTGATCATTTTCATGCCTAAATAAGACCCAGAACGTAAAACAAGTATCTATCCCTGAAAGGGCATAAACAGAGCTTTCGAATGACACCATAGCGATCCTTTTATGATGGCTAGTTTTCTTGCAATAACCGTGCAACGCGAGTGCAAAAAGCATGTAATTAGCCACTTTCCCGATACAATTCCGTATATAGCGAGTGAGAGAGGTAGGAGGGAGGTGAGATTCGTGTCAGTAGGTTCGCCGCGGTGGTCTGGAGCAGTCATACACTCGCTACTCTCCTGCCACCACTTGTCTCTCTCTCTCAGCAACATTACGTGCTGAAATTGCCACTCGAGTTATGTCGAGCGCCGCCACATAGTCCAGCTTTATTTAACTCGACTTAAGTTGCGCGCCGACTTTTAGGGGTTAATAATAAAGTATAAGCCCAATGGCAAATCAAAGGTGACTGGGAAAGAGTTAACTATGCTTTACTCTTTCATGAAAATATGGTGTGACTTACAAAGCATCAAACATGAGACATATATATATGATGACACTATATACTGTATATGTGTGTTAGTGTGCGCAGACAGGAATAAAGATGAACAAATATATACAACCGAGGTAGTCTACTCGGGTGTATAGCGGTAAGCGTGGCTGGGGAAAGAAAAGGTCGCCTGACCAGGTCAGCTGTCAAACGATGCCGCGCGGGAGGTAAGGTGAAGGTTACTGCGGTCACCTTAAATAAATATATGATTTAGTGCAACGTTAAATCAGGCGGACAAGATAGAAGGTTGTTATTAATACTGGCGACAGGACAATTTAATTTGCAATTTAACTATAATAAAATACTGGGGAATAATCACTCGCACGATATACAAAAAATAAATATAGTCGTAAATGAGTTATGATCGCAGTTAATGAGGAATTCAGATTCACAGAGCGTGTAGTGAATAAATATAGCTGGAATATTAGCTAGATATACAGTGTGTTTGTATAAATTAACAAGCCACTGGAAATATAATAATTGCACAGAACGAAGTAGTGACTGGTAATAGCCAAACAGAAGGCTGATGAATTATAACTTAAAATAAAGTAGGTGTGAAGTTTTCGCATTACCCCCCCCCCCAAAAAAAAATGCATACGCAACTCTGCGACCTTGAATTCTGCAAGTAGTATAGAATCTCTTAGGTAAAATCGGTATACAGTATATAATATATATATATATATATATATATATATATATATATATATATATATATATATATATATATATATATATACTAAATGTTTTTATACTCACAGCCGGACTTGAACCACCCACAGTCAGAACAAGTGCCCATACTTTGATCCCCCCACCCAAAAAAAAAATAAACAAATAAAATAATGCATATGCAACTCTGCAACCTTGAATTCTGCAAGTAGTATAGAATCTCTTAGGTAAAATCGGTATACAGTATATATATATATATATATATATATATATATATATATATATATATATATATATACGGTATATATATATATATATATATATATATATATATATATATACTAAATGTTTTTATACTCACAGCCGGACTTGAACCGCCGACAGTCAGAACAAGTGCCCATACTTTAATCCTCTATACCACAGCGTGATATAGAGGATACTTGAGTGCAGTGGATTAAAGCATAGACACTCGTCCTGACTGTTGGTGGTTCATGTCCGCCTGGAGTATACATATATAATTACATTTATGATCGCATTGAATCTAATCCATTGGAATATTTATCTATAATAAGGTCAGCGTAACATTATTTTGTAGCATTTTGAATATGGTGTAATTCAAATTTAGAATATATATAAGAAAGAAATCGTGACCATAATCTGTGACCTTCACCATTCACCTTGACCTTTGAATAACAAAAACACAAAATTTGGACAATCGTTGCATTGACCAACCGAATTTGCCAGCAAAATTTGGTGACAATACGTAACCCGTTCAGTACAGTTCTGTTAGTTTCATTTCATACTGGATATTAAGACAATTTTATTTAGTTTATGAAGGGCCTCAATAAAATTAGCAGGCTTTCAACTATCTTAATTAACCCCTTTTTACTACCACAGATCCTTCATACGCTCCACAAAATCGTCTAATTATAGCTAGACTACAATAAAAAAGACGTCACCGGTATACAAAGTGTCAAACAGTCTAGGAAGAGTTTAAAGACAATTATTAAACTCTTGTTTTGTTCTTTGACCTTGACTTTTAACCGTATGTATTATAATATATATATATATATATATATATATATATATATATATATATATATATGATTGAAATATATGATATTTAAGTAAAATGCAACTAATGGTCGTCAGCTTATCGAAAAATTTGTATTTTTTATGATGAAGATTAACTTATGACCTTGGCCTGTGAGCTTGACCTTCATGTAGGATTATATTTTTGTTTACTTTGATGTAACCCTAGAAAATAAAATAAGTGTGTCAAATTTCATTAACAATTATCAATTTGTTTCAGAGGTATTAAAGGAATAGTTGACCTTGACCTTCATCTTGACCTTCATGATGTCTGAAAATGTTTTATTTTAATTTTCCCTTAAAGCAAAACTATCTCAACAAATTTTGTGAAGTTTACGTGCATAGTAAAGAAATTAGCTTATTGACCTTATATTTGATGTTGACCTGTGACTTTGACCTATCAAATGGAATTATGTTCATACTTGTATGACCTTTGGTCTAGACATTCCGAATATGCATGATATGCCTAATGAGAATCTTACATTAAATAGGAAATACTAGTAAAAATCATATTTCGAACTTTAACCTTGACCTTTGACCTTGAACTTCGACCATAGAATTTCTTATCCAGGATTTAGTTAGCTTAACAGCGATGTTCATATTAACTAGCATTATGAATATGGTGTAATGCGTATAAAAACATATTGATTACAAATAGTTATCATATACTGTGACCTTGACCTTTGACTCAAAATAAAATACATATATTTGGGTGGTCGTCGCATTGACCAACAGAATTTGCCTGTATAATTTGCTGACAATACATTATACAGTCTAGGAGGAGTTTAGGGTAAATGACAAATACTCTTGCTTTGACCCTGACCTCTGACCTTAACTATTACAATATTTATGTGAAATATATGATATTTAAGTAATAAGCCATAACACAGCCAGTTTTTCAAAATTTGAGCTATTTTTTAATAAATAATAAAAGTTGACCTTTGACCTTGACCTGTGAACTTGATCTTTATATAAGAGTACATTTTTGATGCTAGGGTGTATAGGGGTATTGGAGGGGGTCTGTCTGATCATTATGTAGTGGTAGCTAAGGTTAGGATACAAAAGAAGTGGGTGAGGAGAGCGGGAGGGAGGCGAGAGGAGGGTGGAATGGTGAGGAGGGTGGAGAGGTTGCAGGAGGAGGAAATCAGGGAGGAGTACAGGAGAGCAGTGGAAAGACGACTAGGTGGGTTCGATCTGGAAGTTATGGAGGAAGTGGAGGAGATGAGCAAGGTGTTTAAGGATGAGATCTGTGCAGCATGTGAGGAGGTGTGTGGAGTGAGGAGAAGAGGGAGGGGAGTGAAAGGTACAGCATGGTGGACAGAAGAGGTACGAATAGCTGTGGAAGAAAAGAAGAAAGCATATAGAGAGTGGTTGGGTAGCAGAGGGAATGAAGATTCCGAGAGACAGAAACGAGCGAGGTACGTGGAGAGTAAGAGGGTGGTGAAGAGAGTAGTGAAGGAAAGTAAGAGAAGAGTAGATGAGGAATTTGGAAGGAATCTGAGTGTAAAATGGAGGGAGAGTAAGAAACTGTTCTGGAAAGAAGTCAAGAAAGTTAGGGAAGGTAGCAAGGGAAACAGTAAGGGTGTGAAAGATAAGAATGGGAGAATGCTAGCCGAGAAGCAAGAGAGAGTCGAAAGATGGAGGGAGTACTTCAGTGAGTTGCTAAATGAAAGGAATGAAGAGCCAGCAAACATAGCTGGATATGGTATGGGAGGGAGAAGAAGAGAAGTAGTGGAGGAGGAGGTGGGGATCAGGAGGTCAGAAGTGTGGGAAGCCATGAAAAGAGTGAAGTTGGGGAAAGCACCAGGAACAGATGGAGTGTGTGGGGAAATGTTGAGGTATGGTGGTGAGATAGTGATAGAATGGGTATGGAAAATGTGCAAACTAGCATGGGAGAAGGGGAGTGCACCCGATGACTGGAAGACTGGCATAATAGTCCCCCTATATAAGGGCAAAGGGGAAAGAGGAGTGTGTGGTAACCACCGAGGAATATGTCTTCTAAGCGTAGTAGGGAAGGTATACAGTAGGGTAGTGATTGAGAGAGTGAGAGTGAGAACGGAGAAATGGATAGGCGACGAGCAGGGAGGTTTTAGGAAGGGAAGAGGATGTGTAGATCAGATTTTTACCCTGAATTGTGTTGTGGAGAAGTATCTGGAGAAGAAACAAAAGGTGTATGTTGCCTTTATGGACTTGGAGAAGGCCTATGACAGAGTGGATAGAGAAGGTTTGTGGAAAGTACTTAGAATATACGGAGTAGAGGGCAAGTTGCTGAAAGCAGTGAAGAGCATGTATGAGGGTGCAAAGGCGGCAGTACATGTGGAGAGTGAGCAGAGCGAGTTCTTTGACCTGAATGTTGGTTTGAAACAGGGGTGTGTGATGTCCCCGTGGTTGTTTACTGTATATATGGATGGAGTTATGAAAGAAATACTATCAAGAGCAGTGGATGTTGGTGTATCGCTGAAAAGGGAGGGAATTGAGTGGAAGCTACCTATACTGCTGTTTGCGGATGATACAGTTCTGATGAGTGATAATGAATGGGAGTTGCAGGGTCTGGTAAATGAGTTTGGAACAGTGTGCGAAAAACGGAATTTGAAGGTAAATACGGGGAAGAGCAAGGTTATGGTCTTCGAAAGGGGTGAAGTCACAGAGTGTGAGGTGAAGCTGAACGGTCAGGCTATGGAGATCGTCAACTCTTTTAAGTATCTGGGCAGTGTGTTGAGTAAAGATGGGACTATGGATGAAGAGGTGCGGGAGAGGGTACAACAGGGGAAGAGGGTTGTAGGAACGCTAAAAGCAGTAACAAGAAATAGGGTGGTCAGTATGGAAGTGAAGAAGTCCTTGCATGACAGTGTGGTAATTCCGACACTGACTTACAGAAGCGAAGCATGGACGTTGGTTGAGAGACTCAGACCAAGAGTGAGAGCAGTGGAAATGAATTACTTAAGGAGTGCGTGCGGAGTTACATGGAGGGATAGACAGACTAATGAGGAAGTAAGAAGGAGGTGTGGTGTGGAGGTAGATGTGCTTGAAAGTGTGAAAAGGAACAACTTGAGATGGTTTGGCCATATGGAACGTATGGAAAGCGAGAGAATGACTAAGAGGGTGTATGAGAGCGAGGTGGAGGGACAGAGGGGGAGAGGTAGACCGAATATGAGGTGGAAGGATGGAGTGAGGAAGTACATGAACGAAGGTGGTGCTGGTTGGGGGGAGGGGCGTCGACTGACTGGGGACAGAGGTGCATGGGGGCGGTTCGTTCGTGGCCACCCCTTCGGGGATCACGGCGTCAGGCAATAGATAGATAGATAGACATTTTTGTTTGCATTGACATTGCCCATGAAAATCAAATAAGCATGCCTAATTTCATTAAAACCCATCAGTTAGTTTCATATATATTAATAGAATAGTTGACCTTGACCTTTGACCTTTATCTTGACCTTTATATTTCTCAACATTTATTATTTTCCTGTTCACTTAAGGGGACCGACCGGTTAATTACAAACTTCCAGGTCTTACTTTCAATTTAAATGAAATTTGGTACAGGTGTATATGACCATAAAACTAGATAAAAAAAAAAAAAAAAAAATCCCAAGAGGGAAATAAAATAACCGGATTATCAAAGACCCCCACAACAAATAAAAGGAAGAACTCAGAAGAAAGGGAAGTACTACGGAGGCAGAATCAACAGAGAAAACAAAATAAGAAAGAAGAAGAAGGAGTAAATACAACACAAACAATAACAACGAAAGCAGAAACTATGAATACTAAAATCAACACGATGCCCAGGATACCCAAATTGCCCCACATCATCAACGGAGGAGACGGAAGGAAACATACCAAACAAGACCTGCACGCGAAGAAAGAAAACACAGCTCCAACACGGAAGGATAACAAACAAACAAAACCACGTGTACGAGAGAACCAACAAAATAAAATCTGCACATCTCATCAAACAACTAAGTTCCTACACCCGTTATGAACACCAGAAGAGATGCCAGAATTGCCACCACCACCCCGGAGATACCAGTAACACCAGGCAAGACAATCACCAAAACACCACAACACCACGAGGCTCCCAGGAAGAAGATAGTGTTCAGTCAGGGACAAAATGACCAACACCGCCATCTTAAGAGAGGACACTTGCGCCCTTCTTCCACCCAGAAGCCGACTCACCTGCCCGCAAACTTCTAAGGGGTCCTCTTAATCCCACTGGATACGCCCCCCCTCCCCGGACTTATGACCTTTTGACCCCCACCCACCTGCCCTAGGACATATCAACGGAAGTCGTCACTACTCTGACGAAACCTGAGTAAGGCAGGCAATTCTAGGGCTTGATGATCTGGCATGTCAGCAATCTAGCCCTACAATTACCCTCCCATTTAAACAGAGTATTGAAGCCATGGTGAATATCTCTTAAAGGTCTGAGGAGTTCTTTTCCCTATTGAGGAATTATTACTGTCACATACCATGGTGTACGTAACCATAATAACATCCCTAATAGGCTGCACCTTTTAGTACTAGAAGTATAAACTCGCGGACATGTCCCCACCTTACTTCTCTTACTAAATCCGCATTCCACAAACTACCAAGAGATACTTGTCATGGTAATATCCTTCGTTCTAGGGTTTTGCGAGATACCGTTACCTCGGCACTCTGCATATAGAAGTCCTTAGTGCATCTGTCCAACGCCATTTTTTTTTTTTTTTTTTTTTTAAAGAGACAATGAACGGAGGAAGGAAAAACACAGATAAAACAAAAAGGTCCATGTGCCTAAGGGCATCCTCCATTCATAAAATCTTTGTAACAACTGGATTTAAACTTTTATAGATTGTAAGTTTGTGGAAA
This sequence comes from Paralithodes platypus, assembly GCA_032716605.1. NCBI lineage: Eukaryota > Metazoa > Arthropoda > Malacostraca > Decapoda > Lithodidae > Paralithodes > Paralithodes platypus. The sequence continues at coordinate 20,230,623 of CM064547.1, read as the reverse complement.
GCAACTCGAGGGAAGTGAATTCCAAAGAGTCGTAGTTCTAGGGATAAATGAATTTTGATAAGCAGAAGTTCTGCATTGTGGAGGAGAAAGTGTAAATTCATAGGCGCTCTCAGCTGCCCTAGTTCTACGGGGAAAGATGTGGAGACGCGGCACAATTGAAGCAAATTCCTCGGAACAGTAATTGCTGTGAAAATATCTGTAGAATAATGCAAGGGATGCAACGTTTCTTTGTATGGATAATGTAGGAAGGTCCTGTGTGATTGCAGGGTTATTGATTAATCTAATAGCTTTATTTTGAATTTTGTCCAACTGCCTCAATGCAACCACTCCACTTCCACTCCACAGAGGTGAACAGTAATCCATCTGAGAACGCACATGACTTTTATATATTACGGCCAACTGCTCGTCAGTGAAGAATTCTCGAACTCTGTACAGGAGTCCCAGTTTTTTAGAGGCATTCTTAGCAATGCTTCTAACATAATGTGTCCAGCTCAAGTTAGTAGTTAATGTTACACCGAGAATGTCAATACTAGGGGAAGTGGGAATATTTACATCATTAAAAAATATGGGAGTCAGTGAGATTCTGTCGGTTAGAAAATTGAATGTACTTGGTTTTCTGTGCATTAAAGGACACTAGATTCTTTTATCCCCATTCATTAATTCTAGAAAGGTCCTGGTTCAGAGAAATTGCAGTGTTTATTTTTGAATTTATAAGATCGGGTTGGGTGAAAGAATTGGTAAACGTGAAGGAACTGTGGAGTGTTGAGTCATCTCCGTAGGAATGTATTGGATTATGAGTGGTAGATATGAGATCATTGATATGAATGAGGAACAGAGTTGGGGCCAAAACTGATCCCTGGGGAACACCAGCATTTATTGAGTGAAATTGAGAATAAAGGCCATCTACCATTACACATATTTTTCTGTTATGAAGATAAGAAGAAATTAGTGGAACTAATGATGCAAGGCCGTAGTGTGACATCTTCGACAATAAGAATAGATGCCAGACTCTATCAAATGCCTTTGATATATCCAGTGCTATTGTATGTGTTTCACCATGTTGGTCTGTAGCTTGGTTGATTTGATGCGTAATTGGTTAAAGAATGTCTGCAGTTGATCGACATCGTCTAAAACCATATTGCCTATCACTGATTAATTTATTATTCTCAAGATGCTTAATTATGTGATTATTTAATATAATTTCAAAGACTTTACCAAGAGTGGAAGTTATAGCTATTGGTCTGTAGTTTGATGGATCTGAAGAGGCACCTTTTTTAGGAACTGGATGGATGTTTGCTTCTTTCCAGGGTACTGGGAAGCATGAGGTATGAGTATACAGACGGAAACATTTTGCCAATACAGGAGCGAGCACCAAGGAGCAATTCTTAACCCGTGGAGCCCCGGCTAGTTTTGTATTGTTTGTTCACCAGAACCCGGCCGGTTTTCAAAAAATTGTTTTATTCCAGAAACAATAGCGAATGGGTTAGGAATGAAGGAAAAACCACGAAAAACCGCTCAAAAAGCTTAAAAAATGGTCCTACAGAGCCCCCGAAAGCGTATTTTACAAGAGTAAAAAATTGAAGGCAATTACCCCCAAAAAACAGGTTATTGCGCGCTCACGCGCACGCACGTGGACTTTGAGAGTTTTCAACCATCGGCACAGTTGCTTGGGATACGTACACAGTTCTCATACAAATCTGAGCCCTCTCGAGTGGCTACACCTGAGGTTACGGTCGGAGCAATTAGGGTGACTCGTCAGACGCGTCGCTGGGGCTGTGCGTTACATACATCGCCGACGCGCCAGACGCGTCGCTGGGGCTGTACGGGTTAAGTACTATTGAAGGAATTTCATTTGGACCAGGAGCCTTATCTACTGAGAGATTCTGCAAAATAGTTTTGACATGTCTGGTGTGGATCTTAAGTGAGTGAATTTCAGGCGAATTAAAATTAAGTACAGGCACATCTTGATTTATTTCATCAAAGGTTGAGTTGGTGGAGAAAATATCCGCAAGAAGGTTAGCTTTACCTCGTGGGTCACTTACAAGATTGCCAGTCGGAGATTTTAACGGTGATCAGAAGATCCAAGCGGGATGGTTGTTAAAAATAAGTCCAGTAGGTGGGAATTATGATTAGGATTATCTGGTACACGGGTGGGTTGGTCGACTAGTTGAGTGAGATTAAATGAGTCTGCAAATAGCTCACATTCAAGACCAGCATCATCAGTCCTGGCTGAATGAGTGAGCCATTCAACATTATGGACATTAAAATCACCCAACACAGTGATTTCAGAAGAAGCATTTAAGTTGAGGACACTGAGTTGTGAGGAAAGAGAATCAAAAAGACTTTGCTCTGGAGGAGTATTTGGGGAACGGTAGATGCAACATAATTATGTATTTAAATTTACCAGCAGAAATTAATTTGTATATAGAATAATCAAAATAGGGACAATTGAAACTAGTAACCTTCTCAAGGGCAATTTCAGATTTTGCGAAGCAACATACACCTCCTTTAGGTCTAAATTTTGGAGCAGTTGATAACCTGGAAAATTAAATCTAGACGTGTCAGATGTGGATGTTACTTGAGACTCTGTCAAAAAAAGGAGAGTAGGGGATTCTGCTTGAAGAAATTGGTGTACAGAATTGATGTTAGAGCGAAGTCCCCTTATATTGCTAAAGAAAAAGCTGCACCAACGAGCAACTTTGGGACGTTGCAATGCTCCCAGACACTTGCAATTACAAGGTTTAAACACCGTCCCTGAGTTCTTTGAACCTCTTATAACGATCAGTGGCAGATCGAGCGAATTAGTACAGGTCATGATCTTACTAGCTCCTCGCATTAGCCCGATACGTTGTCACTGTGTCATGACACTAGAGACATTGTATTAAAGATCCTAAGTCAAGAGTACCGAAACGGAACTTCCTCTACGATTAGCATAACGATCAGGATAGACAAGTAACTCTAGCCCCAGACATGTCCGGCTAAACCTACTCGCGTTCGTCCGATGAAAGTGCCTGATGTCATAACATTAAGGAACTATCATTTAAGATCCAAAACCAGCTAATCCATCTGTATCCCCAACAACTTATCCACACGACAGGCCAACCTGGACGGCCCAAAGGAGACTCAGAAGACCCCCCTAGCTGTTACCTCAACTCTTCACCACTCCAGCTCCAGGTGTTAGCTCAGGAGTAAATATTGAAAACTCACGATAAAACCTATACCCAGAAACAAGGTATAAGTAATTCATAGTTTGAATCCACAAGTATTGCCTCTGCCTGAATTCTCGCCAGGTGAAGGTACATAAATAAGTTAGATTCCACAAGTATTGCCTCTGCCTAAATTATCACCTGTGCAAAGGTGTGTAAATAAGTTAGTCCAAAAATATTGCCATTGCCTAAATTCTCACCTGTGCGTAGGTGTATAAATAAATTAGAGTCCAATACAATTAACTTAGTCTAATTTATCACAGGTTCTTATGAGAGTTCCTGAATTATTTGTGAGTTAACTTAGAGGTAAATACAACTCTTATATTCCTAATCCCGTTCCAGATCCTCATCGTACTTGTCGTGAATCCTAGCTGGTATATATACCGTAGTTTGAATTTCCCGGATTCACGACAGCTGGTTCCTTTTTGTTTATACATATTACTTTATTTATCTTTGTGGATAAATACTTCTGTGGTTGCACCAATTATATCTTAGTTTGTTTTCCCTTATTATTTAATCACGGGGGACGATATGGAACCCTTAAATAAATTTTATATTGTCACGATAAAAGGGAATCTCAGAGACACTTCACACAGACTTCACCCTGCCAACTACTGCCACATAACAACAAAACTTCCCTGATATTTGCCTCCCGACATGTCCATCACCTAATCGACACTCTTTGCATCACAGCTAAGTTCCTTTAATACTAGAAGTACTTCATAGATATTACTGGGACTACCACAGATAACCTACACATACATGTTTACAAGTAAGTCAAACGCCGACCCGGTATAATTTTTATAGCCTAGGCCAATTCATCTTTCCAGGTTTAATTATTTAATTTATATCTGTTTCTCCTCTATCCCCTAGGAATAATCAACAGTAAAAGCTTATATATATTGTAAAACCATTTATCCACGCATAACTATTAGTATTGTTAAACCTAGGAGTAGACAAATATATAAATGGGTCTTTGTTGGGTTTGGGGAATGCAATGATAACACCATGCTTCCATATGTCTGGTATTGTCTTGTGTGAATAACTGTAGTTTGATATGTTAGTGAGTGCTTGTATGCCTTGTGGTCATAGGTGTCTGAGGTGTATGTTACTTATGTTGTCTGGACCTTAGGCACGTGAGTGCTCAAGATTGTTGATGATGTGGCTTGTCTGGTTGTAGGTGAAAGGTGCATAGTCAGGGTCTGTGGAGAATTGTCTCTTACGTCGGATGACATGTCGGTCGTCATGATGGGGGTTCAGGTGGCTGACATGAGAGAAGTGATTAATGAGAGTGTTTGCTTGTTGTTTGTAGGAAGGTATAGAGTGTTGTGATTGCAGCATGTGATTGTGTTGTGTTGCTGTTAGAAAGTGTAATGCCATTTAGTATTTTGTAATGTTTTTTGGGGTCTGTTTTATAATCAAGTGTCTAGAGGTAATTGTTCCAATTTAGTGTTTGTTGTTCTAGTATTTTATTGCCATTCTGTGTGTCGAGTGCATGGATTTGTTGTGTGGTGTTCTGTGTGTGGGGAGCTTGGGGAGTGTTTTAGTGCCTCGTATTGTTGAGGTTTTACATATCTGGTGAAGTTGGGGTTGTGTCTTTTTCTGTTACCTCTTGGAATGTGTTTCATATCCACGTTTTGGATAATTGTGTTGCAAGTGTGAACAGCATTGTTGATGTTAGTGATGGGTGTGCTGTTTAGGATTTTAAGGTGCTGTTCTGTCTCATTTGTGAACGTTTCCCAGTTGGCTCTTTTATAGTTAGTGTATGTGTATACAGTATGTAGCCAGCTGGGGTGAGTCTCGTTTTGGAGGTGATAATTATCGGGAGGTGGTTAGAACCTAAGGCTTTGTCCAACTTCTAGGATGTTCTGGGGAGCAAAAGATGATATCTGGATATGATGGAAGATATTAAGGTAATTTTTTATATTCGTTTCAGAAACAGGACGTGCATAGACGTAAAAGTTTCTCTCTCTCCCTCTTTCTATATATATATATATATATATATATATATATATATATATATATATATACCTACACCCCACCCTACCAATTCCTACCCACTCCCCCCTATATCACCCTACCTTCCCTGCCTATCCTACATCCCCACCCTACCAATCCCTACCCACTCCCCCCTGTATATATATACCGGTATATATATATACATCATTACTTTATTTATTTATTTTGTACTATGTGGAAGAGGGAGCCAAAAAGGAAAACTGCCTGTGACAAGTGCTTCCCTCCGAACTGAACAAGTGACAAGGCTATAACCAAGGAATGTTCGAGCAATGCCTGGACACACGGAATTTGAAGTAATTTAAGTCAGAGGATGAAGGAAAGATGGATTCAGGGAGAGAGCTCCAGAGCTCAGCTGTTGTGTAGAAGAAAAATTTCGAATACCATTTCACTCTTGGGCTTCAGAGTTGCACAGAGTAGGGGTGGGATTGTGTTGCCAGACGGGTGCTACATACTCTACGTAGAGGAGGTGGTAGATTCTGAGAGAGCTCTTACAAAAACTGATTATTGTTATAGCGGTAGAATAGCGAGAGAGCTGTAACACGGCAGCGAAGCGAGAGAGATTGCAAATAGTCAGTAAGTGGACGTGTACGGAGCAAGAAGCTTTGTGGGAGTAAAGAACCCCCAGAGGCGATTGAGCACACCCAGCTTCTGGGAAGATGTTTTAGCGAAAGTGGTAATATGTTTTTTTCTAAGAGATATCAGAACGAAAAGAGACATCTGGAATACTGAGAGAAGATGAATTGTTGGTGTGTGTATTGTTTAAGTATAATAAGACTTGTGGTAGTTCCTGATGGGTAGATACATGGAGAAATTGAGTTTTGGAAGCATTGAAAGCAACACGATTTTCTCTGCCCCAATAGTCAATCTAGCACCATTGATGGCCCATGATGGACAAAATTGCAACAGAAATTAAACCTGTCGTATGATATTCCTAAGACCTTAGTAGATCACATATCAAAAGTAGAGAACAATGGAAGTGGTGGAACATGGTCAATAATTCACCGATTTGAGAAACCTATCATACTCTCAGGCGGTGTTGATAATAACAGGTTTTTCTTTAAGAACACTTAACATCTTGAGGTTTTCCAAATGTAATAGTTATATAAATGTTACCTGTTTGCCACAGAATACTCTGCAGGAGAATGTAATAGTTATATAAATGTTACCTGTTTGCCACAGAATACTCTGCAGGAGAATGTAATAGTTATATAAATGTTACCTGTTTGCCACAGAATACTCTGCAGGAGAATGTAATAGTTACATAAATGTGACCTGTTTGCCACAGAATACTCTGCAGGAGAATGGAACAAATAATTTCCTCTTATATTAATTGAACATACACATAATTAATAACAGTTTTGCCCTCCAAATAAGGGCATTTTTTATTGCCGACTTTCATACATTCTGTATTTGTTGGAACTTAATAATATAAATATAATTAGTATGTATTTTAAATTAACACATGGGCAACATGGGCTGGAAGAGTAGCAACATAATTATATAGATGATAACACGCTGCTATTGTGAGATATGTAAAGCACCTCCATATACAGTATACTGTACATGTCATTCATTCATTATCCACAAAGCTGTCTTCAGACGCCATTGCATTTGTGCACCCAACTCCTCTGCATTCTCCACTGGCAACTGAACATTCCAGGCCATGCTTTCTGCAGGAGCAGTGTCGAGTGTCACAATTAACTTTACAGTTACAGTGCACGATTTGTAGCAGTGATTCTGGGGCAGCGGCCAAGTGTGTTGTTTTGGGTTCAAGTCGCCCCCAATTAAGAACCCATCCTCACTCCTCTGAATTCAATGTGTTCCCCATCCACTCCTGGAACTGGACATACGTATGTGCACTGTGGTAATGGACACCTGCAGCTGTTGGAGGAAGGGTATGTCCTTGAACAGAACAGCTGCCTCTCATTGCCTTCTTACAAAACAGTCTGTAAGGTAGAGAGTCCAATCCCTCGCCTGTGTCACCACCCTACAGACAACTCACTAATTTCTCACCAGCAGCTGTGACTTCTGCCATGGAGGATCATCTAAAGAAAACGTGTGCATGTTCTTTCATGTCACTGTCACTTCTCACTTTCCAATATCAAACATACTGGAGGTTGTATCACAGCCAGTGATAGGCTGATAGCGTGTATCACTGGCAACAAATCACAGGTATCTGGGCCCAGTTTCCTCTTTACCAAGTTGATGTCCCATATTCTCTTCATCTTCTTTGATATTTGTCGTCCTTCTGACCTGAAGAGTAGTGGAAATGCCGTCTGGTTTGGCTGCATGTATAACAGCACCAGGAGAACGGTGTCCTCTCCAATGAGTGTAGTAGGACAGTTGGATGCCGAATCTACTGCTATCGTTGCAATTAGTACATCTGCGTCACCAGCTGCATGCACTATTTTTAATGCCTTTCTCCTGTAGCTTCTCATTCAGCATCCGAATGAACCTCTGCTTGTTTGTTGTGTTAGCCAAGAACAGTTCCATCTTTGTTTTTACACACATTCCTTCAACAAAATTCACTTGCGCACCGACCATCCCTCTGGACCTTCGCTTATGTGTAGTGTCTTTTGTTGTTGTTGTTGTTGTTGTTCCCCAAGCTGCCTGGCCGAAAGCCCCAAGGTCCCGAGCAATTCCAAGGCCATAACCGAGTGCCCCCACAGAACCCTCCCCGCCGACCACAATAAAGCCTGGGTGACCGAAGCCACTCCATGGCGGGGGGCTGAGGAGGCTGCGGAAACGCCCGGGAAACCATAGCCCCACCCAGGGCCCTGTGCTCCTCAGCAATTATGAAGAGAAAGTTGAGGGGCAAGGGGAAAATGTGACGCTTTGGCTTCCAATCTTGGTAGATTGGGAGGTCAATCCACGGAAGAGACGCCGTCACTTGAGATCTAGAAAATATATAAGTTAAAGGAAAAGTCAGAGTAAGCTATGGGTATGGCAGAGATTGCTCAGCTCTCACTCTGATAGACCAGCCCATCACCACATGACTAGAACCCAATCCTCTCAGCATCAGCTTGGAAAGGCCCTAGAAATCCGCCTTTGGCTCCCCTATTTCAACCGCCCAAGGACCTGCTTCATAACCGTCAAATACAACTGTGGGATCTCTGTACTTCTCGTGAACATAGTCTACATAGTGCTGGCAAATGGAACCAAATGTGACCATGGCAGGTGCTGTAGAAGATAGCCACCATCAATAACATAACACATGCCATCTTCATCTTGGTGAGCTGACATATCTGTGCCTTGTGCAAATTTCCAAACTGCATTAGCGAGTGAAGGTTTATTGTCCGTTGGTCTCAAACAAGGCTGATGGAGGAGAATACAGTTCATATTAGAAGATGCCTTCAATATCATCCATAACATCAGGTGCAGCCATTATAAGATGTTGAAGGAGCAGCTGGGAATCAACATCTACCTTTGCCGAGACTCTGTGGTCAAGGGTTACCACTTGATCTTTTTTCCTGAAAGTGTAATCCATTACATTTTTTCCCTCCATACTTCCGAGTATCTTTCTGGCCACTTCTGCAGCTTTATGGGCATTGATGGCGATATTACGCAGTAGCGGGTAGAGTGCAAAGGGGTTTCTTTCTTGGAGGAAACCCAGGAGTGATATAATGTCAAGTTCATCTTTCTTTTGTCTTGCATCTGTGGCTTCTTTTTATCGTTCACTAGTTGCGTAACTTGTTTCCATGAACTCTTGCATGGCCATATTGACATCGGCACATGCAGTCATGGACAGCAGCCACTGGGTACGTTGTGCTTCAGACATTCCACGACCACGCGTTAATCCACCAGTAGTCTTCATACTTCTCATCAATACTTGTTCTATAACCAAATCAAATAAAAGTCCTCCTCGCTATGTCGTACAACATGATACCCTGCATTAAACATGTCAAAAACATCTGGATGTTGTGTCTGGAGCTGATACATCTGTTGCAAGTAGATGCATACAGATTTTGCATAAAGGTTGTGGCTGATAGCAGCGAAATATGGTAACATTGCCTCTAGGCTGCACAGGTAGAGACTCCAATTTCCTGTACGCTCGGCTTTGATGAACTGTCGAAGGAGGTCAACCATCGTCATATACTGTAGCCACAACCGAGCAGTGGAATTAGACACCAATGTAGCTTTTTCTTCATTCACTTCCTGATCAACTCTTTCAAGGACACCTTGCAAACATACCACGTCTGCAGAAAATTCACCTTTCTTCAACTGATCGTACAGGTGCATTGCATGACGCAAATCCTCGGCTTCGACTTCCACAGGCAGAGGTTTATCAGTATCATTAACTGCTTGCAATTGCACATTTGCAGCACTGTGAGCCTTTGTAGTCTCTGGGCCATCACGGTGAATTTCTGGAAGAGGAAAGCCAAATGCCTGAGATGTAATCATTACATTTAATGCTGTGTCTACAAGACAGTGCCCCCTGAATGCTCTTGTTTCCGCATTGCCACTTAGCATATGGCCAACATCATTTGGTACATACACAGATTTAAGCAGCTCAGCTAGGCCAGTCCCAGACATAAATTTGCCGAAGCACCCCAGAAATCTCATTTCAGTGTGGAAGGCCCCAATAGATAGAGTGTAGGTCACTCTCCGTGCTTTCTCCAGCAAGGATAATCTGAGCCTTCCACCAGATAGGCTGATCGAAAGTGAGGATTGTGTGCATATTCTGGCGCTTGGCTTCAGAAGACACAATACAGAGAGTTGAGTATATGCAACTGAGGTTGCTCGGATCCATATCAATCATTGGGAGGAAAATGGTGGATGTCTGCCCTGGGTGGATACCATGAGACACCGCTTGCATCATTCCTGACCACCCAGGTCTTGGTGAACAAAGAGGCCAAGACATGCAATGTAAATATACTGTACAATGTACTCTAAAATAAAATAAATAAACAGTGTACTCTTGGAGATCTAAATTTGACAGTGAATAACCACATGTTTACCTCTAGTGACAGTTATAATGACTACTATCGCAAAGACCCATGAACCAGAAAAAAGTTAAATTATCTATTTTTGATTTTGACAACAATATTATCTGTAGCATGTAAAGATATTCACCATCATGTTTATGGACCTTGAAAACATACGGTATGTGTCGACACCAAGATCACCTCATTCCAATAATTAGAAGTAAAGATAGGCCATTTTTAGGGTTTTCCGGAAATGGCCTGATGGCCATATTGGATTTATGCAAATAAGGTGACTTGTCACCACATCCTTTTTCCTCCACTTTTGGTATGCTATTTAGGTAGGCATGTTGAATACGTTACCACAAAAATAAATTTTGTTGCAATGTTTTCTATCTCATACCACAGATTGACTAGACTACAATTGGAAATAGTTGATAGATCAGATATATATATATATATATAATATATATATATATAGTGAGAGAGAGAGAGAGAGAGAGAGAGAGAGAGAGAGAGAGAGAGAGAGAGAGAGAGAGAGAGAGAGAGAGAGAGAGAGAGAGAGAGAGAGAGATAATTTTTTTAAAGAATTGTCGAATGGCTTGGTACGCTATTTCATCCTATTTCTTACTCTAGTGACCTAAAGTTAGCTGTTATTTTTCACCTTTTAATCCCACTAAACATTATATCGCGAAACTATAGTGATCCCAGGAGGGTTCCACCGAACAACATAACAGCACTATGAATATTATCTTCAGTTAAAAAGCTTGGACACATAGATCGACGCAACGAGAGCAAGAGAAAGGTATTGCAGAAAGAATCACTGAGCAAGGGACGGAAGGATGTAAAAGATGTTTAGGAGAAGTTTCCTTCATCCCCTCTACACTTTCCGTAGCTTTAACCCCTTGAAACATATTTTCTTCTCTGTGTATTTTCCCCGCAACCCAAAAATTGGGAGGGAGAGAGAGAGAGAGAGAGAGAGAGAGAGAGAGAGAGAGAGAGAGAGAGAGAGAGAGAGAGTCCTCATTACAATTCATGAAACAAAGAAAATCGTAGAGAAAGATATAGATATATAAATAGATAGATAGACAGATAGATAGATAAAGAGTGATAGAGAGAGATAATAAGAGAGAGTGAGTGGTGGTGGGGGTGAGATATCAGGCCACGATTCACTGGTATTCTTTTAATTCTCCTTCAACTGTATACCTTTTCCTCTTTCCTTTCATAGTCTGTTTAGGTCGTAAATGTGTCTCATAATGTCGTTACTTATTTTCGTTAATGTTGAGCATTTTCATTCATCTGCATATTTTCATATAATAGAGGGTTGGTATTAAAACTATAAACGTTCTTTATCAATGTTTGTTATGAAATTATGCTAGTAACAGTCTGTTGTTGCATAACAAGAAAATTTAAATACATAGTGAACGCCTGGCAGCTCTGTGATTTTAGAGTTATCTTTGTTAGTTTTCAATGTATAAAGTACATGGGAATTCCCTATTAGCCATTTTTTTGCGACTGCTCTGTATAATTTAGTGAACAATATTCTGGTATATTTCCCTAATTTTCCTTCTCTTTATTATTACATATGACTCTCTCTCTCTCTCTCTCTCTCTCTCTCTCTCTCTCTCTCTCTCTGCACTATTCACATTAAACAATACTAATCAAACTCGCGGAAATGGAATGAAATTAAAAACCAAAAAGGCAAACCTAGATGTCACAAAGAGTTTCTTCACGTACAGTGTGGCGACAGAGTGGAATAAACTACCAGCGAGAGTGGTGGAGAGCGACACAATAAACGCTTTCAAGGGAAGGCTTGACCTCTATCTGCAGAGGGCTGGGGTGATATGAAAAAAAAAAAAAAAAAAAAAAAGTATGTGTATGTGTGTGCACTGTACAGTATGTATATATATACTGTATATATATATATATATATATATATATATGTGTGTATGTATGTATGTGTATATATGTGTGTGTGTGTGTGTGTGTGTGTGTGTATGTGTATGTACCGGTGTATATATATATATATATATATATATATATATATATATATATATATATATATATATATATATATACACATATATAGTTTGTAAGGCCAGACTGCCTAGTAAGGACCTTGAGGTCTGTGTGGTCTGTGTATCTATGTAGCTCTATGTAGCTCTCTCTCACTCTATCTCTCTTTTCTTCTCCCCCTCTCATTCCATCAGATAATAGCCAACAAACGAGAGCAATTAGAAGCAACGAGAGAGAAAGGACACACTGAAAAGAAAGGAAAAAGTCAGAAAGTTAAGAGAATGGTACATTTTAGGAGAAGGCTCATCCACTGTTCAACGAATAAAACACTAACACAAATATATGGATAATGCACATGATTGTTTAAGAGAGGCATCAACTAAAATTCAACAGACACTCCCTAGGAACAGCTCCAGCTAGAACCCAATACATGATCAGCTGTCACGTGAAGGTTTTTTTTTAGCCGCGACCTGACACCACATACATACGGTCTAAATATCTTCAGGTTTTCCTCCTAATACAATAGGGATATACAATAGAGATTATATAATTATACTGTATATATGTTAACAGGTAACAATATGAATAGATAACAAGTAGATATATAGAGTATAGTAATTGCATGGAAATATATAAGTATGAATAATAATTAATAAAGATAAACATTGGAACATACTGTATATATTATATAACATGCCTCCTATAAAAAATAGGCATATAATATCCACCATTTAAATTACCCAAGAACAAAAAACAGAATTGAAAATACAAATATGAGAACAGATGTAAAATATATAGTGTACACCAAATACAGAAAGCATAAACAAATTAAGTAATTGTTTATGATTGTTGTATACAAATATATATGCATTAACAAATAACAAGAACAATCTGAAAGAAAACAATGTACGTATATACAAACATAAACAATTAAAGGACAAGTTAATGTAAAAGTAAATTATGTGGGTACTGCTGAATAAGTGTGTAAAGCCCTATCCAGGACCCACCAAGTACCACAATACAAAATCAATGTATTCTTGTACATTCACACCAATATCATCAATTGCCTAATAAGATATCACAAACAATTATACAGTATCCTAACAAACCAGCCCCCAAATACCACGATGACCAAGACTAAGTATATAGGTAATATTAACAGTGGCGTTACCAGGGAGGGGGGGGGGGGTCTTAGGCCCCCCCCCCCCAAATCGAGGACTCAGCCCTCCAAAAATTGCATACCCCAAAAGTAATAAATAAAATATAAAATATATAATACATCACCAGCCTCGGCATTCAACCCCCACCCCCAATCCACTTTTGTATTAATGTATCCATATACTGTAGGTTAAATACAATATTTTATATAGATAATGTGAACATTTATTTACAATTTACGTAAACCTATAGCTAAAATCATAATATACATTGTTGTATTTATTTTTAAGTACACTGTTCTACTAAGGTTGGAATAATTCGATAGTTGTTTAGAGGTTTGCGTTTTTATTTAAAATACTCCCATGGTACCCGTAATCCCCATAGCAATTGATTCTCTGTTCGGGTCAAAATGAGTTCAAGTTATTATTTGAATACCTACGACGGCCCACTATAGTTTGCACTTCAGAATGTTTACATTCCCATTACAACCTATTTGGACAATCGCCATTCAGAGTCTTAACTCACTCTGACTTCGAGCAAAAGGTACATCACTATCTTCACAATGCTGGACAAAACTATATTAATACTATCCCTCAATATGTACTTTACTCACCTGAACAATATTAGGACCGAGGAATTTACATATAAGTTCTCACCTCACCGTGACAATATCAGAAACACTTATTCTTTAAATGGGATCAAATCACCTTAATCATATTAGACACGAATAATAGATCCTTAGACATTTACATCACCATGACCGTACTACCAAACATTATATTAGGTCCGTGTTCTTAAATCCCCTTAGCAATATTATACACAAATACTAAATCAACAGGTATTTAATTAAGTCACCTTTACAATATCAGAAACACAAATACTAAATAAACAGGTATTTACATCACCTTTACAATATCAGAACACAATTACTAAATCAACAGGTATTTACGTCACCTTTACAATATTAGAACGCTATGTCCTTCAGGTCAATTTACAAGATTACAACCTATTATTCAATCAATGACCTCCTTAAAACAAGTTGGCTAGATATTTACGCGCAATCGAAAGCATGCTGTCGACGAGGTGATTATCTATTTAATACTGGTTGTTTCCTTATAACAAAAGGAGTATTTCATGGGTATGGGCTGAAGCCCTTCTCTAACTATTCCTTTAGCTAGGTCTAACCTATTTTGCAAATGCTGAACCCCTGAAAGCTGCTCAGGTAAACCCTGTTATCTCAATTACCTGGGCGTTATCAATTATTTCCCTTTAAAACATTATCCCGAAGAAATCCCACTTAATACTGAATTAGTTACTTCCCCATAGGTGCCAAGGTGAGCAAGGGGGCTGTGTCTAATGAGAGCGCTGCTATGTGGCCCAGGCCGGTGTGTGTCTCCTGTGGCCCCGCCCATCTCCCTTCATACCCCTACCTCACGGCCCGGAGCCCTGTGATTGGCCGAGCCGCGCGCCCGGGAGGGGCTTGCCCAGCCCGCTCGTTTTGAAATTCCCATTTCTTCTCCTCTTCCTTTATTCCATCTTCGTAATATTCTCCTTGAAGCTTGTTGGAGATATCCTGTAATGGCTGACGGGAGTGAGAAGGTTACACCATTGTAATAGGACATTTGGGACAAAGATAGAATATACGTGTGCGAACTGGGAGCGAGTTAAGCGGCGAGCACTTAGAGTGAGATACAGCTGGCTCAAGTTGTTGCATCATAGGAGGCCGTTGATTGGTCGAGACCGAAGGTGTGGCAGGAGTCTTCTTGTGACCAGATTTAAAGGTTAAACATTGCCTCTCCACCTGAACAAATACCGTCCCCTTTTTTGGTGGAGGGAATTATTCCTTTATACATAATGATAATAGTTTCCCCTATACTTTCACCAAGCTCGTTTTTTTTTTAACTGTTATATTTCTTGCACATATATATGCAAGATTTGTTTTGGTTTTATCAGGCTTTTTATATATTTACAATATATTAATATGTATATATTAATCACGGGGCTTTAAAATTGGTTGATGCAGTCTAAAAATATCTGATCTATCAATATTATAATATTATGCATTTTCGAATGTTCGGAGAATCGGTATGTTTACGTTGAAAAGTGTCTGCGAACTGTGGCTGGAATCAATTGTGTTGTTTTCGGTTTTATTTGAATGCATCAGTTCATTGGCTGTATATACGTTACTATGTGCATTAATAGATCACTACCGGTATATTGCTAGCCACTTAACCTATGCATTTTTGTTTTTACAGATTTGAGATCTAGGTTACACAACAGTCAAAAGTGATTAGTTAGTTCAATCAGAGCTAAATATATTTTCCCTTTTATGTTATCCTAAAATTAACTGCAACATTTGTGAATACCAGCCACTCAAGTGATGAAAAGGTCGTCTAAAATTTGACAGGGACAGGGTGAATTAAGGAAATTATTTCGCACCCACACTTCCAAAGATAGGTGCCAATAACAAGTAGCTGTTGTTGGGAATGAGGTGCCTGACGCAACTCCAGATAAACCCCAAGCTGAACCCATCCAGACGTGTGTAAGTAGCCCTAGATCAAGCTATTCTAGTTGGAAGAGAAATCTTGGCAACTTAATTTATATACTGGTACATAGAATAAAGAGTTTCTTCAAATTATCAAATACTTACTGATGTCTGGCATCAGGCCCATCAATATATATGTGTCCTATAAGTTTCTTACTAATATACCTATGAGATGTCATTTAAAATTTTCTTCCTCTCTAGGTCTCAAAAATGCACTTGAAACTTCTAAATTTTCATAGGCTCGCTTCACTCGCTCCCCACCCACAAACCTCAGCCAGGGTTATGGCCCCCCAAAGGATTTGACCCCTGGTGACGCCACTGGTAATATATAAAACTATTATTGAAAAAACAAAATAATAACTCGTATTTCATGGGTCACAATGGAGAGTGTTGTAAATATTATATCCTGCATTAACCCTTACTGTACTAGCGACAATATACTGCCATCAGTAAAAAAGTCACTCGTCAGTATCAGCGCAGGAAAATGTCCGTCAGTAATATGTGGTCCTTGTAACTGCCCATATCGAGCGGTACCTGGTACCCTGACTTGTACGCATTGCTCAGAGACATTGTCAACACTTTTCAGCTTGGATTCAAGCTTGTGGGAGCTAGCTGGGTCAGTAATCCTCCAACTTTTGGGGCGAGAGGGTGTTCTCTCTTGACTATGAAGACATTTTGGCCACAATGCCTGGTACTGGAGGGTACATTTTTAGTAATACCCTCTGGTACAGTAGGGGTTAATTTAAAACGATTATTTTGAATAAAAAAGTCTCTTGTAGTCATAATAATGTTACATTAAAGTACATTTCTCTGAATTACGATTCTGCAAGACATATAATTACAAATTATAGGTCGGTCATGAGTAAATTGCCTGTTTTTTTAAAAACATAAAAGATGTATCCAACTGTCTAATGTTGTGTCACAAGAGGAAGAGAGAGAGGCAGGGGAAGGAAGGAGGGAGGGAGGAAGTAAGGGAGGGACAGACTGAGCAAGAGGGGAAGTAGGAATGAGGTGGAGGGTTCCCTCTCTCTCTCTCTCTTTGTGCATGCACGTGGATGTCTAATCTAACTTTTGTTCACACCTTAGCTATATTAAGCTATGACAGTAAGTTTAGTGTGGGATGGAGAATTACTGAAAGCCTTAATTATAATAATTATGGGAACATAATGTCAATTTAAGCATACATCCGTACTAATGGAGAGAAGGTAAATTCACACAGGTAATTATTTGCAGCAATCAACACTTTGTCGGTCCATGCCATTCTTTATTTTACTAAGGATTGGCGAAGTAAGGCATTTTTAAAATCACATCTTTCACAAAATAATATATTAAGTTATTATTATTACTTGGTATTCTTATATGTAATATTATGCTATAGATTGTTGAAACTGGAAATGAACTTTAACCTATAAAAAGCGAGCTGTGTGTAGTGAACACCACATTTCTGGGCGTCAATATTAGGCTCCAATCCTGCCTATAATCGTCATTTTACGATAAATATCGTTATTACTTATTCATTGCGCCTATTTCACATTTACTATGAAGATAGTAACCTGTAACAACAATAAAACAACTGGGAATATAATTTTTCTCGTCAAAATCGCGAATAAATATGGAGCGGCCCATTCATGAATTGTGGAGCACAGTGAGGCAACCCCTCCCCTTGCGAGGCCTCAAGCTTGACTGACTCATTCACCCACACCCTACCTCTGCCAACACACTCGCTAGGCACATATCCACAGCCTGCAACCAGTTTGCTAAAGTTAGCACGAAAATATACCAATGCTTAGGGAATAACAGGGAAAATAGGTGATAATTAAGTAGGAGGGGATGTGGAGGAGTGATATGAAGTATGGAGAAAAAAAAATAAAAAATAAATAAACTTGTTTTAAGTGCTACTGGGGCGATTAAAAAAAATCTTTTTTTAGGCCTTCCCTCTTCAGAGTTTTGCCGCCGTCGCCCAGTAAAACCTCTTAAGAGCTTTCTCGCCGTTACCGGGTTAACGTTTTATAGAGAGGCAAAAACAAAAAATCCATGGATCTTATTATTGATTGCAAACTTTATGAAGCAAAGCTAGGGGGAGTTGAGTGAACTGCTCTAGCACTCCACCAAACTGAAAACGTGTGGATTGACGGGATAATTAAACTTAATATTCATTCCCATTTTTTTCAATGCTGCGACCAAACTATTCCACCAATTTGTATGTATTTGGTACCAAAACATTGGAATGCACGAGCCACACCCAACGCAAAAATGGAGTTGATCATCCGTGTAGTTTTCAAGATATGGCTTGTTAAGTGAATTTTACTTTTTTCAAGATGTGTAGGGCAAAATCTTTCTCCTTACTCAATAAGATTTGTGGGGCATTGGTAGAGGAGTCCATACACCAAGGTACAATAATCTCGTATGAGTGGGAGAGATGGTATTTATGTCTAAAAATGTAAAAAATGCACCTGACACGGACAACTTGGTAAATAAGGCGGCTCTAGCTGTCTTGAATGTTACCATATTTTTGCCTGGCGGGCACTTTGGCGGGCACTTTCAAATACCTTAGGTTCGCCGTTTAAAGCTTCAGAGTACAAATGTAATTTACTTATTACAGTGAGAACCCTTTACTCCGATATCTGCTCCAGTTGTACTAGTTGTTGCACTGGGTTATTTTTGTTATATTTTTGTAGAGTGATGTACGCATTAGCTATCCACACTACCTACTAGTATTTGAAGTAGTGTGCAGGTAACAAGTTGCACCTATGTACCTGAGAGAGCCTGGATAAGCATTGATTGTGCTCTATCTGATGCGCTACGGGTTTGTCGTAAAAGGAGATTGGTGCAGGTAAGTAACTTCTATAATATAATCTCCGCGGCATAAGTGACAAGCATAACAATATACTGTATATATATATATATATATATATATATATATATATATACTGTATACCGTATATATATATATATATACAGTATACCTTAGTAGGAATAGAGTCAACACTGTACTTAATGCAATGCTTTATTTACTTACTCCATTTTTCGTTTTTCTTCAACAAATGTTCGGCTCAATACAAGAAGGCCATCATCAGGTATCATGACCCTTAAAAATTAAGACAAGTCTAAAATTAACTAAACGTAAAAGGATCTATTCATTATATATAAAGAAATCTAAAAATAAGAACTCAGCTTGGTAAAACACTCATAATCACTAAAACGAATATTTAAAGACAAGATTAACAAATAATGCAAAGCTTAATCAAAAACAGAAAACACTCACTGATATACTGTATATGAGAAAGAATAAGAAGGTCCACATCCGATAACAACAAGTGGACAACTGAGGAAGGCATAGCAAAAATTGAGAAAAGTTAATAAAATATAAAACTAACATTTCTGAAATTCGTTCTATTGTCCTAACGTCTATATACTAATTAGCTACCTAAACACGAATGTTTCAAATGGTCCAAAAATTGAACCATAGACTATCAGTCTATATCGAGACAGATTAAGAATTACCTGCATTATGAATGTTAAGCTCGGGGTTTATTTTATGTATTAACAATTTCTCGCCAATTAGAGCATCAGCGTGATTACGAAATCTACCAATTATTTCAAAATTACCATTTATAAACGGGTGATCTTGTTCCTTTGATTGATTTCTGATTGCGGAAAATTACATTGTGTGTAAGAATTGACCGGATCTATGACTCTTTCCAATATGCTCAAACATCATAATTTTGAATGTACGTCCAGTACATCCAATATATCTGGCCTGACAGCCAGGACATGTGAAGTTACATATAATGTTTGAGCATAACTGGTCAGGTAATAGATCCTCGTGTTGAAGAAAGTCACTAATATTGTAATCATTCGTAAACACTAGTCTGGAGTGTATTGCTGGAAAACTGTTACTCAAAATCTTTAACATATTTGTTTTGTATGTATAGCTAATGTCGCCATAGAAAGGCATTTTTACATACTTAATAAGCTTCGGAGCTTCAAATTGGGGTATTTCTACTTTACACAGTTTATTATACACACATTTCCTGACACTATAATTGAAGAGATTTACGGTATAATTATTTCACACAAAATATTCCCTGAGCTTGCATTTTTCTTAATGTAGAGCACAATAAGTTGAACACACATCATAGGCTCTATTCAATAATGTAAACATAGAATTAAGTTTGTAAACACTGGGAGTAAAACTGAACCAATTCAGTCCCTGATTCGCAAAGGTGGGCTTACGGTACACGCTTGTGGTTAGTCTTTGAACAGTCTTTTTAACTAAAACATCTAAATATGCTAGTTTACTATTTTCCTCATTATCTACCGTGAACTTAATATGTGTATGCTGGCTGTTCATATAACTAAAACATCTCTGATTTGCACAGTCACTATCAAAAATAAAAAACAAATCATCAACATAGCTTCTATAAAATAATGGTTTACAATCCAAGGAACAGTTATCAAGCCACATGGCCTCCTTTGTACATAAGAAGGCATTAGAAAAAAGAAGTCCTTAGCAAGATCCCATACTAATCTTATGCCATCAACTTGATTAAACAACGAACCATCAAACAAAAAACAAGATTCTGATGTAGCAAACTTAATAATTTCCCTAGGATAGACTTGCCTAAGTCATAAAAATATTTGGGGTCATATTTATTTTAAATTATCTCTATAGTCTCATTTAGTGGGACATTAGTGCAAAGGGATTCAACATCATAGCTGGCCATTACAAAATTAGATGGTAAGCTCAAAGAATCTATTTGTTTGACAATAATGTTTAGAGTTAGCCAAAGTGTAGTGAATGGGGATACTAAGGGAATACATTTTTTAGAAAGGTTGTATGCAGCACTTTTAATGCACGACACTATGGGCCTTAAGGGTACATTGGCTTTGTTGACTTTTGGAAGACCATAAATGATACCTGGACTTGACCCCGTAGCATAGAGCCTATTATAAACATCAGATCCTATCTGCTTGATTGTACGTAGTATTCTGTTTAATTTATCTTCCAGTCTAATCACATTATCAAAGCTACTTCCTTTAACTTGTTTTAACTATTATTTATCATCGAGAATATTCTTCATCTTATCAAGGTATTCTGTTTTGTTTAAAAATACTACTCCCTTACCCTTATCAGGTTTTACTATCACAATTTATTCCATTCGTTAATAAACCTAATTTGGAACAATCTGACACTGTGTTTATCAACTTCTCTGAGGATGAAACATGTCTTAGCCAATCCGTTTTGTAAAAGGGAATACAAAAATCTAAACCCAAAGCTAGCAATTTGTTTTCTCTCTCAATTAATGTTCTATTAGAATAGTTAAAGATATACTTTTAATTGTATACTATAGAATTTATACCCAGATCCCTAAGCTTACGTTCATGCCTGGTCCGTATCTTGTCAGAAATGTATCGTGTGTGTGTTCTTTGATTTTCCATGTGAATGTCCAATAATCCAAAGGATTAACCTGACTTTTGAATGAACTTTTGAGTTGAATGAGTTTATTTGAGAGATATTTAAGTGTGTTGTTCTGCACCCTGATTTCCCTATCCAATACTTAGTTTTGCCATTCTTTCTAAGTTTCCGTCTCATTGAAATTGTTTTCATATGTTTTGAATCTAATGAACTTCGGTACTACGTTATATTTACGACATCTATTTAGAAAGGCAATATCTTGTTCAATGTTATCTACTTTCTGGTGTGTTTTCCGTAAGCCCACCTTTACGAATCAGGGACTGAATTGGTTCAGTTTTACTCCAAGTGTTTACAAACTTAATTCTATGTTTACATTATTGAATAGAGCCTATGATGTGTGTTCAACTTATTGTGCTCTACATGAAGAAAAATGCAAGCTCAGGGAATATGTTGTGTGAAATAATTTTACCGTAAATCTCTTCAATTATAGTGTCAGAAAATGTGTGTATAATAAACTGTGTAAAGTAGAAATACCCCAATTTGAAGCTCCGAAGCTTATTAAGTATGTAAAAATGCCTTTCTATGGCGACATTAGCTATACATACAAAACAAATATGTTAAAGATTTTGAGTAACAGTTTTCCAGCAATACACTCCAGACTAGTGTTTACGAATGATTACAATATTAGTAACTTTCTTCAACACGAGGATCTATTACCTGACCAGTTATGCTCAAACATTATATGTAACTTCACATATCCTGGCTGTCAGGCCAGGTATATTGGATGTACTGGATGTGACGCTCCTGCATAGTAGCCACGTGCGGGCATGCGCGAGTGTCGGCTGCCCAGCCGTTTAGAAACTGGCTGGCGGCAGCCGGCCGGCCGGCTTTTCCTTAGTATATATCCTACGACAATGTAACTAATGTCTGGGATATTCTTATGTTGTTTCACAGCTTGAAGCTGCCCTTATTCTTAACCAACGCATCTTAGTATATTTTATTCTCGATAGTTGATTGTTTCATTATTATATATAAGATGTAAGTCTAGTGAGAGTGGGAGGAGACGAGCAGGAGAGAGAGACCGGCTGGGGGACGTTGCTTAGCGCGGGCGCGGAGAGACTAGCTTGGGACGAGCCTGATTTTTGCCAATTAATCGCAACGTTAGGCTTAGTTTCGACTCACGCAAGGGGTAGACGATTTTGACCCGGCAACGGTGTTGAGTGTTGCCAAGCATGGGATGTATTTCGCATGCCTAGGGTGGGGTCCAGACAGATTCAAGACTCAGAGCTCACCTCACTGTCGTACCCTTCGGACCCCCTTGATATCTATCCCTCTCAACCACACTTAGAAACTTTCTCTCTTACTTTGTATACCTTCTTTCCACTACTTCACCAATCTATTTAATTATCCCATCCCTTGATAGACCTTATATCAATTATTGTATTAACGACGAGCTCTCAGATAATTAGATAGGATTTTGGGCCTTATGCAGAGATATAATTGTTAATGAGACCTAGGAAGCTTTTTTGTTGTCTCATATTTGGTGGTTTCATGCTTTCTAGTGTGTTCTTGTGGCAGGTTAGCAGGGGCTAGACCGGAGGGGAGGCTTTTTGCAATCCTTTAAGTAAAGTCTGCTGGTGTGAGTCCTGTGGACCTGCACGACTTTACTAGGATACCCGTGGGAGTCTGGGGGCATTTTCTTGTCTGTGTGCCTGTGTGTCTAGTGTTGTGTTGTGTGAGGGACCTTGCCTAGTCCACTCAGCACTGCGCTAGCACGTCTTGCATTTGTTTTAGGGTCGCCAGGAGAGAGTCAGATACTTGGGATCTGAGTCTCTCAAGAGAGCACCCTTTCAATTTGAGTAATTTGGCGCACAGACTTGGGAACGTCCCTAGGCTAGAGCAGGTGGCTCAGCCCGGGTATCCGAAGCCTATATCCTTCCGGCTAGACCTCTGCCACCTGGCAGATTAACAGCTAGCGGTTTATTATATCTGTATGCTTGTTATTGTGCCACAGTTTACCGTCTTTGTGAGCATTGTGAGTCCGGGTGTGGCTTAGAGACTCTGTCCGAGCAGGCTTGCCTGACTAAGAGTGAGAAGCACACCTGTATGTGGCTATGTTGCGAGTTGCTGCCTTTATTTAATTATACCTATGTCATTATACACTGTATGGCCTATCACTAGTATTTATTCCTGCTTATGAGTTAAGAGTTCTCTAAATCCGTAACTTACTTTCTTTGCTAAGCATCAGATGCTACAGTAGCCGCATGCAGTTTAGAAACCTGCATCTTGTCTACCTGTACGATGTTTTGAGGACTGTTTGCTTTCACCTTCTTTCACGCAGGGGTGATTAGTTGTATTAATTAACGTAACGTTAAATGTACTTTCTTCTAGTTTGTTATTAAATTGTTTCTGCAATGTAATTCCATTATCTATCTTTTCCTTGAAGCTTTAAGTCAACTTAATTGTGTGATCTTTTATATAGCCTGTTTGACTATCAGCAGTCTATAGTGCGTGCACCCTGTAACCGAGTCATAGGATACCTCGTTGTCCAGGCAGGACTCTTGACGGTTTAGGGTGGTTTGTTGCCTGGGTTTATAGATAAGGGTTGGATCTAGCGTTTTCCGTTGTTGCTTGTTGCCGCATACCTAGTCCAATAGAAAGAGCCCAGTGTTTATATATCCCAGGACGTAACATGGACGTACATTCAAAGTTAGGATGTTTGAGCATATTGGAAAGAGTCATAGATCCGGTTAATTCTTACACAAAATGTAATTTTCCGCAATCAGAAATAATTCAAGGGAACAAGATCACCTGTTCTCAACTGGTAATTTTTAAATAATTGGTAGATTTCGTAATCACGCTGATGCGCTAATTGGCGAGAAATTGCTTATACATAAAATAAACACCGAGCTTAACATCTATAATGCAGGTAATAAACACCGAGCTTAACATCTATAATGCAGGTAATAAACACCGAGCTTAACATCTATAATGCAGGTAATAAACACCGAGCTTAACATCTATAATGCAGGTAATAAACACCGAGCTTAACATCTATAATGCAGGTAATAAACACCGAGCTTAACATCTATAATGCAGGTAATAAACACCGAGCTTAACATCTATAATGCAGGTAATAAACACGAGCTTAACATCTATAATGCAGGTAATAAACACCGAGCTTAACATCTATAATGCAGGTAATAAACACCGAGCTTAACATCTATAATGCAGGTAATAAACACCGAGCTTAACATCTATAATGCAGGTAATAAACACCGAGCTTAACATCTATAATGCAGGTAATAAACACCGAGCTTAACATCTATAATGCAGGTAATAAACACCGAGCTTAACATCTATAATGCAGGTAATAAACACCGAGCTTAACATCTATAATGCAGGTAATTCTTAATCTGTCTCGATATAGAATGTAAACCAATTAGATATTAGACAACTCAAACCTTGAACCAATCAGACTTGAGACCAATCAAATCTTAGACCACTCAGACCTTAGCCCATTCAGACTTCAATTAGCCCTCAACCCAGTCAGCCCTTCGTAACAAGTTGGCTAACTTCTGACAGCTATGATTATTCTGAGTCAGAGGAGAGAGAGAGAGAGAGAGAGAGAGAGAGAGAGAGAGAGATAGGGGGAGAGAGAGAGAGAGATAACAAGTTATACAGATAACTAATGGAAACAAACTGTTTCTCCTACAATATATTATGTTCTGCCAATACAAACGGACTGCTATTCAAAACACACTTATTGACTATATATACATGTTTTGTTTCAAAATAATGATGACAATGGCAGTATAACCATTGTGATCTCAAAATTCAGAGTACAACATTTATGACAGAGAAGGATAACAAAATTAGTTTTTGAGAGACAGGGTGAAATTATAAGAAAACATAATTATGAAGAAGTACACTAATACTTAAAAAGGAACACTTGAGAGAAAAGAAAACGAGGGAAGAGGTGAAGATGATACCAATGAATCTAGACTTTAAAGTAGCCTCTTAGATAATGAAAACGTCTTTTTCGCTCTCTTTTGGGTAAAGTTCGACGATTTGTATTCAAATTGGACTATTTGTTTTCTACTGTTTGGAGTAGCTTCTTCACTACAATGTATTATTTATATTATTGCTTACCGTAAAACATTTAATTCAACTAACGAAACACCTTTCATTAATAAATTGCTATAAATTATGAATGGAAGAACAAACTAGATAACAGGAAGGCATGAAATGATAAAGAGGGAATCAATCAAAGCACACACATTTCAATATGAACAATACAATTATGATTTACTGAACATCGGGGGTACTTTTATGGGAAAAGGATTAAATAGAGCATAATCGCACGTTATTTACATTATGAACTAATGAGACAGTAGAAAAAAATCAACAATACAAATCAAATATATCTAGGCAATAGGAAACAGAGCGAACAGCAACAGCTTATGATTATGTGAATATAAAATATAAAACAATATTGCAGATTGAAGACCTAAGAATTTGTATTTCCAAATATATTATATACAGTAAATTCTAGTAATTATAAGATAATTAAAAAAAAAAAACACCATTTTTTTCGTAGATTGGAAAGGTAAATACAAGATGGATGAAATAACACAAAGAACATTTCATACTGTAGCAAAGCACAAGTTTTTGTTTAAGATAAGATGGACATTCGTGGAAAGATCTTTTAACCAACCTCTGATTTTCATTTTGCAGGTATTAGTGGCCAGTAATGTATTTTTGTGTATGTGTATGGAGGAGACAAAAGGCAGGTTTCTTGTAACGAGTGTCTATTCCAAAGCAAACGAATGACAGAGCCAAATTCAAGGGACGATGGAATCAGAATGCCTGGACACACAAAGTTTAAAGCAGTCCTTAGACTAGGAAGTTGTGCAGGGGTGTAGAACCCACGAAGACGGTTCAGCACATTTACCTCCTGGGAAGCTGTTTTAGCAAGAGTGGTAATATGATCTTTCAAAGAAAGTTTGGATGAAATTGATACACCAAGGTTATTGAGATAAAATTAAGGGTTGATCTGTGTATTCTTGAAGAGTAATCAACATTCTTCTGGAGGATTGGGACATTTAGTTAAATGAAGATATTGGGTTTTGGAAGCATTGAAAGTAACAAGATTTTATCTGCCCCTATCAGAAATAATTGATAGATCAGAAGATAGGCGTTTTATGTCCTCGTTGCGTGACTCTTGATGTGATTGCATACTGGGTTGTTGTGAAAAAGTAGTTGAATAGTGTAATGTAAAGTTTTTAGCATATGAGTGGATGGGATAATAGGTACAGTTTAGGAGGTCATTAATGAATATTAAAAAGAGAACTGGAGGAACACCTGAGTTGATAGCTTAAGAAAGTGAGCGATAGTCGTCCACAACTGCAGCTATGGAACGGTCAGAAAGGAAATTAGAGACAATATCACATATACAGTAGAGGGATAGAAACTGTAGGAGGGTACTTTGGAAATTATAGATTTGTGCCAGACTCTTTTGATGTCTTTCGATATATCTAGCACAATAGAAAAAGTGTCACCGAAGTCTCAAAAGGAGGATGAATAATAAGAGGTAGTACGATAAGCAAGATCACCAGTAGAATGATCCTTAAGGAAACCATACTGGCGATCTAAAAGTAGGTTATGGGTAGATTAATGCTGATGAAACTTTGAATTAAGAATAGTTTAAACAAATTTAAGAGATGCAAGAAATGAGAGCAATTGGACACCAGTTGGAGGGTTGAGATCAGTCACCCTTCCTTGGGACAGGTTGAATGAGAGCAAACTTTCAGCAAGAAGGAATGACATTAGAGGAAAGAGAGAGAAGAAAGAGTTTGCCTAGGCAGGGAGGCAGCACGGAGAAAATAGTTTTTAAGTACAAGAGAAATACCATCTGGTCCGTACGCCTTCATAGTATTAACACATTGGACCCCAGCGCCGCAGCATATGTGTCGGCAATGTATGTAACGGTAAACCCCAGAGCCGCATAGGGTGCGTCCGCACTGTCGACCTTATTTACTCTTGTCCTATGGTAGCTAAAGAATTCCAAATTGTATGCGATATACCTTTTGATTTTGCCAAACAGTGGCGGTACTCGGCAACCCCCAAGTCCAGCTGCGCGGGTTGGGACGGGCGGATGGGGAAAGTCAGTTTACCAACTTATCTCACCGCCACTTTCGAGCTTATTTACTCTTGTCCTATGGTAGCTAGAGGGTTCAAATTTGTATGGGATATACTTTATGATATTGCCCAACAGTGGCAATACTTGGCAACCCCCAAGTCTAGCCGTGGTGGGGAGTGGGGAGAGGGATGCGCGGGAGGAGGGGGGAAGACAGTTGTCCTATTGACTTCGTGAGTGTCTGACCTAATTCGTTGCCTCGCGATGTTGAAACAGAGGGAATAGAATGTGTATCACTCCCCCACTGCTCCCCTTGACATAGTTGACTCCCCATCAAGTGGGGAAGAGGAGGAGGATGACCAAGACCCCATGGCATTCCTCAAAATTCCGCCAATCCATAGTTGGGGTCAGAAGAGACGACCTGAGGATGAGAGTGTGTCATGTTGCTATGTACGTGGTCTTCCCCCCACCCCCTCACACTCACTCTCCCCACTAAAAGTACAATGTCAAAACCCATATTTCTAAGTCTACCTATCTATCTATCTATTGCCTGACGCCGTGATCCCCGAAGGGGTGGCCACGAACGAACCGCCCCCATGCACCTCTGTCCCCAGTCAGTTGACGCCCCTCCCCCCAACCACCACCGCCTTCGTTCATGTACTTCCTCACTCCATCCTTCCACCTCTCATTCGGTCTACCTCTCCCTCTCTGTCCCTCCACCTCGCTCTCGTACACCCTCTTATTCATTCTCTCACTTTCCATACGTTCCATATGGCCGAACCATCTCAAGTTGTTCCTTTTCACACTTTCCAGCACATCTACCTCCACACCACACCTCCTTCTTACTTCCACATTAGTCTGTCTATCCCTCCATGTAACTCTGCATGCACTCCTTAAGTAATTCATTTCCACTGCTCTCACTCTTGGTCTGAGTCTCTCAACCAACGTCCATGCTTCGCTTCCGTAAGTCAGTGTCGGGATTACCACACTGTCATGCAAGGACTTCTTCACTTCCATACTGACCACCCTATTTCTTGTCACTGCTTTTAGCGTTCCTACAACCCTTTTCCCCTGTTGTACCCTCTCCCGCACTTCTTCATCCATAGTCCCATCTTTACTCAACACACTGCCCAGATACTTAAAAGAGTTGACGATCTCCATAGCCTGATCGTTCAACTTCACCTCACACTCTGTGATTTCACCCCTTTCGAAGACCATAACATTGCTCTTCCCCGCATTTACCTTCAAATTCCGTTTTTCGCACACTGTTCCAAACTCATTTACCAGACCCTGCAACTCCCATTCATTATCACTCATCAGAACTGTATCATCCACAAACAACAGTATAGGTAGTTTCCACTCAATTCCCTCCCTTTTCAGCGATACACCAACATCCACTGCTCTTGACAGTATTTCTTTCATAACTCCATCCATATATACAGTAAACAACCACGGGGACATCACACACCCCTGTTTCAAACCAACATTCAGGTCAAAGAACTCGCTCTGCTCACTCTCCACACGTACTGCCGCCTTTGCACCCTCATACATGCTCTTCACTTCTTTCAGCAACTTGCCCTCTACTCCGTATATTCTAAGTACTTTCCACAAACCTTCTCTATCCACTCTGTCATATGCCTTCTCCAAGTCCATAAAGGCAACATACACCATTTGTTTCTTCTCCAGATACTTCTCCACAACACAATTCAGGGTAAAAATCTGATCTACACATCCTCTTCCCTTCCTAAAACCTCCCTGCTCGTTGCCTATCCATTTCTCCATTCTCACTCTCACTCTCTCAATCACTACCCTACTGTATACCTTCCCTACTACACTTAGAAGACATATTCCTCGGTGGTTACCACACACTCCTCTTTCCCCTTTGCCCTTATATAGGGGGACTATTATGCCAGTCTTCCAGTCATCGGGTGCACTCCCCTTCTCCCATGCTAATTTGCACATTTTCCATACCCATTCTATCACTATCTCACCACCATACCTCAACATTTCCCCACACACTCCATCTGTTCCTGGTGCTTTCCCCAACTTCACTCTTTTCATGGCTTCTCACACTTCTGACCTCCTGATCCCCACCTCCACCTCCACTACTTCTCTTCTTCTCCCTCCCATACCATATCCAGCTATGTTTGCTGGCTCTTCATGCCTTACATTTGGCAACTCACTGAAGTACTCCCTCCATCTTTTGACTCTCTCTTGCTTCTCGGCTAGCATTCTCCCATTCTTATCTTTCACGCCCTTACTGTTTCCCTTGCTACCTTCCCTAACTTTCTTGACTTCTTTCCAGAACAGTTTCTTACTCTCCCTCCATTTTACACTCAGATTCCTTCCAAATTCCTCATCTACTCTTCTCTTACTTTCCTTCACTACTCTCTTCACCACCCTCTTACTCTCCACGTTCCTCGCTCGTTTCTGTCTCTCGGAATCTTCATTCCCTCTACTACCCAACCACTCTCTATATGCTTTCTTCTTTTCTTCCACAGCTATTCTTACCTCTTCTGTCCACCATGCTGTACCTTTCACTCCCCTCCCTCTTCTCCTCACTCCACACACCTCCTCACATGCTGCACAGATCTCATTCTTAAACACCTTGCTCATCTCCTCCACTTCCTAAGTCAAAAGTGCCTAAAACAATGTGTAAAACTCATATTCTAACTATAAAACATACGATAAAGTATAAAATCAATAAACAGAGTGCGTAAGAGAGGCATAATAAAAGTGAAAGTGAGTGAGTAAGTGAAGGGGAATTCGGGTGTCAGTCAGCTGGCCTTGTGTACGTGCGTGCATCGTGGGCCAAGATGGCCGCCGGTCGCCTTGGTAACCAGGACGCACGCGGGGCTTGCCACTCGTCGGCACTTATAAAACTTGAATCTATGCACTTATCACACTGTAACCTCACTTACAATGACATTATGTGATACATGTTGCTAATATATGAACTATGAAGGCACACATTTTTTTTTTATGTGAATGAGGGAGACAAAAGACATATCTGCCTGCAGCGAGTTACTCCCCCAGATTTCAGAGAGTGACAGGGCCGAAATCAAGGGACGTTCGAGCTAAAATGCCTGGACACACAGAGTTTGAAGCAACTTAAATCATAAGAGGAAAAGACTGATTCTGGGAGAGAGTTCCAGAGCTTAGCAGTTGAATAGAAGAAAGTCTGAGAATAGTGTTTCACTCTTGGGTTGGAGAGTTGAACAGAGTAGGGGTGGGACTGTGTTGCAAGGTGGGTAGTACGCCCCCTACGTAGAGGAGGTGGTATACACTGGGAAAGCTCCGAGGAACACTGATTATTGTAGTAGCGATAGAATAGCGAGAGAGATGCAACATTGCAGCGAAGAGAGAGAGATTGCAGAGAGTTGGTGAGTGGACGGGAGTTAATTATACGAAAGGCTTTCCTTTCTACTTTATCTAGGAGTGTGGTGTGAGAGGATCCTCCCCACACATATGAACAATACTCAACACAAGAACGCATTGTGCCCCTGTACAGAGCAAAAAAATGCACAGGGGTAAAGAACTCCTTGAGGCGGTTGAGCACACCCAGCTTCTGGGAGGCTGGCTTAGTGAGACTGGAAATATGGTCTTTCCAAGTGAGAGCAGAAGATAAAGAGACACAGAGAACATTGAGAGAAGATGAAGGGTTGATTTTTGTTTTGTTGACGAATAAGGGATAGTCCTCTGGAGGTTCCTGATGGGTAGTAAGATGGATAAATTGAGTTTTGGAACCATTAAATCCAACAAGGTTTTCTCTACCTTAATTGGATATAGTAGCTAGATCAGAAGATAAGTATTTAATGGCTTCATTACCTTTACTTTTGAAGGCACTGCTGGCTGGGGCATTCTGGAAAACTAATTGAGTGGTGTAATGTAGAGTCGTCTGCATATGAATGGATGGGACTGGAAGTACAGTTGAGAAGATCATTTATAAACATTAGAAAGAGAATAGGAGATAGGACAGAACCCTGAGGAACACCAGAGTTGATAGGATGAGGAAGTGAGCGATGGCCGTCCACAACCGCAGCTATGGAACGACCGGAAAGGAAATTAGAGACAAAGGCACAGATGTAGGGACAGAAACCGAAAGAGGGCAGTTTGGAAATTAAAGATTTGTGCCAGACTCTATCGAAGGCCTTCGATATGTCTAGTGCAACAGAAAAAGTCTCACCGAATTCCCGAAAGTTGGATGACCAAGAGTTAGTAAGATATGAAAGAAGATCACCAGTAGAGCGACCCTTAAGGAAGCCATACTGGCGATCTGACAGCAGAGTATGAGAAAAGAAATGTTTAAGAAATTTGGAAGCAAGAATAGTTTTTAAAAACCTTAGAAATACAAGAGATGAGAGTAATTGGACGATAGTTGGAGGGTTGAGAGCGGTCACCCTTCTTTGAGAGAGGTTGAATGAGAGCAAACTTCCAGCAAGAAGGAAAGATGTTAGAGGAGAGACAGAGACGAAAGAGTTTGCCTAGGCAGGGGGTCAGCACGGAAGCACAGTTTTTAAGTACAACAGGAGGAACACCGACCGGACCGTACGCCTTCTTAGTATTAAGCCCAGAGAGGGTAGAAAGTATATCTTTAGAAGAGATTAGGATATTAGGCATAAGTAGGAGAGAGGGGGTGGAGAGGGAGGAATAGCACTGGAATCATCCAAGGTAGAGTTTCTGGCAAAAGTTTGAGCAAAGAGTTCAGCTTTGTCAGAGGAAGAAGTGATAGTTGTGCCATCAGAGCGGAAAAGGGGAGGGAGAGACGAGGAAGAGAAGTTGTTGGAGAGGTTTTTTGCTAGATGCCAGAAAGCTTGGGAAGAGCTAGAGTTGGATAGTTCAGTGCATTTATTATTGATGAAAGAATGCTTGGCAAGTCGAAGAACAGATTTGGCTTGATTCCGGGCAGAAACATAGGAAGAATGAGATTCTTGAGTTTTAAGGTGTCGGTACCGTTTGAATGCTTCCTCCTTGTTGTGGACAGCAGTAGAACAAGCGTGAGTTAACCAAGATTTTTTTGCATTAGACTGAGAGAAAGAAAATGGAGTGTACGCCTCCATGCCCGAGAGGATTTCCTCGGTAATACGTTCAGCACTCTCCGAGGGTCCTCGGCCACGGAAGCAGAAGTCATTCCATGGGAAATCAAAGAAGTACTGCTGAAGAGCCTCCCAGTCGGCAGCGCCAAAGTGCCACAAGCACCGCCGGTTGGGAGGATCGGATGGCCGTACTGAAGAGATAGGACAGGTGACGGAGATAAGTTTATGGTCGGAGGAGCCCAAAGGAGAGAAAAGATTGACAGTATAAGAGGAAGGGTTAGAAGTCAGAAATAAGTCAAGAATGTTGGGCCGATCTCCGAACCGATCCGGGATACGGGTGGGTTGCTGGACCAGCTGCTATAGGTAATTTATGATAGAAAAGACGTAGGCTTGTTCACCAGGTTTGTCAGTAGAGTGAGAGGAGAGCCATTGGCGGTGGTGAACGTTGAAATCTCCTAAGATGGAGATTTCAGAGAAGGGAGAGATAGATAGAATGTGTTCCACTTTAGAGTTTAGATAGTCGAAGAATTTGGGAAAGTCGGTAGAGATAGGGGAAAGATAGACAGCACAGAAATATTTAGTATGAGAATGACAGGATAGTTTGAGCCATAAAGTTGAGAATTCAGAGGAGTCGAAATCGGGAACACGAGAGCAAGTGAGTGTGTTGTGCACGTATGCACAACATCCCCCATTGGCGTTGAAACTAGGATAGAGAAAGTAGGAGGATACAGAGAAGCGGCTGCTGGATGTTGTTTTAGATGCCTGGGTTTCGGTGAGGAAGAGAAGATCAGGTTTGGAGGAGGAGAGATGGTGTTCGACAGAGTGAAAACTAGAGGAAAGGCCGCGAATATTGCAAATGTTGATAGTAAGAGTGACAGGCCATGGTCCAGAGCATTTAAAGGGGTCGTCAGGGGAAGGTCGGGCATGTATGGGGGTATTTATGGACCCCCCACCCCTGGGGACTCCGAGCTGGGCCTGTGTTCATCATGTTTTTGTTTTCTAATTTTGAAGGAGGAAGTGTGGTGTGCATGTTAAGTGTAGTGAAGTAGATAGGAGGATGAGATGTTTGTGAGAGCATGCTAGACTACTCTCAGTGTAAGTGAGGCACAAAGGGAATCAGTAAGAGAAGCCAAGCAAATGAAACAGTAGTTCCAGCGATTCCTAAGAAATGATTACAGCCTCTCCTGGGTATAGCCTTGTTCGATTGGTGCCTACAATCTACCCCCATTCCCCCTATTAGTCGCCTTGTACGACACCAGTAGGACACGTGGAGCATATTCTTTTTCTCCTCCACCATAAGATGGAGGCCCCCTTACCCCCAGGGTGGTGTAAATAACCATCACTCAAAAACTTCCGGCATCGTACATGTGTCATGCTGCCTTGCCCAGCAGTGGTGTGCTGGGGCGTGAGGTTTGAAGAGGCGCCCGGCACCAGCTGCTGGTCCAGAGATGATAGTGAATTATTAGATTCTAATTCATAAGTGAATTTGATATGTGCATGTTTTGAGTTGAGATAGTCTAAAAATATAGCCACATGGTCAATATTCTTGATGAGAAGAAATGTGACGTCGACATAGCGTCTATACAAATTTGGCTTACAATGTTCAGGGCAATTTTTTAACCATTGCGTTTCATAGTGACATAAGAAAGCGATCAAGACACTCGGGCCAACCGGCGAACCCATAGCTACACCATCTCTTTGAGTATATGAATCACCATTGATAATAAATAGTATATCATTTATTGAAACATTCAGTACATTCACTACACTCTAAAATTTGAAGACCGAATTAACAGACTACTGACTAAATTTAAATCAAAAGATGCTATTAGTGATTTTATTTACTCCCAGCTTCATGTATCTGGTTTTCAACCTGGAATTATGTATGGTCTGCCTAAGATACACAAATAGTAAACTGCCCACTTAGACCAGTGCTTTCTGCAATTGGAACGCACTGCTATAAATTATCAAAGTTCATTATCCTTCTCTTGTCACCGATTACATGTAATCAATATACAATTAAGGATTGTTTGACTTTTGTCAAGGAAATTACCATTGCCTTTTTTGGAGATTGTGTAATGGCAAGTTTTGATGTTCAGTCCCTGAGCCAGTGGCATAGCCAGGGTTTTCTCGGCAGGGGGGCAACTGGGAGGGCACCACTAAACCACCCTAAATAGGGTTGATTTTCGGCCTCACTTGAAAATAATCAGTTATAACCTTAAATGTCTACACTCATCATCCTTCTGTATGTGTGTGAAATATTGTTGCTGAAATCCTCTTATAAATCGGTCTAGTTCTATGTGTTTTCAAACTATCACGGGCCGTTTGGGCGCTCTCGCTACAGGGGGCGGGGAGGTTTGGGGGGATGGCGGGTGGGGGGGAAGGGTCTGTATGTCTGTATACATTATGTAGGAATCCAGTATATGAACATACACTATAATATATCGAGGGGTGACAACCAGAATTGGTTATGTCCAATTTAGCCATTTTTGTTCAACTGTTTCAGTTTTGGAATTGGTTTAGTCTCCAGTCTCATAGACATTTATATCATGAACATTTCCAGCAAAAAATTCAAATATTGAATCAATTTTCGATATATCATGAAGATTTTAAATCTTTATGTGTGATTATCTACAAACTGCATTTGTGGACATAACCACATCTGGTTGTCACCCCTCGATATGCAGAAAGCCTTAGAATTGAAGTTGATGCATTGCGTTCACTATGTAATTTATCTTAGAAGTCGAGTTGATCTACAGTACTTTACACCCGTTTTTCTATAAATGTAACTTAGTGAGATTTAAAAGCAATAGGCTTTTTAAGTTTTAGTCTTGCAGAAAATATATATACATTATTGGAAAAAACCGGAAAACTCTATAAGGCTGTATTTTTTAGTTCTTATATTCTTCCTGTACCATACACAGCATGTTGTCAAAGTCATAACAAATACTAAAAACAAATTCACCTAATTTCCTAATTGCCTAATTCCAAAATTATACCAAAATTTGAAAATAATACAATTTGACCGCTATAAAGCCATCCTATCTGTAGTGTTTAACCTGGGAATGGCAAGTGTCCTCAATTGAGTCTGTAGTGTGATTTTTGTTTTTCACATAGGGAAAAAAAAATCTCTTACTGACTTGTTACGCTGGCCAGCTTGCCAGAATGTACTCGTTCTCGCTAGCGTTCGCCAGGGCAGTGAAATGGGCTATAATAATCGTAGAACGATGTTATTTCTTTCTTAGTGTTCATGTTGTAACAGATAGATCAGTGGTGGTCTTTATTCATGTCTGTGACACTTGGAAGTATTTTATATCATTGATAGAGTATAAGATATGTAGAGTGAATTGCAAGGAGAGAGAGCGAGAAGGAGTAGCGAGGTGGTAGTGTGTGCGTGTGTATGTACGTGTGCATCCCTCGCTTGGGCTGTGCCACCTGCTTGTGATTGGCCGGCGGGCCTGACGTGTCATATGACGCCTGCTCTTCATGACGTAGTCGTCTGTGATTGGAGGCTGCTGTCCTAGCAAGGTGGTGCGGGCATCCTTCCCGCGTGTCTCTTCAGAGCTTGGTATGTTGTGCTTGGTCCTAGACGTCCCTTGCAATCTGTCCCCCATCTATCCCTCTTTACTACTGTTTCTCTCTCTTGTTACGCTGGCCAGCTTGCCAGAATGCACTCGTAACTCGCTAGCGCTCGCCAGGGCAGTGATATGGGCTACAATAATCATAGAATGATGTTCTTTCTTTCATAGAGTTCATGTTGTCACAGACAGATCAGTGGTGGTCTTTATTCTTGTCTGTGACACTCGGAAGTATTTTATATCATTGCTAGAATATGAGATGCATTGCGTGAAGTTAAGGAGAGAGAGAGCGGAGGAGGCAGCGCGGTGGTAGTGTGTGCGTGTGTATGTACGTATGCCTCCTGCGCTCGGAGGAGTCTCCCACGCCCATGATTGGCCGGCGGGCCTGTCTACGTCATAGGACGCTTGCTCTTCATGACGTAGTCGTCTGTGATTGGCGGCCGCTGTCCTGGGACGGTGGTGCGGGCTCCTGCCCTCATGTCTCCTTCAGAGCTTGGCCCAGCATGCTTGGTCCTACATGTTCTTTGCAATCTGTCCCCCCATATAACCCCCTGTACTACTTTCTCTCTCTCTGAACTTCTTCATTTTCATACTTCTCTCTTTATTCAATTACTTATCCCTTCTGGTTCTGCATACGACTTCCATAGTCAGCCAGTCGTATTACCAGCACCAGCTCTCACATTTATGTTTGCACTAGTTTTAGGGATTATTAGAGTCATAGTCATAATATGGTAGCCTAGTGTTGGGGTGCTTCTAATTATTGAGCTGTTCTTTCCCATTATTTAATGCTAGACAGTGGAAGGTATCTTTGGTCGTTGTCTGAGTTATGTATGTGGCAAGTCAGAGCCTGTACAACATCGACGAAGCTAGCTAGCCTGTAACCCTTGTGCATATTTTCCTTTGCGAGTGTAGCAGTATACAGGTGAAGGGCTTTTGCCTATACTTACCTGTATGCTTGCTACCTCATTTTGTTGACCTTTGTGGAGCGCCAGGGCAAGACCAGATACTAGAGATCTGGACTTACCAAGAGAGCCTCCAAGTCACTTAACGTAACATAAGGGAAATCTGTTCAAGGGGAGACAGTAGGCTACGAGCATGCTTGCGCTCTGCCTAGTTTCCTAGTACCTTTTATGCCACTGCTAGACTTTATTTGTGAGAAAGACAGCATTGTGTTTTTTAACTTTCATTGTGTATGTTTTAGGAATTATTCACGCCTTATTTTAGCCTTGGTTGATGCATAGTGCACAACCCAGTTTGGCTGTTACGTTGGCTAAGTAAGTACTGTTTCTGAGTGGTTATTATTAGTGCTGTCACAGAGTTGTTGCACTCCCTTGTTTTATATATATATGTATCCTACTTATTGGTGTATTTAAGATACACGCTTTGGTGTCCTGCCCCTGCATTATTTCTGTTCTGTATTAACGAGCATCTTAGAGCATCAGACCTTTTCAGAAGATTCCTTATCTGATTGCTGTAGGACTAGACTTCCAGTGTTTTCATAGAGCATTGAAGAGTTTAGTGTTGAGTACTGACTCCCATTAAAGTTAACGTAAGCATTTATTCCTTTATTAAATCTTATATAGTTTATTCAAGCATTGTTATTACTTAAGAGCATTTTCGTAACGTAAGTACTCCTGTTGTGAGTTGGCTTTGCCGTCACCGGAAAGCCTTTGTAGAAGTGCACTAAAACCCAGTTAATTGATACTCCGTTATCCAGTAGATTAACTCTGGAGGGTTTTAAGTGTTTTTGTTCACCGGCGTAATAGTTCGAGGGTTTGGAATTAGCGTACCGTTGTAATAGATATAACAAATGGCCATTGTTGCAGATATAGCTTATCATCTAGTCCATTATTAAGTCTATCTATCTATCTATTGCCTGATGCCGTGATCCCCGAAGGGGTGGCCACGAACGAACCGCCCCCATGCACCTCTGTCCCCAGTCAGTCGACGCCCCTCCCCCCAACCAGCACCGCCTTCGTTCATGTACTTCCTCACTCCATCCTTCCACCTCTCATTCGGTCTACCTCTCCCTCTCTGTCCCTCCACCTCGCTCTCGTACACCCTCTTAGTCATTCTCTCGCTTTCCATACGTTCCATATGGCCGAACCATCTCATGTTGTTCCTTTTCACACTTTCCAGCACATCTACCTCCACACCACACCTCCTTCTTACTTCCTCATTAGTCTGTCTATCCCTCCATATAACTCTGCACGCACTCCTTAAGTAATTCATTTCCACTGCTCTCACTCTTGGTCTGAGTCTCTCAACCAACGTCCATGCTTCGCTTCCGTAAGTCAGTGTTGGGATTACCACACTGTCATGCAAGGACTTCTTCACTTCCATACTGACCACCCTATTTCTTGTTACTGCTTTTAGCGTTCCTACAACCCTCTTCCCCTGTTGTACCCTCTCCCGCACTTCTTCATCCATAGCCCCATCTTTACTCAACACACTGCCCAGATACTTAAAAGAGTTGACGATCTCCATAGCCTGACCAATCAGCTTCACCTCACACTCTGTGACTTCACCCCTTTCGAAGACCATAACCTTGCTCTTCCCCGCATTTACCTTCAAATTCCGTTTTTCGCACACTGTTCCAAACTCATTTACCAGACCCTGCAACTCCCATTCATTATCACTCATCAGAACTGTATCATCCGCAAACAGCAGTATAGGTAGCTTCCACTCAATTCCCTCCCTTTTCAGCGATACACCAACATCCACTGCTCTTGATAGTATTTCTTTCATGACTCCATCCATATATACAGTAAACAACCACGGGGACATCACACACCCCTGTTTCAAACCAACATTCAGATCAAAGAACTCGCTCTGCTCACTCTCCACACGTACTGCCGTCTTTGCACCCTCATACATGCTCTTCACTGCTTTCAGCAACTTGCCCTCTACTCCGTATATTCTAAGTACTTTCCACAAACCTTCTCTATCCACTCTGTCATAGGCCTTCTCCA
This sequence comes from Paralithodes platypus, assembly GCA_032716605.1. Classification (NCBI taxonomy): domain Eukaryota; kingdom Metazoa; phylum Arthropoda; class Malacostraca; order Decapoda; family Lithodidae; genus Paralithodes; species Paralithodes platypus. The sequence continues at coordinate 20,191,613 of CM064547.1, read as the reverse complement.
AGTCCATAAAGGCAACACACACCTTTTGTTTCTTCTCCAGATACTTCTCCACAACACAATTCAGGGTAAAAATCTGATCTACACATCCTCTTCCCTTCCTAAAACCTCCCTGCTCGTCACTATCCATTTCTCCGTTCTCACTCTCACTCTCTCAATCACTACCCTACTGTACACCTTCCCTACTACGCTTAGAAGACATATTCCTCGGTGGTTACCACACACTCCTCTTTCCCCTTTGCCCTTATATAGGGGGACGATTATGCCAGTCTTCCAGTCATCGGGTGCACTCCCCTTCTCCCATGCTAGTTTGCACATTTTCCATACCCATTTTATCACTATCTCACCACCATACCTCAACATTTCCCCACACACTCCATCTGTTCCTGGTGCTTTCCCCAACTTCACTCTTTTCATGGCTTCCCACACTTCTGACCTCCTGATCCCCACCTCCTCCTCCACTACTTCTCTTCTTCTCTCTCCCATACCATATCCAGCTATGTTTGCTGGCTCTTCATTCCTTACATTCAGCAACTCACTGAAGTACTCCCTCCATCTTTCGACTCTTTCTTGCTTCTCGGCTAGCATTCTCCCATTCTTATCTTTCACACCCTTACTGTTTCCCTTGCTACCTTCCCTAACTTTCTTGACTTCTTTCCAGAACAGTTTCTTACTCTCCCTCCATTTTACACTCAGAATCTTTCCAAATTCCTCATCTACTCTTCTCTTACTTTCCTTCACTACTCTCTTCACCACCCTCTTACTCTCCACGTACCTCGCTTGTTTCTGTCTCTCGGAATCTTCATTCCCTTTACTACCCAACCACTCTCTATATGCTTTCTTCTTTTCTTCCACAGCTATTCTTACCTCTTCTGTCAACCATGCTGTACCTTTCACTCCCCTCCCTCTTCTCCTCACTCCCCACACCTCCTCACATGCTGCACAGATCTCATCCTTAAACACCTTGCTCATCTCCTCCACTTCCTCCATAACTTCCAGGTCGAACCCACCTAGTCGTCTTTCCACTGCTCTCCTGTACTCCTCTCGGACTTCCTCCTCCTGCAACCTCTCCACCCTCCTCACCATTCCACCCTCCTCTCGCCTCCCTCCAGCTCTCCTCACCCACTTCTTTTGTATCCTAACCTTAGCTACGACTACATAATGATCAAACAGACCCCCTCCAATACCCCTATACACCCTAGCATCCATCACAGATATCTTCATTCGTTCATCCACACATACATAATCAATCAATGACTTTCGTTCCACCACTGTCTTATCCTTCATCGTCAACATCCGTTTCCACGTGTACAAGTGGATCATTCTGTGTCGAAGGAAGGTGTTGTCTATCTACAGCCTCCTCCCCACACATACGTCCACAAGTGCACTACCATTCCCATTCACCTCTGATGGTACCCCCCACCCTCCCACCACTCCCTCAACTTTCCTATCACCAACCTTACCATTCATATCCCCAATCAGAAATATTCTTTCGTTCTTGTCAAACTTCTACAGGCACGCCTCCACATTCATCCAGAACTCCTCTTTCTTTCTTTCAAGTATATCCTCTGTCGGGGCATACACGCATACAATCACCCACATTTGTATTCATACTTTCATTCTCACCCACACAATCCTTGAACCCACAGACCATCTTACACATTCCTTCCATTTGCTACTTACAAACAAACATGCACCTTCTCTCGCTGTTCCTTCACTCACTCCAGCACACACACCCATTCCACCCTCCCACTCTCTCACATCTGAACCTTTCCATTTGGTCTCTGTCATTCCACATATATCCAGCCTGGCATTCACTAACACTTCCAGAACCTCTCTCTCTTTTGTGCCATCATTCATGCCACTAACATTCCACGTAGCCATTCTCAGAATGTCCGAAGGCATGTCCTTAGTCGGTCGTGGTTCGTCAACGTTGGTTCCGTCCGCATCCGAGGCTGTTCGTTCGTTTTTCTTTGCTTAGATATTTTTTCCGGGTGGGGGTCGCAAGCCCACCGACCCAACCTCTTTAGTCGCCTCTTACGACATGCAGAAGGCACGTGGGGCATATTCTATTCCCTAACCCCCATTATTAAGTGCCCTTGTTTATTTCGTAGTGCCAGTCGTAACACTCTGAACTTCTTCTTTTCCATACTTCTTGTCTTTATTCAATTACTTATCCCTTCTGGTTCTGCATACGACTTCCTTAGTCGGCCAGTCGTATTACCAGCACCAGTTCTCACATATATGTTTTGCACTAGCTTTAGGGATTATTAGAGTTATAGTCACATGGTATCCTAGGTTTGGGTGCTTCTAATTATTGAGTTGATCTTTCCTACTATTTAATGCTAGACAGTGGAGGGTATCTTTGGTCGTTGTCTGAGTTATGTATGTGGCAAGTCAGAGCCTGTACGACTTCGACGGAGCTAGATAGCCTGTAACCCTTGTGCATATTTTTCCTTTGTGAGTGTAGCAGCATACAAGCGAAGGGCTTTTGCCTACTCTTGCTCGTATGCTTGCTACCTCATTTTGTTGACCTTTGTGGAGCGCCAGGGTAAGACCAGATACTTGAGATCTGGACTTACCAAGAGAGCCTCCTAGTCACTTAACGTAACATAAGGGAAATCTGTTCAAGGGGAGACAGTAGGCTACGAGCATGCTTGCGCTCTGCCTAGTTTCCTAGTACCTTTTATGCCACTGCTAGACTTTATTAGTGAGAAAGACAGCATTGTGTTTATTAACTTTCATTGTTTATGTTTTAGGAATTATTCACACCTTATTTTATCCTAGGTTGATGCATAGTGCACAACCCAGTTTGGCTGTTACGTTGGCTAAGGAAGTACTGTTTTGAGTGGCTATTATTAGTGCTGTCACAGAGTTGTTGCACTCCCTTGTTTTATATATATGTATCCTACTTGTTGGTGTATTTAACATACACGCTTTGGTGTCCTGCCCCTGCATTATTTCTGTTCTATATTCGACGAGCATTTTAAAGCATCAGGCGTTTTCAGAAGATTCCATATCTGTTTGCTGTAGGACTAGACTTCCAGTGTTTTCATAGAGCATTGAAGAGTTTAGTGTTGAGTTCAGACTCACACTAAAGTTAACGTAAGCATATACTCCTTTATTAAATCTTGTTATACTTTATTTAAGCATTGTTATTACTTGAGAGCATTTTATTAACGTAAAGTACTCCTGTTGTGAGTAGGCTTTGCCGTCACCGGAAAGCCTTTGTAGAAGTGCACTATACCCAGTTAATTGATACACCGTTATCCAGTAGATTAACTCTGGAGGGTTTAAGTGTTTTGTTCACCGGCTTAATAGTTGGAGGGTTTGGAATTAGCGTACCGTTGTTGCAGATATAGCCTATCTTCTAGTCCAATATTTAGTGCCCTTGTTTATTTCGTTGTGCCGGTCGTAACAAATGGCGACCTTAGTCCAGTATATAGTGAACTGAATATTGCAGTTTTTTTTTGGAGAAATCTTATTGCCATTTGGGGTTGAATTTATTTCTCGCAGTGTTGGCAGTGGACATTGTTTTGAGGATATATGGAACTTGTTGGAGTTTATTGGTGACCTAGTATTGCACTTAAAAACATCTTCGAATATTTTTGGTGAATAAAGCTACGCGAGAGTTTGGCTACTTTTGTCTTGACTTGAGAATTTTGTTTGTTGACTCCATCATGTCACTGGACGGGTCTGAGCATAGTGAGGGCACAGTGCGAGAGACAGGCGAGAAGGTGGAGTTGTTAAACGGCGTTCGGGTGGTGAACAATGAGGAGGATGCTCAGATTTTTTTTGGAGGAGCCTGTGTCGGCGGACCGGGTGTCGGGGCTGGACCGGTACGGACTGCAGTGTATAGCCACAGTCTTAGGGTTTTCTGGTACTAGTGGTTTGTCGAGAAGTGAGCTGGTTACCTGTGTGCTGGGTGGGGTGCATGGGGGTTCGGGTGGAGTGGGAGCTGGGGCACCTTCGTTCCAGCCCCCATTCCACTCAACTTCTATCATGGCGCCCCCTCGGGGTCCGGAGCCGAGTACGTTCCCGCAGACCGATGCCTGCTGGCGGTTGGGTATGCCTCAAAGTGACTCACTGGGTGGGTCCCCGTTAGTAGTACCCCCTCCTCAAGGTTTGTCTTCCGAGATGTTGTTTCAGCTCGAGCTCGCCAAACTTAAGCAGCAGTCTGAGTTTAAGCAGCAAGAGCGACAGGCTGAGCTCAAGCAGCGGAAGCATGAGGCTGAGCTCAGGCAGCAGCAGCAGCAGCGAGAGGCTGAGCTCAAGTTTGAGTCTGCAAGATATTGTGCCGATATTGACCTAGAGAAAACTCGTGTAGAGGTGACGAGGAACCGGGTCGTCCAGGGGGGTCGACCCCATGACCAGTCACTGTCGCATCTACTAAAGTTGGTTCCAGTGTTTGATGAGTTAGGAGTTACAGAATTCTTTCTCCGTTTTGAGAAGAAGTGCCAGGAGCACCAATGGCCCGAGGAGAAGTGGGCAGCCCTTGTCTCTTCACGATTGACGGGGAAAGCACTCAAGGCGTACGATGCTTTACCCCTAGAGTATTGTGTTGAATATGAGGTGTTGAAAAAGGCTGTCCTGAGGGCGTATGAGTTGCAGCCAGAGACCTATAGGCTGAAGTTTAGGGCTGTTCCTAAGAGAAAGGAGAGAATTTTCCAGGAACACGCTAGAGAGCTGTCAGATGCATTTGAGAATTGGTTGAGGTCGGAGAAGGCAACTACTTTTGATGCAGTGAAGCAATTAGTGTTGTTAGAACAATTTTTCAAATGTACTGGCAGTGACTTGACTCTTAACCTGAAAGAAAAGCAACCTAAAACTCTGCAGGAGGCGGCTCAGTTGGCTGACCTCAGGGTGTCATTGATTCGTGGGTGCGGGTCTGCACAGAGAGCTGAGGCAGGTAACCAGGGGCGTACCACTCACCCCCCCCCCCCCCCCCCGAATTAAGGACACAACTAATTATTCATTTAAGAGTACTGGTGCCAATTTTGATCCCAAGTCGAAACCCTTCCCGTTAAAGAAAGGCCAGGGCCCTTCCTCACCTCAGAGGAAGTCCAAGAGCGAAGTGGAGTGTTTCAAGTGTCATGAGAAGGGGCATATTGCGCGCTCATGTCCGAGCACACCGCCTACAGCAGTGCACTAGTGAGCAACATCGGTGTGTCTTTGAGGTCTTCCGCGTTTGCCCGGGGTAATATGTCTGTTGCGAAGTCGCAGTCGGTGCAGAAGCAGCAGGAGGGCTCGTCACCCGTCCGAGATGCTTTTTGCGGTCATAGGGGGCACGGCACTGTGAGGTGGGATGGTGTGGAGCATAGGCTTGAGTTTCTGCGTGATACGGGCGCTTCCCAGACACTTATTAAGAACTTTACTGGCAAGCCTATTAACGCAGCTTGGGTTGTGGTGGTTCAAGGTATCAATGCTACACGGTCTTACCCGCTGGTCAGAGAGGAGCTTGAGGTGGACGGTATGACACGGGAGTGGGATGTGGGTGTTGTGGGGAAATTGCCAGTTGAGGGGGTCGACCTCCTTCTCGGTAACGACTTTGCGGTGCCTACTTCCGAGGTTCCACCCTTAGTCGTTGCCGAGAGGGCGGCCGACACGAGTAGGGAGGGGCAAGAGGGGCTCGAGAGATCTCAGTCCGCTCAGGTGTCACAGCCTAGTACCCAGGTTTCAGACCAGCGGAGGAAGGGTCGGAAGGAGAAAGTCAAGGCTGGTGGTCGGGTTGTGAGTTTGGACCCAGCGACACTCTTTGGTGACTCGGTACTTGCACCAAATTTGAGCTCCGGAGTGGCCCCAGAACCTGTCCCCCCTAGTGACATGGTAGGGCATGATGGCACTCCGCGACAGAGTAGTTCCCAGGTACAACTAGAAGATCTTAGTCTTGAGAGTTGTGGGAACGGGGCTAATGAACTCGATGAGGACGGGGAAGCATGTCATGTGAACCTGTTAAAGGAGTTTGTGAGGCAACCACCTGAGCAGCCTACTGTCCCTGTGTTGGTCTGCAGCGGCCAAGGTGGAGAAGGAGAGGGGGACAGTGAGGCACAGGTGGTGAAAAGTTGGGATTGTCATGTCTCGGCGGAGCAGTGGGCGGGGAACACGAGTCAGGTGGCTGTGGAAGAGCTTGAGCACCTGCCTGAGCAACAGTGTGCAGCGATCCCGCACCTGCTCGGTTCATACCCCCCTGTTTGTGCCGAGCACCCAGGCCTCACAACTCGTGCGGTGCACGATGTTCCGCTGGCAGGTCACTTGGGTGTGAGTAAACCGTTGGCCTCGTTGTTTCAGTTGTTCAAGGTGGGCGACGAGGCTTTGGCATGGTTGTCAGGTCAGGGTCGACCCATGGCTGCTAAGGGTGGTGGTCAGTATCAGGACATTAAGCAGATTGGTGAGGGTAACTATGGACTAGATACGCCCGATCGTCGCATAGCCTCCCAATGCTGCTTTAGTAAAATGCAACAGCCCTACCATATACCGACTGTAACTGGCCGTGGCGCTGAAGGCGGTGATGCTGCGCAGGCAGATGTAGTCGCAAGGAATTCGGGGGTGCGCATGTACGGTATCGGCGGGGAAGCATTAGCTGTGGTATACTATCAATGGAAGTTAATTATTACTAAGCTATAATGAATCAAATAAATAAATCTAAATGAAAACTACTCCATATCTAAATTGAATTCAATCTGAAACAAGCTAATTTATATCCAAAGGTCTCACATAATAAATTGATATATAGGGTAAAGTTATAAAGGTTAATATTAGCCAGGAATTAACTCACCAATAGTTCCACGTGGCAATGAGGCAAGGGAGAATGTTTTACCCAATATGGCGGTGGACAATGGGGATCGAGACTTTGGTCCCAAGACACGAGTCAAGTTAAAGAAAGAATAAATTATTACATGGGAATGGACATGAATATTATGCTTATCTGTCAGTCAGTCATGGCGTCGATGAGAGCGTCGTGATGGTGTAGCTGAGTGTATTGCTGTATGTGTATTGTGATTAGAGGCACAAAAGCACGGTCAACTGAGGGCGGAAAATTAGATGTTAACTGGTTGGTGTTCGTGAAGGCCCTGGTGTTCCTCGAAGGCACACCTTGCTGCCTTGGCAAAACGCCAGGAGCCCAAATTATCGTACCGCATCTAGGTTGCTCTATACGATATATTATATTAATATATACGATAAATTCATATACTACATAAGACCATGGCAATATTGCTTAATAGCATATTAGGCCTTTTATAACTTAACTTATTTACAATCTTATAATATACGATCTACTCATCCTACGTCGTGCTGTAGGAGCGATCGTGACGTCACAGAGACATACGAGATCACAAAAGAGTCATATTCTATCGTACTTATACGATACACTCCCCCCACAAAAAAGACCTGAACCCCACCTTAAACCTAAAGTTGCCCAGAGGCTATCTTCTGACGCCACAAGTTGACGGCGCCAGCAGCAGCGCGTCTGGGATTGTGTCCCGGTCCGAGAATGATCACCATCAGTAAGAGGTGTGTCGTTCCTTTGAGAATCCTCGGACCCAGCAATAACAGGTGGAGCATCAGATTGCAATGCGGAATCGAGCTCCAAAGCGTACAAACGTGCGATAGGACGAACAGTAGTTCCAGTGGCTGTCTTCAATAGCGCCACCCGCTCTACAGAGTCTGCCCCCTTGTATACCTCCAATACGCGGCCAAATTTCCAGTAGAAACGAGGACTATCTTCTTTAATTAATACAACTTCACCAACTGTAGGTGCCGTTGGTCGACCAGAGGGAGTAACACTCCTTTCCCTCAATGCTAGCAGATATTCACTAATCCATCGTTTCCTAAAATCCTCGATTATCCTGGATATATACTGGTATCTCTTAGACACCGCTACCTCAGAGTACAACGAGGGATCCTCTAACTCTACTATGGATTGGAAATCAGATGGAAAAGCAGTCAATGGTTTCCCATATAGCAAGTGAGCTGGCGTTAATGGTAGTGGTTCTTGCAGGTCGGTGTACACATATGTAAGCGGGCGATCATTCACGACTGCCTCTATCTCTGTGAGGACTGTCGTCAACTCACTCTTCTTTAATAGAGCACGTCCTACAACCGCTCTGAGTCCTACTTTACTATGCCGACACATCGTTCCCACATTCCACCAAACCAAGGTGCCTTAACTGGAATGAACCTCCATTAGCACTTCTTCTCTCCCAAGAAAGTGATGATAGTAGGATCACTACTCATATCCTTTAGATATTTTGATGCTTGGACATAAGTGGGAGCATTGTCGCTAAGAATGAGTTGAGGGAATGAACGACGGGCACAAAACCGTCTGAACGCCAGCATTAATTCTTCGCTAGACATATTATCACATAGTTCTAGGTGTACCGCTCGAGATGTTGCACAGGTAAACAATAATATATAAACCTTCTCATGCTCCCTCGTCTTCAATGCCCCTGTGTAATCTAATCCTACCGCTTGGAAAGGTTCTACGTGCTTTACACGGCATCCAGGTAGAGGTGGAGCTGGTTCAGTTGCATATGGTTTACCCTTTAGTCTCTGGCATATTACACACTTTCTTACTACGCGTCGAGCTACTTGTCGAACTCTGGGTATCCACCATGTGAGACGTAAATTTGATATAATATGACATACCCCGTAGTGTTTTACTTCCCTATGTGCACGTATGATCAATAGATCAGTAACGTGATGTCTTGTTGGCATAAGTATAGGTCGGTTTGTGCCGTCTTGTACACCCGACCACTTCAGGCGACCCTCACACCTGATGAGGCCATTGTCTAGGTGCAACCTTAGTTGACGCACTATATTAGGCATTAATGTCTTATTCGAGCTTTTCAAGGATTCTAATTCATTGGAAAAGGTTTCTAATTGAACCCACTTGATCAAAGTTACTTCAGCTGCTTTAAATTCACGAGCATCAATGTTGTGACCCCTGTTGCAGAGTTGGCCCGTTACTTTAAGCTTGAGATTGGATACATATCGCAATACCCAAGCTACAACTCTGACTAGTTTTTTATAGTCACCGAATCTTGCCCACTCTATGATAGGACCCGGTGGCTCATTTGGTTGGGATGTAACTGCCACTGTTTCCAGCGGCAGAGGTCCCTCACCAACAGCATGCCATATCGTCCATTCACTTTCATGGAGCAGCCACTTACGACCATGCCACCACAATTCGGACTTCATTAACTGGCTAGCCGTTATACCCCTAGTTATGAGATCAATAGGGTTGATAAGCAACATCTGGCAAAAGGGCTCTAATCTCATCTACCCTATTCCGCACATAAACTGGCAGAGACTTCTTGCTATGTATCCAGTTGAGTGCGACCTGACTATCGCACCATACGTGAACGATTTCAATATTTAATTCGCTCTCGTATGCTGCGTGTACATGTTGCACCAGACGTGCTAATAGCAGCATGGCAGTCAATTCCATTTTAGGGATAGTTACCTTTTTAACCGGGGCTACCTTGGCCCGGGCTGTAACTAAATGTGCCCCAAATGAAGTAACGACATATATGGCTACCCCGTATGCCGTGGCGCTAGCATCGCAAAACGTGTGTAACGTAACGTCACCGAACGCCGCCACTTTACGAGGTATAGGTTTAGTACATAAGATGGCATACTCATTCAACAACAATGTCCCTTGGTCATTCAGGTTCTCGGGCAAACTGTCATCCCATCCTATTTTACATCTCCAAACTTCCTGAATTAGAATCCTAGCTCTTATGGTAACGGGTAATGCTAGACCCAAAGGATCAAAAAATTGCGCAACTTTGCTCAACAGACTTCTTTTTGTGTGCGCTCCTGTCTGCTGAGCAAAAGACCTTGTTTGAAAAGTTAGTATGTCATGTTTAGGTTGCCAGATCATCCCCAAATTTCTGGACTTTTCCTGGTTAAGAGATGCCGTACCATCCACCTGTATTAAACTCTGAAGATCTTCACTATTAGTAACCCACTCGTGGAGAAATAGATGTGCATCCGCAAACAATCTGTGTGCTTGCCAGTATGCATATAACAAATCATCCTGACTATCGCTAGAACCCTGCAAATTGTCAATATATAATCCACGAGATAGTTTACTTGTGTCCTCATCAGTGTCAGCTAGATGTTTTCTGATTGTGGCATTTAACAAAAACTGTGAGCACGTGGCCCCAAAGAGTACAACCCGAAAACGGTATATTATGATTGGACTTTCAGAGTCGCTAATGTCGCTGAACCAAAGAAAGCGGGTAACATCTCTATCTTCCTCCTTTAGCTTGACCATCAAGAATGCTTTCTCGATGTCATTGGTATAGGCGTACTTCCCCAGCCTAAAACGCAATAGATGTTGGGACAGGTCCGACACCATGGACGGACCTGTCAACAGGCAGTCATTTAAACTGGGTTGTTGACCTTGGTGGGCAGAACAGTCATACACCACCCATATTGGTGTGGTGATGCTGTCTTTCCTTACCACATGATGGGCCAGATAGTGAACCCTACCCTTCTTAAACGGTTCCTTGACATCGACTCTCTCAATAAAGCCCCTATCCTCATAACTCCGAAATACATCGTCATACGCCTGGCGCGTGCACGGTTCGTTAGACAATTTACGCTGTAATGCGCGCAAATGACCTAATGCCAAACCATAGTTGGTAGGCAGGCTTATCTCACTGTTATTCCAGGGTAAACTAACTTTATATTGCTTGTCTGAGGCACAGTAGCACACAGACTCGTCAAACCTTTGTAGCGCAACTTCTGAGTCATAATCAGTCTCCATAGGATTAATGCCTATGTGATCCAATCTCCACAGTCGTTCCAGGTCGAACTCGGCAGCCATCTTAGGGTCACTAGGTTGGGAATCCTCCCTTCCCAACTCCTCTGCCGCGGTTACATTGACTCTATATATCGAGACCGTGTCGACCAGGACCTTTGACTGTGTAGTATGCACCTTTCCGCTCATGCAATATCCAAATTTAGTGGGGATTAAAATTACACCACACATTTTTTTAAATCCAGGGTATACTACTTCATAATAATGATCCACACCAAGTAGAACATGCACCTCACTCTGATTTCCCATGGGATCTGACAAGTTAACCCCTTTGCTACGTAATGCGTGTTCCACCTTCTTCACACCTACAGATACATATTCTGGTAGGGTGTCTACTACGATACAAGTCATAAAGTACCAGTTTTTACGGTAGAAATATGAAATCTCCGCTATCTCGTAGTCTTGCTTATCAGTAACCCCTGTGAAGCCCTGTAATCGAAGAGTCTCAGTCCCTACGATTCGATGCTTCAGTCCCACTAGTACGGAACTCTTTATAAAGGAACGTTGAGACCCTGATCTAGAAGTACCCGACAAACCTTGTTACTGTCATTACCTTCCATGGGAATCTGTATTGTGGGCAATATAGTGGTGTCTTGCGTGCTACCTAGTGTCACAGTTGTAGTACCCTCTGTTTTGACGTCTTTGACTTTATCTGCTGTAGGACACAACTTATCAAAGTGATGTCCTTTGCAGTGGCGACAGGGCCTTAAATATGTAGCAGTACATTGTCCCTGCTTACCATGTTACCCATTTAGACAACCCACACATAGCTTCAATCTTTTTGCCTGTGCTAGTTTTGTCTCATTTGTTGGGTACTTTACACATAAACTCCATTTATGTTTGTTGTTACATAGCTTACATAGAATCTGAGCAGGTTTCTTATACGTAACCTCTTTCTTTTCTTTAGTCCCCACTGTCATGCTTACTATTCCCCTCTTCTCCACATTCTCACTCCCTCCCGACACATACATTCTCCCTTTGTTCAACTGTAGGTTATTGATTTCCTTACTGAACTGAGTTTTGAACTCCCCCAGCTCAAATGATCTTACCTTATCAAGTATTGCCATAGGAAGCTTCTGACGCAAGATAATGACTATCATCTCCTGTGTGGTAAGCCCTAGGGTGTCTAGCGATCGAGTATGGCACTCCATATTTGCCCTGAAGTTTGTCAACTCCTCAACCTTATACTGTGGTTCTGCGAGCCTTAACAAGGCAACGACATGGGCCATCTTCAACTGCTCTTTATCCCCGTATGTGGACTCTAATAAGTGTACTGCTTCAAGACAACTACCACCCACTACTGCAAAACCCTCTATTAAATGTAAGGCCTCTCCTTCCATTTGTCCCTTCAGATAGTGAAACTTGCGGACATTATCCAAAGAGGATTCATGAACCGTAGACCGAAATACGTCCCAAAAAGCTAACCACTCAGTCAACTTGCCCCCAAATGTAGGAAGATTGAGCTTTGGGAGGTGTACAGTATGTTTTGGGTGAGCCCTTCTATGGGCCTCATTATCGCCTCCCTACTTACTTGCGACAGCACGCTGTAATATGTACTTCGCTCTAAAGACAGGTTCGTCATAGAGGGCGCGATTATCACACTCTGTAACTATCTCTTCCTCCTCTGTCATGTCAGCCACAATCACCTCCCTCAGAGCCATAATACGACCGTGGGTAGCCTGGACGTTTTCTAATCTAGCCTCCAATTCCTCTAGTTCAGCAGTAGTGATGAAAGTGTTGACGTCCACAATTAGCCTATTTAATACTCCCCGAAGTCCCGCCCTTTGATTTTTAGGGATCTTAATCAGCACCACACTAGACGGTGTCTCTTTATTGTCTTTATTCATTTTGCATGTGAGCCTATAGGCTATGTATCTAAATGTTAAGTTACAAAAACAACGGCAAAATAGTAGTCTAGTTAAGAGACGCCGACCGGCGGACTTCTATATTATGGAGAAAAAATAGTACACTAAATAGCAATACCTACTAATGGATCATATTGAACAAGAAATTATGTTAGGTCAGGTCATATGCCACAGTAAGTCTGAAACGGAAAAGAAAATTATTGGGAAAAGATGATGGGTGGGATGCAGGACTTAGGCAGGCGCAATGATACAACCCCGGCGTCCCTCTCTAGCCAACACTTCGTTAGCCCTACAATCTCATCATACAGGACTTGATTGGTGTCTAAATCGAGGTGGACACCATCCTGGTCGAGGTCCCGGATGCTGAGAGTGAGAGATACAAAGCGGTGCCTCGTTTCTACTAACCGACACCTCAGGGCGCGGTTAACAGAATTTGTTATGGCTTGATACTCAGCCGCTGACAACCCTCGGACTCTCATCCGGCTCTCAATTGCCACAATCCTACAGCTCCCCCCGGACTCACGCTCCAGATCCAGCGCCACCTCTTTGAAAGCGTCAGCTAACTCGCGGGGTACTGTACCGGGGCGTATATCATTGCCACCCAAAAACAAAAAGATCATATGCGGCCTAAACCGAACAACATTCCCCCTCTGTGGGGAGGCTCTCAGGGTGTCAACGGTTGCTCCCGGTATCCCAAAGTAGGACAGCTTGAATGTCCTATCCCCCTCCGACGCCCGATACGACTCAGTTCCTCCGTCAGCTGCCCTTAGCCTAGTGGCATATGGCTATTCGCTGAGGTACCGGCACCTGAGGTACAGGAAGATAGCAAAGCCCCACCCCTCCGGGGTCGTTGCTCCTGCATCCCTGGGCTAATCCCTTGCTGATTGCCTAAGAAAAATCCCCTACTGGTAGCTAAATCCCGGGTCTGGGCACCAATGTGGTATACTATCAATGGAAGTTAAATATTACTAAGCTATAATGAATCAAATAAATCATTCTAAATGAAAACTACTCCATATCTAAATTGAATTCAATCTGAAACAAGCTAATTTATATCCAAAGGTCTCACATAATAAATTTATATATAGGGTAAGGTTATAAGGGTTAATATTAGCCAGGAATTAACTCACCAATAGTTCCACGTGGCAATGAGGCAAGGGAGAACGTTTTACCCAATATGGCGGTGGACAATGGGGATCGAGACTTCGGTCCCGAGACACGAGTCAAGTTAAAGAAAGAATAAATTATTACATGGGAATGGACATGAATATTATGCTTATCTGTCAGTCATGGCGTCGATGAGAGCGTCGTGATGGTGTAGCTGAGTGTATTGCTGTATGTGTATTGTGATTAGAGGCACAAAAGCACGATCAGTTGAGGGCGGAAAATTAGATGTTAACTGGTTGGTGTTCGTGAAGGCTCTGGTGTTCCTCGAAGGCACACCTTGCTGCCTTGGTAAAACGCCAGGAGCCCAAATTATCGTACCACATCTAGGTTGCTCTATACGATAAATTATATTAATATATACGATAAATTAATATATACTACATAAGACCATGGGGAAATATTGGAACAAGTAGAGTGTTTTAACCCTTAAAAAGCGGCTCACCACATATGTCGTTTTTAATAAAGCTGGATTATGTGGCGGCGCTCGACATAGGTCGAGTGGCAATTTCAGCACGTAATGTTGCTGAGAGAGAGAGACAAGTGGTGGCAGGAGACTAGCGAGCGTATGACTGCTCCAGACCACCGCGGCGAACCTACTGACACGAATCTCAGCTCCCTCCTCCCTCTCTCACTCGCTATATACGGAATTGTATCCGGAAAGTGGCTAATTACCTGCTTTTTGCACTCGCGTTGCACGGTTATTGCAAGAAAACTAGCCATCATAAAAGGATCGTTATGGTGTCATTCGAAAGCTCTGTTTATGCCCTTTCAGGAATAGATACTTGTTTTACGTTCTGGGTCTTATTTAGGCATGAAAATGATCACGTAAACAGCCCTATTTTGGCTAAAAACACCCCGCTGGGCGGTACATATAAATAAACCGCATAGGCCGCTAAAGAAGGGTTAAATATCTAGGAGGAACGATAAGCAGGAGTGGAGGTATGGAAGTGGAGGTAAAACAGAGAGTGTGTGAAGGAAGGAAGGTTTTCGGAGCAATGGGAAGTATGTGGAAGACGAGAAATCTCGGAGTGAAAGTAAAAAGTGCACTGTATCAAGGAATTGTTGTGCCAACAGTGATGTATGGGCTGAGACATGGGCTCTGAAGAAAAAGGAGAAAAGAGGGCTGGATGTGATGGAGATGAGCTGCTTGAGGAGTATGTGTGGAGTTACTCGTAGAGACAGATTGAGGAATGAAGAGATACGTAGGAGAGTGGGGCAGCAAGAACATTTGTCAGCCAGAGTGGACAGAAGGGTGCTGAGCTGGTACGGTCATGTTGAACGATGGGAGATGAAAGGCTTCAAAGAGAATATGTGAGTCAGGTACAAGGGAGATAGAAGGGCAGGAAGACCCCCATTGAGATGGAGAGATGTGTAAGAAAGGCTTTGGATGATAGAGGAATGACTATAGATCAGGCAGGGGAAGTGGTGGTGGACAGGAGTGAATGGAGAATGCTTGTGAATAGTTGAGTGAACACGTGGTCATTTGGAGTAAGGGGTCGGGCGCAAGTTGGACTAGATAATAGTCCATCAGGCGCCTGGCCCGGGGAGACGATTAATATGAAGGGTGTGCCTGGAAGTGTGGTGGGAGGGCTTGTGGCTTTGGATCCGCTGCATGTCTGCCTGCCGAGATTGGAACCTCTCCGGGTGGTCAGGGGCCGGGGGATTGCTGGAGCGACCTGGGTAACCCTGGTCTCTGGGTCTTCTCCTGGGTGACCTGGATGTGTGAGAGTTTGTGTTTTTTATCTGTGTTTATTTTTTGTTTTATGTTGTTTTTGTGTTTTCCCTGTTCTTGCTCTGTCTTGAGTCGGCTACCCCCAAAATGGGGATTGGGCCTGAGCATATAGATAGATAGATAGATAGACATAAGACCATGGCAATATGGCTTAATAGCATATTAGGCCTTTTATAACTTAACTTATTTACAATCTTATAATATACGAGCTACTCGTCCTACGTCGTGCTGTAGGAGCGATCGTGACGTCACAGAGACATACAAGATCACAAAGGGTCATATTCTATCGTATTTATACGATATTAGCACTTATGAACTGTGGGAGTGACTGCACAGGTGGTACAGATTGTCCCTCTCATGACTTGACTGTTTTAGGACAGAGGTGGAGAAGGAGGGAGGCTATAGTTTAGAAACTGCGGTACCGGCTGGGTTGTGGGAGGGCAATGGGCATGTTGTTCTTCAAGATAAGTTGCAACCTCTTGTTCCCAACCGTCAAAAGAAGTTGTTTACTAGGCTGTGGCAGTACGTCCGCTTGGTTGTTGATTCTCCAGGCCTGATGTACGGGGTGGCACCCGACATGGAGGCTGGAGACAGTGCAAGGTTCAAATTGGCTCCCCACCGTATAAATCTTGCTCGACAGCCTGTTGTGAAAGCAGAGTTGGACTACATGTTGGAAAAGGGTCTGAGGGATAAGGGATATATTTAGTGGTCGTTGCCAGTGACTTTGCAACCTGAGTTGACTGGTAAGATCTGTGTTTGTGTTGATTGCAAGAGTGTTGGTGCATCATCCCTGACAGACGACTATACCTTATCCAGAGTTGACGACCCCATAGACCGCATCGGGGCTGCCTCGTTTATCACTAAGGTGGAAATAGTGAAAGGTTATTGGCAGGTCCCGTTGCCGGAAAGAGCGAAGAGAAGTGCCAGTCTTGTGATGGACTGGGCAGTTTATCAGTGTCAGGTGTTGTTTTGCTGCCGGAACACAAGTTGGATGTGTGGCATGTTAAGGGCACTGGTAATGTTCTGGCTGATTGTTTGTCACGGGAGGTGTGACGCATGTCCAGTGTGAGCATGCTGTACAGAACGCCTAGTCAGGCCCCACTCTCGCTAGGATCGTCAGGGCAGGAACTTTGGCTGTAGTCTATGTAGAGTTTCCTAACTTAGTTCATGTGAGCCGTTGTACTATAAGTATTATGAATATGTATTTTGTTTTCATCTGAGTCAATGAGTTCTATTTTATATCATTAGTTATAAGTATTGTGTGTAAAACTTATTTGTAATGATGGGAAGAGAAACAGCCACCGTTGGGGGGTCAGTGGGTGCGCCTGGCGGGAGGTGGGCCTAACTCACTAGCACTCACCCCTCCCCTCAGTGCTAGGAGAGCCTTTGTCTATCCCAGAGGAGAGAGAGAAATTACGTAATGGTTGTCAGTGGGCGGTCCTTAGTAGTTCACGTTGGGCTCACTAGAGGGCCGGGTATAAAAAGGGAAGTCTAGCCATTTTTTCATCACAACTCATTAGGCAGAGCGACTTCTCATTTCCCTTGCTAACTATATATATTCTTCTGACTGATGTGAACTTTCTCTACTACCTTACATTCTTATCTCCTCTTTTCCCTGCCTGTTTACCTTCCATGGTCCCGTTGGTGCAGAGCTAGTCAGCCAACGTATTATCGCTTGAGTTCTCACGAGATACTTGCCTATTAGATAGCCTATTTTGGAAGGGTTAACTTAGAATAGGATTGATTTATGTTTGTTGCACTTGTATATGCATTTCCCTGTGTGTTATTATTATTCCTGTTTTCTGCTAGTCTAGGTAATGCTAGACTGGGGTAAGGCTTTTCTGTGTTACGAGTTGTTGTTTGATGCAGTGGTTAAGCGATAAACCTGCATACTCGTTTCGGTTCAGTGAAGCCTAGGTTGTCTTCGCGGCTGACTGTGTTGAGTTAATAATTTACAGTGCGTGAGGGCAAGAGCCTAACCACCCTGTATTTTATTAACAGTTTGTTTTTACTTTGTCAAGGAGCCGGGAGAAAACCAGATACAAGGGATCTGGATTTCTCAAAGTGCACTTGTTAGTTTTAACGTAATACTTTAAACAGTTGTGAGGACTTCGCTAGGCTACGAGCCGTTTTTGCTCAGTCACTGCTACCTTTTGCCCACAGTACCCCAGCTAGACTTTACTCGATTAGTAGATACAGAATAGTATTGAAGCTTTCCTTATGTATGATATTGTTTATGCACTATTGATTTCATGTGTTGCACGCTTGGCTACTTTAGTGATTAGTGGCCCACGAGCACAATCCGAGTAGGCTATTGCCGTTGCATTTGCGGAGTACTTCTTTTTAATGTTTGCCATTTACTATTGCATATTCTTTTAATTATTCTTATGCCAATTTAAACCTTTAATAGTATTTAATTGCCAGTGTTTTTGCTTATTGAATTACTGTTCAAAATCCGATACGTACTTCTTACGAGCATCCGAGAAGCATCTAACTTTTTTCAAAAGATTCCTTGCTCGATGCTTAAGGACTATTAATTAACGTAACGTAATAGTGCCGATCCGAAGTAGAGGGTGGAGGACTTCTTAAGTTCTTAGTCAAGGGTGGATTACTTCGGCTTCGGCCAACACTATTCTTTGGTGTTGTTGTTTCTTACTTCTTTGTTTGATTGTTGACCAGACTAGAGAATTCCTGTCTCTTTATTAGTCTGTTGTTGAAAACTAGTACCGAGTTCTTGTATACCCCCTTATAGCAGATTGAACTCTGGAGGGTATTGGTGTTTTTTGTTCGGCTGGCAGTACTCAGGGGTTGGGATCGTGTGTTTCCGTTGTGGCAGCGAGCCGTATTCGAGTCCTGATTGAGAGCCCTTGTGTACCCGAGTGCCAGTTCGTAACAAATGGCGACCTTGCTTAGGATTTTGTGAACAGTATAAATTTTTGCAGAGTTGTACAACATTTGTTTGTTTGTATTTTAGTGTGCATATTGAAGAATATTTTTTTTGTATGGCAATTAGTAAAGCATTTAAGAGACTCCAGTTAATTTAGTAATTAGTGCTTGCATAGGAAGTTTAACACTTTTGTCTCGAGAATTTTTTTGTGGACTTCAGTATGTCGTGCATTAGCACTGACGATGAGTGAGAGCTGTCATTTGAAGGTGTGCCGTTAGTAACCAGTGAGGAGGATGCTAGAGTTTTTGTGAGTAAGCGGTACCACGTGACGGAGGAGAGGCTGACTGGGGTGGATGTTTGTGGCTTGCACCTGATAGCCAAGGTTTTGGGCATTTCCAATGTAGTAGGGATGTCCAAGGGGGAGCTGATTTCCTGGGTGTTGCGTGGGCGACATGGGGTTTCGGAGGAGAGGGCGTTTGGGGGGGTTCCTCCCCAGATCCCCTCTTACTCGACTCCCACAGTGCCGCACGTCCACTCAGTTACCGGAGGTTAGCACTCTCCCACAGAAGGATGAGAATTGGCAGATTGGAGTGCCCTCGGGTGGTGCACATGGTGGTTCCCCTGTTTTTGCCCCCCCCTCCTTCAGTAGTGGCAGCTCCCTCTTCCTGCCTGTCTCCAGATATGGTATTTAGACTTGAGCTTGCTAAGATTGAGGCTAGGAAGCAGGAGAATGAGACTTGGAGGCATGAGATTGAGGTTAGGAGGCAAGAGAATGAGACCAGGAGGCAAGAGGATGAGACCAGGAGGCATGAGGCTGAGCTTAGGTACGACTCAGAGAAATATTGTGCTAAATTAGATTTAGATAAGACTCGTGCAGAGTCGACAGGGACTCGGATGGGCCGTGAGGGCCAAGTAAGAGAACAGTCCTTGGCCCAATTAGTCAAATTGGTGCCGGTATTTAGTGAAACTGAAGTCACAGAATTTTTTAATCGTTTTGAGAAGAAGTGTAGGGAGCATAATTGGCCTGAAGAGAAGTGGGCAGCTCTAGTCTCCTCAAGACTTACGGGTAAGGGTCTGAAGGCTTATGATGCACTGCCTTTAGAGTCTTGCATTGACTACCCAGAATTGAAGAGAGCTGTCCTACGGGCATACGAGTTGCAACCGGAAACATATCGATTGAAGTTTCGGGGTGTTACAAAGATTAGGGAGGCGACCTTTCTTGAACATGCCCGGGACTTAAAAGATGCACTTAAAAACTGGACACGTTCTGAGAAAGCTGAGACGGCAGAACAGTTGACTGAGCTGTTTCTGCTCGAGCAGTTTTATAAGTGTACTGGTGCAGAAATGACTTTAACTATTAAAGAAAAGAATCCAAAAACTCTACAGGAGGCAGCTGAGATGGCTGACCTCCGGCTATCACTAATTCGTGGGTGCGGGTCTGCCCAGCGTAGTGAGGCAGGTAACAAGGGGCGTGACGCCCCACCCCCCCGAGTTAGTGATATACCTTATGCAAACAAGTACAAGAGCCATGATACCAAGACTGACCACAAGACTAGCACTGTCCCATTTAAGAAGGGGCCGAACCCTTCCCAGTACCAAGGGAAGCCCAAAGGGGAGTTGGAGTGTTATCATTGTCATAAAAAGGGGCACTTTGCAAGAGTCTGTCCTAGCAAACCACCTACAGCAGCTGTGTCTTTGGCCTGCAACATTGGTGTGTCTCCGAAGTCATCTGAGTTTGCCCGGGGCAGTTCGTCAGAGGCTGAGGCACAGCCAATGCAGAAGCACCTGGGAGGCTCGAACCCTGCTCAGGATGTTTTTTGCGACCATAGAGGGCGGGGTTGCGTGATGTGAGCATGGAGTAGAGGTCTTGCGTGATACAGGTGCTTCCCAGTCTCTGATGAAAAACTTGACTGGCTACCCTATAAATGCGGCTCGGGTGGTAGTGGTGCAGGGTATTAATGCAACTCGGTCATACCCGCTGGTGCGGTTGGAGTTGGAGGTGGATGGTGTGGCACGTGAATTGGATGTCGGGATTGTGGAGAAACTGCCAGTGGAGGGCGTCGACCTTCTTCTCCGCAACGACTTTGCAATGCCCGCTTCTGAGGTTCTACCCTTAGTCGTTGCCGAGAGGCCGGCCGACGTGAGTAGGGAAGAGCAAGAGTGGGTCGAGCGGTGCCAGACACAACCCATGGCGTGTGTTGTCACCCGAGCTCGGGCAGCTAAAGTGTCACAGCCTAGTCCTCCGTCTTCAGACCAGCGGAGGAACGATCAACAGGAGGAGGCTAAAGCTGGAGTTGGTTTTAAGAGTTTTGACTCGGCGGCTCTCCTGGGTGATTCAGTATTAGCACCATTAATTCTAGAGTAGCCCCTGGGCCTGTCATCAAGAGGGACGAGGCTGGGCATGACGAGTCTCCACGACAGCAACGTTATGTACATCGAGAGAGACAGAGGGAGCAGCCCAGTATCGGGGAAGGTCATGCATTGCTCCGGGAGCAGTTAGATCGCTTGGCACCCTCAGATATACGTCGGTTGCAACTAGAGGACCCTGAGCTCCAAACGTGTGCTAATGGAGCTGTAGAGCTCGACGAGGACGGCGATGCACAGCCAGGAGATTTTTTTTATTTAGAAGGCATCCTCTATAGGCGTTTTCAAGACCCTAAACGTAGTTGGCAAAAGGGGTCCGGAGTAGTGGACCAGTTGGTGGTGCCACGGGAGTGCAGGGATAGCCTACTGAGGTTGGCGCATGACACACCACTGGCAGGACATCTAGGGGTGAGAAAAACGGTGGCGGCTTTGGGGAAATTGTTTTGGTGGCCGGGGATGAAGTCTCATGTGCAGTCATGGATAAACTCATGTGATATTTGTCAACGTGTCGGGAAACCGAACCAAGTTATTCCTAAGGCTCCGTTACACCCTATTCCTGTGATTGGGCCACCCTTTAGTAAAATTATTGTTGACATGGTTGGTCCACTCCCTCCCACTAAGGCTGGAAATAAATTTTTGTTAACCATAATGGATGTTGCCACTAGATACCCCGATGCATACCCTATGAAAAATGGAATGGCTAAGACGGTAGTCAGTAACTTGTTGTGGTACTTCTCAAGGTACGGGTACCCGGAGGAGATTCAGTCTGATCAGGGATCTAATTTCACCTCCAACATGTTCAAGCAAACAATGCAACAGCATGGGATACGAGCAGTAGTATCGTCAGCGTATCACCCTGAGAGTCAAGGGGTGCTTGAGCAGTGGCATGCTACACTTAAAAGCATGCTCAGGTGTTATTGTGCTGACAACGGTATGGATTGGGATCTTGGATTGCCTTATGTGCTGTTTGCTGCTCGGGAGGTACCTGGTGAGAGCCTGGGATTTAGTCCAAACGAGCTGATTTTTGGACACCGTGTCAGGGGCCCCCTTAACATGCTGAAATAAATTTGGGAGGGGACTGTGCAGCCTTGTCCATTATTAAAGTATGTGCTTGAAAGCCGTGAGCGCATGCTTAAGAGTCTGGAGATGGCAAGTAGAAATTTGACAGAATCATAAGCTTTGATGAAGGACAGGTATGATCGCAAAGTGAGGCTCCGGAAGTTCACTGTAGGACAAGAGGTATTAATTTTGTTGCCTTTGGTTGGTAACCCCCTCTCTGCGAAGTACACTGGACCTTATAAAATTGTAGAAAACATTTCAGACTTAGATTACCTTGTTGCCACTCCAGACAGGAGGAAAAAGAACCAGTTATGTCACGTGAACCTTATTAAAGAGTATGTGAGGCGCCCCTCTGAGCCTCTCACTGTCCCTGTGTTGGCTTGTTGCGGCCGTGGTGGCGAAGGAGGGGGGGACAGTCAAGCTTCAGAGGAGGATAGCTGGGATCAACATGTTTCAGCGGATCAGTGGGCGGGGAACTCGAGCCTAAGGGCTGACGAGGCTATAGCTCATTTGCCTGAGCCGCAGTTTGATGCTATCCGTCAGTTGTTCGGTTCATACCCCACTGTATTTGCTGAACACCCAGGCCTCACTACTCAGGCTATGCATGATGTTGACGTGGGGGACCATCTACCCTTTAAGTCAATCCCGTACCGTGTGCCCCCCATAAAACTACCAGCTCTGAGGGATGAGTTGGAGTATATGCTCGGTAGAGGGTTGATTGAGAAAGGCACAGTTAAGTGGACTTCCCCCGTAACACTGCAGCCTAAGCCAGATGGCAAGGTACGCTTTTGTATTGATTTCCGTAGGTTAAACGGTTTGACTCCAACTAACCCATATCCTCTTCCTCGGGTTGATGATAGTGTTGACAAAATTGGTAATGCTCGTTTTTTGTCTAAAGTAGATTTAGTAAAAGGTTACTGGCAAGTACCTTTGTCCGAGCGTGCTAAAGAGGTATGTGGTTTTGTTGTGGACGGGAGTACCTACCGGTGCAATGTTATGCCTTACGGACTTAAGAATGCACCAGCAACGTTTCAGAACCTGATGAATGAAATTGTAAAGGACATTCCAAATTGCACCGTATATTTGGACGATGTAATCATTTATGATGACGACTTTGAGAGCCATTGTGAGCACCTTGAGACCTTGTTCCGGAAACTTAGTGAAGCAGGTCTGGTAGTAAATTTGGCAAAGTGTGACTTTGTAAAAGCCACTGTGCAGTACCTTGGGTTTGTAGTGGGAAGGGGACAGGTGTGCCCTCCTCAGAACAAGGTACAGGCTATCAATAAATTTCCGCACCCAACAACCAAGAAGCAGATTATGAGATTCTTGGGTATGATAGGCTACTACAGACGCTTCATAAAAGGTTACTCAACGGTGTTGGCACCTCTCACAGATTTGTTATCTAAAGACAAAAAGTTTTTGTGGGCACCTGAGTGTGAAAAGGCTTTCACTTTGGTGAAACATTTGCTATGTACTCACCCGATACTCAGGGCCCCAGACTTTAACAGGCCTTTTCAGCTGGCAACAGATGCTAGTGGTGTAGGGGCTGGTGCCGTCTTGCTACAGACAGACAATGAAGGTGTGGAACACCCAGTAAGTTTCTTTTCTAAGAAGTTCAATGCTGCACAAAAGAACTATTCTACAATAGAAAGGGAATTGCTGGCGATTGTGCTGTCGCTCAGGCACTTCGAGGTGTATGTTCCAGCCTATGGCCCAGTCGTGGTTATCTACACTGATCATCACCCTTTGAGATTCCTGAATCAATTTCACAATCGCAATATGAAACTGACCAGGTGGTCTTTGATGTTGCAGGAGTATAACCTGGACATCCGTCATATTGCTGGATGTGACAATGTGATAGCGGATTGTTTATCAAGGGTGGATGATCAGTCGTAGGCTATCACAGGTGTGTGGGTTTGAGTGGAGGAAAATAGGCTGCCCTTATAGTGCAGCCAGGAAAAACATATTAAAATATAAAAATCATATAAAAAACTCTTTCTTTTGATATAGGTAATCGTATAAGTTTGTCATAGCCTATAGAGTTTGAGTAGTCCACGAACTATCAAACGGCTGAGCTGCTGTAAGCTCGCTCTGGGAGCATGATATTGTGTCTTTTTGCTATTGTTGGGAGGAGTTATAAAATGTGATTTTTTTTTAATAATAAGATGTGTTTTGGTGATAAACTCAGCTTTGTTTTAGTGCCATGCGGTCGCTGGGTGTGAGGGGCTTGATGGGGTTCTGTGTTTGTCAGATTTTAGCTCAGGGTTGAGCAAGTAAAATCTTGGGGGAGGTATGACGCATGTCCAGTGTGAGCATGCTGTACAGAACGCCTAGTCATGCCCCACTCTCGCTAGGATCGTCAGGGCAGGAACTTTGGCTGTAGTCTATGTAGAGTTTCCTAACTTAGTTCATGTGAGCCGTTGTACTAAAGTATTATGAATATGTATTTTGTTTTCATCTGAGTCAACGAGTTCTATTTTATATCATTAGTTATAAGTATTGTGTGTAAAACTTATTTGTAATGATGGGAAGAGAAACAGCCACCGTTGGGGGGTCAGTGGGTGCGCCTGGCGGGAGGTGGGCCTAACTCACTAGCACTCCCCCCTCCCCCCTCCCCTCAGTGCTAGGAGAGCCTTTGTCTATCCCAGAGGAGAGAGAGAAATTACGTAATGGTTGTCAGTGGGCGGTCCTTAGTAGTTCACGTTGGGCTCAGTAGAGGGCCAGGTATAAAAAGGGAAGTCTAGCCATTTTTTCATCAGAACTCATTAGGCAGAGCGACTTCTCATTTCCCTTGCTAACTATATATATTCTTCTGACTGATGTGAACTTTCTCTACTACCTTACATTCTTATCTCCTCTTTTCCCTGCCTGTTTACCTTCCATGGTCCCGTTGGTGCAGAGCTAGTCAGCCAACGTATTATCGCTTGAGTTCTCACGAGATACTTGCCTATTAGATAGCCTATTTTGGAAAGGTTAACTTAGAATAGGATTGATTTATGTTTGTTGCACTTGTATATGCATTTCCCTGTGTGTTATTATTATTATTCCTGTTTTCTGCTAGTCTAGGTAATGCTAGACTGGGGTAAGGCTTTTCTGTGTTACGATTTGTTGTTTGATGCAGTGGTTAAGCGATAAACCTGCATACTCGTTTCGGTTCAGTGAAGCCTAGGTTGTCTTCGCGGCTGACTGTGTTGAGTTAATAATTTACAGTGCGTGAGGGCAAGAGCCTAACCACCCTGTATTTTATCAACAGTTTGTTTTTACTTTGTCAAGGAGCCGGGAGAAAACCAGATACAAGGGATCTGGATTTCTCAAAGTGCACTTGTTAGTTTTAACGTAATACTTTAAACAGTTGTGAGGACTTCGCTAGGCTACGAGCCGTTTTTGCTCAGTCACTGCTACCTTTTGCCCACAGTACCCCAGCTAGACTTTACTCGATTAGTAGATACAGAATAGTATTGAAGCTTTCCTTATGTATGATATTGTTTATGCACTATTGATTTCATGTGTTGCACGCTTGGCTACTTTAGTGATTAGTGGCCCACGAGCACAATCCGAGTAGGCTATTGCCGTTGCATTTGCGGAGTACTTCTTTTTAATGTTTGCCATTTACTATTGCATATTCTTTTAATTATTCTTATGCCAATTTAAACCTTTAATAGTATTTAATTGCCAGTGTTTTTGCTTATTGAATTACTGTTCAAAATCCGATACGTATTCTTACGAGCATCCGAGAAGCATCTAACTTTTTTCAGAAGATTCCTTGCTCGATGCTTAAGGACTATTAATTAACGTAACGTTATAGTGCCGATCCGAAGTAGAGGGTGGAGGACTTCTTAAGTTCTTAGTCAAGGGTGGATTACTTCGGCTTCGGCCAACACTATTCTTTGGTGTTGTTGTTTCTTACTTCTTTGTTTGATTGTTGACCAGACTAAAGAATTCCTGTCTCTTTATTAGTCTGTTGTTGAACACTAATATCGAGTTCTTGTATACCCCGTTATAGCAGATTGAACTCTGGAGGGTATTGGTGTTTTTTGTTCGGCTGGCAGTACTCAGGGGTTGGGATCGTGTGTTTCCGTTGTGGCAGCGAGCCGTATTCGAGTCCTGATTGAGAGCCCTTGTGTACCCGAGTGCCAGTTCGTAACAGAGGGCATGTTTTAAGGAGAACCCTCGCCGTTCAGTCAGTGTTTGTTTGAGTGTGGAGAAAAATTAGGCTTGCCCCTGTAGTGCAAAGCCACCAAAAACACTATTAAAAAAAATATAAAAACCTCACATAAAAACTCTTTCTTTTTGATAGTATATAAGTGCAGTATGTTACAGCAAGAATCTAAGACATCCTGAGTTTTTGTCTTAGTAGGCTGGGCTAGGTGAAGCTTGCTCGTTGAGAGTAATATTGTTAAGTGATACTATTATTTTGGGGAAGTGTTGTGTAGATTTGTTTCTATATAATAAAGTGTTTTATGTTTGTGATTGTGCCTTGTTTTCACAACTTGGGGGACTAGCTGGGTGATGCGGGGTTAGTGGGCATTCTGTCTGGTCAGATGTGGCGTTTACCTGAGGTTAAAACGTCCCACATCTTGGGCGGGGTGTTATGCTGGCCAGCTTGCCAGAATGTACTCGTACTTGCTCGCCAGGGCAGTGAAATGGGCTATAATAATCGTAGAACGATGTTCTTTCTTTCTTAGTGTTCATGTTGTCACAGACAGATCTGTGGTGGTTTTTATTCTTGTCTGTGACACTTGGAAGTATTTTATATCCTTGATAGAGTATAAGATATGTAGAGTGAATTGCAAGGAGAGAGAACGAGAAGGGCAGCGAGGTGGTAGTGTGTGCGTGTGTATGTACGTGTGCATCCCTCGCTTGGGCTGTGCCACCCGCTCGTGATTGGCCGGCGGGCCTGACGCGTCATATGACGCCTGCTCTTCATGACGTAGTCGTCTGTGATTGAAGGCCGCTGTCCTAGCAAGGTGGTGCGGGCATCCTTCCCGCGTGTCTCTTCGGAGCTTGGTATGTTGTGCTTGGTCCTAGACGTCCCTTGCAATCTGTCCCCCATCTAACCCTCTTTACTACTGTTTCTCTCTCTGAACTTCTTCTTTTCCATACTTCTTGTCTTTATGCAATTACTTATCCCTTCTGGTTCTGCATACGACTTCCATAGTCGGCCAGTCGTATTACCAGCACCAGTTCTCACATAATATTATATGTTTTGCACTAGCTTTAGGGATTATTAGAGTCATAGTCACATGGTATCATAGTTTTGGGTGCTTCTAATTATTGAGTTGTTCTTTCCTACTATTTAATGCTAGACAGTGGAGGGTATCTTTGGTCGTTGTCTGAGGTATGTATGTGGCAAGTCAGAGCCTGTACGGCTTCGACAGAGCTAGGTAGCCTGTAACCCTTGTGCATATTTTTCCTTTGCGAGTGTAGCAGCATACAAGCGAAGGGCTTTTGCCTACTCTTGCTCGTATGCTTGCTACCTCATTTTGTTGACCTTTGTGGAGCGCCAGGGTAAGACCAGATACTTGAGATCTGGACTTACCAAGAGAGCCTCCTAGTCACTTAACGTAACATAAGGGAAATTTGTTCAAGGGGAGACAGTAGGCTACGAGCATGCCTAGGCTCCTTGTACCTTTTATGCCACTGCTAGACTTTATTAGTGAGAAAGACAGCATTGTGTTTATTAACTTTAATTGCGTATGCTTTAGGAATTATTCACGCCTTATTTTGGCCTAGGTTGATGCATAGTGCACAACCCAGTTTGGCTGTTACGTTGGCTAAGGAAGTACTGTTTTGAGTGGCTATTATTAGTGCTGTCACAGAGTTGTTGCACTCCCTTGTTTTATATATATGTATCCTATTTGTTGGTGTATTTAAGATACACGCTTTGGTTTCCTGCCCCTGCATTATTTCTGTTCTATATTCGACGAGCATCTTTGAGCATCAGACGTTTTCAGAAGATTCCATTTCTGTTTGCTGTAGGACTAGACTTCCAATGTTTTCATAGAGCATTAAAGAGTTTAGTGTTGAGTTCAGACTCACACTAAAGTTAACGTAAGCATATACTCCTTTATTAAATCTTGTTATAGTTTATTTAAGCATTGTTATTACCTTAGAGCATATTTTTATTAACGTAAAGTACTCCTGTTGTGAGTAGGCTTTGCCGTCACCGGAAAACCTTTGTAGAAGTGCACTAAACCCAGTTAATTGATACCCCGTTATCCAGTAGATTAACTCTGGAGTGTTTAAGTGTTTTGTTCACCGGCTTAATAGTTCGAGGGTTTGGAATTAGCGTACCGTTGTTGCAGATATAGCCTATCTTCTAGTCCAATATTAAGTGCCCTTGTTTATTTCGTTGTGCCGGTCGTAACAAACTCAATTGAGGATGCTCGGCACGCCATGGCAATTTACAGCAATTTACAGACTCTTAAAGCCTCTTAAAAGCCTGTAGTATCAAGTGGGAGGGAGCGGGAGCACGGCAGGCCACACGTACTTCCCCCAGCCAGCTGGCCACGGCACTGAAGACTCTGAGTCAGAGTTCCACGAGATATACAGCGCCTGCCAAAGGCAAATATAGCACGACAATTGCGATAATTGCTGATTTTAGCGAATGTCTATGGTAGCGCTGCGGGTGAAGCCGGTGAGCTACGAAGCTCATTTTGGTGTCATTTTGAAGCTATTTTCTTCTAGTTTCATTTCATTTAGACACTTGCCTAATCCATCAGAAGTGCCTGAATGAGTCCTAATATGGCGGAAATATGCCCGCAGCGTAATTGTTAAGCACAATAACAATAATATACAAGCAAATTTGTAGAAATAGATAGATTTCTAGTAAAGCCTACTTTCACCCTCACATAATTTTGTCCTAATCCAAAAACTAATTGAAATAATTTCTTGAAAATTGATATGTGATAATACCTAATAGACCTCTACTTGTGTGCCTAATCTCATTGAAATCAAACTAAATGTTTTGACACTCTCTAAGTAAGGGGTGGACGATCCCCTTAATGAGCCATTTAGCATGTGCCTCGCAGTTGAGGTTGGTGAAAACCAACAATTCCCTCCCTTTACTAGGTTTGAAATGAATCTCTTTTACGGGCATTTTGAGGCTTGTATAGAAATTAAAATGTAAAACTTGCAAACTAAACAAACCAAAATTGGGACAAGGACAATATAAAGTCAAATTAAATTATCAAAATCGCTATGTGGAAACAACGCTTACTAAAATGAAAATTATTAAATAAAAGAACACAATCCACCACATAGGGTGTACATTACTACATAAGCAAGTTAATCTGTTTCCCAAGCAAACTAATCGCACCTATAACAACGCACTATCGTCACGTTAAAGGAAGTAGTCAAGTTTGGGAAGTCCGAGACGTTCTGGCAAATTTTACTAAACTCTGCATGAATAAAGAAACTACATGTTAAATGTCAAAATATTATTTAAAATCAAATTTGCAACATGACAAGACATTAACAATAGTACAAAATACAAATATTGATAAGATATCTATACTATTACAAAATAATATATAAAATACAGTACAGCACTCACTAACGATAGTGCTATCGGGTAGGTACCTGTAAGCATAGCATGCCTCAAGTGACCCCTATCAATAACTACCCTACAAATAACCTACATTTATAGCAAAGGGGGAATTTTAATTTAGTTTATTTATTAGTAGTATATTTAATAGCTTACAATAATATTTCATTTGTAAAGATTGATACTAATCAGTCATACATGAATTATAATAAAGATTATGAAATACACTATTCTGAAATATATGGTTGTGAATTCTAACTTGCAAATGTGTTGTGTAGTTGCTATATATAATTATTGTAGGGAGTAAAACATAAACTCAAATGTAATGTCGTTAATTGATCCCACAAGTTTAGAATACAATTACATTAAAACGGAAAGCTCCACGAAACAAAGCAGGACATGCTATTTAGTGTTTCAGTGTGAACAAAAATGAAACTTAAACATTGATAAATCAGAGTACTTGTGCTACAAAAAAAAACAAAAAACGATCAGGGAAAGGTTGTAGAAAGCAAGCTGTGAAACTTACTTTAATTCTATTTACCACCACTAATTATATACTTATACTTCATCAAAGCGTCTAAATATAGCTAGAATCAAATTAAGCAGACGTCGCCGGTACAGAAGGATTTATGGAAAGTGGAATCCGAACCTGAAAATATACAACATATCGTCTATAACACATTATTAACTCATACAGCGTCCAGGAAAATCAAAACCAATCTATTATGCTAGGATATTTCTGGTCTTTGTGGGTCTCACTCAACAGGAAGAAGTAAAAGAATGTGCTATTCAACTACTAATAAACACAAGGAAATCAAGTTATACTAATAGTACAAAACATTATTATATTCACAGGAGGGAATAACACAATTAGATACACACAGCATTAATACACAATAATAATACAAACAACAGAATAACATAAATGAGTAGTGAGGTATATATGGAGTCTACAAGTGGTCTGGATCTAGGCCTGATCAAGTAAACTCTAACACATGGCGATCTTAAAGTATGGAAATATTTCAACACCTGGGCAATTAGATTATATAATCATACACCTATGGATATTTAGTAAACGTTTACTACAAAGGAAAATGGCAAGTTGCGTATTAGATATATTTACTACTATTTCAAGGATCGCACTACTTGGATATCTACACACTTTATATTAGTATCTCGTTTGTTAACATTTCCTCTCCCGTCTCGACTTTGTCTTTATAATAATAGCTCTAGCACGGTCTGTTATAATAGGAAGAATTTCTTTCTCAGGAATAATTATTGTGAATTAGTACAAAGATATGTTTCACAGGTGTTAAAATGGTGAAGTAATTGTATTATATTATTTACAACGTCGGCACAGTGGTACGTATAGCATATAATATAATTGGGCAAGAATAGGGGGTGTGTTGTGTTACCTAAAGGGTTTTTATACACTAAACAAAATAAGCTCTACGAAAAAGAGAAAAATGTACACTTATTCAAACATGATATCTTTTCCTCGTGTCGAGGGTGGAGAAACAGAACTTCTGGTATATTGGCGAGCAGGGGTGGTTTCACGGACGGGCTTCTCTCTACGTGCAGGAGCTAGGTGTTTTCTTTCTTCTCTGTCCTGGGACTCGACGGGGAAAGGTAACGGACCGCAATCCCGAGGAGGTACCGAGCCACTTCTATCAGCAGGCATTGGAGAGGTGATTCTCATGAACGAAAGGCTACTCTGGTTAGTTGCACAAATCACTATGCTAGCATCGAGCATATAATTACCCCTATTAACAAACTAAGGAGGAGACCAAGTATCGAATTTATGCTGGGATCCAGTTGAGTGACCTGGAGAGCTAGCTTCGTACCTTGTGTGGGAAAAGGGTCTTCTCTTGCATGTTCTGCCATAGCCATGATTCTTCCTGGTTGGTCGGGATCTTCTCCTATGACAGCAAGGGCATTGATGGTTTCCCTTTCTCTCTGATGAGAGAGCACCTAGGTGTGAATAGAGGGTCTGACTAGAATCCTCCTGGTTAGAGTCTCCTTAGGTAAGGCTCGTGGGTGGTTTATATGTGCTTTCCCGCTCTCGCTTCTGGTGATATTAATCATGGCGGCTGCTGTTGTTATCGTTGTTATTGAGGTTGCTTGCACTGTTGTTTTTTTAACAATGGGCATAACACAATAATTTTACTGGCATTGGACGATACTTTATTTATTATTATTATTATTATTATTATTATTATTATTATTATTATTTTATATACTGTGTGTGTTATATATATATTATATATATGTATATAAATGGTCACTTCCAACTGAACTTTTAGTTATTTCAGTTGCAAGTGTTATTTTAGTTTGCATGTAGCCTATGTGTGTGGGGGGGGGGGGGGAGAGAGAGAGAGACCAGCTGCCTTTTCCTTATGTTTTTCTTCCCTTTGTTCCGACGTGTGAGCGTGTTGTCAGTGTGGCGCCCTACAGTAACATTGCCGTTCAGCTAGGAGTATAATTATTTAGTGTGTTTACCCCTGTTGGGATTATGTTCAGCTTATCTTAAGTTACCCAATGATGTCATATGTTTGTTTGATTACTCCTATGTTATTAGTGAGAGCAAAAGTACCTAGTTTAAATGTGTATGTAGGCGGCGCTTGGAGCCCTTCCTTCCCCACGCGGGCCCCGGGACTCCCTCGCAGCTCACAGTGCCTCACACCCGAGACTGACATTGTATCGAACACACGCACTGCTCTGTGTGTGGTAGGCTTGCTTTCTAGATCCCTTAATAACCGCATATATTCTTTTGTTCCCTATTACATAGTAGCATAGCAAGTCTGGAGTCACTGATTATAAATATTTCTACATTAACCCTATTAGCTAGCTTTTAAAGTGTCTGCATTGTGTTAGTTATGAGTATTGCATATACTGGCATTCATGTATGTTATCTTCACACTACTCTTCCATTTATTTTCCTTTATTCTACTGCATTGTGACTTATTATTGTTTGTTTATATTTTGTATTATTGAGGTTGATCTCTACAGTGGTTTGGTGTTGGCTTGTCTAGACTAGCTTTTTTACAGCCAGCACTAACCTACTGAGATATCAACCCTTGTGTCTCATGTATTAGGCTACTGCGTTGGACTCTTTCCATGGTTTTGTTACGTATTATTCTCAGTTCCTGAGCGACTGGGCATGATATGAATTGTTCTGGGACTGTAGCAGTATTATGGTTTGGCACTTTTGCTCAGTTTAGAATAATCTTAGAAGTACTCTTGCAATACTACTAGCACTATCAACCCGAGTCGGATAGGCCCCGACTCTGGGACAGTAGATATTTTTGCGTTTCCTTTATTACTGCTTTAACCCCATATTGGCGGCGCTCGACTTAAGTCGTGCACCAATTTGCAGCAAGTTAGGAGCATTATTAAGGCTTTTAAAGGGTTAAAATCGAGTGCAAATGGCCGGGAGCGCAGCGGGCCAGACAGCCGACTCCCAGGGCTTACCGCCGCCCATTAACTCATGTTCCCTGTGTTCTCGAGAGGCCGGCAGTGTAGCCAGTAGTGAGCATAGCTGGGAAAAATATACCGCTATACGCTAAACTCCCATGTTCGTGGCACCACTGCAAGAGAACCACGAGTGCTACGTAGCTCGTTTTGAAGCTTTTAGCGCCTATTTTTTTGCTGAATACATTTCTTTTCATGCAGATACTTGATTAATCATTCAGGAGGGCCTGAATATGCCCAAATGAGCCCAAAACACTTCGCTAGACAAGGGTTAATAGAGCAAAGAGGAAGATAACCCCTTTTCCTAGAGAACCTGCATGTTTTGGTGTTTTAGTCATTTAGCAATATAAGCGGACTTCACTCTAACATCAATTCTGTACATCAATTTCTTCAAGCAGAATCCCCTACTCTCCTTTTTTTGACAGAGACTCAAGTAACATCCACATCTGACACGTCTAGATTTAATTTTCCAGGTTATCAACTGCTCCAAAATTTCAGACCTAAAGGAGGTGTATGTTGCTTCGCAAAATCTGAAATTGCTCTGGAGGCTGGAGGAGGTCAATAGTTTCAATTGTCCCTATTTTGATTATTCTATATACAAATTAATTTCTGCTGGTAAATTTAAATACATATGTTGCATCTACCGTTCCCCAAATACTCCTCCAGAGCAGTCTTTTTGATTCTCTGTCCTCACAACTCAGTGTCCTCAACTTAAATGCTTCTTCTGAAATCACTGTGTTGGGTGATTTTAATGTCCATAATGTTGAATGGCTCACTCATTCAGCCAGGACTGATGATGCTGGTCTTAAATGTGAGCTATTTGCAGACTCATTTAATCTCACTCAACTAGTCAACCAACACACCCGTGTACCAGATAATCCTAATCATAATTCCCACCTACTGGACTTATTTTTAACAACCAATTCAGAAAATTATGATGTTACAGTGAGGTCCCCGCTTTGATCTTCTGATCACTGTCTGATACAGGCCACCTGTCTATCACCTACCACACCTTCCCACTCCGAACCTGTTTTGGTGACTAAATGGCATTATGATAGGGCAGACTAGGAGGGTCTTCAAGGTTTCTGTATTGATATTCCCTGGACCTCTTTCTTTTATAATGATGCACACACCACCTTGAGCCACATACAAGATTTTGTAAAAATTGGAATGGAAACTTATATTCCTCATCAAAAGTACAGTAAAAGATCTAATTCACCTAAATGGTTTGACCATAATTGTGCTAGAGTAACTGAACAAAAAGCAATAGCCTACAATGCATACACAAGATCAAAAACACATGAAGCCTTTAATTACTTTAGAAACATCCGAAATCATGCCAAAACTGTATTAAACCTAACTAAATCATAATTTCTCAACAAGCAGGCAAATAAACTTCTAAATAATCCAAATGATAACAAAATATTTTGGTCTACTCTTAACTCATTCAAATCCAACTTCACTACTGCTTCATCCATTCCACCATTAAAATCTCCGACTGGCAATCTTGTAAGTGACCCATGAGGTAAAGCTAACCTTCTTGCGGATATTTTCTCCACCAACTTGACCTTAGATGAAATCAATCAAGATGTCCCTGTACTTAATTTTAATTCGCCTGAAATTCCCTTAAGATCCACACCAGACATGTCAAAACTATTTTGCAGAATCTCTCTGTAGATAAGGCTCCTGGTCCAGATGAAATTCCTCCAATAGTATTTAAGAATTGCTCCTTGGTGCTCGCTACTGTATTGGCAAAATATGTCCGTCTGTGTACTCATACCTCATGCTTCCCAGTACCCTGGAAAGAAGCAAACATCCATCCAGTTCCTAAAAAAGGTGCCTCTTCAGATCCATCAAACTGCAGACCAATAGCTATAACTTCCACTCTTGGAAAAGTCTTTGAAATTATATTAAATAATCACATAATTAAGCATCTTGAGAATAATAAATTAATCAGTGATAGGCAATATGGTTTTAGACGATGTCGATCAACTGCAGACATTCTTTGCCGTCTTACGCATCAAATCAACCAAGCTACATACCAACATGGAGAAACACATACAATAGCACTGGATATATCAAAGGCATTTGATAGAGTCTGGCATCAATCCTTATTGTCGAAGATGTCACACTACGGCCTTGCATCATTAGTTCCACTAATTTCTTCTTATCTTCATAACAGAAAAATATGTGTAATGGTAGATGGCCTTTATTCTCAATTTCACTCAATACATGCTGGTGTTCCCCAGGGATCAGTTTTGGCCCCAACTCTGTTCCTCATTCATATCAATGATCTCATATCTGCCACTCATAATCCAATACATTCCTACGCAGATGACTCAACACTCCACAGTTCCTTCACATTTACCAATTCTTTCACCCAACCCGATCTTATAAATTCAAAAATAAACACTGCAATTTCTCTGAACCAGGACCTTTCTAGAATTAATGAATGAGGACAAAAGAATCTAGTTTCCTTTAATGCACAGAAAACCAAGTACATTAAATTTTCTAACCGACAGAATCTCACTGACTCCCATATATTTTTTAATGATGTAAATATTCCCACTTCCCCTAGTATTGACATTCTCGGTGTAACATTAACTACTAACTTGAGCTGGACACATTATGTTAGAAGCATTGCTAAGAATGCCTCTAAAAAACTGGGACTCCTGTACAGAGTTCGAGAATTCTTCACTGACGAGCAGTTGGCCGTAATATATAAAAGTCATGTGCGTTCTCAGATGGATTACTGTTCACCTCTGTGGAGTGGAAGTGGAGTGGTTGCATTGAGGCAGTTGGACAAAATTCAAAATAAAGCTATTAGATTAATCAATAACCCTGCAATCACACAGGACCTTCTTACATTATCCATACGAAGCAACGTTGCATCCCTTGCATTATTCTACAGATATTTTCACAGCAATTGTTCCGAGGAACTTGCTTCAATTGTGCCGCCTCTCCACATCTTTCCCCGTAGAACTAGGGCAGCTGAGAGCTCCCATGAATTTACACTTTCTCCTCCACAATGCAGAACTTCTGCTTATCAAAATTCATTTATCCCTAGAACTACTATTCTTTGGAATTCACTTCCCTCAAGTTGCTTTCCACAAACTTACAATCTACAAAAGTTTAAATCCAGTTGTTACAAACATTTTATGAATGGAGGATGCCTTTAGGCACATGGACCTTTTTGTTTTATCTGTGTTTTTCCTTCCTCCGTTCATTGTCTCAAAAAAAAAATATATATATATATTAAGAGCGTGTCTGTTGCAGGGTTAGTGTAGTACGGTGGGCAGTGTTGAGTGCATTACTACAGCATTATTGTCGTTTTGCCACAGTGTTTCTTTTTTGGACAGTGCTGTGGGCTAGGCTATTAGAGCATCTGCTTTCCCCGAAGCTCACCTCGTAACTATATATATATATATATATATATTTTTTTTTTAGAACTAGAATATACATGTTCTAAAACCATAGGAATACATACATACATACATACATACATACATAACATTTTAAGACTGAGTGTTCCACACCCCGTGCTACCGCCAGACGCTGCAGACGCTCTGTCAATGCTCTCACGATATCGATCATAATTTGAGTATTAACTACTCATCCTCTTCATTCTTGTGCATGAAAGGTGGTTAAGAGCACGTTTAACCATCCTGTAGCTTAGTAAGTAACACTGCACGATATTTCGCTGTGTATTGACTGATAAACTTTGTATTTATCACAAGACTCCTGCTCGGACAGGGCGCCACTAGCGCCATCTATTGTTTTGTTTTGCTTTGTAAACAAACGCTCTCTTATTACTATTTTATATAAAATCGTAGCCCCTAATTTTACCCATTACCTACTGTAGTAAGTATCTATTTAACTGCCTTGTATGTAAGTAAAGCTTTGCATATTAATTTGCTAATAAACAATATTGTTTACTAACTAACCGCCTACAGGGACTAACGCTGACACCATTTTGTAAACAAACCTTTTTTGGGGATTATACATATTAAATTCCAGCAAATTTTGTACCAAATTTAAGTGCATTCATTTATCTTTTCCCCCTAGATATATTCTTGACTTTTTCTCCTCAGACTGATTTTACTTTAAGCTAAGGGTGGTATTTGTACAAACTAACCTAGCCTAACCCAACCTGCCAAGCTTTTAACCTAACCCAAACCTAGCCTAGCCTATAGCCAGCCAATCTGTTTTATTATTAACTCCTGTAGATATTGTATTTAGTATCCTACTGTAGCTATATATATCTGTAATTTTAGTTGTTGCTTGCACGATCTTGTAATAACCTTTGACTGATACACTTTTTTATCTAAAAAGAGTAGGCTACTGCTTTACTAGGCTACAGTGACACCAGGGTCATCTGTTGACACAGTATATTAACCCCTTGTGTGCAGTCACACTTTATTTTTATATAATCTCTATTTGGTGAATTGTATATTTAGTTACATATTCTGTTATACATATATTTGTTTAAGGTTAGGTTATCACACCTGGTAGCCTATTTCTGCGAATTTCAATTTTATTATATTCGGTTAGGCTATTCAACGCTGGTAGCCTATTATTGCGTATTTCAATTTAAAAAAAAACTTTTGGTTAGGCTATCGCCCCTGGAAGCCTAATTCTGCGTATCTCAACATTTTTGTTTTCGGTTAGGCTATCACCCCTGATAACCTATTTCTGCGTATTTCAGCATATTTGTTTTCGGTTGAAGTGATTGAAGTGTTTTTAAAGTGAGTGAAGTGTTGTAAAGTGAGTGAATTGTTTTTTAAGTGAGTGAAGTGATCTGAAGAAAGTGACTGTCACCATGCCTCGCGCTTGTGCGAACTGCGCCGGTAGGTTTGG
The DNA here is from genome assembly GCA_032716605.1 of Paralithodes platypus. Taxonomy (NCBI): domain Eukaryota; kingdom Metazoa; phylum Arthropoda; class Malacostraca; order Decapoda; family Lithodidae; genus Paralithodes; species Paralithodes platypus. The sequence goes on along the minus strand of CM064547.1, from coordinate 20,153,840 downwards.
TGAGTCCATGTTTGCTACTATCGATCTTCAAGTCTGCCGGCTCTGCCAGCAACGAGAGAATTTTACAGTGAAATTAGATGAAGCCTACAACAAGATCAACGTCCTCACCATGAAGCTGGAATCACTCCAAGAGTTTGTAACACTCAACGTTGGAGTGCCACAAACTTCATTGTCACCGCAACTCCAGCAGCCACCAACGCCCCAACGTCAACTGCCAACAATTCAACGCCTGCAGTAGCCATTTCAGCTGATGTTTCCGATACTCAAGATACAAATAGCGACTCTCTTCCCCCTCAAGACAACTTCCGTGTCGTGAGGAACAACGTTTGCCCCAAGACCAGGAAACACATACCGATTACCGAGTGTCAAAACCGTTTCCAGATACTCGCAGACTCAGATGACGAAGCGGAAATAGAAGAAGTCCGGCTCGTGGGAGACTCGATGATACGTGGTCAGCTCACAGAGTTTTGCGCCAGGGCACCTAAGACCAGGAAGCGTTTTTGTATCCCTGGTGGTGGTGTGGATGACGTAGTTGCAGCAGTTGACGAAGTATCAAAGCTGGCCCCAGCTAATACAATGTACGTCATCCACGTTGGATCCAACGATGTACAGCGAACCCGGTCGGAAGATTTGCTTTTAAAGTACCAGCAGCTGATCAAGTCGTTTAACACCTTACGAGCGGCCTATGCGGTTTATTTATGTGTACCGCACAGCGGGGTGTTTTTAGCCAAAATATGGCTGTTTACGTGATCATTTTCATGCCTAAATAAGACCCAGAACGTAAAACAAGTACCTATCCCTGAAAGGGCATAAACAGAGCTTTCGAATGACACCATAACGATCCTTGTATGATGGATAGTTTTCTTGCAATAACCGTGCAACGCGAGTGCAAAAAGCAGGTAATTCGGTACTTTCAGTACATAATTGAGTATGTAGCGAGTGAGAGAGGGAGGAGGGAGCTGAGATTTGTGTCAGTAGGTTCGCCGCGGTGGTCTGGAGCAGTCATACGCTCGCTAGTCTCCTGCCACCACTTGTCTCTCTCTCTCAGCCACATTACGTGCTGAAATTGCCACTCGAGTTATGTCGAGCGCCGCCACATAGTCCAGCTTTATTTAACTCGACTTATGTTGCTCGCCGCTAAATAAGGGTTAAGGAGAAGTCATCAAGGATCATCGTCTCAGGAATCGTCCCCCGGCTCGGTGTAGAGAGCCGATTTTACAACATAGCCACCAGCACAAATCGTTGTCTAGCAAACCTCTGCAGGAAGGAGAACGTGGGATTCGTCGACACCTGGGACAATTTCTACTACGATGACTATTTGTTTTCGGACGATGGAGTTCATCTGAACCAGGTGGGAGCAGCGCGTTTTGGGCGTCTTCTCAACGATGCGGTGAAGGATTTTCGGAGAAGAAATCGACTCAGCACAGGACAACCAGGAAGGAGGACCGAAGACAGCGAGGACGGCAATCTACAAAGGAATTAAATACTAATCCGTCAAGAACCGCGAATTTGGATAAAGCTCCACCAACACGACCCAAATTCAAAACCGTCAGGGATAACGACCGAGGACCGAGGACAGCCATGAATGTAAATGTAGATCCGACCAGAACCAATAATTTAAATAAAGACCGTTGATCCCAAATCCAAAACTTTGAATGTTTTCTATGCAAACGCTCGTAGCATACGCAATAAATTTCAGATTTAGAGGAACTAGTGTTTACAGAAAATTATGATGTGATTGGCATAACAGAATCTTGGCTCAATACACAAGATAGAGACTTTTTAGCAGAGTATTCACTTCCCGGTTATGTAATGTTTGAGAACAGCCGAATAAATAAAAATGGAGGTGGCGTTTTATTTTATATCAAAGAAAGTCTTAACCCGACCCTCGTGTCAAAACCTCAAATTGTGAACGTCGACACATCTTTTGTGCTAATAAAGAATAATAAAGGTACAAAAATAATACTTGCGTTAATATACAGACCTCCAGCTCAATCAGTGCAAACTGACCGAGAAATTTACGAACAAATTGCAGATGTAAGTAACTCACAAGATACCGTAATTTTTGGCGACTTTAATTTACCTGTGACAAAGTGGGGCGATACTCTTACTTCACACTCCGGACATGACTTGTATACGAACTTGCAAGAGAGTTCGCTTTATCAATTTGTTCGAATGCCGACCCGTGGTAATAACGTTCTTGACATTGTACTTGCAACAAAAGAATTGATAGAGAATTTGAATGTTGGTGATGAATTCAGTAACAGCGACCATCGTACGATAACTTTCACTTTAAAGTTTACTAGTAACGAACCAAATAGTAGCATCGAAAAAGTCCCTAATTTCAAGAAAGCAAACTTCCATAAACTTAGAGCTATGTTTAAAGAAACTGACTGGAGCTTTTTAATTAACAATAACGACATAAATACATCTTGGAAGTTATTCGAAACCACTTACCTAAAAGCAGTGCAAGACTGCATACCATCGAAAATACGGCGTCCAGGCCATAATAATAAGCCCAAATGGTGGAATAAAGATATTTCAAACTGCCTGCTTGCTAAAAAAATTGCTAATGATAGATTAAAATCCTCACAAAATGACGAAGAACGGGTGAAATTTGTAGAGCTACGACGCAAAGCCAAAAAGTTAATTAAGCAAAGTAAAAAGACCTTAGAGTTACATATTGCGAATCAAAGTAAAACAAACCCGAAAGAATTCTATAGTTATATCAGAAAGAAAAAAGTAGTTACTTCAACTGTTGGACCGTTAGTCGATGAAAAAGGAGAATACACCAAAGACGAAGTACAAATGAGTAATGCCCTCAATACCTTCTTTGCATCAGTTTTTACAACAGAAGACCTCAGTGATATCCCTACACCATCGCCGATTCAGATTGATAATTCAGATGTTCTAAGCAATATCACCGTTACAGAGAGAGAAGTATTGAATTGTTTAGATAAACTCAAGGTAAATAAAACGCCTGGACCTGATACAATCTCGCCTAGAGTTCTAAAGGAAGCTAAGAATGAGCTCTCCAAACCACTGACATTACTATTCAATAAATCCTTGCAGTCTGGAACTATGCCTGATCAGTGGAAGCTAGCCAACGTAACACCGATATTAAAAAAAGGCAGCAAATCCCTACCCAGTAACTATCGTCCAATTAGCTTAACCTCAGTTGTATGTAAAATGCTAGAAACGGTCATACGAGACAGACTCGTAAATCACTTAGAGGAAAATAACATACTTAAAGATACTCAACACGGCTTTCGTAAAAAACGTTCCTGTTTAACAAACCTCTTAGACTTCTTCCACGATATCCTCAACCTCTACGATGAGAGTAAAGCTGTAGATATTATATACCTTGATTTTCAAAAGGCCTTTGACAAAGTTCCCCACAAACGTTTACTGCTAAAACTAAAAGCGCATGGAATACAAGACGGTGTGTTGAAATGGATAGAAAATTGGCTCAGCAACAGAAAGCAAAGGGTAGTCATAAACGGTAAGGCATCTAAATGGACCAATGTAAGTAGAGGGGTACCCCAGGGATCGGTACTAGGACCAATTCTTTTTCTAATTTACATCAACGACATAGATGAGGGTCTCACCTGCACAATCTCAAAATTTGCTGACGATACAAAAATTGCAAATAGCGTACTCTCAAAAGAACAAGTTGACGATATGCAACACAATCTAGATAAATTGTCATGTTGGGCCCAAATTTGGCAAATGAGTTTCAATGCGGATAAATGTAAAGTACTACATGTCGGATACCTAAATGAGAAAGCAAAATATTCGATGAATGGCACTCAGCTTAAGAATGTAAAAAGAGAAACTGATCTGGGAGTAACAATATCGAGTAACCTAAAACCGAGTCAACAATGTTCAGAAGTTGTTAAGCAGGCAAACAAAATAATTGGCTTTATAGGCAGGTCATTTGAGCATAAATCCATAGAAGTTATCCTAACCCTTTACAATTCCTTAGTCCGCCCTCTTCTGGAATACTGCGTTCAATCCTGGTGCCCTTATTACCAAAAAGATATAAACAAGCTAGAACGAGTTCAACGTAGAGTTACCAAAATGATACCTAGCCTAAAGAACAAACCATACGAAGAGCGTCTTAGAGAATTAAATCTATTTCCTTTAACCCAGCGCAGATTAAGAGGCGACTTAATTCAAGTGTTCAAAATCATCAAAGGCATCGACAATATGAACTGTAGTAAGTACTTCACTATCGACCAATCTAATTACACGCGGGGAAACGGTTGCAAAATTATTGGTAAATCTTTTAACTCGCACGAATCTAAGAATTTCTTCTTCAATCGAGTTGTCAACTTGTGGAATGGGCTTCCCCGAGACGTTATAGACTGCAGCACCGTTGATTCATTTAAATTCCGCTTAGACAAATATCTCGCATCAAACCCGCGACTGACTGCGTTTGTAAATGAATAACTTTATCCTCCCCTCAGTTACTAACCCATATGTCCCCTACTAACTTCCTAGTCCTGCCACGTTAGTGGCAGGGCAGTAGTTCCCTTTCCAATGTTCCCTTACCCACTCTAAACCACTGTTTGGACACTTGATCCTCAGTGTTTTGGAGGACAAGCAACCTAGAAGGGTCACTAGACCTGTTGTTGCTTGATTTCCTTTGTACTCCTTTGTACATACGTGCAGTTTCAGTCTCTTGTCCTAATGGCAGCGTTCCAGGCAACCCTGTTAAGGGCTGCTTCACTCGTCAAGTTCTTGGATTTGAGATCGGCGCATATAGTCCGATCTTAAATCGGAATGTGAACATTTTGTACTAACTGGACCACGGAAAGGGATGATATGGCCACCCGTAGTTTGCCAGGTTAGTAGGGTCAGGTGCACCCGTAATTTGCACTGTCTCTTCCTTTTCCCCTTACTCAACACATTCTGAGAGATGGACCTAACTCCTCCGCTCTCTCATCCATAATATCTATATCCTCCTTCCCTATCCTGCTCTCTCTATTCTTCCCCTTTTTCTATCCTCGCTTCCCCCCTTTATTGCTTTTTTATTTTAATATTATTATATCTATATTTTTTTCCTCTCTCTCTCTATCCTCTAGGAGACGATTCTCACTCCTTCGATTCTATCGTCTTTCTCTACCCTCTCTGTCCTTCTTTCTTTCTTCATACGTCATTTCTTCACCTCTATCCTCCATGTTTCTCTCTGTATGCTCGCTTCTCTCTGTAGTATGTTGTTTCCATCTCGATCTTATTTATATCTTTATATTTCCTTTCTATCCATCTTTCCTCCATCTATATCCTCTGTTTTCCTCCCTAATCCTGCTCGTTCTATCTCTATCCTTGTTTCCTCCATATCCATGCTTCTCTCTGTCTTCTTATATTTCCTTACTCCACCTTCTGGAACACGGCTCTAGCTCTGTCTTCCTTCATTCTTTTGTTCTTTCTTCTATATCAGTCTTCCTATTTCTATGTTTTCGTTTCTATCCTTCCTCCCCCTTACCCATCTCCCTTTCTTCCTTCTTCCATCATATTTATTTATTCTTTCATTTCATTTTTTTCTCTCGTTTTTTTCCTCTCCATTCTTCCCTTTTCCAACCAAGTCAAGATTCTCACCAGCGTGCGCGATATGCTCACACTCTCCTAGCTTCGTACTGAGTATAGCCATTTAGTTTCCACGTGTGTGCGTTGGTGCGGTGTTGCCATGTATGTCACTAGATCTATTGTTTACAATATTTTAACGAGTGTGGGTAATCATCCTGACATGTTGCCGGCAACGTTCACCTGACCACTCCAGACCACTCGCCACTACCACCAAACTACGGACCCACCTGGCTATAAGCCAACATCTTCTACATTCCAACTTTACTCCAGCCATCAATCAATCGCAGTGTTGCCAAATATATAGGCCTATAGGCCTATACCACAATGAAGCAACTTGGTTGAGCCCGAGAACTTTCAGTCTTCTGCTGTACTTCTCCCTTCTCAGCTTGTTCTTGCTCTGTTCAATTACTCTTCTTTCCTATTTTATTCCAGTCATCTGGTCTGGTCCTATTGATCTATGCACCCAATCCACCATCCCTGCAGCCCGGGTTATGCGCAAATTGTATACAATCGTTCGCATCTTTTACTGCATAGCAGTTACGTTGAAAGTCGTTGAACATTTTTGATACTACATAATATTTCCTACATAGTTGACGCCTCTCGGATGAACGTTGATATTACAATTAGATATGCTTACACTTCAATCATAAGGTTAATGGTAGTCATTAACCAGAAACTCACCATCTTCATCAATTGTATCACCACCATTCGTTATCATCATTGCCATTGTCATCATTAACATGTTCATCATCATTGATATAATCATTATCAGCATTATAATCATTGTAATTATAATTATTATCATTAATAATACCATTTTCATCATTTCATTTTTAATTAATCATTATCAACTTACTGTAAATTACTCGACTACAGTACAAAAGTAATACCAACACATTTGCAAATATCTACGCTTACTGGCCAAATATTAGTCTACTTCATTCCACATCTACAAACCTTGGGAAATAATTTCGCCTTTTGGTTCTTTGTCTAGTTCTTGCTCTAGTTCCATCTCCATAATAGGTGCCCATTCAATTGTCATGGTAGTTCATATCTTTTAATTTCTTCGAAAAATTTAGCCCTCCCAAAACAATTTTGTCTTTCACTTGTATATAAATGAAACAATTGTTGCAGTCGCTTCTCCTAGTGCACGAACTACTGGTACTACTATATTTTTGTTTAGTGCGGTGGGAATATGAACATGATTAGATTAATATCCAGTATTCGAGAATGGATTATAAGTCGTAGGCGTGTGCATAAACCTTTTTACCGTCTTGGTGGTGTAATGGTTAAGGTGTCTACAAATCTGTGTGTGATAACCCGGGTTCGAATCCTGGTGTATCACATATATGCTTTCATTAGTTCCATTGGAGGTGTTTGGTGTTGTGGTGAAATTAATACAAACATAGATTATCAGTAGGTTCAGGGATATTTTGTAGCGAGGCCGTTCTAAATGATCTGTGCCCCATGAATATTCTTTCCTCTCACTTAAACATTAGGCTACCATAGTGCGGTGGGAATATTGTTACGACCGGCACAACTGAATAAACAAGGGCACTTAGTATTGGACTACAATATAGGCTAAGTATGCAACAACGGTACGCTAATTCCAAACCCTTGAACTATTAAGCCGGTGAACAAAACACATAAACCCTCTAGAGTTAATATACTAGATAACGGGGTATCAATTAACAAGGGATAAGTCTACTCTACTAAGGCTTTCCAGCAATGGCAAAGACTGCAAACAACAAGAAGTAATTACGTTAATAAAATGCTCTCAAGTATTAACAAAGCTTAAATAAACTATGACAAGATTTAATAAAAGATTAGATGCCTACGTTATGTTTAATGTTAGTCTGAACTCAACATTAAAACCCTTCAATGCTATATGAAAGCACTTGAAGTCTAGTCCTACAGCAAACAGACCTGGAAGCTTCTGCAAACGTCTGATGCTCTAAGATGCTTGTAGAATATAGAACTGTAATAATGCAAGAGGCAGGACATGAAACGTGTATCTTAAATACACCAAAAAGCAGGACATCTGTAATGGAAAACACGAGAATGCAACAACTCAGTGACAGTAATAATAACAGCAACTCAAAAACAGTACATCCTTAAATAAAGTAACAGCCACCAACGGTTGTGCCCTGCGCAACAACCTAGGCTAAACAATACCGTGAATAATACTAAAGCACACGTGATAAGAGTTAATAAGTATGCATTGTCTTCTCCATTAAGAAAGTCTAGCTGTGGTATCAGGGTATGGGAAACTAGGTAGAGCCAAGCATGCTCCCAGCCTAGTGCCACCCTTTAAGGATATCTCCCTATCTTATGTTAATGAACGGGAGGCTCTCTTGGTAAGTCCAGGTCTCTCGTACCTGGTCTTGCCCTGACGCTCCCCAAGAAGCCAAGCAAAGAGCTAGCAATATACTGGCAGGAGTAGGCAAAAGCCCTCTGCCAGCACAATGCTACACTCGCAAAGGAAATATCCAAAAAGGGATGGCCACCAGGCTACCCAGCACCTTCGAAGTCGTATAGGCTGTAGCGAGCCGTATACACAACACTGACAACGACAACAGATATCCACCACAGTCTAGCATTAAATAATGGAGGAGAACAAGCAATATTGAAAAGAACTCTACAGTATGAAATCTATGAGTCTAAACCTTGCTAAGCTAGTACATAATAATATCTGAGAGCAGGAGATTGTAATACGACTGGCGGACCGTGAATATCGCTTGCGAGGGGCCAGAAGGGATGGGTAATTAACTGCAAAGCATAGAAGTATGGAAAAGAAGAAGTTCAGAGAGAGAAACAGTAGTATAGGTGGTTATTGGGGAACAGAATGCAAAGGGAAGTAGACGCAACCTCACGGCGCCGTGCTGTGAGGGAGTCAGAAAGGTAGGAGCCCGTCCACTGGGCTAGGAGAGCTGCAACCAACCACAGGCCACTACGTCGCAGGGACACAAAGCCCACGTGACCCTGTTGTTGTTGTTGTTGTTGTTCCCCAAGCTGCCTGGCCGAACAGCCCCAAGGCCCCGAGCAATTCCAAGGCTATAACCGAGCGCCCCCACAGAACCCTCCCTGCCGACCACAATAAAGCCTGGGTGACCGAAGCCACTCCATGGCGAGGAGCTGAGGAGGGTGCGGAAACGCCCGGGAAACCAAAGCCTCACCCAGGGCCCTGTGCCCCTCAGCAATTATGAAGAGAAAGTTGAGGGGCAAGGGAAAAATGTGACGCTTTGGTTTCCAATCTTGGTTGATTGGGAGGTCCACGGAAAAGACGCCGTCACTTGAGATCTAGAAAATATATAAGTTAAAGGAACAGTCAGAGTAAGCTATGGGTATGGCAGAGATCGCTCAGTTCTCACTCTGATAGACCAGCCCATCACCACATGACCTTGTTCAGCCACTCACCGACAAGCGGGCCGGCCGGGAAGGAAGCGCACCCACACGCACTACACCTCGCTGCCCCCTTATCTCTCTCATTGCAACTAACACAATGCGTATCTTATAACACTATCAATGATATAAAATACTTCTTGGTGTCACAGACAAGAATAAAGGCAAACACTAAACTGTCTGTGACAACTTAACCCTTAACTGGTTGCGCGCATCATATGTCGAGTGAAAGAAATTTGGACAATGTGGCGGCTCACAACATAAGTCGTGTGGCATTTTCAGCACATAATGTTGCTGAGAGAGAGAGACAAGTGGTGGCAGGAGGGTAGCGAGTGTATGACTGCTCCAGACCACCGCGGTGGACCAACTGACATGAATCCCACCCTCCTCCACCCTCTCACACTCGCTACACAGTGAATTGTTTAGGGAAAGTACCGAATTACATGGTTTTTGCACTCGTGTTGCACGATTGTTGCAAGAAAACTAGCGGTCATACAAGGATCGTTGGGGTGTCATTGGAAAGCTCTGTTTATGCCCATTCAGGAATATATACTTGTTTTAAGCTCTGGGTCTTATTTAGGCATGAAAATGATCATGTAAACAGCCCTATTTTGGGTAAAAACACCCCGCTGGTGGCTACATATTATTTACCGCCTAGGCCGCTCGTTAGGTGTTAAATACTATGAAAGAAAGAGGATCGCTCTACGACTATCATAGCCCATTTCACTGCCCTGGCGAGCGCTAGCGAGTACGAGAGCATTCTGAACAGCTGGCTAGCGTAACACCCCGCCCAAGATGTGGGACGTTTTAACCTCAGGTAAACGCCACATCTGACCAGACAGAATGCTAACAAACCCCGCATCACCCGGCTACTCCCCAAGTTGTGAAAAACAAGGCACAATCACAAACTTAAAACACATTATTAATTAAAAAAAAAAAAAAAAATACACACTTCCCCAAAAATAATCGTATCACTTCAACAATGTTACGCTCAACAAGCAAGCTTCCCAAAGCCTAGCCTACTAAGTATAAAACTCGGAATGTCTTAGATTCTTGCTGTAACATACTGCACACTTTATACTATCAAAAGAAAGAGTTTTTATGTAAGTTTTTTTTGTAATTATTTTAATAGTGTTTTTGGCGGCTTTGCAGCTACAGGGGCAAGCCTAATTTTCCTCCAAACTCAAACCAACACACCTGTGGTGAGCTACCCTGGGTCCTCCACCCTTGACAGACAGTTTGCTATCACGTTGTCACAACCGGCAATATGTCTGATGTCTAAGTTATACTCCTGCAACATTAAGGACCATCGGGTTAGCCTCATATTCCGGTTGTGGAACTGATTTAAGAACTTCAAAGGGTGGTGGTCAGTGTAGATCACCATGACTGGGCCATAGGCGGGAACATACACCTCAAAGTGCCTGAGCACCAGCACAATGGCCAGAAGCTCCTTCTCGACTACTGAGTAATTCTTTTGTGCCGAGTTGAATTTCTTAGAGAAGAAGCTTACTGGGTGTTCCACGCCCTCGGTGTCTGTTTGCAACAAGACGGCCCCAGCCCCTACACCACTAGCATCTGTCGCTAGCTGAAAAGGTCGCGAGAAGTCTGGGGCTCTGAGTATGGGGTGAGTACACAGGAGATGCTTCACCAGGGAGAATGCTTTCTCACACTCAGGTGCCCACACAAACTTCTTAGTCTTTGCAAGTAGGTCAGTCAGAGGAGCAAGCACCGAGGAGTAGCCGCGGATAAATCTCCGATAATATCCGATCATGCCCAAGAACCTCATGATTTGTCGCTTGGTGGTCAGCCTGGGATACTGGTTGATAGCTTGTATCTTAGTTTGGGGGGGGGGGGGGGGCACACCTGGCCTAACCCTACCACAAAACCTAAGTACTGCACAGTAGCCCGGACAAAATCACATTTGCCCAGATTGACCACCAAACGAGCCTCACTCAGCTTCCTGAACAATGCTCCGATGTGCTCGCAATGACTGTCAAAATCATCATCGAATATGATTACATCATCTAGATAAACGGTGCAGTTAGGGATCTCCGCCACTAACTCGTTCATCAGCTTTGAAACGTGGCAGGTGCATTCTTTAATCCGTACGGCATTACGTTGCAACGGTAAGTAGCCCCATCCACCACAAACCCACTCACCAACTTCGCCAGCTCCGACAACGGCACCTGCCAGTAGCCTTTGACAAGGTCTACCTTGGTCAGATAGCATGCACGCCCGATCTTGTTAACGCTGTCATCCACGCGGGGAAGAGGGTAGGCATTGGTGGGGGTTAAACCGTTCAACCGTCTGAAGTCAATGCAAAACCTAACCTTGCCGTCTGGTTTTGGCTGCAGTGTAACGGGAGATGTCCATCCCACCGCCCCCTTCTCTATCAGCCCCCTCTCCAACATGTAGCCTAATTCTGCTTTGAGAGCCGGAAGCTTAATGTGAGGGACACGATAGGGTACTGAATTAAAGGGGGGATGGTCTCCAACATCTACATCGTGCTCAACTTTAGTTGTGAGGCCTGGGTGCTCGGCGAAAACAGAGGGGTATGAATAGAACAGGTGCTGGATCACTGCACGCTGTTGCTCAGGCAGGTGCTCAAGCGCCTCTACAGTCACCTGACTCGTATTCCCCGCCCACTGATCCGCCGAGACATGACAATCCCAGCTGTCCTCCACTTGTGCCTCACTGTCCCCCTCTCGTTCTCCACCCTGGCTGCTGCAGACCAACACAGGGACAGTAGGCTGCTCAGGTGGGCGCCTCACAAACTCTTTCAACAGGTTCACATGACAGAGCTGATTCTTCTTGCGCCTATCAGGAGTAGCCACAAGGTGGTCAAGGTCGGATAACTTTTTCACCACCTTGTAAGGACCGACATACTTGGCCGACAGAGGATGGCCTGCTAGAGGCAACAAGACCAATACCTCCTGCCCAACCACAAACTCCCTGAGCTTTGCTTTGACGTCGTACCGATCCTTCATCAAGGCCTGAGTACCCACCAAGTTTCTCCCTGCCAACTCTAGGCTTTTCAGCATCCTGTCTCGACTTTCGAGGACATACTTCAACAGAGAACATGGCTGCACAGTCCCTTCCCAGATCTCCCGCACCATGCTAAGAGGACCTCTGACATGATACCCGAAAACCAACTCGTTGGGGCTGAACCCTAAACTCTCACCGGGTACCTCTCGTGCAGCAAACAAAACATACGGCAACCCCAGGTCCCAATCCTTCCCATTCTCCAAACAGTAGCACCGCAACATGCTCTTCAACGTGGAATGCCATCTCTCCAACACCCCTTGACTCTCTGGGTGATAAGCTGAAGAGACAGCCGTGTTGATGCCATGTTACTGCATTGTCTGCTTAAAGAGGTTGGACGTGAAGTTTGAGCCCTGGTCCGATTGAATCTCCTGTGGGTACCCGTACCTCGAGCAATACAACAGCAAGTTCCGTACAATAGTTACTTGCCATTTCTCATCGGGTATGCGTCCGGATAGCGAGTGGAAACATCCATGATGGTTAGTAAAAATATGTTACCCGCACAAGTGGAAGGCAGAGGGCCTACCATGTCTATGATAACCTTGCTGAAGGGAGGCACGATCGCAGGCACTGGGTGCAATGGAGCCTTAGGTATGATCTGGTTCGGCTTTCCCACCCTCTGGCAGGTACCACACATCGCCACCCAGGCCGAAACTTGTGCTTTAATGCCCGGCCACCAGAACAACCTAGACAACGAGGCCAACGTTTTACTCACACCCAAGTGACCTGCCAGCGGAACATCGTGCGCTAACCGCAACAGGCTATCACGGCACTTTTCAGGTACCACCAACTGGTCGACCACTCTTATCCCACCATCCCAACTACGTCTGGGATCCAAAAAACGCCGATATAGAATTCCACCAACATGAAAGAAGTCTCCCGGCTTTGCATCCCTGTCCTCATCGAGTTCTGTAGCCCCGTTCCCACAACTCTCAAGCTCAGGATCTTCTAATTGCAACCGACATATATCAAAGGGTGTCAACCTGTCCAAATGCTCCTGGAGCAACTTATGGCCACCCCCGATACTGGGCTGCTCAAGCCTTACCTGCTTAGTCTGGGAACGCTTCTGTCGCGGAGTGCTGTGATGCCCTACCATGTCACTAGGTGGGACTGGTTCTGGAGCCACTCGGGACCTTAAAAGTGGTGCAAGTACTGAGTCACCAAGGAGTGCCGCTAGGTCAAAACACTCAAACCGACCACCAGCCTTGGCCTTCTCCTTCTGACCCTTCCTCCGCTGGTCTGAAACCTTAGGACTAGGCTGTGACACCTGAGAGGATTGAGATCTGGTAACAACACATGCCATCTGCTGCAATTGACACCTCTCTACCCACTCCTGCCCCTCCCTACTCGTGTCGGCCGCCCTCTCGGCAACGACTAAGGGTGGAACCTCGGAAGTAGGCACCGCAAAGTCGTTGCCGAGAAGGAGGTCGACCCCCTCAACTGGCACTTTCTCCACAATACCCACATCCAACTCCCGTGTCTTACCGTCCACCTCCAGCTCCACTCTGACCAGCGGGTAAGACCGCGTAGCATTGATGCCTTGAACCACCACAACCCGAGTAGTAGGCTTGCCAGAGAAGTTCTTAAGAAGTGTCTGGGAAGCGCCTGTATCACGCAGCAACTCAAGCCTATGCTCCACACCAGCCGACCTCACAGTGCCGTGCCCCCTATGACCGCAAAAAGCATCTCGGACGGGTGACGAGCCCTCCTGCTGCTTCTGCACCGATTGTGACTTTGCAACCGACTTTTTACCCCGGGCAAACGCGGAAGACCTCAAAGACACACCGATGTTGCTCACTAGTGACACCACCGCTGTAGGCTGTGTGCTCGGACATGAGCGCGCAATATGCCCCTTCTTATGACACTTGAAACACTCCACTTCGCTCTTGGACTTCCCCTGAGGTGGGGAAGGGCCCTGGCCTTTCTTTAACGGGAAGGGTTTCGACTTGGGATCAAAATTGGCACCAGTACTCTTAAATGTGTAATTGGTTGTGTCATTAATTCAGGGGGGTGGAGTGGTACACCCCTTGTTACCTGCCTCAGCTCTCTGTGCAGACCCGCACCCACGAATCAATGACAACCTGAGGTCAGCCAGCTCAGCCGCCTCTTGCAGAGTTTTTGGTCGCTTCTCCTAAAGATTAAGAGTCAAGTCACCACCAGTGCATTTGAGGAATTGCTCTAACAACAGTAATTGCTTCACCACATCAAAAATAGTTGCTTTCTCCGACCTCAACCAATGTTCAAATGCATCTGACAATTCTCTGGCATGCTCCTGGAAAGTACTCTCCTTTCGCTTAGGAACAGCTTTAAACTTCAGCCTATAGGTCTCTGGCTGTAACTCATACGCCCTCAGGACAGCCTCTTTCAACTCCTCATAGTCAACACAAGACTCTAGGGGTAAAGCATCGTACGCCTTGAGTGCTTTCCCCGTTAATCGTGAAGAAACAAGGGCTGCCCACTTCGCTCGGGCCACTGATGCTCCCAGCACTTTTTCTCAAAACGAAGGAAAAATTCTGTAACTCCTGACTCATCAAACACTGGCACTAACTTCAATAGATGCGACAGAGACTGGTCACTGGCTCGACCCCCCTGGCCGAGACAGTTCCCTGTCAACCCTACACAAGTTTTTTCTAGGTCAACATCGGCACAATACTTTGCAGACTCAGCCTGATATCTATACTTGAGCTCAGCCTCTCGGCAATCCGACTGAGCTTTAATTTTAGCAAGCTCGAGCTGAAGTAACATCTCAGGGGACAAACCTTGCGGAGAGGGTGCTATCACCGGGGACCCACCCAGTGGGCCACCTGAAGGTAAACCAAGCTGCCAGCGCAAATTGGTATGAGGGAGTGTACCGTGCTCCGGCAACCGAGAGGGCGGCACAGTTTGAGTCGAGTGAGATGGAAGCTGGGGAGAACGTGCCCCAGCTCCGATTCCACTCGAAACACCATGCCCCCCACCCAGCACACAGGTAATCAGCTCACTCCACAACATACCACTCGTACAAGGATAGCCTAAGACCGTGGCTAAGCACTGCAACCCGTACCGGTCAACCTCTGTTAACCGGTCAGCTGACACAGGCACCTCCAAAAAAATTCCGAGCATCCTCCTCACTGTTCACCACCCGAAAACCGTCCAACAACTCCTCCTGCTCCACCTCTGAGCTCTCACCATTCTCAGACCCGTACAGCGACATGATGGAGTTAACAAAAAAAATCCCCAAATCAAGACAAAAGTAGCCAAACTCTCACGTAGCCTTATTCACCAAAACATGTTCGAAGTCGTCTCAAGTGCAATACTATGTCTCCAACAAATCTCCAACGTGTTCCATATATCCACAAAAACAATGTCCACTGCCAACACTGAGAGAAATAAATTCAACCCCAAATGGCAATAAGATTTCTACAAAAAAACCTGCAAAATTTAGTTCACTATATCCTGGACTAAGGTCGCCATTTGTTTCGACCGGCACAACTGAATAAACAAGGGCACTTAGTATTGGACTACAATATAAGCTATGTAAGCAACAATGGTACGCTAATTCCAAACCCTTGAACTATTAAGCCGGTGAACAAAACACATAAACCCTCTAGAGTTAATATACTAGATAACGGGGTATCAATTAACAAGGGATAAGTGTACTCTACAAAGGCTTTCCAGCAATGGCAAAGCCTGCAAACAACAAGAAGTAATTACGTTAATAAAATGCTCTCAAGTATTAACAAAGCTTAAATAAACTATGACAAGATTTAATAAAAGATTAGATGCTTACGTTATATTTAATTTTAGCCTGAACTCAACATTAAAACCCTTCAATGCTATATGAAAGCACTTGAAGTCTAGTCCTACAGCAAACAGACCTGGAAGCTTCTGCAAACGTCTGATGCTCTAAGATGCTCGTAGAATATAGAACTGTAATAATGCAAGAGGCAGGACATGAAACGTGTATCTTAACCCTCCTGGCCCGGTTGTCATTTTAAAATGACACCACGAACTAAGGGCAGGAGCCCGGGTGTCATTTTAAAATCTGTAAGCTTGAAAGCCTATTCAGCTTGGTCTGAACGCCGTGCGTCCGACGCATGTAAACAAAGACGATCGTTACGTCACCGCACCTCCGAAAACAAGAAAGAGAAGACTCGTTTGTTATTGTATGTCTGTATGTCGTTGTTTCAGTAGTGAAAAGATCGTCATATTGCTAACATCGCCTGCAAGTGCTCTCCACTGAAATCGTCATCACAACTGAACCAATTGACATAGAGACCTCTACTCAACGCCAGTCTACAGATTGGAAACCGCACTACATTTATAGATGCGTGGGAAATTTCTAGCAGTTAAACTAAACAAAAATATGGTAGCCTAGGCCTAGACGTTTTTCGGCCAGATCGCCCGGGTAGCCCACACTGTCATTTTGAGAGCCTGCCCGGGCCAGAAGGGTTTAAATACACCAAAAAGCAGGACATCTGTAATGGATAACACGAGAATGCAACAACTCAGTGACAGTAATAATAACAGCAACTCAAAAACAGTACATCATTAAATAAAGTAACAGCCACCAACGGTTGTGCCCTGCGCAACAACCTAGGCTAAACAATACCGTGAATAATACTAAAGCACACGTGATAAGAGTTAATAAGTATGCATTGTCTTCTCAATTAAGAAAGTCTAGCTGTGGTATCAGGGTATGGGAAACTAGGTAGAGCCAAGCATGCTCCCAGCCTAGTGCCACCCTTTAAGGATATCTCCCTATCTTACGTTAATGACCGGGAGGCTCTCTTGGTAAGTCCAGGTCTCTCGTACCTGGTCTTGCCCTGACGCTCCCCAAGAAGTCATGCAAAGAGCTAGCAATATACTGGCAGGAGTAGGCAAAAGCCCTCTGCCAGCACAATGCTACACTCGCAAAGGAAATATCCAAAAGGGCTGGCCACCAGGCTACCCAGCACCGTCGAAGTCGTATAGGCTGTAGTGAGCCGTATGCACAACACTGACAACGACAACAGATACCCACCACAGTCTAGCATTAAATAATGGAGGAGAACAAGCAATATTGAAAAGCACCCTACAGTATGAAATCTATGACTCTAAACCTTGCTAAGCTAGCATAATAATATCTGAGAGCAGGAGATTGTAATACGACTGGCGGACCGTGAATGTCGCTTGCGAGGGGCCAGAAGGGATGGGTAATTGACTGCAAAGCATAGAAGTATGGAAAAGAAGAAGTTCAGAGAGAGAAACAGTAGTATAGGTGGTTATTGGGGAACAGAATGCAAAAGGAAGTAGACGCAACCTCACGGCGCCATGCTGTGAGGGAGTCAGAAGGGTAGGAGCCCGTCCACTGGGCTAGGAGAGCTGCAACCAACCACAGGCCACTACGTCACAGGGACACAAAGCCCCTGTGACCCTGTTCAGCCACTCACCGACAAGCGGGCCAGCCGGGAAGGGAGCACGCGCACACGTACTACACCTTGCTCCCCCCTTATCTCTCTCATTGCAACTAACACACTGCGTATCTTATAACACTATCAATGATATAAAATACTTCTTGGTGTCACAGACAAGAATAGAGGCAAACACTAAACTGTCTGTGACAACTTAAACACTATGAAAGAAAGAGGGTCGCTCTACGACTATCATAGCCCATTTCACTGCCCTGGCGAGCGCTAGCGAGTACGAGAGCATTCTGAACAGCTGGCTAGCGTAACAATATGAACATGATTAGATTAATATCCAGTATTCGAGAATGGATAATAAGTCGTAGGCGTGTGCATAAACCTTTTAACCCTCTTGATGGTGTAATGGTTAAGGTGTCTAAAAATCTGTGTGTGATAACCCTGGTTCGAATCCTGTGGATCACATATATGCTTTCATTAATTTCATTGGAGGTGTTTGGTGTTGTGGTTAAATTAATAAACAAATAGATTACGTGTATCTCATTGTGCCTGGGAGGAGTGAGTCCTCTATTAAGTTTGGTCTGCCGGACACAGAAGTTAAACGCTTCACCATCTTGTTGGCTGGCATTAGTTTGGCGTCTTCCCCAAGTGAGTTGCAAACCCGCAGAACTTGTGTGTAATTGACTCGCCAATCTACTAAGGCTACCTACCACGTATATAACTACTACTACTACTGAAATGACGGGTCTCAAGACCAGCCCAACCGAGAATAGTTGCAGAATAGCCAGTCTGCAACTAACAGAGCCGAGGAAGACTGGAGAACGAAAGCAAAGAAGAAGAAAAATAGAAGAGCCACCCCAGTTTTCCCATGCTCTGATCCCTGGACAAATACAAGAGCAACCCCTGCTTCCCTGTGTTCTATGACAACAGCCACCAGCCTCGAGAATGGAAAATTCTCCCCATCAATCAACGGCCTGCTCTCCCCCCTCTTCGCCCCTGACAACAGCCAACCACAGCACAGCATTTCCTCAGCCACCGGATATTGTTTATAGTGAACAGATGTTTATGCAAATAAAACATCAACGGCCCGAAGTCTACCGATACAAATGGATGTAGACAAAAGGACACATGATGATGGACCGGGAGATATCATAAACCTCTACCAATAACAACTATTAGGCGAACTATAACAATGTTTGTCTAGGAATTTATTTCATGGACGATTCCGTACACATCCCATTTCTCCATTATTAGACTAAATAACTAGCACTTAAGTAATTAATAAACTACCTAGTATATATGCATTAATGTAAACAACCACTATGTATACCTACGATAAGCAATTACCTCACAACTTCATCACAACCATTTCCCCATATCCCTCTGAGATTGAAACCCTGTAAACGAGAGTCAAGGAAAAAGCCGCACATTACCTCAACTAAATTGTGAAGAAGTATGCAAACCTCAACTGCGGTACTACCCTAAACCTGAATAAGGAGCAGAGTAGCGAATCACAGTAGTGGCTTGTACTAGCCTGCCGCTACCCTGCCCGGAGAGTGTCCTAGCCTGAAGTGCCCCCCTGAAGTCCTGCTTGAGTGACGCCCCACATTCCTGAAGCCTGGAACCTGAAGTCCTGCTCGAGTGGCGCCCTCTACCCCTGACGTGTGGCTCCACGAACCTACGATCCACGTCGGCCAGACCCCTACTCTCTCAGCCCTCCAAACTTAACCTAAGTGTCCCTGTGTATCTTATTTTGTGTTATGGTTGTATAGGTATAGGTTAAAATATGTGAATCGTGTTGTGCTAATTAATTCTGAGATCTGTGCCCAGGATCTTTAAATTGCGTACTGTGTTAATTCTTCTGAATTTTTATACAACAATTTAATTTAGGTCTGTGTCCAAGAGCTAGTGTTCATAATTAATTTAATTTCTCCATAACGTCCTACGCATACGTAAGCTATATTTGTGTTAATTAATTCACTTTGCCACATTCTCAGATTTTCCTAATATATGTATTCTGTTGTGTATTTTGCAATTTTGTGTATAATTCCCCTTCTTAATCCATCACTGATTACCTAGAACCAACGCCCATCTCATAATTAATTTACCTCAGTTTCCTCGTTGAGAAGTATTGTTATTCTATCAACATATTTACTTCCCGAGCTCTCCAATTTTTCATCTCTTAATTAACCACCAGTGTAATGGTTTTATGAATTAGTATTGACGTTCATTTGATTACTGATGTAAGTAATTCTGATTCTTCGTGCTTAGGAATTTGAGCATTGCATTGTTTCTGTTACTTAATTATTCATCATATTCTATACACCCCGTGTTATGGTGTATATTTCCCCTAAGACTCTGTTAACTCGTTCAGACATCTTGGTTATACTATCTTGAGTATTTCCTTAATACAACTTTGTTGTGTGCACTAGTTCCTATTCCTAATTAATGTTGTATTAATTATCATTTATACTTTCATTATATAAGTATTCCCAGAGCATTCTTTGTCTAAGTTTGTTTAGTCAATTATAGTCTGTTCTTAAATACAATTAATAGATATTCTTCTATAGTCAAGTCATAATTGTATATTAAATTTACATCTGAATTCCTCGACTCGTTTCGTTATTATTACATGTGATCGTTTGAAGTGAATATAAGATTCCCATCATAAATTACATAATTTGAGTTTCCTTGAGAATAAATTGTGCAAATAAAAAATTTATATTCTGCCACCAATTTCATAATACTATCATTGAAACTGAGTTCATAGTTGCACTATTTCAAAACTAAATTCCCACCCCCGCAGTACAAATATATGACCTGACCACCCGTAGCTAATGAGAAGGTCCCCTCAGTAAACGCGACTACCTGGCTAGCTCGCCCTACCTACCGTGTGACTCACCCCACTACCTGTGTGTTTATGTATCCACTCAATTCCCCCAGATTATCTTGTTTAATTCTGTGTTCTAGTTCTTGCATTGACGATTTATTCACGTAAGACACTCGACTCACATATTTAATATTATTAAAGGTTGATTCTATAAGTCACGTGTATTATTTAGTTGCATATTATTCACTTTGTTTTTAACCGCAGTTGAAGAGCGATTGCTCCCCATTCATGATCTACTATTTATATGCCTTGTATTCCTTGCCTGATAGTTCCAATAATTATCCAGGTGAAGCTGCATTCTGAGTTTCAGGTATATATAACTTTGAATAAACTTGTGTATAATTGTTATATGTGTTGTTATTGAGTTCTGTAGTACCTAATTGAATACCTATTTGTGAGATTAAGGACGTGTCTGATTTGACCCTGTTGAGTTATTTACGATCTATAAGTCCAGATCTGGATTTTAGTAAAGACTATATCACGAGCTATAAATATTATAGCCCGGCATAACACTGGTGGCAGCAGTGTCTCAATACGGCTATCAACACAAGTGTTCTTTCTGTAAAAAAAAAAAAATCTAGTATTCAATTGGTATATTTACTTTACGTATGATTCATCATGGCAGCCATTAGGTCTCTTGATATCCCATCATTTAAGCCCGAGGATTACGACATTTACACGTACTTGGAAATGGTCAAACCGGTCCTAGACATTATGTTTGGGAACGAAGACGCGTCCAAAATCATACAATTGTGGTTAAATTGGGAAAGTATGCAACTAAAGTGTCAGGATATGTGCACGACAATATGCCTGGGTTAACATGGGTACAATTTGAGGTGTATGTCAAGACAGCAATCAATCCAGTTTTAGGCTAAACAATTGTGGACAAAAAGTTTCAAGAGGTCAAATACTCGGGAGCTGAAGGTAGGTGCCCATCGTTGAGGGGGCATCACACGACGACCAGATCCTGTACATGTGGGGTTAGACCGAGTAGGGATTAGAGAGGGTTTCGGGACACGTGGTAATGGGGAGGAGGAGGAAGTTGAGCTAGATGATAAAGGTGGCCTATTTACTTTTTTGGGAGTTGGCCGAATTAGAGGAGAAGAGTGTGTGCTACTAGAAGGTAGGGGACTTCTTATGTTAAATAGAGGGAGAGGGCGTGCAACAGGTCTAGTTGGCAGATAAGAGGTAGAAGGAGCTGGAGACTTGAGTTTGGAAGCATAAGGTTTTGGATAAGGGAGGCGTGAGATAAGAGGGGCAGGTAACGGATGCGGAAGTGAAGAGGTGGGTTGAGGAGAGGAAGTGATAGGTAAAGGCACAAGATTGGGTATATTAGTGATTATAGGGGTGGTAGGTTGAGTGTTAGAAGATTGTGCAGAAATAGGTAAACTGATGGAAGGGGAAGGTTGGACAGGAAGAGAGGGAGGGGGGCGATAAGCCTGGGAGGGTAAAGTGGGAGGAGCAGAGACAATGCGTGTGGGTATAGCAGGAATGGGTGTGTAAATAATAGTTGGTTGTCGTGGTGGTGGTAGAGGTGTGGGTGTATGAGGTAGAATGTTTAGATCAAGAGGGGGTCTTTGTCAGCGTGCAGATGTGACAGGTAGAGGAAGTTCAGGTGTGGTAGGCTCTGTGGATCCTAAATTGTGGTTATCAGTTGCAGGCAAAATAACATTCTGAATGGGATCAGCAATCATAACTATATTCTCACTAATAGTCTGAAATCTATGTACATGCCTATTGCGATATGTACGCGACTCACCAAAATAGTTGACGGTAACCTGGTAACAGTTGGGTACAGCTAGTATTTCAAATGACCCTTTAAATTTGGGTTTGAGCTTGGATGGAACTTGTAAGTGTGCAACCATAACTAGATTGCCAACACAGTGGGGACTGGCTTTAGGTGTTTCGTCAGGTTGAAAATCTTGGACGTACTGTATTTGTCATAGGCGATTTTTTAGGTGAACTAGAGATTGGGCGAAATTGGAGGAGGGCTCATACGGGGCAGCTAGATGACGTAGGGGAAGGAGTAAAGGTGCTACTCCAAATACTCGCTCATGGGGGGAAATGCTGTCTTCTCGAGGGCAAGTGTTGATTCCCCATTGCACAATCTTGACTTGGCTGGCCCAATCTTTGGAGTCCATTTGTTGCAACTGGGTTCTGATCTGGTTAGCAATGGTTCTGTGACTTCTCTCACATATGGAATTGCCTTGTGGCCAGTAAGGTGAGGAGTGGCTGATTTTAAATCCACACATTAGAGATAGTTGAGACCATATGTGGGTGGTGAATTCAGGTGTGGTAAACTATCAATGGAAGTTAAATATTACTAAGCTATAATGAATCAAATAAAATCAATCTAAATGAATACTCTATATCTAAATTGAATTCAATCTGAAACAAGCTAATTTATATCCAAAGGTCTCACATAATAAATGTATATAATTATAGGGTAAGGTTATAAGGGTTAATATTAGCCAGGAATTAACTCACCAATAGTTCCACGTGGCAATGAGGCAAGGGAGAACGTTTTACCCAATATGGTGTTGGACAATGGGGAACGAGACTTCGGTCCCGAGACACGAGTCAAGTTAAAGAAAGGATAAATGATTACATGGGAATGGACATGATTATTATAATTTATGCTTATCAGTCAGTCATGATGTCGATGAGAGCGTCGTGATGGTGTAGTTGTGTGTATTGCTGTATGTGTATTGTGATTAGAGGCACAAAAGCACGATCAACTGAGGGCGGAAAATTAGATGTTAACTGGTTGGTGTTCGTGAAGGCTCTGACGTACCTCAAAAGCACACCTTGCTGCCTTGGCAAACCGCCAGGAGCCCAAATTATCGTACCGCATTTAGGTTGCTCTATACGATAAATTATATTAATATATACGATAAATTCATATATACTACATAAGACCATGGCAATATTGCTTAATAGCATATTAGGCCTTTTATAACTTAACTTATTTACAATCTTATAATATACGATCTACTCGTCCTACATCGTGCTGTAGGAGAGATCGTGACGTCACAGAGACATACAAGATCACAAAAGAGTCATAGTCTATCGTATTTATACGATACACTCCCCCCACAAAAAAGACCTGAACCCCATCTTAAACCTAAAGTTGCCCAGAGGCTATCTTCTGACGCCACAAGTCGACAGCGCCAGCAGCAGCGCGTCTGGGACGCGTCCCGGTCCGAGAATGATCACCATCAGTATGAGGTGAGGCGTTCCTTCGAGAATCCTCGGACCCAGCAATAACAGGTGGAGCCTCAGATTGCAATGCGGAATCTAGCTCCAAAGCGTACAAACGTGCGATAGGACGAACAGTAGTTCCAGTGGCTGTCTTTAATAGCGCCACCCGCTCTACAGAGTCTGCCCCCTTGTATACCTCCAATACGCGGCCTAATTTCCAGTATAAACGAGGACTATCTTCTTTAATTAAAACAACGTCACCAACTGTAGGGGCCGTTGGTCTACCAGAGGGAGTAACACTCCTTTCCCTCAATGCTAGCAGATATTCACTAATCCACCGTTTCCTAATATCCTCGATTATCCTCGATATATACTGGTATCTCTTAGACACCGCTACCGCAGAGTACAACGAGGGATCCTCTAACTCTACTATGGACTGAAAATCAGATGGAAACGCAGTCAATGGTTTTCCATATAGCAAGTGAGCTGGCGTTAATGGTAGTGGTTCTTGCAGGTCGGTGTACACATATGTAAGCGGGCGATCATTCACGACTGCCTCTATCTCTGTGAGGACTGTCGTCAACTCACTCTTCTTTAATAGAGCACGTCCTACAACCGCTCTTAGTCCTGACTTTACTATGCCGACACACACCGTTCCCACATTCCACCAAACCAAGGTGCCTTAACTGGAATGAACCTCCATTCGCACTTCTTCTCTCCCAAAAAAGTGATGATAGTAGGATCACTACTCATATCCTTTAGATATTTTGATGCTAGGACATAAGTGGGAGCATTGTCGCTAAGAATGAGTTGAGGGAATGAACGACGGGCACAAAACCGTCTGAACGCCAGCATAAATTCTTCGCTAGACATATTATCACATAGTTCTAGGTGTACCGCTCGAGACGTCGCACAGGTAAACAATAATATATAAACCTTCTCATGCTCCCTCGTCTTCAATGCCCCTGTGTAATCTAATCCTACCGCTTGGAAAGGTTCTACGTGCTTTACACGGCATTCAGGTAGAGGTGGAGCTGGTCCAGTTGCATATGGTTTACCCTTTAGTCTCTGGCATATTACACACTTTCTCACTACGCGTCGAGCTACTTGTCGAACTCTGGGTATCCACCATATGAGACGTAAAATTTGATATAATATGACATACCCCGTAGTGTTTTACTTCCCTATGTGCACGTATGATCAATAGATCAGTAACGTGATGTCTTGTTGGCATAAGTATAGGTCGGTTTGTGCCGTCTGGTACACCCGACCACTTCAGGCGACCCTCACACCTGATGAGGCCATTGTCTAGGTGCAACCTTAGTTGACGCACTATATTAGGCATTAATGTCTTATTCGAGCCTTTCAAGGATTCTAATTCATTGGAAAAGGTTTCTACTTGAACCCATTTGATCAAAGTTACTTCAGCTGCTTTAAATTCACGAGCATCAATGTTGTGACCCCTGTTGCAGAGTTGGCCCGTTACTTTAAGCTTAAGATTGGATACATATCGCAACACCCAAGCTACAACTCTGACTAGTTTATTATAGTCACCGAATCTTGCCCACTTTATGATAGGACCCGGTGGCTCATTTGGTTGGGCTGTAACTGCCACTGTTTCCAGTGGCAGAAGTCCCTCACCAACAGCATGCCATATAGTCCATTCACTTTCATGGAGCAGCCACTTTGGACCATGCCACCACAATTCGGACTTCATTAACTGGCTAGCCGTTATACCCCTAGTTATGAGATCACTAGGGTTTTCCTTTGTATTTACATAATGATAAGCAACGTCTGGCAAAAGGGCTCTAATCTCATCTACCCTATTCCGCACATAAACTGGCAGAGACTTCTTGCTATGTATCCAGTTGAGTGCGACCTGACTATCGCACCATACGTGAACGATTTCAATATTTAATTCGCTCTCGTATGCTGCGCGTACATGTTGCACCAGACGTGCTAATAGCAGCATGGCAGTCAATTCCATTTTAGGGATAGTTACCTTTTTAACCGGGGCTACTTTGGCCCGGGCTGTAACTAAATGTGCCCCAAATGAAGTAACAACATATATGGCTACCCCGTATGCCGTGGCGCTAGCATCGCAAAACGTGTGTAACGTAACGTCACCGAACGCCGCCACTTTACGAGGTATAGGTTTAGTACATAGGATGGCATATTCATTCAACAACAATGTCCCTTGGTCATTCAGGTCCTCGGGCAAACTGTCATCCCATCCTATTTTACGTCTCCATACTTCCTGCATTAGAATCCTAGCTCTTATGGTAACAGGTAATGCTAGACCCAAAGGATCAAAAAATTGCGCAACTTTGCTCAACAGACTTCTTTTTGTGTGCGCTCCTGTCTGCTGAGCAAAAGACCTTGTTTGAAAAGTTAGTATGTCATGTTTAGGTTGCCAGATCATCCCCAAATTTCTGGACTTTTCCTGGTTAAGAGATGCCGTACCATCCACCTGTATTAAACTCTGAAGATCTTCACTATTAGTAACCCACTCGCGGAGAAATAGATGTGCATCCGCAAACAATCTGCGTGCTTGCCAGTATGCATACAACAAATCATCTTGACTATCGCTAGTACCCTGCAAATTGTCAATGTATAATCCGCGAGATAGTTTACTTGTGTCCTCATGAGTGTCAGCTAGATGTTTTCTGATTGTGGCATTTAACAAAAACTGCGAGCAAGTGGCCCCAAAGAGTACAACCCGAAAACGGTATATTATGATGGGACTTTCAGAGTCGCTAATGTCGCTGAACCAAAGAAAGCGGGTAACATCTCTATCTTCCTCCTTTAGCTTGACCATCAAGAATGCTTTCTCGATGTCACTGGTATAGGCGTACTTTCCCAGCCTAAACCGCAATAGATGTTGGGACAGGTCCGACACCATGGACGGACCTGTCAACAGGCAGTCATTCAGACTGGGTTGTTGACCTTGGTGGGCAGAACAGTCATACACCACCCGTATTGGTGTGGTGACGCTGTCTTTCTTTACCCCATGATGGGCCAGATAGTGAACCCTACCCTTCTTACACGGTTCCTTGACATCGACTCTCTCAATAAAACCCCTATCCTCATAACTCCGAAATACATCGTCATACGCCTGGCGCGTGCTCGGTTCGTTAGACAATTTCCGCTGCATGCGCGCAAGCGACCTAATGCCAAACCATAGTTGGTAGGTAGGCTTATCTCACTGTTCTTCCAAGGTAAACTAACTTTATATTGCTTGTCTGAGGCACAGTAGCACACAGACTCGTCAAACCTTTGTAGCGCAACTTCCGAGTCATAATCAGTCTCCATAGGATTAATGCCTATGTGATCCAATCTCCACAGTCGTTCCAGGTCGAACTCGGCAGCCATCTTAGGGTCACTAGGTTGGGAATCCTCCCTTCCCAACTCCTCTTCCGCGGTTACATTGACTCTATATATCGAGACCGTGTCGACCAGGACCTTTGACTGTGTAGTATGCACCTTTCCGCTCATGCAGTATCCAAATTTAGTGGGGATTAAAATTACACCGCACATCTTTTTAAATCCAGGGTATACTACTTCATAATAATGATCCACACCAAGTAGAACATGCACCTCACTCTGATTTCCCATGGGATCTGACAAGTTAACCCCTTTGCTACGTAATGCGTGTTCCACCTTCTTCACACCCACAGATACATATTCTGGTAGGGTGTCTACTACGATACAAGTCATAAAGTACCGGTTTTTACGATAGAAATATGAAATCTCCGCTATCTCGTAGTCTTGTTTATCAGTAACCCCTGTGAAGCCCTGTAATCGAAGAGTCTCAGCCCCTACGATTCGGTGCTTCAGTCCCACTAGTACGGACCTCTTTATAAAGGAACGTTGAGACCCTTGATCTAGAAGTACCCGACAAACTTTGTTACTGTCATTACCTTCCATGGGAATCTGTATTGTGGGCAATATAGTGGTGTCTTGCGTGCTACCTAGTGCCACAGTTGTAGTACCCTCATTTTTGACGTCTTTGACTTTATCTGCTGTAGGACACAACTTATCAAAGTGATGTCCTTTGCAGTGGCGACAGGGCCTTAAGTATGTAGCAGTACATTGTCCCTGCTTACCATGTTCTTTACTTAGACAACCTACACATAGCTTCAATCTTTTCGCCTGTGCTAGTTTTGTCTCATTTGTTGGGTATTTTACGCAGAAACTCCATTTATGTTTGTTGTTACATAGCTTACATAGAATCTGAGCAGGTTTCTTATACACACCCTCTTTCTTTACTTTAGTCCCCACTGTCATGCTTACTGTTCCCCTCTTCTCCACATTCTCACTCCCTCCCTCCCGACTCATACATTCTCCCTTTGTTCAACTGTAGATTATTGATCTCCTTACTGAACTGAGTTTTGAATTCCCCCAGCTCAAATGATCTTACCTTATCAAGTATTGCCATAGGAAGCTTCTGACGCAAGATAATGACTATCATTTCCTGCGTGGTAAGCCTTAGGGTATCTAGCGATCGAGTATGGCACTCCATATTTGCCCTGAAGTTTGTCAACTCATCAACCTTATACTGTGGTTCTGCGAGCCCCAACAAGGCAACGACATGGGCCATCTTCAACTGCTCTCTATCCCCGTATGTGGACTCTAATAAGTGTACCGCTTCAAGATAACTACCACCTACTACTGCAAAACCCTCTATTAAATGTAAGGCCTCTCCTTCCATTTGTCCCTTCAGATAGTGAAACTTGCGGACATTATCCAAAGAGGATTCATGAACCGTAGATCGAAATACGTCCCAAAAAGCTAACCACTCGGTTAACTTGCCCCCAAATGTAGGAAGATTGAGCTTTGGGAGGTGTACAGTATGTTTTGGGTCAGCCCTTCTATGGGCCTCATTATCGCCTCCCTTCTTACTTGCGACAGCACGCTGTAATAGGCGCTTCGCTCTAAAGACAGGTTCGTCATAGAGGGCGCGATTATCACACTCTGTAACTATCTCTTCCTCCTCTATCATGTCAGCCACAATCACCTCACTCAGAGCCGTAATACGACCGTGGGTAGCCTGGACGTTATCTAATCTAGCCTCCAATTCCTCTAGATCAGCAGTAGTGATGAAAGTGTTTAAGTCCACAATTAGCCTATTTAACACTCCCCGAAGTCCCGCCCTTTGATTTTTAGGGGCTTTGCTTAGCACCCCACTAGACGGTGTCTCTTTATGGTCTTTATCCATTTTGCTTGTGAGCCTATAGGCTATGTATCTAAATGTTACGTTACAAGGACAACGGCAAATCAATAGTCTAATTAAGAGACGCCAACCTGCGGACTTCTATGTTATGGAGAAAAAATAGTACACTATATAGCAATACCTACTAATAGATCATATTGAACAAGAAAAAATGTTAGGTCAGGTCATATGTCACAGGAAGTCTGAAACTGAAAAGAACATTACTGGGGAAAGACGATGGGTGGGAAGCAGGACTTAGGCAGGCGCAATGACACAACCCCGGCGTCCCTCTCTAGCCAACGCTTCGTTAGCCCTACAATTTTGTTATATAGGACTTGATTGGTGTCTAAGTCGAGGTGGACACCATCCTGGTCGAGGTCTCGGATGCTGAGTGTGATGGAAACAAAGCGGTGCTTCGTTTCTATTAACCGACACCTCAGGGCGCGGTTAACAGAATTTTTTATAGCCTGAAATTCCGCAGCTGAGAACCCTCGGACTTTCGTCCGGCTCTCAATTGCCACGATCTTGCAGCTTCCTCCGGACTCACGCTCCAGATCCAGCGCCACCTCTTTAATTGCGTCAGCTAACTCGCGGGGCACTGTACCGGGGCGTATATCATTGCCGCCTATAAACAAAAAGATCATATGTGGCCTAAACCGTACCACTTGCCCCCACTGGGGGGAGGCTTTCAGGGTGTCAACGGTTGCTCCCGGTACCCCGAAGTAGGTCAGCCGGAAAGTTCTTTCCCCCTCTGA
Source organism: Paralithodes platypus (assembly GCA_032716605.1). NCBI lineage: Eukaryota > Metazoa > Arthropoda > Malacostraca > Decapoda > Lithodidae > Paralithodes > Paralithodes platypus. The sequence continues at coordinate 20,124,365 of CM064547.1, read as the reverse complement.
CGCCCGATACGACTCAGTACCTCCGTCAGCTGCCCTTAGCCTAGTGGCATAAGAATGTCCCACTATGGCTATTCGCTGAGGTACCGGCGCCTGAGGTACAGGAAGATAGCCAAGCCCTACCCCTCCGGGGTCCTTGCTCCTGCATCCCTGGGCTAATCCCTTGCTCATTGCCTAAGATCCCTTACTGGTAGCTAGTTCCCGGGTCTGGGCACCAATGTGGTAAACTATCAATGGAAGTTAAATATTACTAAGCTATAATGAATCAAATAAAATCAATCTAAATGAATACTCTATATCTAAATTGAATTCAATCTGAAACAAGCTAATTTATATCCAAAGGTCTCACATAATAAATGTATATAATTATAGGGTAAGGTTATAAGGGTTAATATTAGCCAGGAATTAACTCACCAATAGTTCCACGTGGCAATGAGGCAAGGGAGAACGTTTTACCCAATATGGTGGTGGACAATGGGGAACGAGACTTCGGTCCCGAGACACGAGTCAAGTTAAAGAAAGAATAAATGATTACATGGGAATGGACATGATTATTATAATTTATGCTTATCTATCAGTCAGTCATGATGTCGATGAGAGCGTCGTGATGGTGTAGTTGTGTGTATTGCTGTATGTGTATTGTGATTAGAGGCACAAAAGCACGATCAACTGAGGGCGGAAAATTAGATGTTAACTGGTTGGTGTTCGTGAAGGCTCTGACGTACCTCAAAAGCACACCTTGCTGCCTTGGCAAACCGCCAGGAGCCCAAATTATCGTACCGCATTTAGGTTGCTCTATACGATAAATTATATTAATATATACGATAAATTCATATATACTACATAAGACCATGGCAATATTGCTTAATAGCATATTAGGCCTTTTATAACTTAACTTATTTACAATCTTATAATATACGATCTACTCGTCCTACATCGTGCTGTAGGAGAGATCGTGACGTCACAGAGACATACAAGATCACAAAAGAGTCATAGTCTATCGTATTTATACGATATCAGGGGCATTGTCAGAATGGATTGCTTGAGGGAGGCCAAAATAGGGGAAGACATGTTGAATGAGGGCCTCAGCCACTGCAATGGCTGAGTGTTCTTTTGCGGGACAGGCGATGACATATTTGGAGTATGTGTTCACAAAAGTAATAATGTATCTGAAACCATGACTATTGTCCATCGGTCCCATTACATCCACTGCAAGCAATTGCCATGGTTTGGAGCAGCTAACTTTCCAAAAGGATCAGCTGTGCGGGTTCGATCCTTGCCTAATGCACATGCTTTGCAGGACTCAGTGATGCGCTTGGCAGTGACATAAGGTGATGGTGTCCATTATACCTGTTGAAAGGTAGAGATGAGCTTTCTTTGTGCTAGGTGGATGCCATTATCCATGTGAATTGATTGCATAGTGGATAAGGCTGCTTGGGGAGTGATCACAATTTTACCTTCCAAGGTGAATAGATTGTCACCCCGCCTGGTTAATTGATTGAAAACATTCCTGGGCATCCAATCAGGTTTTTCTTGTTGGTATTGTTGTAGAAGTTCTTGCTGGCTGTTGTCCAACGAGCCTTGATGATGGATTGCAAGAATGGTATGGGTTGGTTCGTCTTGTTGAGAGGTCGAATGTGTAGATGGTATGGGTAGACGAGAGAGTGCATCGGCATTTGTATGTAATTTTCTTGGGCGATAAACGATATCCATATCGAATTCTTCCAGTGATTCCCTCCATCTGACAGTCATAGCGTTTTTCGTGTCAGATTTCCTCAACCATTGAAGGGCGTGGTGGTCGGTGATGACGGTGACCTTGACTCCTGCCAGGTAGGCTTTAAAATGTTGTAACGGCCAAACCATGCCGAGACATTCTCGCTTAGTCACGGGGTAATTTATCTCAGCCGGGTTGAGGGTGGAGCTTGCACATGCAATGATGTGTTCTTTGCCGTCTCTGGTCTGACCTAGAATGGCCCCAATTCCAAACTGTGACACGTCTGTGTACAAGCGGAATGGTTGAATGTAGTCCATAAATGAGACTACTGGAGAGGCAACTAATTTGCTTTTGAGGTCATTAACCCTTCCAGCCCGGCTGTCCTTATATAAGGACACCGCGGCAGATAGGTAGGACCCCGGGTGTCCTTATAACAGGAAGTAAGCTTGAAAGCCTATTCAGCTTGTTTTGAAAGGCGTCCGTCCGACGCATGTAAACACAGCCGGTTGGACCGACGCTGCGCACCTCCGAACACAAGAAGGAGAGGCGTAGTTTGTTTTTGTGTGTCTGTATGTTGTTATTTCAGTAGTGAAAAGTCTCGTATGGCTAAAATCGCGGCAAAATGCGCTCCACGGAAATCGTCATCACAACTAAACCAGTTGACTTAGAGAGCTCTACTCAACGCCAGTCTACAGATTGGAAACCACAGTACGTTTAGACATGCATGGGAATTTTCTAGCAGTTAACTCTTGTCTATCGGGGCCCGACTTAAGTCCGTATCGAAAAATTTGGACTATGTGGCGGGGCCCGACTTAAGTCTGTGTGCAATTTTGGCGCAATATTGGCTCTGAGAAAGAGACGAGCGACGGGAGGAGCCTGGGTTACCTCATGGCCGCTCGCTACGGCCGCCGTGGACCAACTGAGATGTACTCCACTTACATCCACCCTCACTCCCTCGCTACATATGTAATTATATAAAGAAATTACCTTATTTTAGCGATTTTGCCCTTCGGTTGCACAATCGTTGCAAGATAACCAGTGATCGAAGAAGGATGGTTCGGGTGTCATTCGAAAGCTCAATTTATGTCCTTTCAGGGATACATACTTGTATTATGCTCTGGGTATTGTTTATGCATGAAAATGTGCACGGAAACAACCCCATTTATGGTAAAAAAAACCTGCTGGGCGGCACAGTGAAATATACTCCACCACCCGCTCTTAAGGTGTAAAAATAACAAAGATACGGTAGCCTAGGCGTAGACTTATTTTGGCCATATCGCCCGGGTCTCAACAACGTCCTTAGGATAGGGCCCCCGGGGGGAGGGGGGGGGGGGGGAGGGTTAAAAGCATTAAGTCTTAGGTCAGTCCATAGGAAGGGTTCTTCCTTTTTTGTGAGGTCATGAAGGTGCTTGGTAATGGTGGCAAAATTCTTCACAAAACACCTGTAGTACGAAGCTAGGCCCATGAAGGCACATACACCTTTAACGTTAGTGGGAGGGGTGATCTTACCGATTGCTTCAAGTTTGCAAAGGTCAGGTGCAATTCCTTCTTCAGAAACAATGTGTCCTAGGTAATTACTCTGTTCTTGGCTAGAGTGCACTTGGAGGGTTTAAGCTTGAGGTTGGCATCTCGGATTCTTTGAAAGATTTCCTTTAGACGTTACAGGTGTTCTGCCCAAGTTCTGCCAAACACAATGATATCATCCAGATATGCAAGGCAAGTTTCCCAAGTTAAACCTTGCAGGACTGACTCCATCAATCTGGAAAATGTGGCTGGTCCATTGCATAGTCCGAATGGCAATACTGTAAATTCGTATAGTCTTCCTTGGCTGGTGGAGAATGCAGTTTTCAGTTGATGCTGAGGTAAAATGGGGACTTACCAGTATCCAACTTGTAAGTCCAATGTGGTGAACCACTTGGCACCAAGCAATAAGTCGAGAGAGTCATCAATCCGGGGAAGGGGTGTGGCATCCTTGATGGTGACGTCATTGAGTTGTCTATAGTCTATGCAGAATCTTGTGGACCAGTCATTTTTATGGACTAGTAACACTGGAGAAGACTAGGGGCTGGTAGAGGTTTTGACAACTCTTGTTGCAAGCATCTCTTGGACTTGTCTGTCTTCTTTGTGTCATTGGATCGGGTTTTTCCTCCTAATTGGTTGCTTGATGGGGTGTCCCACTGTGTGAATGGGGTGATGCAACACTTCAGTTTTGCCCATATCTCGGTTAGAGGTGGCAAAAATATCTTGGTATGAAATTAGGAGGTTTTTGAGATCAGTTTGTTGAGGGGTAGTGAGAGTGGAAGGAATGTCAGGGAGGGAGTGTTGGTAAGGAGGGGAAGAGTCAGAGGGTAAGAACAGTTCTTCTGAATACATTTCTAACTCGCTAACGGCTAGGCCTTTTGGCAAGGTGACAGGTTGGTCAGAAATATTAGCAATTTTTATACAGTTCAGTTGATGTGGTAGCAGGCAAGGAGCGGTTAGGCATACCCCATTGACCCACCGTCCAAACCTGAACAAAAACCAAAAACCTCACCTCCTCTAGGTAACTTGAAGCAGTTTAAATCCGCCACTTTGTCAGTACCTCTCCCTACCACTGCTGCACCCCAAAGTAAGATAAATTATATTCCCTGCCCCAATCACCTCGTCTCTTCAGCCATAGTTTCTACCTCAGTTACAGTTCCCCCCCATCATGAGAAATGGGTACCATTGATTCCTACCATTCAAGGAAATGTCCTTGTGACCCCACACCTCCAAAGCCCTTTCAATGGGGTATGCCTAACCGCTCCTTGCCTGCTACCACATCAACTGAACTGTATAAAAATTGCTAATATTTCTGACCAACCTGTCACCTTGCCAAAAGGCCTAGCCGTTGGCGAGTTAAAAATGTATTCAGAAGAACTGTTCTTACCCTCTGACTCTTCCCCTCCTTACCAACACTCCCTACCTGATATACCTTCCACTCTCACTACCCCTCATGACATGATGGCTAAAGAAAAGCTAGAATTATAACTATAATTGATGGATTGGTGGATTAGGGAGTGGGAATGGAAGAGTTAGGGGTGGTATACATGGGAGGGATTTGGGGTTTGGTCATTAGTAGAAGGTAAAGACTGAAATTGAAATACAGTAGAAGAATAAAATATGCCCGGAATCATCCAGGCTACTCCATTATTTTGGTATTAATAGTATGTTTTTATTTTTTTATTTTTTTTCCTAACTCCTACATTTTATCAATGTATTTACGCCCAAACATAATTATACAGGTACACATAATTATTTGTTTTATGATTTACTCATTTATCCACTCATTCATTCATCCATTTGTTTCATTTGTTTATTATATTTAATTTATGTACAGTACATGTACATACACACTGTACTGTACATACATAGCCTATTATTATTATTATTATTATTTTTTTTTTTTTTTTTTATCTAATGTGGCGCACACATAGTAATAGATAAAGGTCCAATATTTATATATTTAGCGTCTATAAATTGGAATGGGGTCTCTATTGATGATGAAGTCTTGACTGATTTTAAAGTTTTTCTTACTACTCTTTCTTGGTCTATGTTTCTTATTATTTTTTCGGTTTGACTTGACAAATCAAGTTGGTTGATTTTATTCCATACTTCTTTTGCTTGATTGTTAATTAATATATTTATAGGTAACTTATTTGCATTTAAGTGTAAATCTCCATTTGTGATTAGGTCTGGAAATCTTATGTCGAATATAAATCTTAGTGCCTTGTTCTGTATAATTTGTAGTTTATATTGTGATGGGACTGTGGCTGTATTGATAGGTACTGGAGGATAGGTCAGTATAGGGAGAATTAAGGCCATATATAGTTTCATTTTAATTTCAATTGTAGCCTCTCTGAATCGGTTAAGTTTGGTCAGTATTGCTTTCATTCGATGATATGTATTAGTTATATGTGTATTGAATCCATATTTGGTAATGTGCAATCCTAGGATTTTACCTTCATTGCTATACTCTATTTTGTTGTTGTCAATAATTAGATCGGGGTATATAATTTTATTTAGTGGGATTACTTTAAATTTTCTTAGATTTGTTTTTATCAACTCTGCGAAGCAGAGTGGTATCGCGCACACAGATCCCTCCCGTATACTGTGCACCACCAGCCAGCCTGTCTGTCGTCGTCGTCGTCGTCGTCGTCCGTCTGTCTGTCTGTCCGGAAACTCCTCCTAGACCGTTTGATGGATTTTCACCAAATTTCACAGGTATATTCATTTGGTCAATGCAAAGGTCAGTCAAAAAGAAATATTCCATTTAACTTAAAGGTTAATTCAAAGGTCAAGGTTAAAAATAAGGTCAATATTTCATAGATTTTAGTTCGTACTCAAATGTCTTCATTTTCACTATACAAGTTACTGGTAACCTATATTGACCATATTGACCAAATTTTAGGTAAATATACCTAAGGGTAAGGTCAAAGGTCAAGGTCAAAGATCAAAAACAGTTTTTCACTAGTATATCTTATACTAACTGTTAGATTCTCACTAGGCTTACCATGTATATTCGGAATACCTAGGCGAAGGCCATACAAGAAACTATACAATTCCATAATAAAGGTCAAGGTCACAGGTCAAGGTCAAATAAAAGGTCAATATGCTATTTTCTTTACTTTTCATGAATACTTCTCAAAATTTGGTGAGATAGTTGCACTTTAAATGAAAAGGAAAATAATACATTTGGACACATATCATAGAGGTCAAGATAAAGGTCAAAGGTCAAGGTCAACTATTCTATTAATATATATGAAACTAACTGATGGGTTTTAATGAAATTAGGCATGCTTATTTGATTTTCTGGGGCAATGTCAATAAAACAATAAAACAAAAAATCTTACATAAAGGTCCAGGTCACAGGTCAAGATCAAAGGTCAACTTTTACTATTTATATTACTTTTTACTCAAATGTCTTCATTTTCACTATACAAGTTACTGGTAACCTATATATCATATTGACCAAATTTTTATGTAAAGATTCTTAACCCTTAATTGGCGGCGCGCAACTTATGTCGTGTGAAATAAATTTGGACTAAGTGGCGGTTCACAACTTATGTCGTGTGCCATTTTCAGCACATAATGTTGCAGAGAGAGAGAGCTGAGCGGTGTGAGGAGCGTAGTAAGGCTATGACCGCCGCCCACCACCGCGGTGGGCCAACTGAAGTGAAAACCACCCTTCCATCCCCCCTCACACTCGCTACACAGGGAATTATGTAGGGAAAGTATCTAATTACATGGTTTTTGCACTCGTCTTGCGCGATCGTTGCAAGAAAACCAGTGGTCGTACAAGGATGGTTGGGGTGTCATTGGAAAGCTCTGTTTTTGCCTTTTCAGGCATAGATACTTGTTTTACGCTCTGGGTCTTATTTAGGCATGAAAATGATCACGTAAACAACCCTATTTAGGGTAAAAACACCCCACTGGGCGCTACGGTCAAATAGACCACCTAGCCCGCTAAATAAGGGTTAAGGGTAAGGTCAAAGTTCAAAGTCAAAATAAGTTTTTCACTAGTATTTCTTATACTAACTGTTAGATTCTCACTAGGCTTATCATGTATATTCGGAATACCTAGGCCAAGGTCATACAAAAAACTGTACAATTCCATAATAAAGGTCAAGGTCAAATAAAAGGTCAATATGCTACTTTCTTTACTTTTCTTGCAAACTTCACAAAATTTGGTGAGATAGTTGCACTTTAAATGAAAAGGAAATAATACATTTGGACACATATCATAAAGGTCAAGATAAAGGTCAAAGGTCAAGGTCAACTATTCTATTAATATATATGAAACTAACTGATGGGTTTTAATGAAATTAGGCATGCTTATTTGATTTTCTGGGGCAATGTCAATACAAAAAAAAACCACTTACATATGGTTCAGGTCACAGGTCAAGGTCAAAGGTCAACTTTTACTATTTATTTTACTTTATACTCAAATGTCTTCATTTTCCCTATACAAGTTACTGGTAACCTTGATATCGTATTGCCCACATTTTAGAAACATATTCAAAAGGGTAAGGTCAAAGATCAAGGTCAAAGGTCAAAATAGTTTTTCTACTAGTATTTCTTATACTAACTGTTTGATTTTCACTAGGCTTACCATGATTATTCGGAATACCTAGACCAAGGTCATGCAAGAAACTATACAATTCCATAATAAAGGTCAAGGTCACAGGTCAAGGTCAAATAATAGGTCAATATGCTATTTTCTTTACTTTCCATGCAAACTTCAAAAAATTTGGTGAGATAATTGCACTTTAACTCCTTCAGACTCATATGACGCATTCGTGTCATATGGCAGAGTGAGCCATAAACTCATATGACGCTACCGCGTCATATGGACTTATTATATTGCCAGAAAATAAGTTTATGACGCTATTGAGCCGGTCTTTTGGCTGGTAAGACCCATAAGTTAGATCTTCATGTGGAAGTATCTAGCAAACCCCTGGCGTCCCTGTGAGGGCCCCGCAGGTGTAGAAACGCTCAGTCTCTTCTCAGCAGCTAGCCTACTAGGGGGTGTGCGTGGCCCTTTAAACCAAGGGGCCTCCATTTTGCCCAGACTGGCTGGTATTACCGCTCTAAAGTAACCCAAACAAAGTGCTATATCATTGGGTTATCGATGGATTATTGTTTTAGTCTTGTTTAGGGTATAAACATGTTAGGGTTATGCTAGTCTCTGGTGTACGTGAGCAAGGTCCACGAGGGGCCATGGTTTTTGCCTATACGTTTCGCTTGTTTGTGGATCACTTTCATATAATATTGAGTGAATTATATTGCTATTTATCAGTTCAAGTAGTGTATCTTACTTGTATTAGTGTTTGTTAGTGAAAAAATGTTCATAACTGGTGGAGCATTCTCTGGTGTACGTGAGCAAGGTGGTGGGCTCCACGAGGGGCCATGGTTTTTGCCTATACGCTTCGCTTGTTTGTGGATCACTTTCATATAATATCGAGTGAATTATATTGCTATTTATCAGTTCAAGTAGTGTATCTTACTTGTATTAGGGTTTGTTAGTGAAAAAACGTTCATAACTGGTGGAGCATATGTCGCCATGCTCCCTCCCCCCTGTGCATTATTGCTCGATAATTTACTGGTGGTAAGTGCTTGGGAGGTAAGTTTTTTATTGGCAAAAGCACTCTACATATACGGCTTGGTGGCCACGAGGGAATCTCAGCAGTCAGAGTAAGTACAGTCAACATTTTATGTCGCCACGAGTAGGTGGAGGTGGAGGTGGTGGTGGTGGTGGTGGTGATGGTCGTGGTGGTGGTGGAGGTGGTGGTGGTCGTGGAAGTGGTGGTGGTGGTGGTGGTGGTGATGATCATGGAGGTGGTGGTGGTCGTGATGGTGGTGGTGGTGGTGGTGATGTTCGTGGTGGTGGTGGTGGTCGTGGAGGTGGTGGTGGTCATGGTGGTGGTGGTTGTGGTAGAGCAGTGGTGGAGATTGTGGTGGTGGGGATGGTGGTGGTGTTTGGTCAGTTGGTATTGACACCAATAGGGTCGGGTCCCTTTTCTGACTGTGGGTCAGGTCAGAAAATGAACCCTTTCGGTAGGTGTCAATCGCACCTGGTCGAACACCACCACCATCTCCACCACCACAATCGCCACCATTGCTCTACCACCACAGTCTCCACCACCACAATCTCCACCACTGCTCTACCACAACCACCTCCACCACTCCACCACCATTTTATTATTTTTATTATTTTTGTGTTTATTTTATTATTTTTATTATTATTATTATGTATTATTATACGCAACATTATTATTATAATGTTCCCCACCCCAAAGTCTATTATATATATATATATATATATATATATATATATAATTATATACATATATATATATATATTTTTTTTTTTTTTAATTTTTTTTTTTAGGCCTAGCCTTTTTTTTTTTTTTTTTTTTTTTTTTTCCAATACCCCACCTCCCCCCCGCCTTCTCCCTATTCTTATATTATATGCTTACATGTATATATTTATACATATATATATATAATTATATATATATATATATATATATATATATATATATATATATATATATATATACTATATACAGGTATATATGCCTCCAAATTTCTGTCAACACGGTGGTGGTAGTTGTGGTGGTGGTGTTAGTTGTGGTGGTGGTGGTGGTGGTGATGGTAGTTGTGGTGGTTTTCACACCTTCGAATACCACTCCCTTGGCTTCACACCTCCCAATAGGATACCTGGACCTGAGTGACCCTTCCCCAGACAGTCACTTGATCTCTTGTATATATGTTTTGTATTTTTATTATTATGCCCCCTCCTTCATTATATCCCCCTCCCCCTGTTCCCCCTGCCCCCCATATACAGTATATATTATTATTACTAGGCTAGTATCTATTTATTATATATTATTATTATTATACTCCCCCCCCCCCCCCCCTCTACCCCATCCCCCCCTCCCCCTCCCTCTCTTCCCCCTGCCCCACATATACAATATATAGTATTATTACTATGCTAGTATCTATTTATTATATATTGTTATTATTATTATCTCCCCCCCTCCATCCTCCCCCACCCCCTCTCCCCCTCCTCCTCCCCCTCTTCCCCCTGCCCCCCAAATTAATATTATTATTACTAGGCTAGTATCTATTTATTATATATTATTATTATTATTATACTCCCCCTTCCCCCTCCCCCCCCTCCTCCTCTCCCTTCCCCTCTCTCTCTTCCCCCTGCCCCCCATATATATATTATTATTAATAGGCTAGTATCTATTTATTATATATTATTATTACTATGATTAAATTAATGTTCATAAGAAATCTGTAGACATGACCCTCTCTCTATATATATGTATGTATGTGTGTGTGTATGTGTACATGTGTATGTATATGTGTGTATTTAAATGTTTATATCTCTCTCTCTAAACCCTAAATCTCTCTCTGTCTGATTCCCACCCCAATTTTAATCCCTCATAATCCCCCGCGCTGTCATATCTCTCTCTCTCTCTCTCTCTCTCTCTCTCTCTCTCTCTCTCTCTCTCTCTCTCTCTCTCTCTCTCTCTCTCTCTCTCTCTCTCTCTCTCTCTCTCTCTCTCTCTCTCTCCAGTACCGGGTATGTCTTAGTTAAACAGCAGATCTTTAAATTTGTATTTTAATTGTATACACTGTTATGTTCTTATGTAAAAATATAATACTGTATTAAAGAGAAAGTTACTGTATTTAGATAGGCTATATGAAGGTGTCCTACCCTGAGCCAGGTGCAAGGGCTAACCTAATAATCCACAGGCTTATCTGCCCTCTTAATCTACATAGATCTGAGCTGACCTACTTGGTGTATTTGTAATTACAGCTTAGGAATTGTGGTCCGTCACACCGGGTCTGAATACACAACTAACAACTGTATGTCTACTGTATGTAACACTAAATTATGTATTATGTATTAGCATTGTAACTACTTTGAAAACACTAAACCCCCAACTGTATATAATTATATTTGTAAATACTATGTAAGAAGAATAGACGGTGGAAATAAACTTTATTATTATTACTATACTCCCCCCCTCCCCCTCCCTCCTCTCCCTCCTCCCCCTCCCCCTCTTCCCCCTGCCCCCTCCCCCTCCTCGGTATCCCTGGTGGTGGTGTGGACGACGTAGTTGCTGCAGTTGACGAAGTATCTAAGCTGGCCCCTGCTAATACAATGTACGTCATCCACGTTGGATCCAACGATGTACAGCGAACCCGGTCGGAAGATTTGCTTTTAAAGTACCAGCAGCTGATCAAGTCATTTAAGGAGAAGTCATCAAGGATCATCGTCTCAGGAATCGTCCCCCGGCTTGGTGTAGAGAGCCGATTTTACAACATAGCCACCAGCACAAATCGTTGTCTAGCAAACCTCTGCAGGAAGGAAAACGTGGGATTCGTCGACACCTGGGACAATTTCTACTACGATGAATATTTGTTTTCGGACGATGGAGTTCATCTGAACAAGGTGGGAGCAGCACGTTTTGGGCATCTTCTCAACGATGCGGTGAAGGATTTTCGGAGAAGAAATCGACTCAGCATAGTGTGACGCTTCTGCATAGTAGCCACGTGCGGCCATGCGCGCGCGTCGGCTGCCCAGCCGTTTAGAAACCGGCTGGCGGCAGCCGGCCGGCAGGCTTTTCCTTAGTATATATCCTACGACAACGTAACTAATGTCTGGGATATTCTTATGTTGTTTCACAGCTTGAAGCTGCCCTTATTCTTAACCAACGCATCTTAGTATATTTTATTCTCGATAATTGATTATTTCATTATAATATATAAGATGTAAGTCTAGTGAGGGCGGGAGGAGACGAGCGGGAGAGAGAGACCGGCTTGGGGACGTTGCTTCGCGCGGAGAGTCCAGCTTGGGACGAGCCTGGTGTTGCCACGTGCATTTGATAGCAACGTTAGGCTTAGTTTCGACTCACGCCGGGGGTAGAGGATTTTGACCCGGCAACTGTGTTGAGTGTTGCCAGCATGGGATGTATTTTGCATGCCTAGGGTGGGGTCCAGACAGATTCAAGACTCAGAGCTCACCTCACTGTCGTACCCTTCGGACCCCCTTGATATCTATCCCTCTCAACCCCACTTAGAAACTTTCTCTCTTACTTTGTATACCTTCCTTCCACTACTTCACCAGTCTATTTAATTACCCCATCCCCTTGATAGACTTTATATCTATTATTGTATTAACGACGAGCTCTCAGATAACTAGATAGGATTTTGGGCCTTATGCAGAGATTTAATTGTTAATGAGACCTAGGAAGCTTTTTTTGTTGTCTCATATTTGGTGGTTTCATGCTTGCTAGTGTGTTCTTGTGTCAGGTTAGTAGGGGCTAGACCGGAGAGGAGGTTTTTTGCGATCCTTTAAGAAAAGTCTGCTGGTGCAAGTCCTGTGGACCCGCACGACTTTACTAGGATACCCGTGGGAGTCTGGGGGCATTTTCTTGTCTGTGTCCCTGTGTGTCTAGTGTTGTGTTGTGTGAGGGCCCTTGCCTAGTCCACTCAGCACTGCGCTAGCACGTCTTGCTTTTGTTTTAGGGTCGCCAGGAGAGAGTCAGATACTTGCGATCTGAGTCTCTCAAGAGAGCACCCTTTCAATTAGAGTAATTTGGCGCACAGACTTGGGAACGTCCCTAGGCTAGAGCAGGTGGCTCAGCCCGGGTATCCGAAGCCTATATCCTTCCGGCTAGACCTCTGCCACCTGGCAGATTGACAGCTATGGGTTTATCATCTCTGTATGCTTGTTATTGTGCCACAGTTTACCGTCTTTGTGAGCATTGTGAGTCAGGGTGTGGCTTAGAGACTCTGTCCGAGCAGGCTTGCCTGACTAAGAGTGAGAAGCACACCTGTATGTGGTTATGTTGCGAGTTGCTACCTATATTTAATTATACCTATGCCATTATACACTGTATGGCCTATCACTAGTATTTATTCCTGCTTATTAGTTAAGAGTTCTCTAAATCCGTAACGTACTTTCTTTGCTAAGCATCAGATCCTACAGTAGCCACATGCAGTTTAGAAACCCGCATCTTGTCTACCGGTACGATGTTTTGAGGACTGTTTGCTTTCACCTTCTTTCACGCAGGGGTGATTAGTTGTATTAATTAACGTAACGTTAAATGTACTTTCTTCTAGTTTGTTATTAAATTGTTTCTGCAATTTAATTCCGTTATCTATCTTTTCCTTGAAGCTTTAAGTCAACTTAATTGTGTGATCTTTTATATAGCCTGCTTGACTATCAGCAGTCTATAGTGCGTGCACCCTGTAACCGAGCCATAGGATACCTTGTTGTCCAGGCAGGACTCTTGACGGTTTAGGGTGGTTTGTTGCCTGGGTTTATAGATAAGGGTTGGATCTAGCGTTTTCCGTTGTTGCTTGTTGCCGCATACCTAGTCCAATAGAAAGAGCCCAGTGTTTATATATCCCAGGACGTAACAAATGGCGACCTTGCATAGGATTTACTGAACAGAGGAATATAGTGGTCATTTGTTTTGAGATTCCTTATGATTAGAGGAATACAGTGGACATAGAGTTTTTTTTTTGGAGCAACTAATATAACACATTAAAGACTTTAAATAACATTAGTATATACATACTTGCATAGGAGATAAGGCACATTCTATAACCGTGATAATTACTGCAGTACACAAGCATGTCTAATACATCAGAACACAGTGATGGGTCAGGTCACGATACGGGCTCGGAGGGAGAAAGACCTGTGGAGTGGCTAGTCGATAGCGAGGAGGGTGCTAGAAGATTTTTAGAGGTGCCACTTACCGCTGCCAGGGTGTTGAAGCTGAATAAGTATGGCTTAAAGTGTGTGGCAGGTCTTCAGGGTCACCAGGGTTTAAGTGGCATGAGGAAAGATCAGCTGAGGACTTTGATATTGGGTTTAGAAGGGACAGACTTGGGGGGAGAGGCGACTGGGGGCCCCGGTCCCCAGCCCCCCCTCCACTCTACCCCCATATCAAACGTCAGGATGCCTGAATTTAGTACATACCCCCAAGTTGATGGTCAATGGCAGCGTGGAATTCAATCACAGGGACCCTCTCCATTAAATGCACCTTCCCCTCCTCAAAGGTTGAATCCAGATTTGTTGTTTCGGCTAGAGATGGCCAAGGTTGAGGTTGCTAGAGCTCAGGTTGAGGCTGCTAGAACTCAGGTTGAGGCTGCCGAGAGACAGGCTAGTGTGCAGGCTGAGGCTGCAGAGAGAACAGCTATACGAGAGGCTGAACTGCAGGCAGAGTCTACTAGGTATCGGGCTGACAGGGAGCTGGAGAGATCTCGAGTGGAGGTAACAGGGCGAAATATTGGGGGAGGTAACAGACATCGGGACCAATCATTGTCGCACCTGCTTAAACTAGTTCCTGTGTTCGATGAATTAGGTGTGGCTGAGTTTTTTATGCGATTTGAGAAGAAGTGTCAGGAACACCAGTGGCCTCAGAAAAAGTGGGCAGCATTAGTTTCATCAAGACTCCTAGGAAAGGGGCTAAAAGCGTATGATGCACTACCTTTAGAGTCCTGTGTAGTTTATGATGAGCTAAAGAAGGCTGTGCTACGGGCCTATGAGTTACAACCAGAAACTTACCGCTTGAAGTTTCGGGGTGTTACTAAGGGCAAGGATAGTACCTTCCTAGAACACGCCCGGGACTTGTCTGATGTACTACGACATTGGCTGCGTTCCGAGAGGGCAGCTACTTTTGAGGAGTTGAGTGAGCTGGTTCTCTTGGAGCAGTTCTTTAAGTGCACAGGCGGGGACTTAACATTAAATATAAAGGAAAACAATCCTAGAACTCTCCAGGAGGCAGCAGAAATGGCTGACCTACGACTGTCATTAATTCGAGGGTGCGAAGCAGCAGCTAGGAGTGAGTCGGGTGCAAAGGATCGTACCCCTCACCCTCCCAAGAATTTTGATACACATAAATACACAAAACCATCTAGCACTGACAATAAAACTGAACATAATACCGTCCCGTATAAGAAGTCTAATGGTACCTCCCACTCCCAAGGGAAACCAAAGAGTAAAGAGTGCTTTGCATGTCACAAGGAGGGTCACTTTGCAAATGCTTGTCCGAACAAGCCACCAAACAAGGTTGTGTCATTGGTCCGCAGCATAGGAGTGTCGTCTATATCTTTCAGTTGCCCTCTGACCCGTGACTAGTGTGGACGTCCCCAGTGACCGCTAGTGTACCGGTTTACCCTTAGTGAGGTCCTAGTGAACTTTCATAGTGATGGCTGTTGTTGATGAGTCTGCTGTCTCCTCCCATACTCTCCAGCTTTGTCTTGCTTTGCAAGAAAGACTGGAGAGTGTGGAGCAGGAGATTCAGTGTCTCAAAGATGAAAATTTGGCCTTGAGACTAGCTATGGCGGAGAAGAAGTGTGAGGCTACCGGAAGTGTTCCCAGGGATCGTGAAGCCCCTTGGAAAGTGGTGTCAACTAGTGCAACGGCCTGCAAGCTGAAAAGGCAGCCAGTCAAGACCCACAACAACTTCAGCACCTTGGCTGATGAGAGTGATGGCGATGAAGTGGCGATCATCGAGGCAGTGAGAGGGGAGGGGGGGAAGTCTGCTGCTGTTGCTGCAACAACTACTGCTACACGCCGACAAAAGGAAAAAGCTAAGTCTGTTTTCATTGTCGGTGATTCATTGGTTAGATACCTTGGCAGGGCAACAAACACTCAGGTTGGTAAAGTTGTCTGCGTGCCTGGTGCCGGAGTCGGGAGGGTGGCTGAGAAGATAGATGCTGTCATGGAAGTGAGTTGGGAGGACCCCATCATCTTCCTCAACGCAGGGAGCAACGACATATGGAGATGCAGGACTGAGGAGTTGCTCTCCAAGTATCAGGAAATGTTGGAGAGGATCAAGGAAAAAGGTGGAGTTCCTGTGGTAAACAGTATCCTGCCTAGAAGAGGGGTAAGGAAGGAATGGTCCTCCAGGGCTATTGGTGTAAATAGCCGGCTGGAGAAGTATTGTAAGGCAAATACTATTCCATTCCTGGATAACTGGTCCCTCTTTTATGGTAAGGATGAACTGTATGCCCAGGATGGAGTACATCTCTCTCGACTAGGAGTTTCGACCTTGGCCAGCTCACTCGACAAGATTGTTGCGGGGTTTCGTTAAAAAAAAATGGGTGTGTAAGTAAAATACTGTCTCCATATGGAGCAGGTACTTCATGTGACAAACCAGTGAGTAAAATAGAAATAATCAGTCAAGATAGTGCGGATATAGTGAATAGTAGTATCGATAACACTACACATGTAACTGATAGTAAAGATGAGAATACTGATAGAGTAGAATTTCCGTCTAGAGCTAGTAGTTCAACAGGAAATAATAAGTTAGTTAAACACAATAGAAAATTAGTTGCAAATAAAAGTAATAGGTTGAGGGTATATTATACAAATTGTAGGAGTTTATGTAACAAAATGAACGAACTTAGAGCACTCGTTAGCACAGAAAATATAGACATAATAGCGCTAACTGAAACGTGGATTAATACAGAATCTAGGCATTTTTTAGCAGAATTTGATATTCCAGGATATAGTTTGTTTAAATATGACCGAACAAGTAGGAGGGGCGGGGGTATAGCAGTGTTTGTCAGGAGTACATTAAAAAGCTGTATTAAATCAGGTATTAGACTAAATAATGATAATGAAAGTGTTTGGGTAGAGGTTAACGAAGGTAGTGAGACCATAGTTATTGGAGTTATATATAGACCGCCTAATATGAGTAGAAATGGCGGAAAATCGTTATGGGAGGAAATTAAAATAGCATCAAGGTTTAGCAATGTGTGCATTATGGGGGATTTTTAATATTCCGAACATTGATTGGCAGCACCAAATAGGCGACTCCGATTCAGTAGAGTTTATTGAGGTAGTACAAGATAGTTTTTTATTTCAATTCATAGATACGCCGACTAGAGGTATTAATATTCTTGATTTAGTTTTCAGTAACAATGAACATATGATAAATAATGTAGAGATTGGTGACCACCTAGGAAATAGCGATCATAAATCTATTTATTTTAATATACAATGGACAGGGAATGCTAAAGAGAACACGACACTTATCCCAGATTTCAGAAAGGCGATTATGGTGGGCTAAGAAGAGACTTAAGGGTGGACCCTATTGTTAAGCAATTAAGTCAGGATATGCCAGAGTTAAACTTGCCACCTACATATAACCAGTTTATTGCTTCACTCCACAATGCTCAAATAAATATATCCCTAAAAGAAGATTTAGATCGACGCAGAACCAACCAAAATGGATGACTAATAAGCTAATAGATCTTATAGGAAAAAAGAAAGGAATATATCGAAAAATAAAGAAAGGTGAAAATCATTTACATATATACTATCAGACTCTATCAAGGCAGGTCAAAAAGGAAATCAGGAAAGCAAAAATAAATTATGAAATAAGGATAGCCAGCGACTCAAAAAATAACCCTAAAGCTTTTTACCAACTATATAAATCTAAAGTTAGAGATGTAATAGGCCCCCTAAAAACTTCAATAGGAGAAATAACAGAAAATGATTTAGAAATGTGCAGTACATTAAATAGTCAGTTTCTTTCCGTTTTCACTAATGAAAATTTGGCACAGATTCCAGAAGTCAATATGGTATATAGTGATAGTATAGAAAATATGTTAAGTACAGTTAGTATAAGTAGAAATGATGTGCTTAAGGAAATTGACAGACTGAAACCTCAAAAATCGCCTGGTCCTGACGAGGTATATGCTAGAGTATTAAAAGAATGCAGAGATGAGTTAAGTAGTCCATTAGCATTTATATTTAACAAGTCATTAGAAACAGGTTTAGTTCCAGAAGCTTGGAAGCTTGCAAATGTAGTTCCGATCTTCAAAAAAGGTGATAAATCGATAGCATCCAATTACCGTCCCATTAGTCTCACATCAATCATAGGAAAGTTGCTAGAGTCCATTATTGCTAGGAAAATTAGAAGCCACTTAGTAAAATTTAACTTAATAAATTCTTCTCAGCATGGATTCACTCAGGGACGTTCTTGCCTTACTAATTTGCTTAGCTTTTTCTCAGAGGTATATGAAGCAGTAGATAGTGACAAGTCATATGATATTATATTTAGATTTCAGTATAGCTTTCGACAGAGTCCCTCATGAGAGATTGATGAGAAAGGTTGAGGCACATGGAATAGGAGGGTCGTTGTTGGGATGGATTAGGTCATGGCTAATTGGTAGGAAACAGAGAGTCAGCATAAATGGTACCAAGTCAGAGTGGGGAGCAGTCAAAAGTGGTGTCCCCCAGGGATCGGTATTAGGTCCCCTGTTGTTTCTTATATACATACATTACCTAGATTTAGGTATAACTAGTAGGATAAGTAAATTCGCAGACGATACTAAAATGGGGAGATCAATTGATTCAGATAGCGATATAGAGTGCCTCCAAAGGGATCTAGATACCTTACATGAATGGTCAGTAAATTGGCAGATGAAGTTTAACATTGACAAATGCAAGGTATTAAAGATAGGGAAGATGCAAACAAATGTTAAATATAAACTAGCTAATTTAGAATTAGAAAATTCAGACTGCGAGAAAGATCTAGGTGTGTTTGTTAGCAATGATTTGAAGCCTAGAAAACAGTGTATTAAGCGTTCGTAATAAGGCAAACAGGATTTCTCGGGTTCATCTCTAGGAGTGTGAGTAACAGAACTGCTGATGTTATCTTAAAACTTTACTTGTCATTAGTGAGACCCCATATGGATTATGCTGTCCAATTTTGGTGTCCTTATTACAGAATGGACATAGATTCATTGGAGAGAATTCAGCGTAGAATGACAAAATGATCCATAATATTAGAAATTTTCCGTATGAAGAAAGGTTGAAGAAATTAGGTTTACATTCGTTAGAGAGACGCAGAGTTAGAGGGGATATGATAGAGGTGTTCAAGTGGGTTAGTGGGATTAACAAAGGGGACATGACAAATGTACTAAAGCTCAGTGATAGCGAAAGAACTCGTACCAATGGTTTCAAATTAGATAAATTTCGTTTTCGAAAAGATATAGGCAAATATTGGTTTGGTAACAGAGTTGTAGATGGGTGGAATAGGCTACCAAGTGATATAGTGGTATCAAGAACGATAGGGAGCTTTAAGAAAAAATTGGATAAGCATATGGACGAGAAGGGTTGGGTGTGAAGGGGGATCAGCCGGGTTGGGCCAATCAGCGCTCTGCAGACCCCGTAATCCTGCGTTAATCTCTAACCGGTTTGGTAAGATGATCCTCAGGGTATTAGAGTGTTGAGCCTATAATTGGGCTTTGTAATTGGGGTTGTGTGGGACAGGGATCTGCCTTGCTTAGGCCAATCGGCTTTCTGCAGACTCCCATTTTCTTATGTTCTTATGTTCTTATGTTCTGAGTTTGCCAAGGGTAGTTCGTCAGAGGTTGGGACACAGCCTGTGTTCAAGAGTCCGGAAGGCTCGAACCCTGTCCGCGACGTCTTTGGGGGTCATAGAGGGCATGGTTTTGTGAGGTGGGCTGGCGAAAGGCGAGGAGTTAAGCTATTGCGTGATACGGGGGCTTCTCAGACCTTGCTAAAGAACTTTACTGGTAGGCCGTTTAACGCTGCTCGGGTGGTGGTAGTTCAGGGGATCAATGCTACGAAGTCCTACCCGCTGGTGCGGATGGAGCTGGAGGTGGGTGGTGTGGCGAAGGAGCTGGATGTCGGAATTGTAGAGAACTTGCCTGTTGGGGGCGTCGACCTCCTCCTCGGCAATGACTTTGCGGTGCCTGCTTCTAAGGTTTCACCCTTGGTCGTTGCCGAGAAGGCGGCCGACGTTAGTAGGGAGGAACAGGAGTGGGTTGAGAAGTGTAGCGTACAAACCATGGCATGTGTTGTGACGCGTTCTCAGACATCCGGAGCCTTGGCAGGCCACCACCTCAGTCTATCAAACCGCGGAGGAAAGGTCACAAGAAAACGGGAAGTGTTGGTCAATTGGAGAGTTTTGAGCCGGCAGTGTTTCTTGGGGACCATCATTATTGGCACCTATGTTAGAGTCTGGAGAGGCCCCGGGGCCTGTCACCCCTAGTGCAGGTTCAGGGCAGGAAGAGACTCTGCGACAGCATCGTTATGCGCAGCGTGAGGAAAGGATGGCTCGGCGGGACATTGGAGGTGGAAATAAATTATTTAAGATGAACTTGGATAATCTCGCACCTGCTGATATATGTTCCTTGCAGCTGGAAGATCCTGAAGTCAGGGCGTGTGGTAATGGTGCTGTCGAACTGGAGAGCGATGGGGATGCGCAGCCTGGTGATTTTTTCTTGTCCGAGGGGATCTTGTATCGGAGACATCAGGATCCCAAGAAAAAGTGGGATGGCGGGTCGGGATTAGTGGACCAGTTAGTAGTACCGAGGGTGTGCCGTGAGAGCTTATTGAGATTAGCTCATGATGTGCCTTTGGCAGGGCTCCTGGGGGCACGTAAGACGGAGGCAGCTCTTAGCAAGCTTTTCTGGTGGCCTGGGTTAAAGGCGAGTGTCGTGTCATGGGTGTCACAGTGTCACACTTGTCAAGTTGTTGGGAAACCCAATCAGGTCATACCGAGAGCCCCGTTACTACCCATCCCTGTCATTGGGCCGCCCTTCAGCAAAGTAGTTATCGATATGGTTGGCCCATTGCCCCCCACTAGTGCCGGCAATAAATTTGTACTAACTGTAATGGATGTAGCAACACGGTATCCAGATGCTTACCCCATGCGCAACGGGATGGCTAAGACTGTTGTCAAAAACCTACTTGTCTATTTCTCTCGTTATGGCTACCCTCAGGAGATCCAGTCTGATCAGGGATCCAATTTTACTTCTGCTCTGTTTAAGCAGACCATGCAGCAACATGGGATAGTGTCTGTGGTGTCATACCATCCCGAGAGTCAGGGAGTTTTGGAAAGGTGGCACTCGACTCTCAAGAGTATGTTGCGGTGGTTTTGCATGGAAAATGGGAAGGACTGGGATCTAGGTCTCCCATACGTTTTATTTGCTGCGAGAGAAGTACCTGGGAGAGCTTGGGATTTAGCCCGAACGAGTTGGTTTTTGGACACAGGGTCAGGGGGCCCCTCCACATAGTCAAGGAGATCTGGGAGGGAGTCACAAAGCCATGCTCGCTTCTAAAGTATGTAGTTGAAAGCCGTGAGAGAATGCTAAAGAGCTTGGAGGTAGCAGGTCGGAACCTTAAGAGTTCACAAGCTCAGATGAAGGACAGATACGACCAGAAGGTGAAGCTGAGGGAGTTTTGAAGTAGATCAGGAGGTACTGATACTACTGCCTCTGGTGGGGCACCCCTTGTCTGCCAAGTATTCTGGTCCGTATCGGGTTGTAAGGAAGGTTTCTGATCTCGACTATTTAGTAGCTACTCCTGATCGTTAAGAAACAGAACCAACTTTGCCATGTAAATCTGATGAAAGAGTATGTGAGGCGCCCCTCCGAGCCTCTCACTGTCCCGGTGTTGATCTGCAGCGATCGTGGTGGAGAAGGAGGAAGGGACAGTCAAGCTGCGGGGGAGGATAATTGGGATTGTCATGTTTCCGCGGAACAGTGGGCGGGGAATTCTAGACAAATGGCTCACGAGTTGATATTGCACCTGCCTGAGCAACAGCGTGTAGCTGTGCAGCACTTGTTGATTCAAACCCAGCTGTTTTCGTGGAGCATCCTGGCCTCACTACTCAAGCGGTGCACGATGTCGATGTTGGGGACCACCCGCCCTTTAAATCAGTGCCATACCGTGTTCCCCCTATTAAATTACCAGCACTTAGGGAAGAGCTGGATTATATGCTGAAACGTGGGCTGATTTCTGAGGGTGCAGTAAGGTGGACTTCCCCCGTCACATTGCAGCCCAAACCGATGGCAAGGTGCTGTTTTGTATAGATTTCCACAGGTTGAATGGTTTAACCCCCACAAATGCCTACCCTCTCCCTCGCGTGGACGACAGTGTGGATAATATATGAAAAGCCAAGTTCCTCACTAAGATAGACCTTGTTAAAGGTTATTTGCAAGTGCACTTGTCTGAGCGAGCGCGAGAGGTGTGTGGGTTTGTGTTGGACGGTGCCACATATCGTTGCCATATTATGCCATACTGGCTGAAAAATTGCCCCTGCAACGTTTCAGAAATTAATGAACGACATTGTAGCCGACATTCCCAACTGTACGGTGTACCTAGATGATGTCATAATATACGACGAGGATTTTAACAGTCCTGTGCTCACATCGGACAGCTTTTTAACACCTACGAGCGGGCCTACTTCGGTTTATTTATTTATGTGTACGCCCGCCCATCGTGGTGTGTGTTTTTAGCCAAAATAGGGCTGTTTAGGTGTGCTCATTTTCATGCCTAACTATACAAACGTAAAGCGTCAATACACCGCCTAATCCCTGAAAGGGCCTGAAAGGGCATAAACAGAGCTTTCCGAATGACAACCATAACGATTCCTTGTATGATGGGATATTTTCATTGCAATAACCGTGCAGACGAGTGCCAAAAAGCAAGCAGGTAATTCGGTACTTTCGTTACATAATATGAGATATGAGTTGTAGCGGAGAGTGAGAGAGGGAGAGAGGGAGCTGAGAGCGATTTTGTGTCAGTAGGTTCGCCGCGGTGGTCTGGATCCGGTCTGGGCAGTCCATACGCTCGCTAGTCTCCTGCCACCACTTGTCCTCTCTCTCTTCAGCCACATTACGTTGCTGAACATTGCCACTCGAGATTTATGTCGAGCGCCGCCACAATAGCCCAGCGTTTAGATTTAGCGGTCTACTTATGTTGCTCGCCCGCTAATAAGGTAAATAGGTTACTAAAACTGAATGGGGGGGGGAAGCAGGTTTGGTGGTAAACCCTGGGAAAGTGCGATTTTGGTCAACGCCACAGTTTTGTACCTGGGTGTCGAGGTGGGGATGGGTCACGTGTGCCCCTCCACAGACAAAGATCAAAGCCATCGATCAGTGTTCCCCAGCCTACGGCTAAGAAAACAAATCATGCGGTTTCTAGGTATGATAGGCCTATTATCGTCGCTTCATCAAAGGCTATTCGACTGGACTTGCACCTTTAACTGACTTATTATCTAGGACAAGAAGTTCCGGTGGGTCTCCTGAGGTGCAGAGGCGTTTTTTTTCCTTGGTGAAACACCTGTTATGTACCCACCCCATACTCGGGCCGCGGACTTCAGCAGACCTTTTCAGCTGGCGACTGATGCCAGTGGCGTAGGGGCTAGGGGCCTGTTCTTGTTACAGACAGATGATGAAGGTATCGAAACCAAAAATTCCGAGTGAGTTTTTTACAGTAAAAAAATTCAATAGTGCACAAAGGCTACTCAATCTGTAATTGAAAAAGAACTCCTGGGCGATAGTGCTGGCGCTCGGGCACCTTCGATGTTATATGGTTTCCTATTTTCCGGACCAGTTCCGTAGTGGTTTTGATACCGATCATCACCCTCTGAAAATCTTGAATCAGTTTTCATAACCGGAATATGAGGCTGACCAGGTGGTCACTCATGCTTCAGGAAGTAACAATCTTGGACATAACGCCATATCCGCCGGTTTCTGATAACGTGAATAGCGGATTGTCTATCAAGGGTGGATGATGTTTGGTTAGACTGCTACAGATTGAGGGTTGAGTGATGGAAGGAAAATAGGCTTTCACTGTAAGTGCAGCCGAAAAACAAATTAAAAAAGCAAAAACCTAATAAAAACTCTTTATTTTTAAAACGTGTAGAATTTTGTATAAGATGTTGTAGCAGTATCTAAGTTGAATGTTTTCGCTTATTGTCGCTAAGTTAGTTGAACTTGCTCGGTGGAGTGCAACAGTCTTTATTTTTTTTTTATATATAGTGCCTTGTGTCGCAACAGTGTGTGGTACTATGAGAAGCTTTCTGTTAGATATGAAGAACTTAGTCAAGTGTCTTATATCTTGGGGGAGGTGTGACGCTCCTGCATAGTAGCCACGTGCGGGCATGCGCGCGTCGGTGTAGAAACCGGCCCAGCCGGCTTTTCCTTAGTATATATCCTACGACAATGTAACTAATGTCTGGGATATTCTTATGTTGTTTCACAGCTTGAAGCTGCCCTTATTCTTAACCAACACATCTTAGTATATTTTATTCTCGATAGTTGATTGTTTCATTATAATATATAAGATGTAAGTCTAGTGAGAGTGGGAGGAGACGAGCGGGAGAGAGAGACCGGCTGGGGGACGTTGCTTCGCGCGGGCGCGGAGAGTCTAGCTTGGGACGAGCCTGATGTTGCCAATTTGATCGCAACGTTAGGCTTAGTTTCGACTCACGCAAGGGTAGAGGATTTTGACCCGGCAACGGTGTTGAGTGTTGCCAAGCATGGGATGTATTTCGCATGCCTAGGGTGGGGTCCAGACAGATTCAAGACTCAGAGCTCACCTCACTGTCGTACCCTTCGGACCCCCTTGATATCTATCCCTCTCAACCCCACTTAGAAACTTTCTCTCTTACTTTGTATACCTTCTTTCCACTACTTCACCAATCTATTTAATTATCCCATCCCCTTGATAGACCTTATATCTATTGTTGTATTAACGACGAGCTCTCAGATAATTAGATAGGATTTTGGGCCTTATGCAGAGATGTAATTGTTAATGAGACCTAGGAAGCTTTTTTGTTGTCTCATATTTGGTGGTTTCATGCTTGCTAGTGTGTTCTTGTGGCAGGCGAGCAGGGGCTAGACCGGAGGGGAGGCTTTTTGCGATCCTTTAAGTAAAGTCTGCTGGTGCGAGTCCTGTGGACCCGCACGACTTTACTAGGATACCCGTCGGAGTCTGGGGGGCATTTTCTTGTCTGTGTCCCTGTGTGTCTAGTGTTGTGTTGTGTGAGGGCCCTTGCCTAGTCCACTCAGCACTGCGCTAGCACGTCTTGCTTTTGTTTTAGGGTCGCCAGGAGAGAGTCAGATACTTGGGATCTGAGTCTCTCAAGAGAGCACCCTTTCAATTAGAGTAATTTGGCGCACAGACTTGGGAACGTCCCTAGGCTAGAGCAGGTGGCTCAGCCCGGGTATCCGAAGCCTATATCCTTCCGGCTAGACCTCTGCCACCTGGCAGATTAACAGCTAGGGGTTTATTATTTCTGCATGCTTGTTATTGTGCCACAGTTTACCGTTGTTGTGAGCATTGTGAGTCAGGGTGTGGCTTAGAGACTCTGTCCGAGCAGGCTTGCCTGACTAAGAGTGAGAAGCACACCTGTATGTGGTTATGTTGCGAGTTGCTGCCTTTAATTAATTATATCTATGCCATTGTACACTGTATGGCCTATCACTAGTATTTATTCCTGCTTATGAGTTAAGAGTTCTCTAAATCGGTAACTTACTTTCTTTGCTAAGCATCAGATCCTACAGTAGCCGCATGAAGTTTAGAAACCTGCATCTTGTCTACCTGTACGATGTTTTGAGGACTGTTTGCTTTCACCTTCTTTCACGCAGGGGTGATTAGTCGTATTAATTAACGTAACGTTAAATGTACTTTCTTCTAGTTTCTTATTAAATTGTTTCTGCAATTTAATTCCGTTATCTATCTTTTCCTTGAAGCTTTAAGTCAACTTAATTGTGTGATCTTTTATATAGCCTGCTTGACTATCAGCAGTCTATAGTGCGTGCACCCTGTAACCGAGTCATAGGATACCTTGTTGTCCAGGTAGGACTCTTGACGGTTTAGGGTGGTTTGTTGCCTGGGTTTATAGATAAGGGTTGGATCTAGCGTTTTCCGTTGTTGCTTGTTGCCGCATACCAAGTCCTATAGAAAGAGCCCAGTGTTTATATATCCCAGGACGTAACACTAGGCAGCCTGGGCTCTCACTAGCAATACAAGGTAATCAAGTAAAACATAAGACAACATTGTGTAAACTTATGATAAATGAAATAATCCCCCTTGGGCTGAACAAAGGAAGTAATTATACTCGTGGCAACAATAACAATGTTCCCGTAGGCGCAACCCTGACGAGACAAAGGCTGACCACGAGGCAAGGCGCATAGCCTCTCCACAGGCCACATGAGGTATCATAACACACATACAACTGAAGTGGGGTATAAGTTCGGCAGGATGTGACAATATATATATATATATATATTTTTTAGGGGGCTAAGTTGTTGGACGAAATTACAACACAACAAAAAACAAATGCGTAGTACCCAAATACACTACCCATACTGACACTACACTAGACCACAATACAGCACCTCACATGCCAATTATAAACACCTCATTCTTAACCACTTGACGATTAGCAATATATTCTGGCTAACATTGGACGAGCTTATTAAGATTAGGAAGGCTATATGAATATCAGAGACTTAATTGAGATAGTCTTTAGCCTTTTACTTCCCACAGTTTCTTCCTAAGTTGTATACATTCGGAAAATGATACCCAGAATAAAGTGACAAAAACGAGTCACGCTCCTCAAAGGGATAATAGGAAACAACATAATGCAACTTACTACAATACAACACAATACAGCACAATGCAACATAATACAATACAGCACAATACAATACAATAAATCACCACACAATACAATACAACACACTACAACACAACAATACTGCCAGTCAACAATCAACACAAACATCCAACCATGGGTTTCAGAGGCCGTGTTGCATCGTTTTTCGGGAATAACTTATAAACAAACAGTTGGATCAGTATGATTTTTTGCCACAGCTTGTTTCACACCGTCCTCTAATTTTCGTTAGTAGTGAATGTTTTTATATCAGAGATATATTTGTATTTGATAGTGACAGATTATTTGCATGTAAAGATAATAGTAGAGTTGGGTGGTGGGTGATAACTACCATGTTTGATGGAGGAGCAATAATGGCTTGGTGGTTTCCACAGGTAGCCTTGTCCTTTTCCTAGTCATTCAGGTGTGAATTTAACCTAATGACACAGGGACAAGTGGCTTGATTCTCCACTTTTGGTAATGCAGTAGTTGAAGTGAGGACAAAATATGCTGAGTATTTTTAATCCTTGCTAAATGTAAGAGATGGAAGAGAAGCTGTGATTGAAGCAGTGGTTAATGGAAATAGGTTACCCAGGCCACCCAGGTGGCAGGGAATGAATGAAAGGATTGAGGAAAATGAGGTGAAAGAAACGGTGAAAGCAGAAGGTTTGGATGGTATTGCTGTGGATTATATAAAGGAGGGTGGAGATGTGATAATAGATTGGTTGGTGAGACTTTTCAATGTGTGCTTTGTTGTGTCAATGGTACCAATAGACTGGTAGAGTGCATGTATTTTGCCGATGTATAAGGGGAAGGCAGATCGGCAGGAGTGTTTAAGTTACAGAGGTATTAGTTTATTATCTGTGGTTGGAAAGCTGTATGGCAGGGTGTTGATAGAGAGGATAATAAGTGTATGGAAGTTGCAATAGGAGAAGAACAGTGGTCTTAGGAGGGGAAGAGGGTGCGTGGATCAGATATTTGCAGTAAGACAGTTATGGGAGAAGTATTTAGAGTAGCATAAGGAGATATTTTGGGTTTTTATGGATTTGGAAAAAGCGTATGATTGTGTGGATTGTGAAGCGATGTGGAAGGTGTTAAGGATTTATGAAATTGGAGAAAATCTGTTAAGAGTTTTTCTGAAGGGAGCAGAGCGTGTGATAGAGTAGGAAATGGTGAGTTGAGTGAATGGTTTGAGGTGAATGTATGTTTGCGACAAGGCTGTGTGAGAAACAAATTAAAAAAAGCAGAAACCTAATAAAAAAATCTTTATTTTTAAACCGTGTAGAATTTTGTATAAGATGTTGTAGCAGTATCTAAGTTGAATGTTTTCGCTTATTGTCGCTAAGTTAGTTGAACTTGCTCGGTGGAGTGCAACAGTCTTTATTTTTTTATAATTATAGTGCCTTGTGTCGCAACAGTGTGTGGTACTATGAGAAGCTTTCTGTTAGATATGAAGAACTTAGTCAAGTGTCTTATATCTTGGGGGAGGTGTGACGCTCCTGCATAGTAGCCACGTGCGGGCATGCGCGCGTGTCGGCTGCCCAGCCGGCTTTTCCTTAGTATATATCCTACGACAATGTAACTAATGTCTGGGATATTCTTATGTTGTTTCACAGCTTGAAGCTGCCCTTATTCTTAACCAACACATCTTAGTATATTTTGTTCTCGATAGTTGATTGTTTCATTATAATATATAAGATGTAAGTCTAGTGAGAGTGGGAGGAGACGAGCGGGAGAGAGAGACCGGCTGGGGGACGTTGCTTCGCGCGGGCGCGGAGAGTCTAGCTTGGGACGAGCCTGATGTTGCCAATTTGATCGCAACGTTAGGCTTAGTTTCGACTCACGCAAGGGGTAGAGGATTTTGACCCGGCAACGGTGTTGAGTGTTGCCAAGCATGGGATGTATTTCGCATGCCTAGGGTGGGGTCCAGACAGATTCAAGACTCAGAGCTCACCTCACTGTCGTACCCTTCGGACCCCCTTGATATCTATCCCTCTCAACCCCACTTAGAAACTTTCTCTCTTACTTTGTATACCTTCTTTCCACTACTTCACCAATCTATTTAATTATCCCATCCCCTTGATAGACCTTATATCTATTGTTGTATTAACGACGAGCTCTCAGATAATTAGATAGGATTTTGGGCCTTATGCAGAGATGTAATTGTTAATGAGACCTAGGAAGCTTTTTTGTTGTCTCATATTTGGTGGTTTCATGCTTGCTAGTGTGTTCTTGTGGCAGGCGAGCAGGGGCTAGACCGGAGGGGAGGCTTTTTGCGATCCTTTAAGTAAAGTCTGCTGGTGCGAGTCCTGTGGACCCGCACGACTTTACTAGGATACCCGTCGGAGTCTGGGGGGCATTTTCTTGTCTGTGTCCCTGTGTGTCTAGTGTTGTGTTGTGTGAGGGCCCTTGCCTAGTCCACTCAGCACTGCGCTAGCACGTCTTGCTTTTGTTTTAGGGTCGCCAGGAGAGAGTCAGATACTTGGGATCTGAGTCTCTCAAGAGAGCACCCTTTCAATTAGAGTAATTTGGCGCACAGACTTGGGAACGTCCCTAGGCTAGAGCAGGTGGCTCAGCCCGGGTATCCGAAGCCTATATCCTTCCGGCTAGACCTCTGCCACCTGGCAGATTAACAGCTAGGGGTTTATTATTTCTGCATGCTTGTTATTGTGCCACAGTTTACCGTTGTTGTGAGCATTGTGAGTCAGGGTGTGGCTTAGAGACTCTGTCCGAGCAGGCTTGCCTGACTAAGAGTGAGAAGCACACCTGTATGTGGTTATGTTGCGAGTTGCTGCCTTTATTTAATTATATCTATGCCATTGTACACTGTATGGCCTATCACTAGTATTTATTCCTGCTTATGAGTTAAGAGTTCTCTAAATCGGTAACTTACTTTCTTTGCTAAGCATCAGATCCTACAGTAGCCGCATGAAGTTTAGAAACCTGCATCTTGTCTACCTGTACGATGTTTTGAGGACTGTTTGCTTTCACCTTCTTTCACGCAGGGGTGATTAGTTGTATTAATTAACGTAACGTTAAATGTACTTTCTTCTAGTTTGTTATTAAATTGTTTCTGCAATTTAATTCCGTTATCTATCTTTTCCTTGAAGCTTTAAGTCAACTTAATTGTGTGATCTTTTATATAGCCTGCTTGACTATCAGCAGTCTATAGTGCGTGCACCCTGTAACCGAGTCATAGGATACCTTGTTGTCCAGGTAGGACTCTTGACGGTTTAGGGTGGTTTGTTGCCTGGGTTTATAGATAAGGGTTGGATCTAGCGTTTTCCGTTGTTGCTTGTTGCCGCATACCAAGTCCTATAGAAAGAGCCCAGTGTTTATATATCCCAGGACGTAACACTAGGCAGCCTGGGCTCTCACTAGCAATACAAGGTAATCAAGTAAAACATAAGACAACATTGTGTAAACTTATGATAAATGAAATAATCCCCCTTGGGCTGAACAAAGGAAGTAATTATACTCGTGGCAACAATAACAATGTTCCCGTAGGCGCAACCCTGACGAGACAAAGGCTGACCACGAGGCAAGGCGCATAGCCTCTCCACAGGCCACATGAGGTATCATAA
The DNA here is from genome assembly GCA_032716605.1 of Paralithodes platypus. Classification (NCBI taxonomy): domain Eukaryota; kingdom Metazoa; phylum Arthropoda; class Malacostraca; order Decapoda; family Lithodidae; genus Paralithodes; species Paralithodes platypus. Next base: position 20,094,087 of record CM064547.1, on the reverse strand, counting down.
CACACATACAACTGAAGTGGGGTATAAGTTCGGCAGGATGTGACAATATATATATATATATATATATTTTTTAGGGGGGCTAAGTTGTTGGACGAAATTACAACACAACAAAAAACAAATGCGTAGTACCCAAATACACTACCCATACTGACACTACACTAGACCACAATACAGCACCTCACATGCCATTATAAACACCTCATTCTTAACCACTTGACGATTAGCAATATTCTGGCTAACATTGGACGAGCTTATTAAGATTAGGAAGGCTATATGAATATCAGAGACTTAATTGAGATAGTCTTTAGCCTTTTACTTCCCACAGTTTCTTCCTAAGTTGTATACATTCGGAAAATGATACCCAGAATAAAGTGACAAAGACGAGGCACGCTCCTCAAAGGGATAATAGGAAACAACATAATGCAACTTACTACAATACAACACAATACAGCACAATGCAACATAATACAATACAGCACAATACAATACAATAAATCACCACACAATACAATACAACACACTACAACACAACAATACTGCCAGTCAACAATCAACACAAACATCCAACCATGGGTTTCAGAGGCCGTGTTGCATCGTTTTTCGGGAATAACTTATAAACAACAGTTGGATCAGTATGATTTTTTGCCACAGCTTGTTTCACACCGTCCTCTAATTTTCGTTAGTAGTGAATGTTTTATATCAGAGATATATTTGTATTTGATAGTGACAGATTATTTGCATGTAAAGATAATAGTAGAGTTGGGTGGTGGGTGATAACTACCATGTTTGATGGAGGAGCAATAATGGCTTGGTGGTTTCCACAGGTAGCCTTGTCCTTTTCCTAGTCATTCAGGTGTGAATTTAACCTAATGACACAGGGACAAGTGGCTTGATTCTCCACTTTTGGTAATGCAGTAGTTGAAGTGAGGACAAAATATGCTGAGTATTTTTAATCCTTGCTAAATGTAAGAGATGGAAGAGAAGCTGTGATTGAAGCAGTGGTTAATGGAAATAGGTTACCCAGGCCACCCAGGTGGCAGGGAATGAATGAAAGGATTGAGGAAAATGAGGTGAAAGAAACGGTGAAAGCAGAAGGTTTGGATGGTATTGCTGTGGATTATATAAAGGAGGGTGGAGATGTGATAATAGATTGGTTGGTGAGACTTTTCAATGTGTGCTTTGTTGTGTCAATGGTACCAATAGACTGGTAGAGTGCATGTATTTTGCCGATGTATAAGGGGAAGGCAGATCGGCAGGAGTGTTTAAGTTACAGAGGTATTAGTTTATTATCTGTGGTTGGAAAGCTGTATGGCAGGGTGTTGATAGAGAGGATAATAAGTGTATGGAAGTTGCAATAGGAGAAGAACAGTGGTCTTAGGAGGGGAAGAGGGTGCGTGGATCAGATATTTGCAGTAAGACAGTTATGGGAGAAGTATTTAGAGTAGCATAAGGAGATATTTTGGGTTTTTATGGATTTGGAAAAAGTGTATGATTGTGTGGATTGTGAAGCGATGTGGAAGGTGTTAAGGATTTATGAAATTGGAGAAAATCTGTTAAGAGTTTTTCTGAAGGGAGCAGAGCGTGTGATAGAGTAGGAAATGGTGAGTTGAGTGAATGGTTTGAGGTGAATGTATGTTTGCGACAGGGCTGTGTGAGAAACAAATTAAAAAAAGCAGAAACCTAATAAAAAAATCTTTATTTTTAAAACGTGTAGAATTTTGTATAAGATGTTGTAGCAGTATCTAAGTTGAATGTTTTCGCTTATTGTCGCTAAGTTAGTTGAACTTGCTCGGTGGAGTGCAACAGTCTTTATTTTTTTATATAATTATAGTGCCTTGTGTCGCAACAGTGTGTGGTACTATGAGAAGCTTTCTGTTAGATATGAAGAACTTAGTCAAGTGTCTTATATCTTGGGGGAGGTGTGACGCTCCTGCATAGTAGCCACGTGCGGGCATGCGCGCGTGTCGGCTGCCCAGCCGGCTTTTCCTTAGTATATATCCTACGACAATGTAACTAATGTCTGGGATATTCTTATGTTGTTTCACAGCTTGAAGCTGCCCTTATTCTTAACCAACACATCTTAGTATATTTTATTCTCGATAGTTGATTGTTTCATTATAATATATAAGATGTAAGTCTAGTGAGAGTGGGAGGAGACGAGCGGGAGAGAGAGACCGGCTGGGGGACGTTGCTTCGCGCGGGCGCGGAGAGTCTAGCTTGGGACGAGCCTGATGTTGCCAATTTGATCGCAACGTTAGGCTTAGTTTCGACTCACGCAAGGGGTAGAGGATTTTGACCCGGCAACGGTGTTGAGTGTTGCCAAGCATGGGATGTATTTCGCATGCCTAGGGTGGGGTCCAGACAGATTCAAGACTCAGAGCTCACCTCACTGTCGTACCCTTCGGACCCCCTTGATATCTATCCCTCTCAACCCCACTTAGAAACTTTCTCTCTTACTTTGTATACCTTCTTTCCACTACTTCACCAATCTATTTAATTATCCCATCCCCTTGATAGACCTTATATCTATTGTTGTATTAACGACGAGCTCTCAGATAATTAGATAGGATTTTGGGCCTTATGCAGAGATGTAATTGTTAATGAGACCTAGGAAGCTTTTTTGTTGTCTCATATTTGGTGGTTTCATGCTTGCTAGTGTGTTCTTGTGGCAGGCGAGCAGGGGCTAGACCGGAGGGGAGGCTTTTTGCGATCCTTTAAGTAAAGTCTGCTGGTGCGAGTCCTGTGGACCCGCACGACTTTACTAGGATACCCGTCGGAGTCTGGGGGGCATTTTCTTGTCTGTGTCCCTGTGTGTCTAGTGTTGTGTTGTGTGAGGGCCCTTGCCTAGTCCACTCAGCACTGCGCTAGCACGTCTTGCTTTTGTTTTAGGGTCGCCAGGAGAGAGTCAGATACTTGGGATCTGAGTCTCTCAAGAGAGCACCCTTTCAATTAGAGTAATTTGGCGCACAGACTTGGGAACGTCCCTAGGCTAGAGCAGGTGGCTCAGCCCGGGTATCCGAAGCCTATATCCTTCCGGCTAGACCTCTGCCACCTGGCAGATTAACAGCTAGGGGTTTATTATTTCTGCATGCTTGTTATTGTGCCACAGTTTACCGTTGTTGTGAGCATTGTGAGTCAGGGTGTGGCTTAGAGACTCTGTCCGAGCAGGCTTGCCTGACTAAGAGTGAGAAGCACACCTGTATGTGGTTATGTTGCGAGTTGCTGCCTTTATTTAATTATATCTATGCCATTATACACTGTATGGCCTATCACTAGTATTTATTCCTGCTTATGAGTTAAGAGTTCTCTAAATCGGTAACTTACTTTCTTTGCTAAGCATCAGATCCTACAGTAGCCGCATGCAGTTTAGAAACCTGCATCTTGTCTACCTGTACGATGTTTTGAGGACTGTTTGCTTTCACCTTCTTTCACGCAGGGGTGATTAGTTGTATTAATTAACGTAACGTTAAATGTACTTTCTTCTAGTTTGTTATTAAATTGTTTCTGCAATTTAATTCCGTTATCTATCTTTTCCTTGAAGCTTTAAGTCAACTTAATTGTGTGATCTTTTATATAGCCTGCTTGACTATCAGCAGTCTATAGTGCGTGCACCCTGTAACCGAGTCATAGGATACCTTGTTGTCCAGGCAGGACTCTTGACGGTTTAGGGTGGTTTGTTGCCTGGGTTTATAGATAAGGGTTGGATCTAGCGTTTTCCGTTGTTGCTTGTTGCCGCATACCAAGTCCTATAGAAAGAGCCCAGTGTTTATATATCCCAGGACGTAACACTAGGCAGCCTGGGCTCTCACTAGCAATACAAGGTAATCAAGTAAAACATAAGACAACATTGTGTAAACTTATGATAAATGAAATAATCCCCCTTGGGCTGAACAAAGGAAGTAATTATACTCGTGGCAACAATAACAATGTTCCCGTAGGCGCAACCCTGACGAGACAAAGGCTGACCACGAGGCAAGGCCCATGAGGTATCATAACACACATACAACTGAAGTGGGGTATAAGTTCGGCAGGATGTGACAATATATATATATATATATATATATTATATATACCGGTATATATATATATATATATATATATATATATATATATATATATATATATATATATATTTTTTTTTTAGGGGGGCTAAGTTGTTGGACGAAATTACAACACAACAAAAAACAAATGCGTAGTACCCAAATACACTACCCATACTGACACTACACTAGACCACAATACAGCACCTCACATGCCAATTATAAACACCTCATTCTTAACCACTTGACGATTAGCAATATATTCTGGCTAACATTGGACGAGCTTATTAAGATTAGGAAGGCTATATGAATATCAGAGACTTAATTGAGATAGTCTTTAGCCTTTTACTTCCCACAGTTTCTTCCTAAGTTGTATACATTCGGAAAATGATACCCAGAATAAAGTGACAAAAACGAGTCACGCTCCTCAAAGGGATAATAGGAAACAACATAATGCAACTTACTAACAATACAACACAATACAGCACAATGCAACATAATACAATACAGCACAATACATACAATAAATCACCACACAATACAATACAACACACTACAACACAACAATACTGCCAGTCAACAATCAACACAAACATCCAACCATGGGTTTCAGAGGCCGTGTTGCATCGTTTTTCGGGAATAACTTATAAACATACAGTTGGATCAGTATGATTTTTTGCCACAGCTTGTTTCACACCGTCCTCTAATTTTCGTTAGTAGTGAATGTTTTTATATCAGAGATATATTTGTATTTGATAGTGACAGATTACTTGCATGTAAAGATAATAGTAGAGTTGGGTGGTGGGTGATAACTATCATGTTTGATGGAGGAGCAATAATGGCTTGGTGGTTTCCACAGGTACGCGACGGTAGCCTTGTCCTTTTCCTAGTCATTCAGGTGTGAATTTAACCTAATGACACAGGGACAAGTGGCTTGATTCTCCACTTTTGGTAATGCAGTAGTTGAAGTGAGGACAAAATATGCTGAGTATTTTTAATCCTTGCTAAATGTAAGAGATGGAAGAGAAGCTGTGATTGAAGCAGTGGTTAATGGAAATAGGTTACCCAGGCCACCCAGGTGGCAGGGAATGAATGAAAGGATTGAGGAAAATGAGGTGAAAGAAACGGTGAAAGCAGAAGGTTTGGATGGTATTGCTGTGGATTATATAAAGGAGGGTGGAGATGTGATAATAGATTGGTTGGTGAGACTTTTCAATGTGTGCTTTGTTGTGTCAATGGTACCAATAGACTGGTAGAGTGCATGTATTTTGCCGTTGTACAAGGGGAAGGCAGATCGGCAGGAGTGTTTAAGTTACAGAGGTATTAGTTTATTATCTGTGGTTGGAAAGCTGTATGGCAGGGTGTTGATAGAGAGGATAATAAGTATATGGAAGTTGCAATAGGAGAAGAACAGTGCGGTCTTAGGAGGGGAAGAGGGTGCGTGGATCAGATATTTGCAGTAAGACAGTTATGGGAGAAGTATTTAGAGTAGCATAAGGAGATATTTTGGGGTTTTATGGATTTGGAAAAAGCGTATGATTGTGTGGATTGTGAAGCGATGTGGAAGGTGTTAAGGATTTATGAAATTGGAGAAAATCTGTTAAGAATTTTTCTGAAGGGAGCAGAGCGTGTGATAGAGTAGGAAATGGTGAGTTGAGTGAATGGTTTGAGGTGAATGTATGTTTGCGACAGGGCTGTGTGAGATGCAACAGGGAATGAAATGCCAACCATTCCCCTCCAGCACCAGACCACAACCAATACCACCTCAACCACTCCGTTACGACTTGCTTGCATAACAACCCAAAGCAACGTGGAGTGGCGCCCCCCAACAACTCAGCATCATTGAGGTTCAGTGATACAGAAAACCCAGGGAAACCAGTGCAAAGTAAAGACGGGTAACTCTCATAAAACACTAATAGTCAAAGAAAACCAGAGTCCCCCAGCGTTCATAGAAAACCAAGATAATGGGAGGGACTAGACTAGCCACTTTGACAAACACTAAATATAGACAAAATGCAGATCAAAGCTATTCGTGTGCCCCTATCCTTGTGAATGATCCAAACAGTGTAGAGTAAATAAGCCTATTTAACATTCCTATAAAATCAACCCTTTCACAAATAATAGCATACATACTCATAACCAAGACAATGTCATAATAGACCATGACCAAAGAGCTAATTTAAACATTTCACAAATACCTCTACCACCCCCAATTCATGATCAAAGGCTTCCCGTCTCATCCACCCACAAGGTAGAAAAGATAAACAAAGTTAGTGGGACCGACTCTCAAGAAACAAACAATAACAGAGGTTCACACATGTCCCTCTTGCCTCAGAGTCCGATCTCTTTGATGCCCACCAAATCAGTCACTATGCGCGTTGGGGATAGAAAAGGCAAGCCTTCAGCCCTCAGTCTCAGACACCATTTTGGGTTTGGAAAGCAAAGGTACAAGTCAAGGTGAGGAACCTCCTTCCTTAGATACTGATTCGCATCTGTATATTAGGAGCCCAGTAACTAGTTCTCTTGCAATAAACGTTATATGCGAACTTGCAAAAGAAACCCTCGACTTCTCACAGACCAGCCACTCAAGTCTTTCTCAAGACTCTGTGTTTATCCACAGTGCTGAGATTGATTTATTGGTTGAGACACTCTTTGATCAGAGCATATTAAATGACTCTAGTACTTTCGATGCAAGCGTAGATAACCTTTATCAGACTACATTTGCATCACTGTACTCTTTTGAGGTTCCAAATAGTTTGCCTTTGTCATATCCGCCTATGTCTGTTAATACCTTCAGTATTCTAAGTATAGGGGATTCTTTATCCTCCATTAGACTCAGCGCAGATTGTGATCTGGTAGTGTAGAGCCAGGGAAAGAAAAAAGAGAGAGACAAGCGTGCCCTACAGCAGTTTGGGCCAGAACCTACCTGCGGCGTGTGAAGCCGTAAGCCCTGTAGCAACACATGTTGGGACAACTACAAACTACACAAGTGCACCATACTCGATCTACCAGTGCCTCCTCTCTCTACATAAATAATTTAAGTGTTTCTTATGTTCGTATTAGGTAACGATGATTGTTGTGAGGGTCTAGACCAAGGTATGATGAGGTTCACTCAATATTAACATAATACTAGAAGATTTTCCATTCTTTTCTCTATTCCATTATCACCCATTGCTCCATTTGTGGAAGAACAATTGCACTGTTATCAGGCGGAAAACATTTATATACTTCTACGAATATAGGCTCCTATGTTCATTAGTGTAGAAACATACAAACGTTATCCGTGGAATAAATACAAACATATTACACATCAACTTTAACGCTTACTCAGACCTTCGTTTATACGCTACGTCTCGTCAGGGTACAAGTCCAATAGTGAATAGTTCAAGTTGCGAGTAATCTGCTCCTCAGTCATATATTTTGACTATTATATTTATGACTCTTGGAGTTTATTCCATCAATTAAATTTCCTGTTGAAGTTGCTTTTTTTTTTTTTTTTTTCTCTCTATGTGATTGAGGGAGGCAAAAGGCATAACTGCCTATAGCGAGTGCCTCCCCCATAGTTGAAAGAGTGACAGGGCCAAAATCAAGGGACGTTCGAGCCAAAATGCCTGGACACACAGAGTTTGAAGCAATTTAAGTCATAGGAAGAGGGAAAGACTGATTCTGGGAGAGAGTTCCAGAGCTCAGCTGTTGAGTAGAAGAAAGTTTGAGAGTAACGTTTCACTCTAGGGTTGGAGAGTTGCACAGAGTAGAGATGGGATTGAGTTGCAAGACGGGTACCACGTGCCCGACGTAAAGGAGGTGGTATGCACTGGGATAGCTCTGAGGAACACTGATTATTATAGTAGCGATAGAATAGCGAGAGAGATGCAACATTGCGGCGGAGAGAGAGAGATTGCAGAGAGTTGGTGAGTGGACGGGAGTTAATGATACGAAAGGCCTTCCTTTCAACTTTGTCTAGGAGAGCGGTGTGAGAGGAACCTCCCCACACATGTGAACAATACTCAATACAAGGGCACACTATGCCCCTGTACAGAGCAAGAAACTGTGCAGGGGAAAAGAACCCCCTAAGGCGGTTGAGCACACGCAGCTTCTGGGAGGCTGTCTTAACAAGACTGGTAATATGGTCCTTCCAAATGAGAGCAGAAGAAAAAGAGACACCAAGAATATTGAGAGAAGATGAAGGGTTGATTTTTGTAATGTTGAAGAATAAGAGGTAGTCCGCTGGGATATCCTGATGGGTAGATAGATGGAGAAATTGGGTTTTGTAAGCATTAAAGTTAACAAGGTTTTCTCTGCCCCAATTGGAAATAGTATTTAGATCAGAATTTAAGAGTTCTATAGCTTCATTACATTTGTCGTTGAGGGATTGCTGGCTGGGGCGTTCTGAAAAACTAATGGAGTAGTGTAAGGTTGAGTCGTCTGCGTATGAATGGATGGGAATTAAGGTACAGTTAAGGAGATCATTTATAAAAATTAGAAAGAGAATAGGAGATAGGACAGAGCCCTGAGGAACACCGGAGTTTATAGGGTGAGGAAGTGAACAATGGCCATCCACAACCGCGGCTATGGAACGGCCGAAAAGGAAATTAGAGACAAAGGCACAGATGGAGGGATAGAAACCGAAGGAGGGTAGTTTAGAAATTATAGATTTATGCCAGACTCTATCGAAGGCTTTCGATATGTCTAGTGCAATAGAAAAAGTCTCACCGAAGTCGCGAAAGGAGGATGACCAAGAGTTACTAAGATATGAAAGAAGATCACCAGTAGAGCGACCCTTAAGGAAGCCATACTGGCGATCTGAGAGCAGATTATGAGAAGAGAAATGCTTAAGAAATTTGGAAGCAAGAATAGTTTCAAAAACTTTAGAAAGACAAGAGATAAGAGCAATTGGACAATAGTTGGAGGGTTGAGAGCAGTCACCCTTCTTTGGGACAGAGACGAAAGAGTTTGCCTAGGCAGGGAGCATGCAAGCACAGAGTTTGTGAGAACAACAGGAGGAACACCATCCGGACTGTACGCCTTATTAGTGTTAAGCCCTGAGAGGGTAGAAAGTACATCTTTAGAAGAGATTAGGAAATTAGGCATAAGTAAGAGAGAGGAGGGCGGAGAGGGAGGAATAGCACCGGAATCATCCAAGATGGAGTTTCTAGCAAAAGTTTGAGTGAAGAGTTTAGCTTTGTCAGAGGAAGAAGTGATGGTTGTGCCATCAGAGTGGGAAAGGGGAGGGAAAGACAAGGAAGAGAAATTGTTGGAGAGGTTTTTGGCTAGATGCCAGAAAGTTTGGGAAGAGCTAGAGTTGGATAGTTCAGTGCATTTATTATTGATGAAAGAGTGTTTGGCAAGTCGAAGAACAGATTTGGCTTGATTCTGGGCAGAAACATATGAAGAATGAGAGTCTTGAGTTTTAAGGCGTCGGTACCATATGAATGCTTCCTCCTTATTGTGGACAGCAGTAGAACAGGCGTGAGTAAACCAAGATTTTTTAGCATTAGTCTGAGAGAAAGAGAATGGAATGTATGCTTCCATGCCCGATATGATTACCTCGGTAATGCATTCAGCACCCTCCGAGTGTCCTCGGCCACGGAAGCAGAAATAATTCCATGGGAAATCAAAGAAGTACTGCCGAAGAGCCTCGCAGTCGGCAGCACCAAAGTGCCACAAGCGCCGCCGGCTAGGAGGATCGGGTGGCCGTACTGGAGAGATAGGACAGGTGACAGAGATAAGTTTATGGTCGGAGGAGCCCAAAGGAGAGAAAAGATCGACAGCATAAGAAGAAGGGTTAGAAGTTAGAAACAGGTCAAGAATGTTGGGCCGATCTCCGATGCGATCCGGGATACGGGTGGGTTGCTGAACTAACTGCTCTAGGTCATTAAGGATAGAAAAGACGTAGGCTTGTTCACCAGGTGGATCAGTAGTGTGAGAGGAGAGCCATTGGCGGTGGTGAACGTTGAAATCTCCTAAGATGGAGATTTCTGAGAAAGGAGAAATGGATAGAATGTGTTCCACTGTAGAGTTTAGATAGTCAAAGAATTTGGGAAAGTTGGTAGAGTTAGGGGAAAGATAGATAGCACAGAAATATTTAGTAAGAGAATGACAGGAAAGTTTGAGCCATAAAGTTGAGAATTCAGAGGAGTCGAAATCGGGAACACGAGAGCAAGTGAGTTTGTTGTGCACATATACACAACATCCGCCTTTGGCTTTGAAAATAGGATAGAGAAAGTAGGAGGATACAGAGAAGGGGCTGCTGGATGTTGCTACAGACACCTGAGTTTCGGTGAGGAAGAGAAGATCAGGTTTGTAGGAGGAGAGATGGTGCTCAACAGAGTGAAAGTTAGAGGAAAGTCCGCGAATGTTGCAGAAATTAATAGAAAGAGTAACAGGCCGAGGTCCAGGTAAATGTGGGGGGTCGTCAGGGGATGGTCGGTCGGGTGTGGGGGCATTTATGGTCCCCCCCCCCCCACTGGGGACTCCGAGGCTGGGCTAGAATTCATAATTTTTTTTTTTTTTTAATTTTGGTGTGGAGGAATGAAGTGTGGTGTGCAATTGTGCATGTTTAGTGTAGTGAAGTGGATAGGAGGAGGAGGTGTTTGTGAGAGCTAGCTGGATTGCTCTCAGTGTAAATGAGGCACAAAGAAAATCAGTAAGAGAGGCCAAGCAAATGAAACAGGAGTTCCAGCGACTCTTATTGTTCGTTTATAGATCAAATACTGTCCTATTTTCCATACTTATCAGTGTTACGTTATTTACGTTGCAGAAACTATTATTTATACTTTTGTCAAGCCGTATTTGAGAGCTTGTATATATATATATAATATATATATATATATATATCAGGACTGTATTTATTGTGATTTGAGACTATTCGTCTCATATGTTATTCATTGTATGTTCAATTGTAACTTTATTATTCTATTTATAGGAATGTTATGAATATTGTTACAGAGACATGTTGAGATTATACCCTAGTTACTAAGGAATAAAAAGTGTAAAACCGCTTGTGTGTATTTTGTGTCCATTGCTTATTACTGAAGTATTGTATATGTATATACAGCTAAGGCTAATCTTTGCCCAGTGGAGAGGCCTTACAGTTGAACATTAGTGCAGCTTCCTAAGGTGGCATCGCAATCAGTCTGTATCACGTTTTCTTATAAATGTGGCATAACACTGTGTAATGTCACCATGACTGTTTAATATGTATATGGATGGTGTGGTGAGGGAGGGGAAAATGAGAACTATGGGAAGAAGATGGGGTTTAGTAGGAAGATTGGTAGAGATTGGAAGTTAAATCAGTTGCTGTTCGCTGATGACACAGCATTGGTGGCGGATTCTGAGGAGAAACTGCAGCGGGTAGTCAAAGAGTTTGGTGTAGTTTGTGGAAGGAGGAAACTGAAGGTGAACGTCAATAAAAATAAAGTAATTGTGTGTAATAGGGGTGATCGTAGGGTGAATCTAGATGTGAGGCTGGATGGGGAAATATTGCAACAAGTAGAGTGTTTTAAATATCTAGGAGGAACGATAAGCAGGAGTGGAGGTATGAAATTGGAGGTAAAACAGAGGGGTGTGAAGAAAGGAAGGTTTTCGGAGCAATGCGAAGTATGTGGAAGGGGAGAAATCTCAGAATGAAAGTAAAAAGTGCAGTGTATCTATAAGGATTGTTGTGCCAACAGTGATGTATGGGGCTGAGACATGGGCTCTGAAGGAAAAGGAGAGAAAAAAGCTGGATGTGATGGAGATAAGCTGCTTGAGGATTTACTCGTAGAGACAGATTAAGGAATGAAGAGAAACATAGGAGAGTGGGGCAGCAGGAACATTTGTCAGCAAGAGTGGACAGAAGGGTGCTGAGCTGGTACGGTCATGTTGAACGAATTGAAGATGAAAGGCTTACAAAGAGAATATGTGAGTCAGATACAAGGGGAGATATAAGGGCAGGAAGACCCCCATTGAGATGGAGAGACTGTGTAAGACAAGCATTGGATGATAGAGGAATTACTATAGATCAGGCAAGGGACGTGGTAATAAACAGGAATGAATGGAGAATGTTTGTGAATAGAGGAGTGAACGCGTGGTCATTTGGGGAAAGGGGTCGGGCGCAAGTTGGACTAGATAATAGTCCATCAGGCACCTGGCCCGGGGAGACGGTTTATATGAAGGGTGCGCCTGGAAGTGTGGTGGGCTGGGTTGTGGTTTCGCTCTGCTGCATGTCTGCCTGCCAAGATCGGAACCTCTCCGGGTGGTCGGGGGCCGAGGAAATGCGGGAGGGACCTTAGTGACCCTGGTCTCTGGGTATTCTCCTGGATGACCTAGATGTTTGTGAATTTGTATTTTGTTTTTGCGTGTTCATTCTTTTTTGTTGTGATGTACCTATTTGGGCTCTGTCTTGAGTCGGCCACCCGCCTGAAAAAATAAAAATAAATCAAAAATAGGAAAAGTGATGATTGGGCCTGAGTATAATTATACATACATACATCTATATATCTATTGCCTGACGCCGTGATCCCCGAAGGGGTGGCCACGAACGAACCATCCCCATGCACCTCTGTCCCCAGTTAGTCGACGTCCCTCCTCCCAACCAGCCCCGCCTTCATCCATATACTTCCTCACTCCATCCTTCCACCTCTCCTTCGGTCTACCTCTCCATCTCTGTCCTTCCACCTGTCTATCTATCTATCTGTCTATTGCCGGACGCCTTACTCCCCTTACGAGGGTGGCCATACACAGAATGCCCCCAAGCGGACCTATTCCCTGTGAGAGGGACAACCCGAGCCAGTTTAGTGAAGGACTTACAGGATTGACCACTCAATTTAGGATCCGTCCGACTCCGAGGCCCTCTGTGTATCTTGTTAGCACTATTTTTCTACAGTGGTGTTCGGCTAATCCATCCACTAACCTGCCTTACCCTTAGGTAAGCAGTACGGATTTGTATCAGGTTTACTCCCCTAGACAGGTTGCCAACTAAGGCTGACGAGTCCCATCCACCCAGATTTGTATAAGGTTGTCTCCCCTAGATGAGTTGCCTACCAAGGCTAACGAGTCCCATCCACCCGTTAATAGTATTATTATTATTATTATTACAGGTATTATTATTATAATTAGTAGTAGTAGTGGTAGTAGTAGTAGTATTGCAATTATTATTTTAAAGTCGGTTGGTGGAGGTAACATAATCATTTGTCATGAACATATTGTTATTAATCATAAATCCTTTGCGGTGTTTATTATTTGTTTGACTGTTGTCCCTGTTTTCATAATAACAGTTGAAGTAACAGCTTAACGTAATGCAATTAACAAATCCATACATTGCAGTAATATTAAAAACATAGCCAGTTCTCATATTTTTATTCTAACAAACTCATATTGCCGTTGATACAATATTCTATCATTGTCATTGTTTAGACAACTGCCTGCAAAGTGTGGTTGTTTTGATTGTACTTTAGTCATACATCTTTGACCCCTTCTGTACCGGCGACGTCTTTTTTACTTCATTACAACTACTATTACACTACCAGTATATTATTCAGTTTAAAAAGGGCCTCCAGCAACTAAAGGGCCTCCAGCAACTAAAGGGCCTCCAGCAACTAAAACGTTTCGAACTATCACAGTTAATAATTGTTACTACCACAGATCCTTCATAAGCTGCACAAATAGTCTAAATACAGCCAGAATACACGTAAACGTCGGTACATAAGGGGTTAAGTACGATAATGCCTGTTTAATGTGCTCTATTTATTTAAAATTCAATCCATTGACCTCCATCAAACTTAAAATAATACCACCAATGGCTCGAAAAATCTTAAAATCGGCAAAATAATGGGGCGAATGTCTTGATATATACAAAATAATGGGGCTGAACGTGAGGGAGAATGGGGTCCACAAAACCTCCCCATAATGAAAAAACAAAAGAACAACTTTACCCTTGATATCATTCTCTCTTACTTTACCCTTGATATCATTCTCTCTTACTTTACCCTTGATATCATTCTCTCTTACTTTACCCTTGATATCATTCTCTCTTACTTTACCCTTGATATCATTCTCTTACTTTACCCTTGATATCATTCTCTCTTACTTTACCCTTGATATCATTCTCTCTTACTTTACCCTTGATATCATTCTCTCTTACTTTACCCTTGATATCATTCTCTCTTACTTTACCCTTGATATCATTCTCTCTTACTTTACCCTTGATATCATTCTCTCTTACTTTACCCTTGATATCATTCTCTCTTACTTTACCCTTGATATCATTCTCTCGTTACTTTACCCTTGATATCATTCTCTCTTACTTTACCCTTGATATCATTCTCCTCTTACTTTACCCTTGATATCATTCTCTCTTACTGTACCCTTGATATCATTCTCTCTTACTTTACCCTTGATATCATTCTCTCTTACTTTTAACCCTTGATATCATTCTCTCTTACTCCCCCAACCTATTTTCCCCCTTCCCCTTCCTCTCACTTCTCATCCTTTTATCCCTCCCCTCTAGTTTCTTCCCTGACCTAATCTCAGATGCAGGGTCCAAATTCAATCTTTGTTTTTCTACTTTTCAATAAACAAACTCTGGCTATATAATTTAATATTCGATATGGTAATGGTATTTGAGTTTAATTTTCATCTTTGGTAGGTAATTTTCATTTATCTACATCCTGAAGTGGCATTGCAATGATTTGTATATTATTGCAGCACCCGTTGTATATTATCTTTATGGTGATGATGATGATGATGAAGATGAATAATGAAGCATTAGTATTATAAATAATATGTATTGTAAATATTATCAATATTTTTTGTATTATTATTATTATTATTATTATTATTATTAACATAAAACTGTCGTATAATAAATCCGTATTATAATTGTGTTTTTCCATCTTTTTTCCCCACTCACCAACCTTTCTCTAAACCCTCCATGACACACATCCCTTGTTTAACTTTTTTAAACCTTCCTTACACCTCCACCTTTCCATCCCACCATCCTCACCATCCCCTTTGATTTACTATTATCCAGTTTATTTATCCAAAACTGTAACAATAACACTTAAAATTCACGGCTTTACTATCCCCTTGCGTTCAACATTACTTATCGTCCTGGTGGATTGGAAAAGAGGGAATGACTACGAGAGTGGGTACGAGAGTGAGGTGGACGGAAAGAGAGGGAGTGCAAACCCGGATGTGGAAGGTTGGTGATTAGAGGTCATATGAGTGAAAACGGTGGTGGTTGGGGAGGAGGGGCGTCCTGCTTGAACCGTGGGCAACAGCGGTTGACATGGGGGCGATTTATTTGAGGCCACCCCCTCGGGGATCATGTCGTCTGACAATAGATCGATCAATGCAATAGATTAGGATTGTAAAGATGGTGGTACTAACAACTTTGAATTAGTTATGCCTTGAAAAATAACCAGATTGGTGAAAATTTTTTGGATATTTATTGGGCCCCTGATCCCTCCCCCTTTCCTTCGGTGATCTGTTTTCACTTCCCCCCCCTGTCGACGGCCCCCCCCCCCCCCCCTCCCCCCCCCCTCTCTTCACTTCCTCCCCTCCCTCTTAATCCCTTCCCCTCCCTCTGTATTCCTTCCCCTCCCTCTGTATTCCTCACTTCCCTCAGTATCCCTTCCCCCTCCCTCTGGTTCTCCCTTTCCCCTCCCTCCTGTTATTCCGTCCCCCCTCCCTCTGTTATCCCTTCCCCTCCCTGGTATTTCCTTCCCTTCCCTCTGTATGCCCCTTTCCCCTCCCTCTGTCAACCCTTCCCCTCCCTCGTGTATTCCCGTCTCCTCCCTCTGTATCCCCTTCCCCTCCCTCTTTATTCCCTTCCCCCGAACCCTCTTTATCCCTTCCCCTCCCTCTGTATCCCTTCCCCCCGTTCCCCTCCCTCTGTATTCCTTCCCCTCCCTCTGTATCCCTTCCCCCCCCTCTGTATTTCCTTCCCCTCCCTCCTGTAATCCCCTTCCCCGCTCCCCTCCCCTGGTATCCCTTCCCCCTCCCTCTGTATTTCCTTTCCCTCCTCCCTTTGTATCCCTCCCCCTCCCCTCTGTCATTTTTCTTCCCCTTCCTCTGTATTCCTTCCCCTCCCTCTAATATCCCTTATTCCCCTCCCTCTGTATTTCCTTCCCTTCCTTCTGTATTCCCCTTCCTCCTCCCTCTGGTTCCCTTCCCTCCCTCTGTATCCCCTCCCCCTTCCCCCCTCCCCCTCTTGTATCCCTGCCCCCTCCCTCTGTATTCCTTCCCCCTCTCCCTCTGTATCCCTTTCCCCTCCCTCGTGTTAATTCCTTCCCCCGCCCTATGTATACCCGTCCCCTCCCTCTGTTATCCACTTCGCCTCCCTTTGTATTCCTTGTCCCCCTCCCTCTGTAAATCCCCTTCTCCCCCTCCCCTCTGTATTCCTTCCCCTCCCTCTGTATCCCTTCTCCTCCTTCTGTAATTCACTTTCCCTCCCTCCTGGTCTATTTCTTTTCTCCCCTCCCTCTGTATCCCTCCCTTCCCCCTACCCCCTCTGTAGTCCTGTCCCCCTCCCTCTGTAATCCCTTCCCCTCCCTCTTCCACTCCTTTCCCCCCTCCCCCCTCTTCACCCCCATTTTCGATTCCCTCCCTCTTCACCCCTCTGTATGCCCTTCCCGGCCCTCCTGTCTCCCGTCCCTTCCCTCCTCAACCCCTTCCCCATCCCTCTTCACCCCATCCCCTCCCTCATCACCCCTATCCCCATCCCCCTCTGCCACCCCTTCCCCACCCTCCTCCCCCATTTATCTTCCTCTTCACCCATCTGCCTCCCCTCCTCTCGCCCTGCCCTACACCCTCCCCCCTGTGTCCAAACAAGAGCAAGGGGGAAGAAATGAACCCAGACCCGTTTGGTGTTAATCCCCTCGGTTACTTTTCCAGTCCGAATTGGCCAACTCCAATTGTACAAACTGAACGTCTGGATTGAGACATCGTGGAAGTGAGGGTGCGAGTGAGTGCGTGCGAGTGCTAGTGAGTGAGTGAACGAGTGGTGCGGAGTGAGTACAAAAAGGAAATAAACAAATTAAATCAAGCCACAACAGACTTTTGCAAACTCCTCCTAGGCCTGCTTGTTCCTCACAAATTCAACTTGAGGATCCAGTGTCCAAGCAGTGGTTTTTAAAGTGGGTTAAAGGGAACATTGGAATTTGTTAAACTACTACTGCCCTTTAAATAATGTTTTCGTGGTGAATTGTGTAGGTGAGTGGATTGAGCGAGTGAGTGAGTGTGCGAGTGTGAGTGAGAGTGAAAGAGTAGACCCCGATCCGACCCGATCCCTGTTATGCCCAACTAAGGCAAGGGAGAGATGAACAGCACATTTGGGAATTAATTCCATTCCGGTACCTCCATGGCAGAGAGACATTGACCACAGAGAGAGAAGAGTGAGAGAGAGAGAGAGTGTGAGTGAGAGATATAACAAGGTACTTAGATACACTGGGCCACACAAGTATTACGATCCAAGGCTATGTGGTTCATGGTGTTTCATTTGAGCCTACATTTGCCAAATTCCGTAAGTACGTTAAAGTGGAAGAAAAGGCTAGTCAAAGAAGAAGCGCGCTGTATCCTCACCCGCCGTTCTCGCCGGCAATTTACCGTTTCGGTGAAGACAGTTTGGGAAGTGAAATACATGTGAAGGGCTCGACCTCGGCTGAAGGGTTTTATAGCATTGTTTGACCCCCTTGTTGTCGATGATATCCAGAATAAAACCGGCAAAATGTAATGGATTAAACCTCAATTATGTTTCAGTTATTATGTCCCTGTACACTAATAGACCCTTAATATTGGAATGTATGTTCCATTGTTTACCACCTCATGTTCATATTTTCAAAGTATATTTATGTTCAATGATAATATTGGCACGTCTATTTAAACATTCTTCCTCTAAGATCCCCCCCCCCCCCCCTCCCCTCAGCGTACTGCCTCATAAATTCTGCCTCGGCTGCCTCACTAAATGTGTCTCTCTTGAACGGATTCATTTTCCAATCCCATTTTAAGGGGACAGTGGTTATATTTTGGGTCTATTTATTTTTAGTTTATTTGTGTTTAAGTGTCCTCCTTAGACCTCCATCAAACTTAAAAAAACATCCATTAGATCCCACTGCAAGATTAATTTGTACATTTTTCGGTAGAAAAATTTCACAGCCAAAGGCTAGTTCCTCCACAATTCCAGGCTCGCCAGGAAAAACATTGACGCCTACAGGGCACGAAAGGTCTTAATATTGACAAAGAAATAGGGCGAAAGGTCTTAAAATCTCAAAACTAATGGGACAAACGTCTTAAAATCTCAAAACTAATGGGGATAAGCATGAGGAAGAAAGGGGACCAGAAAAACGGCCCATCTCCCCTTAAAGCTCTTAGCATTTTTGTTCTGGCACTGCGCTCGTTCCGGATAATTAAAAAATGAATATAAAGGAAAGCAAGCAACAACAGCCTACTTGCTTACTATCAGAATCTATCAAGACAGGTAAAAAAGGATATTAGGAAAGAAAACAGAAATTATGAAATTAAGGTTGCCAATGACTCAAAAAATAATCCTAAAGCTTTTTACCAACTATATAAATCCAAGGTTAGAGATGTAATTGGTCCCCTTAAAACTTCTATAGGAGAAATGACAGAAAATGATTTAGAAATGTGCAGTACATTAAATAGTCAATTTCTTTCCGTTTTCACTAATGAAAATTTGGCACAGTTTCCAGAAGTCCGTAAGGTATATAGCGATAGTATAGAAAATAGGTTAAGTACGGTTACTATAAGTAGAAATGATGTGCTTAAGGAAATTGACAGACTGAAACCTCATAAATCGCCTGGTCCTGATGAGGTATATGCTAGAGTATTAAAAGAATGTAGGGATAACATAAGAACATAAGAAAATGGGAGTCTGCAGAAAGCCGATTGGCCTAAGCAAGGCAGATCCCTGTCCCACACAACCCCAATCAATTACAAAGCCCAATTATAGGCTCAACACTCTAATACCCTGAGGATCATCTTACCAAAACGGTTAGAGATTAACGCAGGATTATGGGGTCTGCAGAGCGCTGATTGGCCCAACCCGGCTGATCCCCCTTCACACCCTTCTCGTCCATATGCTTATCCAATTTTATCTTAAAGCTCCCTACAGTTTTAGATCCCACTATAGCACTTGGTAGTCCATTCCACCCATCTACAACTCTGTTACCAAACCAATATTTGCCTATATCTTTTCTGAAACGAAATTTATCTAATTTGAAACCATTGGTACGAGTTCTTTCGCTATCACTGAGCTTTAGTACATTTGTCATGTCCCCTTTGTTAATCCCACTAACCCACTTGAACACCTCTATCATATCCCCTCTAACTCTGCGTCTCTCTAACGAATGTAAACCTAATTTCTTCAACCTTTCTTCATACGGAAGATTTCTAATATTATGGATCATTTTTGTCATTCTACGCTGTACTCTCTCCAATGAATCTATGTCCATTCTGTAATAAGGACACCAAAATTGGACAGCATAATCCATATGGGGTCTCACTAATGACAAGTAAAGTTTTAAGATAACATCAGCAGTTCTGTTACTCACACTCCTAGAGATGAACCCGAGAATCCTGTTTGCCTTATTACGAACGCTTATACACGTTTTCTAGGCTTCAAATCATTGCTAAC